>CM026390.1:36165605-36190760 GCA_014843695.1 Archivesica marissinica | reverse complement strand
ATCCGCCCAGTAAAACCAGAGGAAACTGATCCAGGGATCAGCCCAGTAAAACCAGAAGAAACTGATCGCAGGGATCCGCCCAGTAAAACCAGAGGAAACTGATCGTGTGGATCCGCCCAGTAAAACCAGAGGAAACTGATCATGTGGATCCGCCCAGTAAAACCAGAGGAAACTGATCGCAGGGATCCGCCCAGTAAAACCAGAGGAAACTGATCGCAGGGATCCGCCCAGTAAAACCAGAGGAAACTGATTGTATTGATCCGCCCAGTAAAACCAGAGAAACTGATCATGTGGATCTGCCCAGTAAAACCAGAGGAAACTGATCATATGGATCAGCCCAGTGAAACCAGAAGAAACTGATCGCAGGGATCAGCCCAGTAAAACCAGAGGAAACTGATCACAGGGATCCGCCCAGTAAAACCAGAGGAAACTGATCACAGGGATCAGCCCAGTTAAACCAGAGGAAACTGATCGCAGGGATCCACCCAGTAAAACCAGAGGAAACTGATCGTGTGGATCCCCCAGTAAAACCAGAGGAAACTGATCGCAGGGATCCGCCCAGTAAAACCAGAGGAAACTGATCGCAGGGATCCGCCCAGTAAAACCAGAGGAAACTGATTGTATTGATCCGCCCAGTTAAACCAGAGGAAACTGATCATGTGGATCCGCCCAGTAAAACCAGAGGAAACTGATCATGTGGATCAGCCCAGTAAAACCAGAGGAAACTGATCGCAGGGATCCGCCCAGTAAAACCAGAGGAAACTGATCGCAGGGATCCGCCCAGTAAAACCAGAGGAAACTGATCATGTGGATCAGCCCAGTAAAACCAGAAGAAACTGATCACAGGGATCCGCCCAGTAAAACCAGAAGAAACTGATCACAGGGATCCGCCCAGTAAAACCAGAGGAAACTGATCACAGGGATCAGCCCAGTAAAACCAGAGGAAACTGATCACAGGGATCCGCCCAGTAAAACCAGAAGAAACTGATCGCAGGGATCCGCCCAGTAAAACCAGAGGAAACTGATCGTATTGATCCGCCCAGTAAAACCAGAGGAACCCCAAAACAAGGAAACTGATCATGTATCCCAGTAAAACCAAGAGACTGACATGTGGATCCCCCAGTAAAACCAAAGGAAACTGATCACAGGGGATCCGCCCAGTAAAACCAGAGGAAACTGATCGTATGGATCCGCCCAGTAAAACCAGAGGAAACTGATCATGTGGATCAGCCCAGTAAAACCAGAAGAAACTGATCGCATGGATCCGCCCAGTAAAACCAGAGGAAACTGATCGCATGGATCCGCCCAGTAAAACCAGAGGAAACTGATCGTGTGGATCCGCCCAGTAAAACCAGAGGAAACTGATCGTGTGGATCCGCCCAGTAAAACCAGATGAAACTGATCGCAGGGATCCGCCCAGTAAAACCAGAAGAAACTGATCGCAGGGATCCGCCCAGTAAAACCAGAGGAAACTGATCATGTGGATCCGCCCAGTAAAACCAGAGGAAACTGATCATGTGGATCCGCCCAGTAAAACCAGAGGAAACTGATCGTGTGATCTGCCCAGTAAAACCAGAGGAAACTGATCGCAGGGATCCGCCCAGTAAAACCAGAGGAAACTGATCATGTGGATCCGCCCAGTAAAACCAGAGGAAACTGATCACAGGGATCAGCCCAGTAAAACCAGAGGAAACTGATCACAGGGATCCGCCCAGTAAAACCAGAGGAAACTGATCGGTGGATCCGCCCAGTAAAACCAGAGGAAACTGATCGTATGTATCCGCTCAGTAAAACCAGAGGAAACTGATCGTGTGGATCCGCCCAGTAAAACCAGAGGAAACTGATCGCAGGGATCCGCCCAGTAAAACCAGAGGAAACTGATCGTATGGATCCGCCCAGTAAAACCAGAGGAAACTGATCATGTGGATCCGCCCAGTTAAACCAGAGGAAACTGATCGCAGGGATCCGCCCAGTAAAACCAGAAGAAACTGATCACAGGGATCCGCCCAGTAAAACCAGAGGAAACTGATCGCAGGGATCCGCCCAGTAAAACCAGAGGAAACTGATCGCAGGGATCCGCCCAGTAAAACCAGAGGAAACTGATCGCAGGGATCCGCCCAGTAAAACCAGAGGAAACTGATCACAGGGATCCGCCCAGTAAAACCAGAGGAAACTGATCGCAGGGATCCGCCCAGTAAAACCAGAGGAAACTGATCGCAGGGATCCGCCCAGTAAAACCAGAGGAAACTGATCGTATTGATCCGCCCAGTAAAACCAGAGGAAACTGATCGCAGGGATCCGCCCAGTAAAACCAGAGGAAACTGATCGCAGGGATCCGCCCAGTAAAACCAGAGGAAACTGATCGCAGGGATCCGCCCAGTAAAACCAGAGGAAACTGATCGTATGGATCCGCCCAGTAAAACCAGAGGAAACTGATCACGGGGATCCGCCCAGTAAAACCAGAGGAAACTGATCATGTGGATCAGCCCAGTAAAACCAGAGGAAACTGATCATGTGGATCAGCCCAGTAAAACCAGAGGAAACTGATCATGTGGATCAGCCCAGTGAAACCAGAAGAAACTGATCATGTGGATCAGCCCAGTGAAACCAGAAGAAACTGATCATGTGGATCAGCCCAGTAAAACCAGAGGAAACTGATCATGTGGATCAGCCCAGTAAAACTAGAGGAAACTGATCGCAGGGATCCGCCCAGCAAAACCAGAAGAAACTGATCACAGGGATCCGCCCAGTAAAACCAGAAGAAACTGATCGCAGGGATCCGCCCAGTAAAACCAGAGGAAACTGATCATGTGGATCCGCCCAGTAAAACCAGAGGAAACTGATCACAGGGATCTGCCCAGTAAAACAAGAGGAAACTGATCATGTGGATCCGCCCAGTAAAACCAGAGGAGACTGATCATGTGGATCCGCCCAGTAAAACCAGAGGAAACTGATCACAGGGATCAGCCCAGTAAAACCAGAGGAAACTGATTGTATTGATCCACCCAGTAAAACCAGATGAAACTGATCGCAGGGATCCACCCAGTAAAATCAGAGGAAACTGATTGTATTGATCCGCCCAGTAAAACCAGAGGAAACTGATCACAGGGATCCGCCCAGTAAAACCAGAGGAAACTGATCGCAGGGATCCGCCCAGTAAAACCAGAGGAAACTGATTGTATTGATCCGCCCAGTAAAACCAGATGAAACTGATCGCAGTGGTCCGCCCAGTAAAACCAGAAGAAACTGATCGCAGGGATCCGCCCAGTAAAACCAGAAGAAACTGATCGCAGGGATCCGCCCAGTAAAACCAGAAGAAACTGATCGCAAGGATCCGCCCAGTAAAACCAGAGGAAACTGATCGCAGGGATCCGCCCAGTAAAACCAGAGGAAACTGATCGCATGGATCCGCCCAGTAAAACCAGAGGAAACTGATCATGTGGATCCGCCCAGTAAAACCAGAGGAAACTGATCACAGGGATCAGCCCAGTAAAACCAGAGGAAACTGATCACAGGGATCCGCCCAGTAAAACCAGAGGAAACTGATCGTGTGGATCCGCCCAGTAAAACCAGAGGAAACTGATCGTATGTATCCGCTCAGTAAAACCAGAGGAAACTGATCGTGTGGATCCGCCCAGTAAAACCAGAGGAAACTGATCGCAGGGATCCGCCCAGTAAAACCAGAGGAAACTGATCGTATGTATCCGCTCAGTAAAACCAGAGGAAACTGATCGCAGGGATCCGCCCAGTTAAACCAGAGGAAACTGATCGCAGGGATCCGCCCAGTAAAACCAGAAGAAACTGATCACAGGGATCCGCCCAGTAAAACCAGAGGAAACTGATCGCAGGGATCCGCCCAGTAAAACCAGATGAAACTGATCGCAGGGATCCGCCCAGTAAAACCAGAAGAAACTGATCGCAGGGATCCACCCAGTAAAACCAGAGGAAACTGATCATGTGGATCCGCCCAGTAAAACCAGAGGAAACTGATCACAGGGATCTGCCCAGTAAAACCAGAGGAAACTGATCATGTGGATCCGCCCAGTAAAACCAGAGGAAACTGATCATGTGGATCCGCCCAGTAAAACCAGAGGAAACTGATCGCAGGGATCCGCCCAGTAAAACCAGAGGAAACTGATCGCAGGGATCCGCCCAGTAAAACCAGAGGAAACTGATCGCAGGGATCCGCCCAGTAAAACCAGAGGAAACTGATTGTATTGATCCGCCCAGTAAAACCAGAGGAAACTGATCATGTGGATCCGCCCAGTAAAACCAGAGGAAACTGATCACAGGGATCCGCCCAGTAAAACCAGAGGAAACTGATCGCAGGGATCCGCCCAGTAAAACCAGAGGAAACTGATCGCAGGGATCCGCCCAGTAAAACCAGAAGAAACTGATCGCAGGGATCCGCCCAGTAAAACCAGAAGAAACTGATCGCAGGGATCCGCCCAGTAAAACCAGAAGAAACTGATCGCAGGGATCCGCCCAGTAAAACCAGAGGAAACTGATCGTGTGGATCTGCCCAGTAAAACCAGAGGAAACTGATCGCAGGGATCCGCCCAGTAAAACCAGAGGAAACTGATCATGTGGATCCGCCCAGTAAAACCAGAGGAAACTGATCACAGGGATCAGCCCAGTAAAACCAGAGGAAACTGATCACAGGGATCCGCCCAGTAAAACCAGAGGAAACTGATCGTGTGGATCCGCCCAGTAAAACCAGAGGAAACTGATCGTATGTATCCGCTCAGTAAAACCAGAGGAAACTGATCGTGTGGATCCGCCCAGTAAAACCAGAGGAAACTGATCGCAGGGATCCGCCCAGTAAAACCAGAGGAAACTGATCGTATGTATCCGCTCAGTAAAACCAGAGGAAACTGATCGCAGGGATCCGCCCAGTTAAACCAGAGGAAACTGATCGCAGGGATCCGCCCAGTAAAACCAGAAGAAACTGATCACAGGGATCCGCCCAGTAAAACCAGAGGAAACTGATCGCAGGGATCCGCCCAGTAAAACCAGATGAAACTGATCGCAGGGATCCGCCCAGTAAAACCAGAAGAAACTGATCGCAGGGATCCGCCCAGTAAAACCAGAGGAAAAACAGTGGATCGCCCAGTAAAACCAGAGGAAACTGATCACAGGGATCCGCCCAGTAAAACCAGAGGAAACTGATCGTGTGGATCCGCCCAGTAAAACCAGAGGAAACTGATCGCAGGGATCCGCCCAGTAAAACCAGAGGAAACTGATCATGTGGATCCGCCCAGTAAAACCAGAGGAAACTGATCACAGGGATCAGCCCAGTAAAACCAGAGGAAACTGATCGTGTGGATCCGCCCAGTAAAACCAGAGGAAACTGATCACAGGGATCAGCCCAGTAAAACCAGAGGAAACTGATCACAGGGATCCGCCCAGTAAAACCAGAGGAAACTGATCACAGGGATCAGCCCAGTTAAACCAGAGGAAACTGATCGCAGGGATCCACCCAGTAAAACCAGAGGAAACTGATCGCAGGGATCCGCCCAGTAAAACCAGAGGAAACTGATCATATGGATCCGCCCAGTAAAACCAGAGGAAACTGATTGTATTGATCCGCCCAGTTAAACCAGAGGAAACTGATCGCAGGGATCCGCCCAGTTAAACCAGAGGAAACTGATCGTATGGATCCGCCCAGTAAAACCAGAGGAAACTGATCATGTGGATCAGCCCAGTAAAACCAGAGGAAACTGATCATGTGGATCAGCCCAGTGAAACCAGAAGAAACTGATCATGTGGATCAGCCCAGTGAAACCAGAAGAAACTGATCATGTGGATCAGCCCAGTAAAACCAGAGGAAACTGATCATGTGGATTAGCCCAGTAAAACTAGAGGAAACTGATTGCAGGGATCCGCCCAGCAAAACCAGAAGAAACTGATCGCAGGGATCCGCCCAGTAAAACCAGACGAAACTGATCGCAGGGATCCGCCCAGTAAAACCAGAAGAAACTGATCGCAGTGATCCGCCCAGTAAAACCAGAAGAAACTGATCGCAGGGATCCGCCCAGTAAAACCAGAAGAAACTGATTGCAGGGATCCGCTCAGTAAAACCAGAAGAAACTGATCGCAGGGATCCGCCCAGTAAAACCAGAGGAAATTGATCGTGTTGATCCGCCCAGTAAAACCAGAGGAAACTGATCGTGTGGATCCGCTCAGTAAAACCAGAGGAAAATGATCATGTGGATCAGCCCAGTAAAACCAGAGGAAACTGATCATGTGGATCAGCCCAGTGAAACCAGAAGAAACTGATCATGTGGATCAGCCCAGTGAAACCAGAAGAAACTGATCATGTGGATCAGCCCAGTAAAACCAGAGGAAACTGATCATGTGGATTAGCCCAGTAAAACTAGAGGAAACTGATTGCAGGGATCCGCCCAGTAAAACCAGAGGAAACTGATTGTATTGATCTGCCCAGTAAAACCAGAGGAAACTGATCGCAGGGATCCGCCCAGTAAAACCAGAGGAAACTGATTGTATTGATCCGCCCAGTAAAACCAGAGGAAACTGATCGCAGGGATCCGGTATTGATCCGCCCAGTAAAACCAGAGGAAACTGATCATGTGGATCAGCCCATTAAAACCAGAGGAAACTGATCATGTGGATCCGCCCAGTAAAACCAGAGGAAACTGATCACAGGGATCAGCCCAGTAAAACCAGAGGAAACTGATCACAGGGATCCGCCCAGTAAAACCAGAGGAAACTGATCGCAGGGATCCGCCCAGTAAAACCAGAGGAAACTGATCATGTGGATCAGCCCAGTAAAACTAGAGGAAACTGATCGCAGGGATCCGCCCAGCAAAACCAGAAGAAACTGATCGCAGGGATCCGCCCAGTAAAACCAGAGGAAACTGATCGTGTGGATCCGCCCAGTAAAACCAGAGGAAACTGATTGTGTGGATCAGCCCAGTAAAACCAGAGGAAACTGATCGTGTGGATCAGCCCAGTAAAACCAGAGGAAACTGATCGTGTGGATCAGCCCAGTAAAACTAGAGGAAACTGATTGTGTGGATCAGCCCAGTAAAACCAGAGGAAACTGATCGTGTGGATCAGCCCAGTAAAACTAGAGGAAAGGTCCTGCAATCAATTAAAATTCCAATAATATTTCCATCCGATATGTTTTTTCAATGATATCCAAAACAACATGTACGGTATATAAAGAAAAATATCACATACATGAGAATAAATATACCATGGCATGCATTACTTGGATGAATTAAGAATTTAACAATGATTGCATAGAACATAAATAAAAATTTAGTTTTACATTAATCCTATTAAATATTTAAGTAATATCACAGAGCAAGCTGAGTATAAATATCACAGATAAAAGTTGTACTTAATACTCATTTCTAAGGATTCTGCCAATGGCAATTATAGTCCTAAATGGTGGTCTTTATTTGGAGGTGATGTGCGTTTTACTTTTATTTATTATCGCTACTGGTTGCCAATATGAGCGGTGCCCCATGAATAGATTAGTCATTTTTGATATTGGAGGATAATGCAATGATACAGACAGAGACCCATTCCAGTCTCCTTTGGTTCATTTACAGACCTAGGTTTAACGTCCCATCTGAAAGACTGTTACTGTAATTTTATTAGGGTCAGACTTGGGATCAAACCAGCTATCCCTGGATTCGCAGTCCAACGACTGTTAACCGTCTGGAGGTGATCTTTATTTAAAGCATGGTGTGGAGGTGATCTTTATTTAAAGCATGGTGTGGAGGTGATCTTTATTTAAAGCATGGTGTGGAGGTGATCTTTATATAAAGCATGGTGTGGAGGTGATCTTTATTTAAAGCATGGTGTGGAGATGATCTTTATTTAAAGCATGGTGTGGAGGTGATCTTTATTTAAAGCATGGTGTGGAGGTGATCTTTATTTAAAGCATGGTGTTTATTCTACATGTAGCATCAGTTGGATTATATTATATGTATAGGTTATAAACTAGCCAATATGTAAAATATTGGACTGTGTGAGGCGTGTAGTGCCGTACCAATATTTTACATATTGGATCCGTTTGAGGCTAATAACTTACTTAAAACACACTTATATAACAACATCCGACTAATTAAAAGTGTTAATTTCGTTCATGTACGCATAGAATTAAAAATAATACTCTGGCCTTTTGACACCAGTCCAATATTAAGAATAATGAACAGCAAGTACAAAGGTATGATGTGTTTTAATTGTGTTATTGCAGTGTTTCTATGGACAGTGGTCTAGGATCTCCGTCCACGTTCAGTTTGCCGACTGGTTCCAGACACAACATTGATGTGCGTAGTCTGTCCAGGCAGAGCACTAGCAAGAAATATTCTGGTAAAAGATCAGCGAATGCATCAGAACATACGAACAAGGAAAAGCATAGACGGTAATTCAGTGTGTAAGGGACCTTCTTTGCCGAGTGGTTGGTGTCCATTTTCTCATTATTGCCATGGGTCCAAGCTCTGCTGGATTCCTATAGGAGGTTGGTTGTTCTACCCAGCAATGCCTGAAATATAGCTGTCGTCTTACGACTGCTTAAATATGGAAAGGCGATATAATGCTCTTAGTTCTTAATGCAACAACTAATCCAAAAACAATCAAACCTAATACGATATATGATATATTATTTGCAAAGTTCAATTCAGATATATTATGAATGAATGTTTACATATACAAATCCAGTTTAATGTCATCATGGTGAGTGAAGCACATCCGGCAAGCCAGTTCAATTTGCAGAACGAGTATAAATTCTTTATAAATTACACATATAATGGATCTTGCACTCGTGGTGATTTGATACCACATTGTATGAAACAAGTTTTCGTAGTGATTTGATACCACATATGAAATCATCACGCGTGTAAGATCCTTTTTATCACATTACCACAGTAACAACAACCATAAATTTGAAGAAATAAAACGTTTATGTTTGCCAGTATATTTTTGAGCCTTATTACATTAAGCTGCATCCGTACGCCGTAGTAAATAAATAGTCTGCGATAATGAAACAACTTCATGCAAATAATTTACACAATATTTTAATCACTATATACCTACCGTTAGTTCATATTTAGCAATTTATTGATCAAAGCAGTTGCATTTCAACAAATAAAGCATGAACACAAACAAAGTGTATATGGTGAATGTGTATTGCAACACATCAATATCATGCCACGACCAATCAGAATCCTTCCAGGTGTTATTAAACTTGTTGACATATAAAATGTATGTGGTGACTGTATTACACTGAATACAAGCAAAGTTATGTTATAAAAATCTATTATTTCATTTGGAAGCCTAGATTCCATTCTTTGATATACATTTTCTTTGACAGTTTATTAACAGGATTATCAGTGTCACAAAGAATATTGACCCACCAAAAAAATGCCCCCCTTGAGAATAGCAATACATAGTGGGAAAATATTAAATTTATTATAATTAAATGTTATTTACTGTTTTGAGCTTAACAACTATATTGTATTTGACAGATTTAACAAGAATGTACATGAAGTCTCTACTAGTTTTTATTGTACTTTTTGCATGATTGTTTGTCTAATTTAAAAGTAAAAAGTTAGTCCGGATTTGTTATAGAGTTATCACCCCTTGAGAAAGTCTAAGTCTCTATGTGGGAAGCAGTTAAACATTAATCCATGTTATACTGGTATGTTATACTGGTATGTTATACTGGTATGTTATACTGGTATGTTATACTGGTATGCTATACTTGTGTATGTTATACTTGTGTATGCTATACTGGTATGCTATACTTGTGTATGTTATACTTGTGTATGTTATACTGGTATGCTATACTTGTGTATGTTATACTTGTGTATGCTATACTGGTGTATGTTATACTGGTATGTTATACTTGTGTATGTTATACTGGTATGTTATACTGGTATGTTATACTGGTATGTTATACTGTTATACTGGTATGTTATACTTGTGTATGTTATACTTGTGTATGTTATACTGGTATGTTATACTGGTATGTTATACTGGTATGTTATACTTGTGTATGTTATACTTGTGTATGTTATACTGGTATGTTATACTGGTATGTTATACTGGTATGCTATACTTGTGTATGTTATACTGTTATACTGGTGTATGTTATACTTGTGTATGCTATACTTGTGTATGTTATACTGGTATGTTATACTGGTATGTTATACTGTTATACTGGTATGCTATACTTGTGTATGTTATACTGGTATGTTATACTGGTATGCTATACTTGTGTATGCTATACTTTTGTATGTTATACTGGTGTATGCTATACTTGTGTATGTTATACTGGTGTATGCTATACTTGTGTATGTTATACTGGTATGTTATACTGGTATGTTATACTGGTATGTTATACTTGTGTATGTTATATTGGTATGTTATACTGGTATGCTATTCTTGTGTATGTTATATTGGTATATTATATTGGTATGCTATACTTGTGTATGTTATACTGGTGTATGTTATACTGGTATGTTATACTTGTGTATGTTATACTGGTATGTTATACTTGTGTATGTTATATTGGTATGTTATACTGGTATGCTATTCTTGTGTATGTTATACTGGTAGGTTATACTGGTGTATGTTATACTTGTGTATGTTATACTGGTATGTTATACTTGTGTATGTTATACTGGTGTATGTTATACTTGTGTATGTTATACTTGTGTATGTTATACTGATGTATGTTATACTGATGTATGTTATACTGGTATGTTATACTGGTATGCTATTCTTGTGTATGTTATACTTGTGTATGCTATACTTGTGTATGTTATACTTGTGTATGTTATACTGGTATGTTATACTTGTGTATGTTATATTGGTATGTTATACTGGTATGCTATTCTTGTGTATGTTATACTGGTATGTTATACTTGTGTATGTTATACTGGTGTATGTTATACTTGTGTATGTTATACTGGTCTGTTATACTGGTATGTTATACTTGTGTATGTTATACTGGTATGTTATACTTGTGTATGTTATACTGGTATGTTATACTTGTGTATGTTATACTGGTGTCTGTTATACTTATGTTATACTTGTGTATGCTATACTTGTGTATGTTATACTTGTGTATGTTATACTTGTGTATGTTATACTGGTGTATGTTATACTTGTGTATGTTATACTGGTGTATGTTATACTGGTGTATGTTATACTTGTGTATGTTATACTTGTGTATGTTATACTGGTATGTTATACTTGTGTATGTTATACTGGTATGTTATGCATATGTATGATATACTTGTATGCTATACTTGTGTATGTTATACTTATGTTATACTTGTGTATGCTATACTTGTGTATGTTATACTGGTATGTTATACTTGTGTATGTTATACTGATGTATGTTATACTTGTGTATGTTATACTGGTATGTTATACTTGTGTATGTTATACTGGTATGTTATACTGGTGTATGCTATACTGGTATGTTATACTGGTGTATGTTATACTGGTGTATGTTATACTGGTGTATGCTATACTTGTGTATGTTATACAGGTATGTTATACTTGTGTATGTTATAATGGTGTATGTTATACGTGTGTATGTTATACTGGTGTATGCTATACTGGTATGTTATACTGGTGTATGTTATACTGGTATGCTATACTGGTGTATGTTATACTGGTGTATGTTATACTTGTGTATGTTATACTGGTGTATGTTATACTGGTGTATGTTATACTGGTGTATGTTATACTGGTGTATGTTATACTGGTGTATGCTATACTGGTATGTTATACTGGTGTATGTTATACTGGTATGCTATACTGGTGTATGTTATACTGGTGTATGCTATACTTGTGTATGTTATACTGGTATGTTATACTTGTGTATGTTATACTGGTATGTTATACTGGTATGTTATACTTGTGTATGTTATACTTGTGTATGTTATACTTGTGTATGTTATACTTGTGTATGTTATACTTGTGTATGTTATACTTGTGTATGTTATACTTGTGTATGTTATACTGGTGTATGTTATACTGGTATGCTATACTTGTGTATGTTATACTGGTATGCTATACTTGTGTATGTTATACTTGTGTATGCTATACTTGTGTATGTTATACTTGTGTATGTTATACTTGTGTATGTTATACTGGTATGTTATACTTGTGTATGTTATACTTGTGTATGTTATACTGGTATGCTATACTTGTGTATGCTATACTTGTGTATGTTATACTTGTGTATGTTATACTTGTGTATGTTATACTGGTATGTTATACTTGTGTATGTTATACTGGTATGCTATACTTGTGTATGTTATACTGGTATGCTATACTTGTGTATGTTATACTGGTATGTTATACTTGTGTATGTTATACTGGTATGTTATACTTGTGTATGTTATACCTGTGTATGTTATACTGGTGTATGCTATACTGGTGTATGTTATACTGGTATGTTATACTGGTATGTTATACTTGTGTATGCTATACTTGTGTATGTTATACTTGTGTATGTTATACTTGTGTATGTTATACTGGTATGCTATACTTGTGTATGTTATACTGGTATGCTATACTTGTGTATGTTATACGTGTGTATGCTATACTTGTGTATGTTATACTTGTGTATGTTATACTGGTGTATGTTATACTGGTGTATGTTATACTTGTGTATGTTATACTGGTGTATGCTATACTTGTGTATGTTATACTGGTGTATGTTATACTGGTGTATGTTATACTTGTGTATGTTATTCTTGTGTATGTTATTCTTGTGTATGTTATACTGGTGTATGTTATACTGGTGTATGTTATACGTGTGTATGTTATACTGGTGTATGTTATAATGGTATGCTATACTTGTGTATGTTATACTTGTGTATGTTATGCATATGTATTTTATACTTGTATGCTATACTTGTGTATGTTATACTTATGTTATACTTGTGTATGCTATACTTATGTATGTTATACTGGTATGTTATACTTGTGTATGTTATACTTATGTATGTTATACTTGTATGCTATACTTGTGTATGTTATACTTATGTTATACTTGTGTATGCTATACTTGTGTATGTTATACTGGTATGTTATACTTGTGTATGTTATACTGGTATGTTATACTTGTGTATGTTATACTGGTATGTTATACTTGTGTATGTTATACTGGTGTATGTTATACTTGTGTATGTTATACTTGTGTATGTTATACTGGTATATTATACTTGTGTATGTTATACTGGTATGTTATACTTGTGTATGTTATACTGGTGTATGTTATACTTGTGTATGTTATACTTGTGTATGTTATGCATATGTATGATATACTTGTATGCTATACTTGTGTATGTTATACTTATGTTATACTTGTGTATGCTATACTTATGTATGTTATACTGGTATGTTATACTTGTGTATGTTATACTGATGTATGTTATACTTGTGTATGTTATACTGGTATGTTATACTTGTGTATGTTATACTGGTATGTTATACTTGTGTATGTTATACTGGTGTATGTTATACTTGTGTATGTTATACTTGTGTATGTTATACTGTGTATGTTATACTTGTGTATGTTATACTGGTATGTATATTGTGTATGTTATACTGGTGTATGTTATACTTGTGTATGTTATACTGGTGTATGTTATACTTGTGTATGTTATACTTGTGTATGTTGTTATACTGTATGCTATACTTGTGTATGTTATACTTGTGTATGTTATACTGGTATGTTATACTTGTGTATGTTATACTGGTATGTTATACTTGTGTATGTTATACTGGTGTATGTTATACTTGTGTATGTTATACTTGTGTATGTTATACTGGTATGCTATACTTGTGTATGTTATACTGGTATGCTATACTTGTGTATGTTATACTGGTGTATGTTATACTTGTGTATGTTATACTGGTATGTTATACTTGTGTATGTTATACTGGTGTATGTTATACTTGTGTATGTTATACTTGTGTATGTTATACTGGTATGCTATACTTGTGTATGCTATACTTGTGTATGTTATACTGGTATGTTATACTTGTGTATGTTATACTTGTGTATGTTATACTGGTATGCTATACTTGTGTATGTTATACTGGTGTATGCTATACTTGTGTATGTTATACTGGTGTATGCTATACTTGTGTATGTTATACTGGTGTATGTTATACTGGTGTATGTTATACTGGTGTATGTTATACTTGTGTATGTTATACTGGTGTATGTTATACTGGTGTATGTTATACTGGTGTATGTTATACTGGTGTATGTTATACTGGTGTATGTTATACTGGTGTATGCTATACTGGTATGTTATACTGGTGTATGTTATACTGGTATGCTATACTGGTGTATGTTATACTGGTGTATGCTATACTTGTGTATGTTATACTGGTATGTTATACTTGTGTATGTTATACTGGTATGTTATACTTTGTATGTTATACTTGTGTATGTTATACTTGTGTATGTTATACTTGTGTATGTTATACTTGTGTATGTTATACTTGTGTATGTTATACTTGTGTATGTTATACTTGTGTATGTTATACTGGTGTATGTTATACTGGTATGCTATACTTGTGTATGTTATACTGGTATGCTATACTTGTGTATGTTATACTTGTGTATGTTATACTTGTGTATGTTATACTTGTGTATGTTATACTTGTGTATGTTATACTGGTATGTTATACTTGTGTATGTTATACTTG
The DNA here is from genome assembly GCA_014843695.1 of Archivesica marissinica. Lineage (NCBI taxonomy): Eukaryota > Metazoa > Mollusca > Bivalvia > Venerida > Vesicomyidae > Archivesica > Archivesica marissinica. The sequence continues at coordinate 36,176,042 of CM026390.1, read as the reverse complement.
TGTATGTTATACTTGTGTATGTTATACTGTATGCTATACTTGTGTATGTTATACTTGTGTATGTTATACTTGTGTATGTTATACTTGTGTATGTTATACTGGTATGTTATACTTGTGTATGTTATACTGGTATGCTATACTTGTGTATGTTATACTGGTGTATGTTATACTTGTGTATGTTATACTTGTGTATGTTATACTGGTATGTTATACTTGTGTATGTTATACTGGTATGTTATACTTGTGTATGTTATACTGGTATGTTATACTGGTATGTTATACTTGTGTATGTTATACTTGTGTATGTTATACTGTGTATGTTATACTTGTGTATGTTATACTGGTATGCTATACTTGTGTATGTTATACTGTATGCTATACTTGTGTATGTTATACTTGTATGTTATACTTGTGTATGTTATACTTGTGTATGTTATACTGTGTATGTTATACTGGTGTATGTTATACTGGTGTATGTTATACTTGTGTATGCTATACTTGTGTATGTTATACTGGTGTATGCTATACTTGTGTATGTTATACTGGTGTATGTTATACTTGTGTATGTTATACTGGTGTATGTTATACTTGTGTATGTTATACTGGTGTATGTTATACTGGTGTATGTTATACTGGTGTATGTTATACTGGTGTATGCTATACTGGTGTATGTTATACTGGTGTATGTTATACTGGTATGCTATACTTGTGTATGTTATACTGGTGTATGTTATACTGGTGTATGTTATACTTGTGTATGTTATACTTGTGTATGTTATACTTGTGTATGTTATACTTGTGTATGTTATACTTGTGTATGTTATACTGGTGTATGTTATACTGGTGTATGTTATACTTGTGTATGTTATACTTGTGTATGTTATACTGGTGTATGTTATACTTGTGTATGTTATACTGGTATGTTATACTTGTGTATGTTATACTGGTATGTTATACTTGTGTATGTTATACTGGTATGCTATACTTGTGTATGTTATACTGGTGTATGTTATACTTGTGTATGTTATACTTGTGTATGTTATACTGGTATGTTATACTTGTGTATGTTATACTGGTATGTTATACTTGTGTATGTTATACTGGTGTATGTTATACTTGTGTATGTTATACTTGTATGTATACTTGTTTATACTTGTATGCTATACTTGTGTATGTTATACTTATGTTATACTTGTGTATGCTATACTTGTGTATGTTATACTGGTATGTTATACTTGTGTATGTTATACTGGTGTATGTTATACTTGTGTATGTTATACTGGTATGTTATACTTGTGTATGTTATACTGGTATGTTATACTTGTGTATGTTATACTTGTGTATGTTATACTGGTGTATGTTATACTTGTGTATGTTATACTGGTATGTTATACTTGTGTATGTTATACTGGTATGTTATACTTGTGTATGTTATACTTGTGTATGTTATACTGGTATGCTATACTTGTGTATGTTATACTTGTGTATGTTATACTTGTGTATGTTATACTTGTGTATGTTATACTTGTGTATGTTATACTTGTGTATGTTATACTGGTATGTTATACTTGTGTATGTTATACTTGTGTATGTTATACTGGTATGCTATACTTGTGTATGTTATACTTGTGTATGTTATACTTGTGTATGTTATACTTGTGTATGTTATACTGTATGTTATACTTGTGTATGTTATACTTGTGTATGTTATACTGTATGTTATACTTGTGTATGTTATACTTGTGTATGTTATACTTGTGTATGTTATACTTGTGTATGTTAACTGGTATGTTATACTTGTGTATGTTATACTGGTATGTTATACTTGTGTATGTTATACTGGTATGCTATACTGTGTATGTTATACTGGTATGTATACTTGTGTATGTTATACTGTGTATGTTATACTGGTGTATGTTATACTGGTGTATGTTATACTGGTATGTATACTGTGTATGTTATACTTGTGTATGTTATACTTGTGTATGTTATACTTGTGTATGTTATACTGGTATGCTATACTTGTGTATGTTATACTGGTATGCTATACTTGTGTATGTTATACTTGTGTATGTTATACTTGTGTATGTTATACTTGTGTATGTTATACTTGTGTATGTTATACTGGTATGCTATACTTGTGTATGTTATACTTGTGTATGTTATACTTGTGTATGTTATACTGGTGTATGTTATACTGGTGTATGTTATACGTGTGTATGTTATACTGGTGTATGTTATAATGGTATGCTATACTTGTGTATGTTATACTTGTGTATGTTATACTTGTGTATGTTATGCATATGTATTTTATACTTGTATGCTATACTTGTGTATGTTATACTTATGTTATACTTGTGTATGCTATACTTATGTATGTTATACTGGTATGTTATACTTGTGTATGTTATACTGGTATGTTATACTTGTGTATGTTATACTGGTATGCTATACTTGTGTATGTTATACTGGTGTATGTTATACTTGTGTATGTTATACTTGTGTATGTTATACTGGTGTATGTTATACTGGTGTATGTTATACTTTGTATGTTATACTTGTGTATGTTATACTGGTGTATGCTATACTTGTGTATGTTATACTGGTATGTTATACTTGTGTATGTTATACTGGTATGTTATACTTGTGTATGTTATACTTGTGTATGTTATACTTGTGTATGTTATACTGGTGTATGTTATACTGGTATGTTATACTTGTGTATGTTATACTTGTGTATGTTATACTTGTGTATGTTATACTTGTGTATGTTATACTTGTGTATGTTATACTTGTGTATGTTATACTTGTGTATGTTATACTTGTGTATGTTATACTGGTATGTTATACTTGTGTATGTTATACTTGTGTATGTTATACTGGTGTATGTTATACTTGTGTATGTTATACTGGTATGCTATACTTGTGTATGTTATACTGGTATGCTATACTTGTGTATGTTATACTTGTGTATGTTATACTGGTGTATGTTATACTGTGTATGTTATACTGGTATGTTATACTTGTGTATGTTATACTGGTATGTTATACTGGTGTATGTTATACTTGTGTATGTTATACTTGTGTATGTTATACTGGTATGCTATACTTGTGTATGCTATACTTGTGTATGTTATACTGGTATGTTATACTTGTGTATGCTATACTTGTGTATGTTATACTGGTATGCTATACTTGTGTATGTTATACTGGTGTATGCTATACTTGTGTATGTTATACTGGTGTATGCTATACTTGTGTATGTTATACTGGTGTATGCTATACTTGTGTATGTTATACTGGTATGTTATACTTGTGTATGTTATACTTGTGTATGTTATACTTGTATGTTATACTGGTGTATGCTATACTGGTATGTTATACTGGTGTATGTTATACTGGTATGCTATACTGGTGTATGTTATACTGGTGTATGCTATACCTGTGTATGTTATACTTGTGTATGTTATACTGGTGTATGTTATACTTGTGTATGTTATACTGGTGTATGTTATACTGGTATGCTATACTGGTGTATGTTATACTTGTGTATGTTATACTGGTGTATGTTATACTGGTGTATGTTATACTGGTGTATGTTATACTGGTGTATGTTATACTTGTGTATGTTATACTGGTGTATGTTATACTGGTATGTTATACTGGTGTATGTTATACTGGTATGCTATACTGGTGTATGTTATACTGGTGTATGCTATACTTGTGTATGTTATACTGGTATGTTATACTTGTGTATGTTATACTTGTGTATGTTATACTTGTGTATGTTATACTTGTGTATGTTATACTGGTATGCTATACTTGTGTATGTTATACTGGTATGCTATACTTGTGTATGTTATACTGTGTATGCTATACTTGTGTATGTTATACTGGTGTATGTTATACTGGTGTATGTTATACTGGTGTATGCTATACTTGTGTATGTTATACTGGTGTATGCTATACTTGTGTATGTTATACTGGTATGTTATACTTGTGTATGTTATACTTGTGTATGTTATACTGGTGTATGTTATACTGGTATGTTATACTGGTGTATGTTATACTGGTGTATGTTATACTGGTGTATGCTATACTTGTGTATGTTATACTGGTATGTTATACTTGTGTATGTTATACTGGTGTATGTTATACTTGTGTATGTTATACTGGTGTATGCTATACTGGTATGTTATACTGGTGTATGTTATACTGGTATGCTATACTGGTGTATGTTATACTGGTGTATGTTATACTGGTGTATGTTATACTGGTGTATGTTATACTGGTGTATGCTATACTGGTATGTTATACTGGTGTATGTTATACTGGTATGTTATACTGTGTATGTTATACTGGTGTATGCTATACTTGTGTATGTTATACTGGTATGTTATACTTGTGTATGTTATACTGGTATGTTATACTGGTATGTTATACTTGTGTATGCTATACTTGTGTATGTTATACTTGTGTATGTTATACTGTGTATGCTATACTTGTGTATGTTATACTTGTGTATGCTATACCTGTGTATGTTATACTTGTGTATGTTATACTGGTGTATGTTATACTGGTGTATGTTATACTTGTGTATGCTATTCTTGTGTATGTTATACTGGTGTATGCTATACTTGTGTATATTATACTGGTGTATGTTATACTTGTGTATGTTATACTGGTGTATGTTATACTTGTGTATGTTATACTGGTGTATGTTATACTGGTGTATGTTATACTGGTGTATGTTATACTGGTGTATGCTATACTGGTATATGTTATACTGGTGTATGTTATACTGGTATGCTATACTCTTGTATGTTATACTGGTGTATGTTATACTGGTGTATGTTATACTTGTGTATGTTATACTTGTGTATGTTATACTTGTGTATGTTATACTAGTATGCTATACTTGTGTATGTTATACTGGTGTATGTTATACTTGTGTATGTTATACTTGTGTATGTTATACTGGTGTATGTTATACTTGTGTATGTTATACTTGTGTATGTTATACTGGTGTATGTTATACTGGTGTATGTTATACTTATGTATGCTATACTTGTGTATGTTATACTGGTGTATGCTATACTTGTGTATGTTATACTGGTATGTTATACTTGTGTATGTTATACTGGTATGTTATACTTGTGTATGTTATACTTGTGTATGTTATACTTGTGTATGTTATACTGGTGTATGTTATACTGGTATGTTATACTTGTGTATGTTATACTTGTGTATGTTATACTTGTGTATGTTATACTTGTGTATGTTATACTGGTGTATGTTATACTTGTGTATGTTATACTGGTATGCTATACTTGTGTATGTTATACTGGTATGTTATACTTGTGTATGTTATACTTGTATGCTATACTTGTGTATGTTATACTGGTGTATGCTATACTTGTGTATGTTATACTGGTATGCTATACTTGTGTATGTTATACTGGTGTATGCTATACTTGTGTATGTTATACTGGTGTATGCTATACTTGTGTATGTTATACTGGTATGTTATACTTGTGTATGTTATACTGGTGTATGTTATACTTGTGTATGTTATACTGGTGTATGCTATACTGGTATGTTATACTGGTGTATGTTATACTGGTATGCTATACTGGTGTATGTTATACTGGTGTATGTTATACTTGTGTATGTTATACTGGTGTATGTTATACTGGTGTATGTTATACTGGTGTATGTTATACTGGTGTATGTTATACTGGTGTATGTTATACTGGTATGCTATACTGGTGTATGTTATACTGGTGTATGTTATACTGGTGTATGTTATACTTGTGTATGTTATACTGGTGTATGTTATACTGGTATGTTATACTGGTGTATGTTATACTGGTATGCTATACTGGTGTATGCTATACTTGTGTATGTTATACTGGTATGTTATACTTGTGTATGTTATACTGGTATGTTATACTTGTGTATGTTATACTGGTATGTTATACTGGTGTATGTTATACTGGTGTATGCTATACTGGTGTATGTTATACTGGTGTATGCTATACTTGTGTATGTTATACTGGTATGTTATACTTGTGTATGTTATACTTGTGTATGTTATACTTGTGTATGTTATACTGGTGTATGCTATACTGGTATGTTATACTGGTGTATGTTATACTGGTGTATGTTATACTGGTGTATGCTATACTTGTGTATGTTATACAGGTATGTTATACTTGTGTATGTTATAATGGTGTATGTTATACGTGTGTATGTTATACTGGTGTATGCTATACTGGTATGTTATACTGGTGTATGTTATACTGGTATGCTATACTGGTGTATGTTATACTGGTGTATGTTATACTTGTGTATGTTATACTGGTGTATGTTATACTGGTGTATGTTATACTGGTGTATGTTATACTGGTGTATGCTATACTGGTATGTTATACTGGTGTATGTTATACTGGTATGCTATACTGGTGTATGTTATACTGGTGTATGCTATACTTGTGTATGTTATACTGGTATGTTATACTTGTGTATGTTATACTGGTATGTTATACTGGTATGTTATACTTGTGTATGCTATACTTGTGTATGTTATACTTGTGTATGTTATACGTGTGTATGTTATACTTGTGTATGTTATACTTGTGTATGTTATACTTGTGTATGTTATACTTGTGTATGTTATACTGGTGTATGTTATACTGGTATGCTATACTTGTGTATGTTATACTGGTATGCTATACTTGTGTATGCTATACTTGTGTATGTTATACTTGTGTATGCTATACTTGTGTATGTTATACTTGTGTATGTTATACTTGTGTATGTTATACTGGTATGTTATACTTGTGTATGTTATACTTGTGTATGTTATACTGGTATGCTATACTTGTGTATGTTATACTTGTGTATGTTATACTTGTGTATGTTATACTTGTGTATGTTATACTGGTATGTTATACTTGTGTATGTTATACTGGTATGCTATACTTGTGTATGTTATACTGGTATGCTATACTTGTGTATGTTATACTGGTATGTTATACTTGTGTATGTTATACCTGTGTATGTTATACTGGTGTATGCTATACTGGTGTATGTTATACTGGTATGTTATACTTGTGTATGCTATACTTGTGTATGTTATACTTGTGTATGTTATACTTGTGTATGTTATACTGGTATGCTATACTTGTGTATGTTATACTGGTATGCTATACTTGTGTATGTTATACTTGTGTGTATGTTATACTTGTGTATGCTATACTTGTGTATGTTATACTGGTGTATGCTATACTTGTGTATATTATACTGGTGTATGTTATACTGGTGTATGTTATACTTGTGTATGTTATTCTTGTGTATGTTATTCTTGTGTATGTTATACTGGTGTATGTTATACTGGTGTATGTTATACGTGTGTATGTTATACTGGTGTATGTTATAATGGTATGCTATACTTGTGTATGTTATACTTGTGTATGTTATGCATATGTATTTTATACTTGTATGCTATACTTGTGTATGTTATACTTATGTTATACTTGTGTATGCTATACTTGTGTATGTTATACTTGTGTATGTTATACTGGTATGTTATACTTGTGTATGTTATACTGGTATGTTATACTTGTGTATGTTATACTGGTATGTTATACTTGTGTATGTTATACTGGTGTATGTTATACTTGTGTATGTTATACTTGTGTATGTTATGCATATGTATGTTATACTTGTATGCTATACTTGTGTATGTTATACTTATGTTATACTTGTGTATGTTATACTTGTGTATGTTATACTGGTATGTTATACTTGTGTATGTTATACTGATGTATGTTATACTTGTGTATGTTATACTGGTATGTTATACTTGTGTATGTTATACTTGTGTATGTTATACTTGTGTATGTTATACTTGTGTATGTTATACTTGTGTATGTTATACTTGTGTATGTTATACTGGTATGTTATACTTGTGTATGTTATACTGGTATGCTATACTTGTGTATGTTATACTGGTGTATGTTATACTTGTGTATGTTATACTGGTGTATGTTATACTTGTGTATGTTATACTTGTGTATGTTATACTGGTATGCTATACTTGTGTATGTTATACTGGTATGCTATACTTGTGTATGTTATACTTGTGTATGTTATACTGGTATGTTATACTTGTGTATGTTATACTGGTGTATGTTATACTTGTGTATGTTATACTGGTATGCTATACTTGTGTATGTTATACTTGTGTATGTTATACTTGTGTATGTTATACTTATGCTATACTTGTGTATGTTATACTTGTGTATGTTATACTGGTATGTTATACTTGTGTATGTTATACTTGTGTATGTTATACTGGTATGTTATACTTGTGTATGTTATACTGGTGTATGTTATACTTGTGTATGTTATACTGGTGTATGTTATACTTGTGTATGTTATACTGTGTATGCTATACTTGTGTATGTTATACTGGTATGTTATACTTGTGTATGTTATACTTGTGTATGTTATACTTGTATGTTATACTGGTGTATGTTATACTGGTATGTTATACTTGTGTATGTTATACTGGTATGCTATACTTGTGTATGTTATACTGGTGTATGCTATACTTGTGTATGTTATACTGGTGTATGTTATACTTGTGTATGTTATACTGGTGTATGTTATACTGGTGTATGTTATACTGGTGTATGTTATACTTGTGTATGTTATACTGGTGTATGTTATACTGGTATGTTATACTGGTGTATGTTATACTGGTATGTTATACTTGTGTATGTTATACTGGTGTATGTTATACTTGTGTATGTTATACTGGTATGTTATACTTGTGTATGTTATACTTGTGTATGTTATACTTGTGTATGTTATACTTGTGTATGTTATACTGGTATGTTATACTTGTGTATGTTATACTGGTGTATGTTATACTTTGTATGTTATACTGTGTATGTTATACTGGTGTATGTTATACGTGTATGTTATACTGGTGTATGTTATACTGGTGTATGTTATACTGGTGTATGTATACTTGTGTATGTTATACTGGTATGTTATACTGTGTATGTTATACTGTGTATGTTATACTTGTGTATGTTATACTGGTGTATGTTATACTTGTGTATGTTATACTTGTGTATGTTATACTTGTGTATGTTATACTGGTATGTTATACTTGTGTATGTTATACTGGTGTATGTTATACTTGTGTATGTTATACTTGTGTATGTTATACTGGTATGCTATACTTGTGTATGTTATACTGGTGTATGTTATACTTGTGTATGTTATACTGGTATGTTATACTTGTGTATGTTATACTTGTGTATGTTATACTGGTGTATGTTATACTGGTGTATGTTATACTGGTATGTTATACTGGTATGTTATACTTGTGTATGTTATACTTGTGTATGTTATACTGGTGTATGCTATACTTGTGTATGTTATACTGGTATGTTATACTTGTGTATGTTATACTGGTATGTTATACTGGTATGTTATACTTGTGTATGTTATACTTGTGTATGTTATACTTGTGTATGTTATACTTGTGTATGTTATACTTGTGTATGCTATACTTGTGTATGTTATACTGGTATGTTATACTTGTGTATGTTATACTTGTGTATGTTATACTTGTGTATGTTATACTTGTGTATGTTATACTGGTGTATGTTATACTGGTGTATGTATACTGGTGTATGTTATACTGGTATGCTATACTTGTGTATGTTATACTGGTGTATGTTATACTGGTATGCTATACTTGTGTATGCTATACTTGTGTATGTTATACTGGTATGCTATACTTGTGTATGTTATACTGGTATGTTATACTTGTGTATGTTATACTGGTATGCTATACTTGTGTATGTTATACGGTATGCTATACTTGTGTATGTTATACTGGTATGTTATACTTGTGTATGTTATACTGTGTATGTTATACTTGTGTATGTTATACTGGTGTATGTTATACTTGTGTATGTTATACTGGTATGCTATACTTGTGTATGTTATACTGGTATGCTATACTTGTGTATGTTATACTTGTGTATGTTATACTTGTGTATGTTATACTTGTGTATGTTATACTTGTGTATGTTATACTTGTGTATGTTATACTGGTATGTTATACTTGTGTATGTTATACTGGTATGTTATACTTGTGTATGTTATACTGGTGTATGTTATACTTGTGTATGTTATACTGGTGTATGTTATACTTGTGTATGTTATACTTGTGTATGTTATACTGGTATGCTATACTTGTGTATGTTATACTTGTGTATGTTATACTTGTGTATGTTATACTGGTGTATGTTATACTGGTGTATGTTATACTTGTGTATGTTATACTGGTGTATGTTATACTGGTATGCTATACTTGTGTATGTTATACTGGTGTATGTTATACTTGTGTAT
>CM026390.1:36141800-36164605 GCA_014843695.1 Archivesica marissinica | reverse complement strand
CTTGTGTATGTTATACTTGTGTATGTTATACTGGTGTATGTTATACTTGTGTATGTTATACTTGTGTATGTTATACTGGTATGCTATACTTGTGTATGTTATACTGGTATGTTATACTTGTGTATGTTATACTTGTGTATGCTATACTTGTGTATGTTATACTTGTGTATGTTATACTTGTGTATGTTATACTGGTATGCTATACTTGTGTATGTTATACTTGTGTATGTTATACTGGTATGCTATACTTGTGTATGTTATACTTGTTTATGTTATACTGGTATGTTATACTTGTGTATGTTATACTTGTGTATGTTATACTTGTGTATGCTATACTTGTGTATGTTATACTGGTATGTTATACCTGTGTATGTTATACGTGTGTATGTTATACTTGTGTATGTTATACTTGTGTATGTTATACTGGTGTATGTTATACTGGTGTATGATATACTGGTGTATGTTATAATGGTGTATGTTATACTGGTATGCTATACTTGTGTATGTTATACTGGTGTATGTTATACTGGTATACTATACTTGTGTATGCTATACTTGTGTATGTTATACTGGTATGCTATACTTGTGTATATTATACTGGTGTATGTTATACTGGTGTATGTTATACTTGTGTATGCTATTCTTGTGTATGTTATTCTTGTGTATGTTATACTGGTGTATGTTATACTGTGTATGTTATACGTGTGTATGTTATACTGGTGTATTTATAATGTATGCTTACTTGTTTTATACTTGTGTATGTTATACTTGTGTATGTGTATGTTATACTTGATGCATACTGTGTATGTTATTTGTTATACTTGTGTAGTATACTTTGTATTTATACTTGTGTATGTTATACTTGTGTATGTTATACTGGTATGTTATACTTGTGTATGTTATACTGGTATGCTATACTTGTGTATGTTATACTTGTGTATGTTATACTTGTGTATGTTATACTGTGTATGTTATACTTGTGTATGTTATACTGGTATGTTATACTTGTGTATGTTATACTTGTGTATGTTATACTGGTATGTTATACTTGTGTATGTTATACTTGTGTATGTTATACTTGTGTATGTTATACTGGTATGTTATACTTGTGTATGTTATACTGGTATGTTATACTTGTGTATGTTATACTGGTGTATGTTATACTTGTGTATGTTATACTGGTATGTTATACTTGTGTATGTTATACTTGTGTATGTTATACTTGTGTATGTTATACTTGTGTATGTTATACTGGTGTATGTTATACTGTTTGTTTATGTTATGTTTGTGTATGTTATACTTGTGTGTTTGTGTATGTTATACTGGTATGTATACTTGTGTATGTTATACTGTATGTTACTGTGTATGTTATACTTGTGTTGTGTTATTTTGTGTATGTTATACTGGTGTATGTTATACTGGTGTATGTTATACTGGTGTATGTTATACTGGTGTATGTTATACTGGTGTATGCTATACTTGTGTATGTTATACTGGTATGTTATACTTGTGTATGTTATACTTGTGTATGTTATACTTGTGTATGTTATACTGGTGTATGCTATACTGGTATGTTATACTGGTGTATGTTATACTTGTGTATGTTATACTGGTGTATGCTATACTTGTGTATGTTATACTGGTATGTTATACTTGTGTATGTTATACTTGTGTATGTTATACTGTGTATGTTATACTTGTGTATGCTATACTGGTATGTTATACTTGTGTATGTTATACTGGTATGCTATACTGGTGTATGTTATACTGGTGTATGTTATACTTGTGTATGTTATACTTGTGTATGTTATACTGTGTATGTTATACTGGTGTATGTTATACTGGTGTATGTTATACTGGTGTATGCTATACTGGTATGTTATACTGGTGTATGTTATACTGGTATACTATACTGGTGTATGTTATACTGGTGTATGCTATACTTGTGTATGTTATACTGGTATGTTATACTTGTGTATGTTATACTGGTATGTTATACTGGTATGTTATACTTGTGTATGTTATACTTGTGTATGTTATACTTGTGTATGTTATACTGGTGTATGCTATACTTGTGTATGTTATACTGGTGTATGTTATACTTGTGTATGTTATACTGGTGTATGTTATACTTGTGTATGTTATACTGGTATGTTATACTTGTGTATGTTATACTGGTGTATGTTATACTTGTGTATGTTATATGGTATGTTATTTTACTGGTATGCTATACTTGTGTATGTTATACTGGTATGTATACTTGTGTATGTTAACTTGTATGTTATGTATGTTATACTGGTGTTGTATCTGGTGTATGTTATCTTGTTTATACTTGTGTATGCTATACTTGTGTATGTTATACTGGTGTATGTTATACTTGTGTATGTTATACTGGTGTATGTTATACTTGTGTATGTTTGTGTTTGGTTTTGTATGTTACTTGTGTATGTTATACTGGTGTATGTTATACTGGTGTATGTTATACTGGTGTATGCTATACTTGTGTATGTTATACTGGTGTATGCTATACTTGTGTATGTTATACTGGTATGTTATACTTGTGTATGTTATACTTGTGTATGTTATACTTGTGTATGTTATACTGGTGTATGCTATACTGGTATGTTATACTGGTGTATGTTATACTGGTGTATGTTATACTGGTGTATGCTATACTTGTGTATGTTATACAGGTATGTTATACTTGTGTATGTTATACTGGTGTATGTTATACTTGTGTATGTTATACTGGTGTATGCTATACTGGTATGTTATACTGGTGTATGTTATACTGGTATGCTATACTGGTGTATGTTATACTGGTGTATGTTATACTGGTGTATGGTATACTGGTGTATGTTATACTGGTGTATGCTATACTGGTATGTTATACTGGTGTATGTTATACTGGTATGCTATACTGGTGTATGTTATACTGGTGTATGCTATACTTGTGTATGTTATACTGGTATGTTATACTTGTGTATGTTATACTGGTATGTTATACTTGTGTATGTTATACTTGTGTATGTTATACTTGTGTATGTTATACTTGTGTATGTTATACTTGTGTATGTTATACTTGTGTATGTTATACTTGTGTATGTTATACTTGTGTATGTTATACTGGTATGCTATACTTGTGTATGTTATACTGGTATGCTATACTTGTGTATGTTATACTTGTGTATGTTATACTGTGTTGTATGTTATACTTGTGTATGTTATACTGGTATGTTATACTGTGTATGTTATGTAGTGTATGTTATACTGGTGTATGTTATTTGTGTATGTTATACTGGTATGTTATACTTGTGTATGTTATACTGTGTATGTTATACTGGTGTATGTTATACTGGTGTATGTTATACTGGTATGTTATACTGGTATGTTATACTTGTGTATGCTATACTTGTGTATGTTATACTTGTGTATGTTATACTTGTGTATGTTATACTGGTATGCTATACTTGTGTATGTTATACTGGTATGTTATACTTGTGTATGTTATACTTGTATGCTATACTTGTGTATGTTATACTGGTGTATGCTATACTTGTGTATGTTATACTGGTATGTTATACTTGTGTATGTTATACTGGTGTATGCTATACTTGTGTATGTTATACTGGTGTATGTTATACTTGTGTATGTTATACTGGTATGTTATACTTGTGTATGTTATACTTGTGTATGTTATACTTGTGTATGTTATACTGGTGTATGCTATACTGGTATGTTATACTGGTGTATGTTATACTGGTGTATGTTATACTGGTGTATGTTAGTGTATGTTATACGTATGTTACTTGTGTATGTTATACTGGTATGTATACTGTGTATGTTATACTGGTGTATGCTATACTGGTATGTTATACTGGTGTATGTTATACTGGTATGCTATACTGGTGTATGTTATACTGGTGTATGTTATACTTGTGTATGTTATACTAGTGTATGTTATACTGGTGTATGTTATACTGGTGTATGTTATACTGGTGTATGTTATACTGGTGTATGCTATACTGGTATGTTATACTGGTGTATGTTATACTGGTATACTATACTTGTGTATGTTATACTGGTGTATGCTATACTTGTGTATGTTATACTGGTATGTTATACTTGTGTATGTTATACTGGTATGTTATACTGGTATGTTATACTTGTGTATGCTATACTTGTGTATGTTATACTTGTGTATGTTATACGTGTGTATGTTATACTTGTGTATGTTATACTTGTGTATGCTATACTTGTGTATGTTATACTTGTGTATGTTATACTTGTGTATGTTATAATGGTGTATGTTATACTGGTATGCTATACTTGTGTATGTTATACTGGTATGCTATACTTGTGTATGCGATACTTGTGTATGCTATACTTGTGTATGTTATACTTGTGTATGTTATACTGGTATGTTATACTTGTGTATGCTATACTTGTGTATGTTATACTTGTGTATGTTATACGTGTGTATGTTATACTTGTGTATGTTATAATTGTGTATGCTATACTTGTGTATGTTATACTTGTGTATGTTATACTGGTGTATGTTATACTGGTATGCTATACTTGTGTATGTTATACTGGTATGCTATACTTGTGTATGCGATACTTGTGTATGCTATACTTGTGTATGTTATACTTGTGTATGTTATACTGGTATGTTATACTTGTGTATGCTATACTTGTGTATGTTATACTTGTGTATGTTATACGTGTGTATGTTATACTTGTGTATGTTATGCATATGTATTTTATACTTGTATGCTATACTTGTGTATGCTATACTTGTGTATAAGTCTCCGCCTCCGTGGTCGAGTGGTTAAGGTCGCTGACTTGTATACCTCTGTAACCTATCATCACTGATGTCACGGGTTCGAGCCCCGCTCAGGCCGTGTCTCATTTATATGAAAAAGTTGGCAGTTTCTTATGGAGGTTGGTGCACCCAAGTACTGGTTAACCGCTGGAGCCTGCCCAGGAAAGGTGTTGTTAGGTAAACTGCCCGCCGGCGATATAGCCCAAAATGGTGCTGATGCAGGCGTAAAACCCGAATCATAATATATATACTTGTGTATGTTATACTTGTGTATGTTATACTGGTATGTTATACTTGTGTATGTTATACTTGTGTATGTTATACTGGTATGCTATACTTGTGTATGCTATACTTGTGTATGTTATACTGTGTATGTTATACTTGTGTATGTTATACTGGTATGTTATACTTGTGTATGTTATACTGGTATGCTATACTTGTATGCTATACTTGTGTATGTTATACTGGTATGTTATACTTGTGTATGTTATACCTGTGTATGTTATACTGGTGTATGCTATACTGGTGTATGTTATACTGGTATGTTATACTGGTATGTTATACTTGTGTATGCTATACTTGTGTATGTTATACTTGTGTATGTTATACTTGTGTATGTTATACTGGTATGCTATACTTGTGTATGTTATACTGGTATGCTATACTTGTGTATGTTATACTTGTGTGTATGTTATACTTGTGTATGTTATACTTGTGTATGTTATACTTGTGTATGTTATACTGGTATGCTATACTTGTGTATGTTATTCTTGTGTATGTTATTCTTGTGTATGTTATACTGGTGTATGTTATACTGGTGTATGTTATACGTGTGTATGTTATACTGGTGTATGTTATAATGGTATGCTATACTTGTGTATGTTATACTTGTGTATGTTATACTTGTGTATGTTATGCATATGTATTTTATACTTGTATGCTATACTTGTGTATGTTATACTTATGTTATACTTGTGTATGCTATACTTATGTATGTTATACTGGTATGTTATACTTGTGTATGTTATACTGGTATGTTATACTTGTGTATGTTATACTGGTATGCTATACTTGTGTATGTTATACTGGTGTATGTTATACTTGTGTATGTTATACTTGTGTATGTTATACTGGTATATTATACTTGTGTATGTTATACTGGTATGTTATACTTGTGTATGTTATACTGGTGTATGTTATACTTGTGTATGTTATACATGTGTATGTTATACTTGTATGCTATACTTGTATGCTATACTTGTGTATGTTATACTTATGTTATACTTGTGTATGCTATACTTATGTATGTTATACTGGTATGTTATACTTGTGTATGTTATACTGATGTATGTTATACTTGTGTATGTTATACTGGTATGTTATACTTGTGTATGTTATACTGGTATGTTATACTTGTGTATGTTATACTGGTGTATGTTATACTTGTGTATGTTATACTTGTGTATGTTATACTGGTATGCTATACTTGTGTATGTTATACTGGTATGCTATACTTGTGTATGTTATACTGGTGTATGTTATACTTGTGTATGTTATACTGGTGTATGTTATACTTGTGTATGTTATACTTGTGTATGTTATACTTGTGTATGTTATACTGGTATGCTATACTTGTGTATGTTATACTGGTATGCTATACTTGTGTATGTTATACTTGTGTATGTTATACTGGTATGTTATACTTGTGTATGTTATACTGGTGTATGTTATACTTGTGTATGTTATACTGGTATGCTATACTTGTGTATGTTATACTGGTATGCTATACTTGTGTATGTTATACTTGTGTATGTTATACTGGTGTATGCTATACTGGTGTATGCTATACTGGTATCTTATACTTGTGTATGTTATACTGGTATGTTATACTGGTGTATGTTATACTTGTGTATGTTATACTGGTATGCTATACTTGTGTATGCTATACTTGTGTATGTTATACTGGTATGCTATACTTGTGTATGTTATACTGGTATGCTATACTTGTGTATGTTATACTGGTGTATGTTATACTTGTGTATGTTATACTTGTGTATGTTATACTGGTGTATGTTATACTGGTGTATGTTATACTTGTGTATGCTATACTTGTGTATGTTATACTGGTGTATGTTATACTTGTGTATGTTATACTGGTGTATGTTATACTGGTGTATGTTATACTTGTGTATGTTATACTGGTGTATGTTATAATGGTATGCTATACTTGTGTATGTTATACTTGTGTATGTTATACTTGTGTATGTTATGCATATGTATTTTATACTTGTATGCTATACTTGTGTATGTTATACTTATGTTATACTTGTGTATGCTATACTTATGTATGTTATACTGGTATGTTATACTTGTGTATGTTAT
Organism: Archivesica marissinica; assembly: GCA_014843695.1. Classification (NCBI taxonomy): domain Eukaryota; kingdom Metazoa; phylum Mollusca; class Bivalvia; order Venerida; family Vesicomyidae; genus Archivesica; species Archivesica marissinica. The sequence goes on along the minus strand of CM026390.1, from coordinate 36,157,398 downwards.
ACTGGTATGTTATACTTGTGTATGTTATACTGGTATGCTATACTTGTGTATGTTATACTGGTGTATGTTATACTTGTGTATGTTATACTTGTGTATGTTATACTGGTATATTATACTTGTGTATGTTATACTGGTATGTTATACTTGTGTATGTTATACTGGTGTATGTTATACTTGTGTATGTTATACATATGTATGTATACTTGTATGCTATACTTGTATGCTATACTTGTATGCTATACTTGTGTATGTTATACTTATGTTATACTTGTGTATGCTATACTTATGTATGTTATACTGGTATGTTATACTTGTGTATGTTATACTGATGTATGTTATACTTGTGTATGTTATACTGGTATGTTATACTTGTGTATGTTATACTGGTATGTTATACTTGTGTATGTTATACTGGTGTATGTTATACTTGTGTATGTTATACTTGTGTATGTTATACTGGTATGCTATACTTGTGTATGTTATACTGGTATGCTATACTTGTGTATGTTATACTGGTGTATGTTACACTTGTGTATGTTATACTGGTGTATGTTATACTTGTGTATGTTATACTTGTGTATGTTATACTGGTATGCTATACTTGTGTATGTTATACTGGTATGCTATACTTGTGTATGTTATACTTGTGTATGTTATACTGGTATGTTATACTTGTGTATGTTATACTGGTGTATGTTATACTTGTGTATGTTATACTGGTATGCTATACTTGTGTATGTTATACTGGTATGCTATACTTTTGTATGTTATACTTGTGTATGTTATACTGGTGTATGCTATACTGGTGTATGCTATACTGGTATCTTATACTTGTGTATGTTATACTGGTATGTTATACTGGTGTATGTTATACTTGTGTATGTTATACTGGTATACTATACTTGTGTATGCTATACTTGTGTATGTTATACTGGTATGCTATACTTGTGTATGTTATACTGGTATGCTATTCTTGTGTATGTTATACTGGTGTATGTTACACTTGTGTATGTTATACTGGTGTATGTTATACTTGTGTATGTTATACTTGTGTATGTTATACTGGTATGCTATACTTGTGTATGTTATTCTTGTGTATGTTATTCTTGTGTATGTTATACTGGTGTATGTTATACTGGTGTATGTTATACGTGTGTATGTTATACTGGTGTATGTTATAATGGTATGCTATACTTGTGTATGTTATACTTGTGTATGTTATACTTGTGTATGTTATGCATATGTATTTTATACTTGTATGCTATACTTGTGTATGTTATACTTATGTTATACTTGTGTATGCTATACTTATGTATGTTATACTGGTATGTTATACTTGTGTATGTTATACTGGTATGTTATACTTGTGTATGTTATACTGGTATGCTATACTTGTGTATGTTATACTGGTGTATGTTATACTTGTGTATGTTATACTTGTGTATGTTATACTGGTATATTATACTTGTGTATGTTATACTGGTATGTTATACTTGTGTATGTTATACTGGTGTATGTTATACTTGTGTATGTTATACTTGTGTATGTTATGCATATGTATGATATACTTGTATGCTATACTTGTGTATGTTATACTTATGTTATACTTGTGTATGCTATACTTATGTATGTTATACTTGTGTATGTTATACTGGTGTATGTTATACTGGTGTATGTTATACTTGTGTATGTTATACTAGTGTATGTTATACTGGTGTATGTTATACTGGTGTATGTTATACTGGTGTATGTTATACTGGTGTATGCTATACTTGTGTATGCTATACTTGTGTATGTTATACTGGTGTATGTTATACTGGTGTATGTTATACTGGTGTATGCTATACTGGTGTATGTTATACTGGTGTATGCTATACTTGTGTATGTTATACTGGTATGTTATACTTGTGTATGTTATACTTGTGTATGTTATACTTGTGTATGTTATACTGGTGTATGCTATACTGGTATGTTATACTGGTGTATGTTATACTGGTGTATGTTATACTGGTGTATGCTATACTTGTGTATGTTATACAGGTATGTTATACTTGTGTATGTTATAATGGTGTATGTTATACGTGTGTATGTTATACTGGTGTATGCTATACTGGTATGTTATACTGGTGTATGTTATACTGGTATGCTATACTGGTGTATGTTATACTTGTGTATGTTATACTAGTGTATGTTATACTGGTGTATGTTATACTGGTGTATGGTATACTGGTGTATGTTATACTGGTGTATGCTATACTGGTATGTTATACTGGTGTATGTTATACTGGTATGCTATACTGGTGTATGCTATACTGGTGTATGCTATACTTGTGTATGTTATACTGGTATGTTATACGTGTGTATGTTATACTGGTATGTTATACTGGTATGTTATACTTGTGTATGCTATACTTGTGTATGTTATACTTGTGTATGTTATACGTGTGTATGTTATACTTGTGTATGCTATACTTGTGTATGTTATACTTGTGTATGTTATACTTGTGTATGTTATACTGGTATGCTATACTTGTGTTAGTTATACTGGTATGCTATACTTGTGTATGCTATACTTGTGTATGCTATACTTGTGTATGTTATACTTGTGTATGTTATACTTGTGTATGTTATACTGGTATGTTATACTTGTGTATGTTATACTTGTGTATGTTATACTGGTATGCCATACTTGTGTATGCTATACTTGTGTATGTTATACTTGTGTATGTTATACTGGTATGTTATACTTGTGTATGTTATACTGGTATGCTATACTTGTGTATGTTATACTGGTGTATGTTATACTTGTGTATGTTATACTGGTATGTTATACTTGTGTATGTTATACATGTGTATGTTATACTGGTGTATGCTATACTGGTGTATGTTATACTGGTATGTTATACTGGTATGTTATACTTGTGTATGCTATACTTGTGTATGTTATACTTGTGTATGTTATACTTGTGTATGTTATACTGGTATGCTATACTTGTGTATGTTATACTGGTATGCTATACTTGTGTATATTATACTGTGTGTATGCTATACTTGTGTATGTTATACTTGTGTATGTTATACTGGTGTATGTTATACTGGTGTATGTTATACTGGTGTATGCTATACTGGTGTATGTTATACTGGTGTATGCTATACTTGTGTATGTTATACTGGTATGTTATACTTGTGTATGTTATACTTGTGTATGTTATACTTGTGTATGTTATACTGGTGTATGCTATACTGGTATGTTATACTGGTGTATGTTATACTGGTGTATGTTATACTGTTGTATGCTATACTTGTGTATGTTATACAGGTATGTTATACTTGTGTATGTTATAATGGTGTATGTTATACGTGTGTATGTTATACTGGTGTATGCTATACTGGTATGTTATACTGGTGTATGTTATACTGGTATGCTATACTGGTGTATGTTATACTGGTGTATGTTATACTTGTGTATGTTATACTAGTGTATGTTATACTGGTGTATGTTATACTGGTGTATGGTATACTGGTGTATGTTATACTGGTGTATGCTATACTGGTATGTTATACTGGTGTATGTTATACTGGTATGCTATACTGGTGTATGTTATACTGGTGTATGCTATACTTGTGTATGTTATACTGGTATGTTATACTTGTGTATGTTATACTGGTATGTTATACTGGTATGTTATACTTGTGTATGCTATACTTGTGTATGTTATACTTGTGTATGTTATACGTGTGTATGTTATACTTGTGTATGTTATACTTGTGTATGCTATACTTGTGTATGTTATACTTGTGTATGTTATACTTGTGTATGTTATAATGGTGTATGTTATACTGGTATGCTATACTTGTGTATGTTATACTGGTATGCTATACTTGTGTATGCGATACTTGTGTATGCTATACTTGTGTATGTTATACTTGTGTATGTTATACTGGTATGTTATACTTGTGTATGCTATACTTGTGTATGTTATACTTGTGTATGTTATACGTGTGTATGTTATACTTGTGTATGTTATAATTGTGTATGCTATACTTGTGTATGTTATACTTGTGTATGTTATACTGGTGTATGTTATACTGGTATGCTATACTTGTGTATGTTATACTGGTATGCTATACTTGTGTATGCGATACTTGTGTATGCTATACTTGTGTATGTTATACTTGTGTATGTTATACTGGTATGTTATACTTGTGTATGCTATACTTGTGTATGTTATACTTGTGTATGTTATACGTGTGTATGTTATACTTGTGTATGTTATGCATATGTATTTTATACTTGTATGCTATACTTGTGTATGCTATACTTGTGTATAAGTCTCCGCCTCCGTGGTCGAGTGGTTAAGGTCGCTGACTTGTATACCTCTGTAACCTATCATCACTGATGGTCACGGGTTCGAGCCCCGCTCAGGCCGTGTCTCATTTATATGAAAAAGTTGGCAGTTTCTTATGGAGGTTGGTGCACCCAAGTACTGGTTAACCGCTGGAGCCTGCCCAGGAAAGGTGTTGTTAGGTAAACTGCCCGCCGGCGATATAGCCCAAAATGGTGCTGATGCAGGCGTAAAACCCGAATCATAATATATACTGTGTATGTTATACTTGTGTATGTTATACTGGTATGTTATACTTGTGTATGTTATACTGGTATGCTATACTTGTGTATGTTATACTTGTGTATGTTATACTTGTGTATGTTATACTTGTGTATGTTATACTGGTATGTTATACTTGTGTATGTTATACTGGTATGCTATACTTGTATCTATACTTGTGTATGTTATACTGGTATGTTATACTTGTGTATGTTATACCTGTGTATGTTATACTGGTGTATGCTATACTGGTGTATGTTATACTGGTATGTTATACTGGTATGTTATACTTGTGTATGTTATACTGGTATGTTATACTTGTGTATGTTATACTTTTGTATGTTATACTGGTATGCTATACTTGTGTATGTTATACTGGTATGCTATACTTGTGTATATTATACTTGTGTGTATGCTATACTTGTGTATGTTATACTTGTGTATGTTATACTTGTGTATGTTATACTGGTATGCTATACTTGTGTATGTTATTATTGTGTATGTTATTCTTGTGTATGTTATAATGGTGTATGTTATACTGGTGTATCTTATACGTGTGTATGTTATACTGGTGTATGTTATAATGGTATGCTATACTTGTGTATGTTATACTTGTGTATGTTATACTTGTGTATGTTATGCATATGTATTTTATACTTGTATGCTATACTTGTGTATGTTATACTTATGTTATACTTGTGTATGCTATACTTGGTATGTATACTTATGTATGTTATACTGGTATGTTATACTTGTGTATGTTATACTGGTATGTTATACTTGTGTATGTTATACTGGTATGCTATACTTGTGTATGTTATACTGGTGTATGTTATACTTGTGTATGTTATTGTGTATGTTATACTGGTATATTATATGTGTATGTTATACTGGTATGTTATACTTGTGTATGTTATACTGGTGTATGTTATACTGTGTATGTTTGCATATGTATATATACTGTATGTTACTTGTATGCTATACTTGTGTATGTTATACTTATGTTATACTTGTGTATGCTAACTTATGTATGTTATATGGTATGTTATACTGGTATGTTATACTGATGTATGTTATACTTGTGTATGTTATACTGGTATGTTATACTTGTGTATGTTATACTGGTATGTTATACTTGTGTATGTTATACTGGTGTATGTTATACTTGTGTATGTTATACTTGTGTATGTTATACTGGTATGCTATACTTGTGTATGTTATACTGGTATGCTATACTTGTGTATGTTATACTGGTGTATGTTACACTTGTGTATGTTATACTGGTGTATGTTATACTTGTGTATGTTATACTTGTGTATGTTATACTGGTATGCTATACTTGTGTATGTTATACTGGTATGCTATACTTGTGTATGTTATACTTGTGTATGTTATACTGGTATGTTATACTTGTGTATGTTATACTGGTGTATGTTATACTTGTGTATGTTATACTGGTATGCTATACTTGTGTATGTTATACTGGTATGCTATACTTGTGTATGTTATACTTGTGTATGTTATACTGGTGTATGCTATACTTGTATCTTATACTTGTGTATGTTATACTGGTATGTTATACTGGTGTATGTTATACTTGTGTATGTTATACTTGTGTATGTTATACTGGTATGCTATACTTGTGTATGCTATACCTGTGTATGTTATACTTCTGTATGTTATACTGGTGTATGTTATACTGGTGTATGTTATACTTGTGTATGCTATTCTTGTGTATGTTACACTGGTGTTTGCTATACTTGTGTATATTATACTGGTGTATGTTATACTTGTGTATGTTATACTGGTGTATGTTATACTTGTGTATGTTATTCTGGTGTATGTTATACTGGTGTATGTTATACGGGTGTATGTTATACTGGTGTATGCTATACTGGTATATGTTATACTGGTGTATGTTATACTGGTGTATGTTATACTTGTGTATGTTATACTTGTGTATGTTATACTTGTGTATGTTATACTAGTATGCTATACTTGTGTATGTTATACTGGTGTATGTTATACTTGTGTATGTTATACTTGTGTATGTTATACTGGTGTATGTTATACTTGTGTATGTTATACTTGTGTATGTTATACTGGTGTATGTTATACTGGTGTATGTTATACTTATGTATGCTATACTTGTGTATGTTATACTGGTGTATGCTATACTTGTGTATGTTATACTGGTATGTTATACTTGTGTATGTTATACTGGTATGTTATACTTGTGTATGTTATACTTGTGTATGTTATACTTGTGTATGTTATACTGGTGTATGTTATACTGGTATGTTATACTTGTGTATGTTATACTTGTGTATGTTATACTTGTGTATGTTATACTTGTGTATGTTATACTGGTGTATGTTATACTTGTGTATGTTATACTGGTATGCTATACTTGTGTATGTTATACTGGTATGTTATACTTGTGTATGTTATACTTGTGTATGTTATACTTGTGTATGTTATACTGGTGTATGTTATACTGGTATGTTATACTTTGTATGTTATACTTGTGTATGTTATACTTGTGTATGTTATACTGGTGTATTATACTGGTGTATGCTATACTGTGTATGTTATACTGGTATGTTATACTTGTGTATGTTATACTGGTATGTTATACTTGTGTATGTTATACTTGTGTATGTTATACTTGTGTATGTTATACTGGTGTATGTTATACTGGTATGTTATACTTGTGTATGTTATACTTGTGTATGTTATACTTGTGTATGTTATACTTGTGTATGTTATACTGGTGTATGTTATACTGGTGTATGTTATACTGGTATGCTATACTTGTGTATGTTATACTGTGTATGTTATACTTGTGTATGTTATACTGGTATGCTATACTTGTGTATGTTATACTTGTGTATGTTATACTTGTGTATGTTATACTTGTGTATGTTATACTTGTGTATGTTATACTGGTATGCTATACTTGTGTATGTTATACTGTGTATGTTATACTTGTGTATGTTATACTGGTGTATGTTATACTTGTGTATGTTATACTTGTGTATGTTATACTGGTATGCTATACTTGTGTATGTTATACTGTGTATGTTATACTTGTGTATGTTATACTGGTGTATGTTATACTGGTGTATGTTATACTTGTGTATGTTATACTGGTGTATGTTATACTGGTATGCTATACTTGTGTATGTTATACTTGTGTATGTTATACTTGGTATGTTATATATGTATTTTACTTGTATGCTATACTTGTGTATGTTATACTTATGTTATACTTGTGTATGTTATACTTGTGTATGTTATACTGGTATGTTATACTTGTGTATGTTATACTGGTATGTTATACTTGTGTATGTTATACTGGTATGCTATACTTGTGTATGTTATACTGGTGTATGTTATACTTGTGTATGTTATACTTGTGTATGTTATACTGGTATGTTATACTTGTGTATGTTATACTGGTATGTTATACTTGTGTATGTTATACTGGTGTATGTTATACTTGTGTATGTTATACTTGTGTATGTTATACTTGTATGCTATACTTGTATGCTATACTTGTGTATGTTATACTTATGTTATACTTGTGTATGCTATACTTATGTATGTTATACTGGTATGTTATACTTGTGTATGTTATACTGGTGTATGTTATACTTGTGTATGTTATACTGGTATGTTATACTTGTGTATGTTATACTGGTATGTTATACTTGTGTATGTTATACTGGTGTATGTTATACTTGTGTATGTTATACTTGTGTATGTTATGCATATGTATGATATACTTGTATGCTATACTTGTGTATGTTATACTTATGTTATACTTGTGTATGCTATACTTATGTATGTTATACTGGTATGTTATACTTGTGTATGTTATACTGATGTATGTTATACTTGTGTATGTTATACTGGTATGTTATACTTGTGTATGTTATACTGGTATGTTATACTTGTGTATGTTATACTGGTGTATGTTATACTTGTGTATGTTATACTTGTGTATGTTATACTGGTATGCTATACTTGTGTATGTTATACTGGTATGCTATACTTGTGTATGTTATACTGGTGTATGTTATACTTGTGTATGTTATACTGGTGTATGTTATACTTGTGTATGTTATACTTGTGTATGTTATACTTGTGTATGTTATACTGGTATGCTATACTTGTGTATGTTATACTTGTGTATGTTATACTGGTATGCTATACTTGTGTATGTTATACTTGTGTATGTTATACTGGTATGTTATACTTGTGTATGTTATACTTGTGTATGTTATACTTGTGTATGTTATACTTGTGTATGTTATACTTGTGTATGTTATACTGGTATGCTATACTTGTGTATGTTATACTGGTATGCTATACTTGTGTATGTTATACTGGTATGTTATACTTGTGTATGTTATACTTGTGTATGTTATACTTGTGTATGTTATACTGGTGTATGCTATACTTGTGTATGTTATACTGGTATGTTATACTGGTATGTTATACTTGTGTATGCTATACTTGTGTATGTTATACTTGTGTATGTTATACTTGTGTATGTTATACTTGTGTATGTTATACTTGTGTATGCTATACTTGTGTATGTTATACTTGTGTATGTTATACTTGTGTATGTTATACTGGTGTATGTTATACTGGTATGCTATACTTGTGTTGTTATACTGGTATGCTATACTTGTGTATGTTATACTTGTGTATGCTATACTTGTGTATGTTATACTTGTGTATGTTATACTGGTGTATGTTATACTTGTGTATGTTATACTGGTGTATGTTATACTGGTGTATGTTATACTTGTGTATGTTATACTTTGTATGTTATACTTGTGTATGTTATACTGGTGTATGCTATACTTGTGTATGTTATACTGGTATGTTATACTTGTGTATGTTATACTGGTATGTTATACTTGTGTATGTTATACTTGTGTATGTTATACTTGTGTATGTTATACTGGTGTATGTTATACTGGTATGTTATACTTGTGTATGCTATACTTGTGTATGTTATACTTGTGTATGTTATACTTGTGTATGTTATACTGGTGTATGTTATACTGGTGTATGTTATACTGGTATGCTATACTTGTGTATGTTATACTGTGTATGTTATACTTGTGTATGCTATACTTGTGTATGTTATACTGGTATGTTATACTTGTGTATGTTATACTGATGTATGTTATACTTGTGTATGTTATACTGGTATGTTATACTTGTGTATGTTATACTGGTATGTTATACTTGTGTATGTTATACTGGTGTATGTTATACTTGTGTATGTTATACTTGTGTATGTTATACTGGTATGCTATACTTGTGTATGTTATACTGGTATGCTATACTTGTGTATGTTATACTTGTGTATGTTATACTGGTATGTTATACTTGTGTATGTTATACTTGTGTATGTTATACTGGTGTATGTTATACTTGTGTATGTTATACTGGTATGCTATACTTGTGTATGTTATACTGGTATGCTATACTTGTGTATGTTATACTTGTGTATGTTATACTGGTATGTTATACTTGTGTATGTTATACTGGTGTATGTTATACTTGTGTATGTTATACTGGTATGCTATACTTGTGTATGTTATACTGGTATGCTATACTTGTGTATGTTATACTTGTGTATGTTATACTGGTGTATGCTATACTGGTGTATGTTATACTGGTATGTTATACTTGTGTATGTTATACTGGTATGTTATACTGGTGTATGTTATACTTGTGTATGTTATACTGGTATACTATACTTGTGTATGCTATACTTGTGTATGTTATACTGTATGTACTTGTGTATGTTATACTGGTATGCTATACTTGTGTATGTTATACTGGTGTATGTTATACTTGTGTATGTTATACTGGTGTATGTTATACTTGTGTATGTTATACTTGTGTATGTTATACTGGTATGCTATACTTGTGTATGTTATATTGTGTATGTTATCTTGTGTATGTTATACTGGTGTATGTTATACTGGTGTATTTTACTTGTGTATGTTATACTGGTGTATGTTATACTGGTATGCTATACTTGTGTATGTTATACTTGTGTATGTTATACTTGTGTATGTTATACTTGTATGCTATACTTGTGTATGTTATACTTATTTATTGGTATGCTATACTTGTGTATGTTATACTGGTATGTTATACTGGTGTATGTTATACTGGTATGCTATACTTGTGTATGTTATACTTGTGTATGTTATACTTGTGTATGTTATACTGTGTATGTTATACTTGTATGCTATACTTGTGTATGTTATACTTATGTTATACTTGTGTATGCTATACTTGTGTATGTTATACTGGTATGTTATACTTGTGTATGTTATACTGGTATGTTATACTTGTGTATGTTATACTGGTATGCTATACTTGTGTATGTTATACTGGTGTATGTTATACTTGTGTATGTTATACTTGTGTATGTTATACTGGTATAGTATACTTGTGTATGTTATACTGGTATGTTATACTTGTGTATGTTATACTGGTGTATGTTATACTTGTGTATGTTATACTGTGTATGTTATACTTGTGTATGTTATACTGGTATTTGTATGCTATACTTGTGTATGTTATACTGTTTACTTGTGTATGTATACTTGTATTATACTGGTATGTTATACTTGTGTATGTTATACTGTGTATTTATACTGTGTATGTTATACTGGTATGTTATACTTGTGTATGTTATACTGTTGTTATACTTGTGTATGTTATACTTGTGTATGTTATACTTGTGTATGTTATACTTGTGTATGTTATACTGGTATGCTATACTGTGTATGTTATACTGGTATGCTATACTTGTGTATGTTATACTGGTGTATGTTATACTTGTGTATGTTATACTGGTGTATGTTATACTTGTGTATGTTATACTTGTGTATGTATACTGGTATGCTATACTTGTGTATGTTATACTGGTATGCTATACTTGTGTATGTTATACTTGTGTATGTTATACTTGTGTATGTTATACTTGTGTATGCTATACTTGTGTATGTTATACTGGTATGTTATACTTGTGTATGTTATACTGTGTATGTTATACTTGTGTATGTTATACTTGTGTATGTTATACTTGTGTATGTTATACTGGTGTATGTTATACTGGTGTATGTTATACTGGTGTATGTTATACTGGTGTATGTTATACTGGTATGCTATACTTGTGTATGTTATACTGGTGTATGTTATACTGGTATACTATACTTGTGTATGCTATACTTGTGTATGTTATACTGGTATGCTATACTTGTGTATGTTATACTGGTATGCTATTCTTGTGTATGTTATACTGGTGTATGTTATACTTGTGTATGTTATACTGGTGTATGTTATACTTGTGTATGTTATACTTGTGTATGTTATACTGGTATGCTATACTTGTGTATGTTATTCTTGTGTATGTTATTCTTGTGTATGTTATACTGGTGTATGTTATACTGGTGTATGTTATACGTGTGTATGTTATACTGGTGTATGTTATAATGGTATGCTATACTTGTGTATGTTATACTGGTGTATGTTATACTTGTGTATGTTATACTGGTGTATGTTATACTGGTGTATGCTATACTGGTATGTTATACTTGTGTATGTTATACTGGTATGTTATACTGGTGTATGTTATACTGGTGTATGCTATACTTGTGTATGTTATACTGGTATGTTATACTTGTGTATGTTATACTGGTATGTTATACTTGTGTATGTTATACTGGTATGTTATACTTGTGTATGTTATACTGGTGTATGTTATACTTGTGTATGTTATACTTGTGTATGTTATACTGGTATGTTATACTTGTGTATGTTATACTGGTATGTTATACTTGTGTATGTTATACTGGTGTATGTTATACTTGTGTATGTTATACTTGTGTATGTTATACTATGTATGTTATACTTGTATGCTATACTTGTGTATGTTATACTTATGTTATACTTGTGTATGCTATACTTGTGTATGTTATACTGGTATGTTATACTTGTGTATGTTATACTGGTATGTTATACTTGTGTATGTTATACTGGTGTATGTTATACTTGTGTATGTTATACTTGTGTATGTTATACTGGTATGCTATACTTGTGTATGTTATACTGGTATGCTATACTTGTGTATGTTATACTGGTGTATGTTATACTTGTGTATGTTATACTGGTGTATGTTATACTTGTGTATGTTATACTTGTGTATGTTATACTGGTATGCTATACTTGTGTATGTTATACTGGTATGCTATACTTGTGTATGTTATACTTGTGTATGTTATACTGGTATGTTATACTTGTGTATGTTATACTGGTGTATGTTATACTTGTGTATGTTATACTGGTATGCTATACTTGTGTATGTTATACTGGTATGCTATACTTGTGTATGTTATACTTGTGTATGTTATACTGGTGTATGCTATACTGGTGTATGCTATACTGGTATGTTATACTTGTGTATGTTATACTGGTATGTTATACTGGTGTATGTTATACTTGTGTATGTTATACTGGTATACTATACTTGTGTATGCTATACTTGTGTATGTTATACTGGTATGCTATACTTGTGTATGTTATACTGGTATGCTATTCTTGTGTATGTTATACTGGTGTATGTTATACTTGTGTATGTTATACTGGTGTATGTTATACTTGTGTATGTTATACTTGTGTATGTTATACTGGTATGCTATACTTGTGTATGTTATTCTTGTGTATGTTATTCTTGTGTATGTTATACTGGTGTATGTTATACTGGTGTATGTTATACGTGTGTATGTTATACTGGTGTATGTTATAATGGTATGCTATACTTGTGTATGTTATACTTGTGTATGTTATACTTGTGTATGTTATGCATATGTATTTTATACTTGTATGCTATACTTGTGTATGTTATACTTATGTTATACTTGTGTATGCTATACTTGTGTATGCTATACTTATGTATGTTATACTGGTATGTTATACTTGTGTATGTTATACTGGTATGTTATACTTGTGTATGTTATACTGGTATGCTATACTTGTGTATGTTATACTGGTGTATGTTATACTTGTGTATGTTATACTTGTGTATGTTATACTGGTATATTATACTTGTGTATGTTATACTGGTATGTTATACTTGTGTATGTTATACTGGTGTATGTTATACTTGTGTATGTTATGCATATGTATGATATACTTGTATGCTATACTTGTATGCTATACTTGTGTATGTTATACTTATGTTATACTTGTGTATGCTATACTTATGTATGTTATACTGGTATGTTATACTTGTGTATGTTATACTGATGTATGTTATACTTGTGTATGTTATACTGGTATGTTATACTTGTGTATGTTATACTGGTATGTTATACTTGTGTATGTTATATGTGTATGTTATACTGTGTATGTTATACTTGTGTATGTTATACTGGTATGCTATACTTGTGTATGTTATACTGGTATGTTATACTTGTGTATGTTATACTGGTGTATGTTATACTTGTGTATGTTATACTGTGTATGTTATACTTGTGTATGTTATACTTGTGTGTTATAGTGTTGTTATACGTATGTATACTTGTGTATGTATACTGGTATGCTATACTTGTGTATTTATACTGTATGTTATACTGGTATGTTATACTGGTGTATGTTATACTTGTGTATGTTATACTTGTGTATGTTATACTGGTATGCTATACTTGTGTATGTTATACTGGTATGCTATACTTGTGTATGTTATACTTGTGTATGTTATACTTGTGTATGTTATACTTGTGTATGTTATACTGGTATGTTATACTTGTGTATGTTATACTGGTGTATGTTATACTGGTATGTTATACTTGTGTATGTTATACTGGTATGCTATACTTGTGTATGTTATACTGGTATGCTATACTTGTGTATGTTATACTGGTGTATGTTATACTTGTGTATGTTATACTGGTGTATGTTATACTTGTGTATGTTATACTTGTGTATGTTATACTGGTATGCTATACTTGTGTATGTATCTTGTGTATGTTATTCTTGTGTATGTTATACTGGTGTATGTTATACTGGTGTATGTTATACGTGTGTATGTTATACTGGTGTATTTATATGGTATGCTATACTTGTGTATGTTATACTTGTGTATGTTATACTTGTGTATGTTATGCATATGTATTTTATACTTGTATGCTATACTTGTGTATGTTATACTTATGTTATACTTGTGTATGCTATACTTATGTATGTTATACTGGTATGTTATACTTGTGTATGTTATACTGGTATGTTATACTTGTGTATGTTATACTGGTATGCTATACTTGTGTATGTTATACTGGTGTATGTTATACTTGTGTATGTTATACTTGTGTATGTTATACTGGTATATTATACTTGTGTATGTTATACTGGTATGTTATACTTGTGTATGTTATACTGGTGTATGTTATACTTGTGTATGTTATACTTGTGTATGTTATGCATATGTATGATATACTTGTATGCTATACGTGTGTATGTTATACTTATGTTATACTTGTGTATGCTATACTTATGTATGTTATACTTGTGTATGCTATACTGGTGTATGTTATACTGGTGTATGTTATACTTGTGTATGTTATACTAGTGTATGTTATACTGGTGTATGTTATACTGGTGTATGGTATACTGGTGTATGTTATACTGGTGTATGCTATACTTGTGTATGCTATACTTGTGTATGTTATACTGGTGTATGTTATACTGGTGTATGTTATACTGGTGTATGCTATACTGGTGTATGTTATACTTGTGTATGCTATACTTGTGTATGTTATACTGGTGTATGTTATACTGGTATGTTATACTTGTGTATGTTATACTGGTATGTTATACTTGTGTATGTTATACTTGTGTATGTTATACTTGTGTATGTTATACTGGTGTATGTTATACTGGTATGTTATACT
>CM026390.1:36128887-36140800 GCA_014843695.1 Archivesica marissinica | reverse complement strand
TCCATGTCCTCATTACAGTCTTTCTCCTATTTATGTAGCCAGTCCAGGTCCTCCTTTCAGTCTTTCTCCCACTTCTGTAGCCTATTCAGGTCCTCCTTCCAGTCGTTCTCCCACTTCTGTAGCCTGTCCAGGTCCTCCTTCCAGTCTTTCTCCCACTTCTGTAGCCAGTCCAGGTCCTCCTGCCAGTCGTTCTCCCACTTCTGTAGCCGGTCCAGGTCCTCCTTCCAGTCTTTCTCCCACTTCTGTAGCCAGTCCAGGTCCTCCTTCCAGTCTTTCTCCCACTTGTGTAGCATATCCAGGTCCTCCTGTCAGTCTTTCTCCTATTTCTGTAGCAGGTCCAGGTCCTCCTTCCAGTCTTTCTGCCAGTTCTGTAGCCTATCCAGGTCCTCATGTCAGTCTTTCTCCCACTTCTGTAGCAGGTCCAGGTCCTCCTTCCAGTCTTTCTCCCAGTTCTGTAGCCTATCCAGGTCCTCCTGCCAGTCTTTCTCCCATTTCTGTAGCCGGTCCAGCTCCTCCTTCTAGTCTTTCTGCCACTTGTGTAGCCGGTCCAGGTCCTCCTGTCAGTCTTTCTCTCACTTCTGTAGCCAGTCCAGGTCCTCCTGCCAGTCTTTCTCCCACTTGTGTAGCCAGTCCAGGTCCTCCTTCCAGTCGTTCTCCCACTTGTGTAGCCAGTCCAGGTCCTCCTGCCAGTCTTTCTGCCACTTGTGTAGCCAGTCCAGGTCCTCCTTCCAGTCTTTCTCCCACTTGTGTAGCCAGTCCAGGTCCTCCTTCCAGTCTTTCTCCCACTTATGTAGCCAGTCCAGGTCACCCTTCCAGTCTTTCTCCCACTTGTGTAGCCAGTCCAGATCCTCCTTCCAGTCGTTCTCCCACTTCTGTAACCGGTCCAGGTCCTCCTTCCAGTCTTTCTCCCACTTCTGTAGCCAGTCCAGGTCCTCCTTCCAGTCTTTTACCCACTTCTGTATCATATCCAGGTCCTCCTTCCAGTCGTTCTCCCACTTGTGTAGCCAGTCCAGATCCTCCTGCCAGTCTTTCTCCCACTTCTGTAGCATATCCAGGTCCTCCTGTCAGTCTTTCTCCTATTTCTGTAGCAGGTCCAGGTCCTCCTTCCAGTCTTTCTGCCAGTTCTGTAGCCTATCCAGGTCCTCATGTCAGTCTTTCTCCCACTTCTGTAGCATATCCAGGTCCTCCTGCCAGTCTTTCTCCCATTTCTGTAGCCGGTCCAGCTCCTCCTTCTAGTCTTTCTGCCACTTGTGTAGCCGGTCCAGGTCCTCCTGTCAGTCTTTCTCTCACTTCTGTAGCCAGTCCAGGTCCTCCTGTCAGTCTTTCTGCCACTTGTGTAGCCAGTCCAGGTCCTCCTGTCAGTCTTTCTGCCACTTGTGTAGCCAGTCCAGGTCCTCCTGTCAGTCTTTCTGCCACTTGTGTAGCCAGTCCATGTCCTCCTTCCAGTCTTTCTCCCACTTGTGTAGCCAGTCCAGGTCCTCCTTCCAGTCTTTCTCCCACTTGTGTAGCCAGTCCAGGTCCTCCTTCCAGTCGTTCTCCCACTTCTGTAGCCAGTCCAGGTCCTCCTTCCAGTCTTTCTCCCACTTGTGTAGCCGGTCCAGGTCCTCCTTCCAGTCTTTCTCCCACTTCTGTAGCCGGTCCAGGTCCTCCTGCCAGTCTTTCTCCCACTTCTGTAGCCGGTTCAGGTCCTCCTTCCAGTCTTTCTCCCACTTCTGTAGCCAGTCCAGGTCCTCCTTCAGTCGTTCTCCCACTTGTGTAGCCAGTCCAGGTCCTCCTTCCAGTCTTTCTCCCACTTCTGTAGCCAGTCCAGGTCCTCCTTCCAGTCTTTCTCCCACTTGTGTAGCATATCCAGGTCCTCCTTCCAGTCGTTCTCCCACTTGTGTAGCCAGTCCAGGTCCTCCTTCCAGTCTTTCTCCCACTTCTGTATCATATCCAGGTCCTCCTTCCAGTCTTTCTCCCACTTGTGTAGCCGGTCCAGGTCCTCCTTCCAGTCTTTCTCCCACTTCTGTAGCCGGTCCAGGTCCTCCTTCCAGTCTTTCTCCCACTTGTGTAGCCAGTCCAGGTCCTCCTTCCAGTCTTTCTCCCACTTCTGTAGCCTGTCCAGGTCCTCCTGCCAGTCGTTTACCCACTTCTGTAGCCGGTCCAGGTCCTCCTTCCAGTCTTTTCCCACTTGTGTTGCCAGTCCAGGTCCTCCTTCCAGTCGTTCTCCCACTTGTGTAGCCAGTCCAGGTCCTCCTTCCAGTCTTTCTCCCACTTCTGTAGCCAGTCCAGGTCCTCCTTCCAGTCTTTCTCCCACTTCTGTAGCCGGTCCAGGCCCTCCTTTCAGTCGTTCTCCCACTTGTGTAGCCAGTCCAGGTCCTCCTTCCAGTCTTTGACCCACTTCTGTATCATATCCAGGCCCTCCTTCCAGTCGTTCTCCCACTTGTGTAGCCAGTCCAGGTCCTCCTTCCAGTCTTTCTCCCACTTCTGTAGCATATCCAGGTCCTCCTGTCAGTCTTTCTCCTATTTCTGTAGCAGGTCCAGGTCCTCCTTCCAGTCGTTCTGCCAGTTCTGTAGCCTATCCAGGTCCTCATGTCAGTCTTTCTCCCACTTCTGTAGCATATCCAGGTCCTCCTGCCAGTCTTTCTCCCACTTCTGTATCATATCCAGGTCCTCCTTCCAGTCGTTCTCCCACTTGTGTAGCCAGTCCAGATCCTCCTGCCAGTCTTTCTCCCACTCCTGTAGCATATCCAGGTCCTCCTGTCAGTCTTTCTCCTATTTCTGTAGCAGGTCCAGGTCCTCCTTCCAGTCTTTCTGCCAGTTCTGTAGCCTATCCAGGTCCTCATGTCAGTCTTTCTCCCACTTCTGTAGCATATCCAGGTCCTCCTGCCAGTCTTTCTCCCATTTCTGTAGCCGGTCCAGCTCCTCCTTCTAGTCTTTCTGCCACTTGTGTAGCCGGTCCAGGTCCTCCTGTCAGTCTTTCTCTCACTTCTGTAGCCAGTCCAGGTCCTCCTGCCAGTCGTTCTCCCACTTGTGTAGCCAGTCCAGGTCATCCTTCCAGTCGTTCTCCCACTTGTGTAGCCAGTCCAGGTCCTCCTGTCAGTCTTTCTGCCACTTGTGTAGCCAGTACAGGTCCTCCTTCCAGTCTTTCTCCCACTTGTGTAGCCAGTCCAGGTCCTCCTTCCAGTCTTTCTCCCACTTATGTAGCCAGTCCAGGTCACCCTTCCAGTCTTTCTCCCACTTGTGTAGCCAGTCCAGATCCTCCTTCCAGTCGTTCTCCCACTTCTGTAACCGGTCCAGGTCCTCCTTCCAGTCTTTCTCCCACTTCTGTAGCCAGTCCAGGTCCTCCTTCCAGTCTTTTACCCACTTCTGTATCATATCCAGGTCCTCCTTCCAGTCGTTCTCCCACTTGTTTAGCCAGTCCAGATCCTCCTGCCAGTCTTTCTCCCACTTCTGTAGCATATCCAGGTCCTCCTGTCAGTCTTTCTCCTATTTCTGTAGCAGGTCCAGGTCCTCCTTCCAGTCTTTCTGCCAGTTCTGTAGCCTATCCAGGTCCTCCTGCCAGTCTTTCTCCCACTTCTGTAGCATATCCAGGTCCTCCTGCCAGTCTTTCTCCCATTTCTGTAGCCGGTCCAGCTCCTCCTTCTAGTCTTTCTGCCACTTGTGTAGCCGGTCCAGGTCCTCCTGTCAGTCTTTCTCTCACTTCTGTAGCCAGTCCAGGTCCTCCTGTCAGTCTTTCTGCCACTTGTGTAGCCAGTCCAGGTCCTCCTGTCAGTCTTTCTGCCACTTGTGTAGCCAGTCCAGTTCCTCCTGTCAGTCTTTCTGCCACTTGTGTAGCCAGTTCATGTCCTCCTTCCAGTCTTTCTCCCACTTGTGTAGCCAGTCCAGGTCCTCCTTCCAGTCTTTCTCCCACTTGTGTAGCCAGTCCAGATCCTCCTTCCAGTCGTTCTCCCACTTCTGTAACCGGTCCAGGTCCTCCTTCCAGTCTTTCTCCCACTTCTGTAGCCAGTCCAGGTCCTCCTTCCAGTCTTTCTCCCACGTGTGTAGCCGGTCCAGGTCCTCCTTCCAGTCTTTCTCCCACTTCTGTAGCCGGTCCAGGTCCTCCTGCCAGTCTTTTACCCACTTCTGTAGCCGGTTCAGGTCCTCCTTCCAGTCTTTTACCCACTTCTGTACCCAGTCCAGGTCCTCCTTCTAGTCGTTCTCCCACTTGTGTAGCCAGTCCAGGTCCTCCTTCCAGTCTTTCTCCCACTTCTGTAGCCAGTCCAGATCCTCCTTCCAGTCTTTCTCCCACTTGTGTATCATATCCAGGTCCTCCTTCCAGTCGTTCTCCCACTTGTGTAGCCAGTCCAGGTCCTCCTTCCAGTCTTTTACCCACTTCTGTATCATATCCAGGTCCTCCTTCCAGTCGTTCTCCCACTTGTGTAGCCGGTCCAGGTCCTCCTTCCAGTCTTTCTCCCACTTCTGTAGCCGGTCCAGGTCCTCCTTCCAGTCTTTCTCCCACGTGTGTAGCCTGTCCAGGTCCTCCTTCCAGTCTTTCTCCCACATCTGTAGCCTGTCCAGGTCCTCCTGCCAGTCGTTTACCCACTTCTGTAGCCGGTTCTGTTCCTCCTTCCAGTCTTTTACCCACTTGTGTTGCCAGTCCAGGTCCTCCTTCTAGTCGTTCTCCCACTTGTGTAGCCAGTCCAGGTCCTCCTTCCAGTCTTTCTCTCACTTCTGTAGCCAGTCCAGGTCCTCCTTCCAGTCTTTCTCCCACTTCTGTAGCCAGTCCAGGTCCTCCTTCCAGTCTTTCTCCCACTTCTGTATCATATCCAGGTCCTCCTTCCAGTCGTTCTCCCACTTGTGTAGCCAGTCCAGGTCCTCCTTCCAGTCTTTTACCCACTTCTGTATCATATCCAGGTCCTCCTTTCAGTCGTTCTCCCACTTGTGTAGCCGGTCCAGGTCCTCCTTCCAGTCTTTCTCCAACTTCTGTAGCCGGTCCAGATCCTCCTTCCAGTCTTTCTCCCACGTGTGTAGCCGGTCCAGGTCCTCCTTCCAGTCTTTCTCCCACTTCTGTAGCCGGTCCAGGTCCTCCTTCTAGTCGTTCTCCCACTTGTGTAGCCAGTCCAGGTCCTCCTTCCAGTCTTTCTCTCTCTTCTGTAGCCAGTCCAGGTCCTCCTTCCAGTCTTTCTCCCACTTGTGTAGCCAGTCCAGGTCCTCCTTCCAGTCTTTCTCCCACCTCTGTATCATATCCAGGTCCTCTTTCCAGTCGTTCTCCCACTTGTGTAGCCAGTCCAGGTCCTCCTTCCAGTCGTTCTCCCACTTGTGTAGCCAGTCCAGGTCCTCCTGCCAGTCTTTCTGCCACTTGTGTAGCCAGTCCAGGTCCTCCTTCCAATCTTTCTCCCATTTGTGTAGCCAGTCCAGGTTCTCCTTCCAGTCATTCTCCCACTTGTGTAGCTAGTCCAGGTCCTCCCTCCAGTCTTTCTCCCACCTCTGTAGCCGGTCTAGGTCCTCCTTCCAGTCTTTTTCTCACGTGTGTAGCCGGTCCAGGTCTTCCTTCCAGTCTTTTACCCACTTCTGTAGCCGGTCCAAGTCCTCCTTCCAGTCTTTCTCCCACGTGTGTAGCCGGTCCAGTTCCTCCTTCCAGTCTTTCTCACACTTCTGTAGCCGGTCCAAGTCCTCCTTCAAGTCTTTTACCCACTTGTGTAGCCGGTCCAGGTCCTCCTGCCAGTCTTTCTCCCACTTCTGTAACCGGTCCAGGGCCTCCTTCCAGTCGTTCTCCCACTTATGTAGCCGGTCCAGGTCCTCCTTCCAGTCTTTCTCCCACTTGTGTAGCCGGTCCAGGTCCTCCTTCCAGTCTTTCTCCCACTTCTGTAGCCGGTACAAGTCCTCCCAGTCTTTCTCCCACTTGTGTAGCCGGTCCAGGTCCTCCTTCCAGTCTTTCTCCCACTTCTGTAGCCGATCCAAGTCCTCCTTCAAGTCTTTTATCCACTTCTGTAACTGGTCCAGGGCCTCCTTCCAGTCGTTCTCCAACTTCTGTAGCCGGTTCTGATACATTAACTACTGGATAAATGTTACACACTACCCCTCCATACCACAGCCGCTATAGTAAGTATCATGTTGGTTCGTGTTACTGCAGTGGGATAAGGTTTCATTGTAGCATCTACAGTATCATGTTTGTTTGTGTTACTGCATATACTCATGTGCAAAGTTTCATTCAATTCGATTATTATTGTTATTAAGTTGTTTATTTATCTTCTCCATTTAGTTCTGTGTGGGGAAATGCCTCTTGAAGTACATGTATGTGAGTTCATGTGTTATTTCTTGGAGGACAGTGCACGATACAGAAGATAAAGTGAATCTAGCACCTCCAAGAGTTGCAGATACGGAAATCCCACCTGAGGGCTGAAGACGCATGCACAAAATGAGGCTATGTCGAGTTCTTTGCACGCATCTAGAATGAGGCTCTATTGAGTTATTTTCACGCATCTAGAATGAGGCTCTGCTGAGTTATTTGCACGCATCTAGAATGAGGCTATGTTGAGTTATTTGCACGCATCTAGAATGAGGCTCTGCTGAGTTATTTGCACGCATCTAGAACGAGGCTCTGCTGAGTTATTTGCACGCATCTAGAATGAGGCTCTGCTGAGTTATTTGCACGCATCTAGAATGAGGCTCTGCTGAGTTATGTGAATGCATCTTCAGCCCGAGCAAGAAGAAAACTTACATAGAAACCTTAATTCACGCAGCGCTATGTAAAGGGGAGTAATTAAAACAAACAGATGCTCCTTTTCTCACGAAATTACTTCCCTTGATTGCCCTCGAGATTGTCGTGATGTTGTTTATTCACAGGTGTCAGAACTCTCAACAATAATTATAATAAAGAACAACGGGTTGTAAACATTGATTTACTATATTGGTACAGTTCTGTAGATCTTTATATGTCACATGGTGCCAAATGCGGCAAACTAATAGCTGATATAATTATATTGTACTTTGAACAAGAGAACATAAACTCAAAATGGCTGCATATAATAGTAGTTGGTTGGCTTATATTTTATCACATATTTATTGAACTTTATAAAAATCATGTGTCAAACAAAAGAAAGAAAGTGATACCATAGCAACCAGTATTATCAGGTGCGAAAGGTCCGGAGTTCGAGCCCCGCTGGAGCCGTTACGATTGTGCCATTATGCAAGGCATTTCAATTTCACATTGCATCTACTCTCCCTCGTGGCGATGGTTTCCATCAGGAATGAGGTCTCGAGAGTGATTTATATATGTTTTAGGAACTTGTTTCGCAATCGAGCTAATATATTTGTATAAACTGTAACTAATATGAATTAAGGCACTGCTTCCAATGGGAATCGAACATCAACCAGGAGCGTAGCGAGAGGCAAATTTCAACCGAGGCAATCTAGGGGGGTCAGGGGTTATGTTCCCCTTAAGATTGTTGGGGTATAGAAGCAATTTCCCTGCGTTTTAATGAGTTTAGACGTATACTTATGTACTGACCTTTCAGCTCTCTATCTGTCAACATTTTATACAGCAAAGGGATATTTTTTGCATTTAAATTATTTAATTTTTCATTTATTTTTGTTTGCTCTGAAAATTTTAAGCAGCTGCCTCGGTGTGCCTCAGTGTGGCTACGGGACTGTCAACAGGTCATTTTAAATAAACCTTTGGTGGTCTCTTAATACAAGTTTGACTGTATATGTTATAAATACTTAATTACTACTGTTTTCATAACGGGATAGTTATTAAACTTAATCAATATTACAAGAAAAACAATCACTTTCTTGAACATGTGTATGTAACTACGCTCGGACAACATTTTATAGACAAATAATCATGTTTCAAAGAATAAACAGACTAGGTAACATTCAGAAAACGTCAAATAAAAATTCAGTGGACCCTCAATTATCTGTCATCAGCAGACCTGGGGTCAATTACATAGCAATGTAATTAATTAAAATACCAATTATATGGCAATGTTACAATTACAAATACATCAAATTTATAATGTAATTATTTAAATTACAATTACTTCACCAATGTAATTAATTAAATTACAAATTACATTTAAATATAAATTCTCATTAGAAAATACAGACTGTTTTCAGACAGATACATGATATCAACATGTGCACATTTTTACAGTATAATGTACTACCAAATCACGTTTCACGAGAGAAATAAAACCAAATATGAAAATCAGAATATCTGGCTATAGATGTACATTTGTATGTTGAATATCTGGCTATAGATGTACATTTGTATGTTGAATATCTAGCTATAGATGTACATTTGTATGTTGAGCCAAATCTATTCATATTAAATTTAGTTACAATTCTGTGTCCAATAAATAGCCTGCCTGACACAGGTACATTGTATTATGATATAAACCATGACAAGCCATCAATACATATTATACATGATTGTAATTGAAAAGTAATTGCTAATTACTGGCATATTTTGAAAGTACATGTAATTAATTAAATTACAAGTAATTAAAAAATACTCAAATTACATCCAATTACTTTCATTTTTGTAAATAATTACAGGTAATTACAAATACTTTGTTCAATGACCCCAGGTCTGGTCATTGGTGAATGATACAGCTGATGTGGACTTGAATATAAGCAATTACCGGTACTGTCATCTGTGAATCATACAGCTGAGGTGGACTTGAATATAAGCAATTACTGGTACTGTCATCTGTGAATCATACAGCCGAGGTGGACTTGAATATAAGCAATTACTGGTACTGTCATCTGTGAATCATACAGCCGAGGTGGACTTGAATATAAGCAATTACTGGTACTGTCATCTGTGAATCATACAGCTGAGGTGGACTTGAATATAAGCAATTACTGGTACTGTCATCTGTGAATCATACAGCTGAGGTAGACTTGAATATAAGCAATTACCGGTACTGTCATCTGTGAATCATACAGCAGAGGTAGACTTGAATATAAGCAATTACTGGTACTGTCATCTGTGAATCATACAGCTGAGGTGGACTTGAATATAAGCAATTACCGGTACTGTCATCTGTGAATCATACAGCTGAGGTAGACTTGAATATAAGCAATTACTGGTACTGTCATCTGTGAATCATACAGCTGAGGTAGACTTGAATATAAGCAATTACTGGTACTGTCATCTGTGAATCATACAGCTGAGGTAGACTTGAATATAAGCAATTACCAGTACTGTCCTCTGTGAAACAGCTGAGGTAGACTTGAATATAAGCAATTACCTGTACTGTCCTCTGTGAAACAGCTGAGGTGGACTTGAATATAAGCAATTACCAGTACTGTCATCTGTGAAACAGCTGAGGTGGACTTGAACATAAGCAATTACCGGTACTGTCATCTGTGAATCATACAGCTGAGGTGGACTTGAATATAAGCAATTACCGGTACTGTCATCTGTGAATCATACAGCTGAGGTGGACTTGAATATAAGCAATTACCGGTACTGTCATCTGTGAATCATACAGCTGAGGTGGACTTGAATATAAGCAATTACCGGTACTGTCATCTGTGAATCATACAGCTGAGGTAGACTTGAATATAAGCAATTACTGGTACTGTCATCTGTGAATCATACAGCTGAGGTAGACTTGAATATAAGCAATTACTGGTACTGTCATCTGTGAATCATACAGCTGAGGTAGACTTGAATATAAGCAATTACCGGTACTGTCATCTGTGAATCATACAGCCGAGGTGGACTTGAATATAAGCAATTACCGGTACTGTCATCTGTGAATCATACAGCCAAGGTGGACTTGAATATAAGCAATTACCGGTACTGTCATCTGTGAATCATACAGCTGAGGTAGACTTGAATATAAGCAATTACTGGTACTGTCATCTGTGAATCATACAGCTGAGGTAGACTTGAATATAAGCAATTACCGGTACTGTCATCTGTGAATCATACAGCTGAGGTGGACTTGAATATAAGCAATTACCAGTACTGTCATCTGTGAAACAGCTGAGGTAGACTTGAATATAAGCAATTACCAGTACTGTCCTCTGTGAAACAGCTGAGGTGGACTTGAATATAAGCAATTACCAGTACTGTCATCTGTGAAACAGCTGAGGTGGACTTGAATATAAGCAATTACCGGTACTGTCATCTGTGAATCATACAGCTGAGGTGGACTTGAATATAAGCAATTACCGGTACTGTCATCTGTGAATCATACAGCTGAGTGGACTTGAATATAAGCAATTACCGGTACTGTCATCTGTGAATCATACAGCTGAGGTGGACTTGAATATAAGCAATTACCGGTACTGTCATCTGTGAATCATACAGCTGAGGTAGACTTGAATATAAGCAATTACTGGTACTGTCATCTGTGAATCATACAGCTGAGGTAGACTTGAATATAAGCAATTACCGGTACTGTCATCTGTGAATCATACAGCTGAGGTGGACTTGAATATAAGCAATTACCGGTACTGTCATCTGTGAAACAGCTGAGGTGGACTTGAATATAAGCAATTACCGGTACTGTCATCTGTGAATCATACAGCTGAGGTGGACTTGAATATAAGCAATTACCGGTACTGTCATCTGTGAAACAGCTGAGGTGGACTTGAATATAAGCAATTACTGGTACTGTCATCTGTGAATCATACAGCTGAGGTAGACTTGAATATAAGCAATTACCGGTACTGTCATCTGTGAATCATACAGCTGAGGTGGACTTGAATATAAGCAATTACCGGTACTGTCATCTGTGAATCATACAGCTGAGGTAGACTTGAATATAAGCAATTACTGGTACTGTCATCTGTGAATCATACAGCCGAGGTGGACTTGAATATAAGCAATTACCGGTACTGTCATCTGTGAATCATACAGCTGAGGTGGACTTTAATATAAGCAATTACCGGTACTGTCATCTATGAATCATACAGCTGAGGTAGACTTGAATATAAGCAATTACTGGTACTGTCATCTGTGAATCATACAGCCAAGGTGGACTTTTATATAAGCAATTACTGGTACTGTCATCTGTGAATCATACAGCTGAGGTAGACTTGAATATAAGCAATTACTGGTACTGTCATCTGTGAATCATACAGCTGAGGTAGACTTGAATATAAGCAATTATCGGTACTGTCATCTGTGAATCATACAGCCAAGGTGGACTTGAATATAAACAATTACCGGTACTGTCATCTGTGAATCATACAGCCAAGGTGGACTTTTATATAAGCAATTACCGGTACTGTCATCTGTGAATCATACAGCTGAGGTAGACTTGAATATAAGCAATTACCGGTACTGTCATCTGTGAATCATACAGCTGAGGTGGACTTGAATATAAGCAATTACTGGTACTGTCATCTGTGAATCATACAGCTGAGGTAGACTTGAATATAAGCAATTACTGGTACTGTCATCTGTGAATCATACAGCTGAGGTGGACTTGAATATAAGCAATTACCGGTACTGTCATCTGTGAATCATACAGCTGAGGTGGACTTGAATATAAGCAATTACCGGTACTGTCATCTGTGAATCATACAGCTGAGGTAGACTTGAATATAAGCAATTACCGGTACTGTCATCTGTGAATCATACAGCTGAGGTAGACTTGAATATAAGCAATTACTGGTACTGTCATCTGTGAATCATACAGCCAAGGTGGACTTTTATATAAGCAATTACTGGTACTGTCATCTGTGAATCATACAGCTGAGGTAGACTTGAATATAAGCAATTACCGGTACTGTCATCTGTGAATCATACAGCTGAGGTAGACTTGAATATAAGCAATTACTGGTACTGTCATCTGTGAATCATACAGCCGAGGTGGACTTGAATATAAGCAATTACCGGTACTGTCATCTGTGAATCATACAGCTGAGGTGGACTTTAATATAAGCAATTACCGGTACTGTCATCTGTGAATCATACAGCTGAGGTAG
>CM026390.1:36009581-36127887 GCA_014843695.1 Archivesica marissinica | reverse complement strand
GGTGGACTTGAATATAAGCAATTACCGGTACTGTCATCTGTGAATCATACAGCTGAGGTAGACTTGAATATAAGCAATTACTGGTACTGTCATCTGTGAATCATACAGCCAAGGTGGACTTTAATATAAGCAATTACTGGTACTGTCATCTGTGAATCATACAGCTGAGGTAGACTTGAATATAAGCAATTACTGGTACTGTCATCTGTGAATCATACAGCTGAGGTAGACTTGAATATAAGCAATTACTGGTACTGTCATCTGTGAATCATACAGCTGAGGTAGACTTGAATATAAGCAATTACTGGTACTGTCATCTGTGAATCATACAGCTGAGGTAGACTTGAATATAAGCAATTACCGGTACTGTCATCTGTGAATCATACAGCCGAGGTGGACTTTAATATAAGCAATTACCGGTACTGTCATCTGTGAATCATACAGCTGAGGTGGACTTTAATATAAGCAATTACCGGTACTGTCATCTGTGAATCATACAGCTGAGGTAGACTTGAATATAAGCAATTACTGGTACTGTCATCTGTGAATCATACAGCCAAGGTGGACTTGAAATAAGCAATTACTGGTACTGTCATCTGTGAATCATACAGCTGAGGTAGACTTGAATATAAGCAATTACCGGTACTGTCATCTGTGAATCATACAGCTGAGGTAGACTTGAATATAAGCAATTACTGGTACTGTCATCTGTGAATCATACAGCCAAGGTGGACTTTATATAAGCAATTACTGGTACTGTCATCTGTGAATCATACAGCTGAGGTAGACTTGAATATAAGCAATTAGGTACTGTCATCTGTGAATCATACAGCTGAGGTAGACTTGAATATAAGCAATTACCGGTACTGTCATCTGTGAATCATACAGCTGAGGTGGACTTGAATATAAGCAATTACCGGTACTGTCATCTGTGAATCATACAGCTGAGGTGGACTTGAATATAAGCAATTACCGGTACTGTCATCTGTGAATCATACAGCTGAGGTAGACTTGAATATAAGCAATTACTGGTACTGTCATCTGTGAATCATACAGCTGAGGTGGACTTGAATATAAGCAATTACTGGTACTGTCATCTGTGAATCATACAGCTGAGGTAGACTTGAATATAAGCAATTACGGTACTGTCATCTGTGAATCATACAGCTGAGGTAGACTTGAATATAAGCAATTACCGGTACTGTCATCTGTGAAACAGCTGAGGTAGACTTGAATATAAGCAATTACCGTACTGTCTCTGTGAAACAGCTGAGGTGGACTTGAATATAAGCAATTACCGGTACTGTCATCTGTGAAACAGCTGAGGTGGACTTGAATATAAGCAATTACTGGTACTGTCATCTGTGAATCATACAGCTGAGGTGGACTTGAATATAAGCAATTACCGGTACTGTCATCTGTGAATCATACAGCTGAGGTGGACTTGAATATAAGCAATTACCGGTA
The DNA here is from genome assembly GCA_014843695.1 of Archivesica marissinica. Lineage (NCBI taxonomy): Eukaryota > Metazoa > Mollusca > Bivalvia > Venerida > Vesicomyidae > Archivesica > Archivesica marissinica. The sequence goes on along the minus strand of CM026390.1, from coordinate 36,126,420 downwards.
CTGTCATCTGTGAATCATACAGCTGAGGTGGACTTGAATATAAGCAATTACCGGTACTGTCATCTGTGAATCATACAGCTGAGGTAGACTTGAATATAAGCAATTACTGGTACTGTCATCTGTGAATCATACAGCCAAGGTGGACTTTAATATAAGCAATTACTGGTACTGTCATCTGTGAATCATACAGCTGAGGTAGACTTGAATATAAGCAATTACTGGTACTGTCATCTGTGAATCATACAGCTGAGGTAGACTTGAATATAAGCAATTACCGGTACTGTCATCTGTGAATCATACAGCTGAGGTGGACTTGAATATAAGCAATTACCGGTACTGTCATCTGTGAATCATACAGCTGAGGTAGACTTGAATATAAGCAATTACTGGTACTGTCATCTGTGAATCATACAGCCAAGGTGGACTTGAATATAAGCAATTACTGGTACTGTCATCTGTGAATCATACAGCTGAGGTAGACTTGAATATAAGCAATTACTGGTACTGTCATCTGTGAATCATACAGCTGAGGTAGACTTGAATATAAGCAATTACCGGTACTGTCATCTGTGAATCATACAGCTGAGGTAGACTTGAATATAAGCAATTACTGGTACTGTCATCTGTGAATCATACAGCCAAGGTGGACTTTAATATAAGCAATTACTGGTACTGTCATCTGTGAATCATACAGCTGAGGTAGACTTGAATATAAGCAATTACTGGTACTGTCATCTGTGAATCATACAGCTGAGGTAGACTTGAATATAAGCAATTATCGGTACTGTCATCTGTGAATCATACAGCCAAGGTGGACTTGAATATAAGCAATTACCGGTACTGTCATCTGTGAATCATACAGCCAAGGTGGACTTTTATATAAGCAATTACCGGTACTGTCATCTGTGAATCATACAGCTGAGGTGGACTTGAATATAAGCAATTACCGGTACTGTCATCTGTGAATCATACAGCTGAGGTAGACTTGAATATAAGCAATTACTGGTACTGTCATCTGTGAATCATACAGCCAAGGTGGACTTTTATATAAGCAATTACTGGTACTGTCATCTGTGAATCATACAGCTGAGGTAGACTTGAATATAAGCAATTACGGTACTGTCATCTGTGAATCATACAGCTGAGGTGGACTTGAATATAAGCAATTACCGGTACTGTCATCTGTGAATCATACAGCTGAGGTAGACTTGAATATAAGCAATTACTGGTACTGTCATCTGTGAATCATACAGCTGAGGTAGACTTGAATATAAGCAATTACCGGTACTGTCATCTGTGAATCATACAGCTGAGGTGGACTTGAATATAAGCAATTACCGGTACTGTCATCTGTGAAACAGCTGAGGTAGACTTGAATATAAGCAATTACCGTACTGTCATCTGTGAAACAGCTGAGGTGGACTTGAATATAAGCAATTACCGGTACTGTCATCTGTGAAACAGCTGAGGTGGACTTGAATATAAGCAATTACTGGTACTGTCATCTGTGAATCATACAGCTGAGGTAGACTTGAATATAAGCAATTACCGGTACTGTCATCTGTGAATCATACAGCTGAGGTAGACTTGAATATAAGCAATTACTGGTACTGTCATCTGTGAATCATACAGCTGAGGTAGACTTGAATATAAGCAATTACTGGTACTGTCATCTGTGAATCATACAGCTGAGGTGGACTTGAATATAAGCAATTACCGGTACTGTCATCTGTGAATCATACAGCTGAGGTAGACTTGAATATAAGCAATTACCGGTACTGTCATCTGTGAATCATACAGCTGAGGTAGACTTGAATATAAGCAATTACCGGTACTGTCATCTGTGAATCATACAGCTGAGGTAGACTTGAATATAAGCAATTACCGGTACTGTCATCTGTGAATCATACAGCTGAGGTAGACTTGAATATAAGCAATTACTGGTACTGTCATCTGTGAATCATACAGCTGAGGTAGACTTGAATATAAGCAATTACCGGTACTGTCATCTGTGAATCATACAGCTGAGGTAGACTTGAATATAAGCAATTACTGGTACTGTCAATCATACAGCTGAGGTAGACTTGAATATAAGCAATTACCTGTACTGTCATCTGTGAAACAGCTGAGGTGGACTTGAATATAAGCAATTACCGGTACTGTCATCTGTGAAACAGCTGAGGTGGACTTGAATATAAGCAATTACCGGTACTGTCATCTGTGAATCATACAGCTGAGGTGGACTTGAATATAAGCAATTACCGGTACTGTCATCTGTGAATCATACAGCTGAGGTAGACTTGAATATAAGCAATTACTGGTACTGTCATCTGTGAATCATACAGCTGAGGTAGACTTGAATATAAGCAATTACCGGTACTGTCATCTGTGAATCATACAGCTGAGGTGGACTTGAATATAAGCAAGTACCGGTACTGTCATCTGTGAAACAGCTGAGGTAGACTTGAATATAAGCAATTACCAGTACTGTCCTCTGTGAAACAGCTGAGGTGGACTTGAATATAAGCAATTACCAGTACTGTCATCTGTGAAACAGCTGAGGTGGACTTGAATATAAGCAATTACTGGTACTGTCATCTGTGAATCATACAGCTGAGGTGGACTTGAATATAAGCAATTACCGGTACTGTCATCTGTGAATCATACAGCTGAGGTGGACTTGAATATAAGCAATTACCGGTACTGTCATCTGTGAATCATACAGCTGAGGTAGACTTGAATATAAGCAATTACTGGTACTGTCATCTGTGAATCATACAGCCGAGGTGGACTTGAATATAAGCAATTACCGGTACTGTCATCTGTGAATCATACAGCTGAGGTGGACTTTAATATAAGCAATTACCGGTACTGTCATCTATGAATCATACAGCTGAGGTAGACTTGAATATAAGCAATTACTGGTACTGTCATCTGTGAATCATACAGCCAAGGTGGACTTTTATATAAGCAATTACTGGTACTGTCATCTGTGAATCATACAGCTGAGGTAGACTTGAATATAAGCAATTACTGGTACTGTCATCTGTGAATCATACAGCTGAGGTAGACTTGAATATAAGCAATTATCGGTACTGTCATCTGTGAATCATACAGCCAAGGTGGACTTGAATATAAACAATTACCGGTACTGTCATCTGTGAATCATACAGCCAAGGTGGACTTTTATATAAGCAATTACCGGTACTGTCATCTGTGAATCATACAGCTGAGGTAGACTTGAATATAAGCAATTACTGGTACTGTCATCTGTGAATCATACAGCTGAGGTGGACTTGAATATAAGCAATTACCGGTACTGTCATCTGTGAATCATACAGCTGAGGTAGACTTGAATATAAGCAATTACTGGTACTGTCATCTGTGAATCATACAGCCAAGGTGGACTTGAATATAAGCAATTACTGGTACTGTCATCTGTGAATCATACAGCTGAGGTAGACTTGAATATAAGCAATTACCGGTACTGTCATCTGTGAATCATACAGCTGAGGTGGACTTGAATATAAGCAATTACCGGTACTGTCATCTGTGAATCATACAGCTGAGGTAGACTTGAATATAAGCAATTACTGGTACTGTCATCTGTGAATCATACAGCCAAGGTGGACTTGAATATAAGCAATTACTGGTACTGTCATCTGTGAATCATACAGCTGAGGTAGACTTGAATATAAGCAATTACTGGTACTGTCATCTGTGAATCATACAGCTGAGGTAGACTTGAATATAAGCAATTACCGGTACTGTCATCTGTGAATCATACAGCTGAGGTGGACTTGAATATAAGCAATTACCGGTACTGTCATCTGTGAATCATACAGCTGAGGTAGACTTGAATATAAGCAATTACTGGTACTGTCATCTGTGAATCATACAGCCAAGGTGGACTTTAATATAAGCAATTACTGGTACTGTCATCTGTGAATCATACAGCTGAGGTAGACTTGAATATAAGCAATTACTGGTACTGTCATCTGTGAATCATACAGCCGAGGTGGACTTGAATATAAGCAATTACTGGTACTGTCATCTGTGAATCATACAGCTGAGGTAGACTTGAATATAAGCAATTACCGGTACTGTCATCTGTGAATCATACAGCTGAGGTAGACTTGAATATAAGCAATTACCGGTACTGTCATCTGTGAATCATACAGCTGAGGTGGACTTGAATATAAGCAATTACCGGTACTGTCATCTGTGAATCATACAGCTGAGGTAGACTTGAATATAAGCAATTACTGGTACTGTCATCTGTGAATCATACAGCCAAGGTGGACTTTTATATAAGCAATTACTGGTACTGTCATCTGTGAATCATACAGCTGAGGTAGACTTGAATATAAGCAATTACCGGTACTGTCATCTGTGAATCATACAGCTGAGGTAGACTTGAATATAAGCAATTACCGGTACTGTCATCTGTGAATCATACAGCTGAGGTGGACTTTAATATAAGCAATTACCGGTACTGTCATCTGTGAATCATACAGCTGAGGTAGACTTGAATATAAGCAATTACTGGTACTGTCATCTGTGAATCATACAGCCAAGGTGGACTTTTATATAAGCAATTACTGGTACTGTCATCTGTGAATCATACAGCTGAGGTAGACTTGAATATAAGCAATTACTGGTACTGTCATCTGTGAATCATACAGCTGAGGTAGACTTGAATATAAGCAATTACCGGTACTGTCATCTGTGAATCATACAGCCAAGGTGGACTTGAATATAAGCAATTACCGGTACTGTCATCTGTGAATCATACAGCTGAGGTAGACTTGAATATAAGCAATTACCGGTACTGTCATCTGTGAATCATACAGCTGAGGTGGACTTGAATATAAGCAATTACCGGTACTGTCATCTGTGAATCATACAGCTGAGGTAGACTTGAATATAAGCAATTACTGGTACTGTCATCTGTGAATCATACAGCCAAGGTGGACTTTTATATAAGCAATTACTGGTACTGTCATCTGTGAATCATACAGCTGAGGTAGACTTGAATATAAGCAATTACTGGTACTGTCATCTGTGAATCATACAGCTGAGGTAGACTTGAATATAAGCAATTATCGGTACTGTCATCTGTGAATCATACAGCCAAGGTGGACTTGAATATAAACAATTACCGGTACTGTCATCTGTGAATCATACAGCCAAGGTGGACTTTAATATAAGCAATTACCGGTACTGTCATCTGTGAATCATACAGCTGAGGTGGACTTGAATATAAGCAATTACCGGTACTGTCATCTGTGAATCATACAGCTGAGGTAGACTTGAATATAAGCAATTACCGGTACTGTCATCTGTGAATCATACAGCTGAGGTAGACTTGAATATAAGCAATTACTGGTACTGTCATCTGTGAATCATACAGCCAAGGTGGACTTGAATATAAGCAATTACTGGTACTGTCATCTGTGAATCATACAGCTGAGGTAGACTTGAATATAAGCAATTACTGGTACTGTCATCTGTGAATCATACAGCTGAGGTAGACTTGAATATAAGCAATTACCGGTACTGTCATCTGTGAATCATACAGCCAAGGTGGACTTGAATATAAGCAATTACCGGTACTGTCATCTGTGAATCATACAGCTGAGGTGGACTTTAATATAAGCAATTACCGGTACTGTCATCTGTGAATCATACAGCTGAGGTAGACTTGAATATAAGCAATTACTGGTACTGTCATCTGTGAATCATACAGCCAAGGTGGACTTTTATATAAGCAATTACTGGTACTGTCATCTGTGAATCATACAGCTGAGGTAGACTTGAATATAAGCAATTACTGGTACTGTCATCTGTGAATCATACAGCTGAGGTAGACTTGAATATAAGCAATTACCGGTACTGTCATCTGTGAATCATACAGCCAAGGTGGACTTGAATATAAGCAATTACCGGTACTGTCATCTGTGAATCATACAGCTGAGGTGGACTTTAATATAAGCAATTACCGGTACTGTCATCTGTGAATCATACAGCTGAGGTGGACTTGAATATTTATCCTGTTGGTTGGTTCCCCGAAGACAGCGATGGATAATGGTCAAGTTTTCAGTTATAGTACTTCAACTAATGAATTGTACTATTGATGGTACTATTTAGTAGATGGGTGGGTAAATGATATAAAGTTATCAGTTTCTCTATTTTTAGTATATAGGCTACATTACCGAGCCTTCACATTCCTGTGGTAGATTGCAATTGATTCCGGTTTGTGTCACACCATCTAATTGGAAATGTGACCAAAATACTGAAATAAATATGAATATCTGTGTGTGTTTTACGTTTATTTATCGTCGCTACCGGTTACCCATATGAGCGACGCCTCCTGAAGAGATTAGTCATTTTAGATTTTAGAGGATAGTGCAATGATACAGAGAGACCCATTCCAGAGTCTCCTTTGGTTCTTTTACGTGCACGGTGTACAGCACCGACACGAGACCTCGGTTTAATGTCCCATCTGAAAGACTGTTAATTTTATTAGGGTCAGACGGGGGATCAAACCTGCGATCCCTGGATTACCAGTCCAGCGTGTTAACCACTGGACTATGAATATCTCACTTCAAATGAAGCAGTTATGGGAATCTGAAATATTGTTCACAATGGCTGCCATTTTGAATATTTGTGGGTAGTTATGACATCATACTACATAAAAATTGACCTCCGCCAATATAATGAAAACATAATTATGCAACGCGCACAAAAATAATCGAACTATTTAAATAATAAATATGTTATAATAGAAATGTTCAATTAAAATATTTGTGTTCCGAGTATAATTATATTATTTTAAAGTCATGTGACTTGGTTAATCCAAGATGGCCGCCTCTATAATTTTCTATTTGAGATAATCGACTTCCCAACACTTCTTTATTTACAGTGCGATTTTCAAAATTCTTTCACACCATTATATTTTTTATGCCTTAGTGAACTTTATTTTTCAAGATTAACACATGAATCTTGTTGATGGTTCAACTTAAGTGTTGGGATGTGTACATTTTGAGACTTATGCATATTATAGACAGACAACTTGTACATGACATACTTTAATGTGGGATGTGTACATTTTGATAATGTAACTTATGTGCAGTATGCATTTTATAGTGCTCCTCACCACTGCAGGTTCGAATCCCACTGGGGGTGTCAAATTCTTTCAAGTTAGGAAGCTATCCAGATGGCTTATGGTAGGTCTGTGGTTCTATCCATGTGCCCATCGATGCATGAAATACTGCTCGAAGGGGCATCCGTAGCCTTCCTCCACAAATAATAACTGGAGAGATACATGTACCATGTTGGTGCAACGTTAAACCCCAAAAATAAAGAAACAAATTATGTGGGTGTGAATAGTTCTATAGGTACATATTGTCACACATGTAAATTATGAAGAATTTATCCAATCACGCACACACAGAGAGAATGATATGTAATGAACACTCAATAGTCAATATACATACAATATAAACCATGCAAAATACAGCATCTAACCAGGTGTTTCATCTGAGTCAGTTCATGTCTGAAGGCTGGCCTTTATGTTTCACCTCATGATCTGGTTGTATGACACAGCGACGAGGTGAATGCCAGGATGTGCTTGGCCAATAGGACTGTACGACACAGTGGTGAGGTGAATGCCAGGATGTGCTTGTCTAATAGGACTGTACGACACAGTGGTGAGGTGAATGCCAGAATGTGCTTGGCCAATAGGACTGTACGACACAGTGGTGAGGTGAATGCCAGGATGTGCTTGTCTAATAGGACTGTACGACACAGTGGTGAGGTGAATGCCAGGATGTGCTTGTCTAATAGGACTGTACGACACAGTGGTGAGGTGAATGCCAGGATGTGCTTGTCTATAGGACTGTACGACACAGTGGTGAGGTGAATGCCAGGATGTGCTTGTCTAATAGGACTGTACGACACAGTGGTGAGGTGAATGCCAGGATGTGCTTGTCTAATAGGACTGTACGACACAGTGGTGAGGTGAATGCCAGGATGTGCTTGTCTAATAGGACTGTACGACACAGTGGTGAGGTGAATGCCAGGATGTGCTTGTCTAATAGGACTGTACGACACAGTGCTGAGGTGAATGCCAGGATGAGCTTGTCTAATAGGACTGTATGACACAGCGACGAGGTGAATGCCAGGATGTGCTTGTCTAATAGGACTGTACGACACAGTGGTGAGGTGAATGCCAGGATGTGCTTGTCTAATAGGACTGTACGATACAGTGGTGAGGTGAATGCCAGGATGTGCTTGGCTTTAGGACTGTTCGTCACAGTGGTGAGGTGAATGCCAGGATGTGCTTGGCTTTAGGACTGTACGACACAGTGGTGAGGTGAATGCCAGGATGTGCTTGGTTTTAGGACTGTACGACACAGTGGTGAGGTGAATGCCAGGATGTGCTTGGTTTTAGGACTGTACGACACAGTGGTGAGGTGAATGCCAGGATGTGCTTGGCCAATAGGACTGTTTGACAGTGGTGAGGTGAATGCCAGGATGTGCTTGTCTAATAGGACTGAACGACACAGTGGTGAGGTGAATGCCAGGATGTGCTTGTCTAATAGGACTGTATGACACAGTGGTGAGGTGAATGCCAGGATGTGCTTGGCTTTAGGACTGTTCGTCACAGTGGTGAGGTGAATGCCAGGATGTGCTGGCCAATAGGACTGTACGACACAGCGATGAGGTGAATGCCAGGATGTGCTTGTCTAATAGGACTGTACGACACAGTGGTGAGGTGAATGCCAGGATGTGCTTGTCTAATAGGACTGTACGACACAGTGGTGAGGTGAATGCCAGGATGTGCTTGTCTAATAGGACTGTACGACACAGTGGTGAGGTGAATGCCAGGATGTGCTTGTCTAATAGGACTGTACGACACAATGGTGAGGTGAATGCCAGGATGTGCTTGTCTAATAGGACTGTACGACACAGTGGTGAGGTGAATGCCAGGATGTGCTTGTCTAATAGGACTGTACGACAGAGTGGTTAGGTGAATGCCAGGATGTGCTTGTCTAATATGACTGTAAGACACAGTGGTGAGGTGAATGCCAGGATGTGCTTGGCCAATAGGACTGTACGACACAATGGTGAGGTGAATGCCAGGATGTGCTTGTCTAATAGGACTGTACGACACAGTGGTGAGGTGAATGCCAGGATGTGCTTGTCTAATAGGACTGTACGACACAGTGGTGAGGTGAATGCCAGGATGTGCTTGTCTAATAGGACTGTACGACACAATGGTGAGGTGAATGCCAGGATGTGCTTGTCTAATAGGACTGTACGACACAGTGGTGAGATGAATGCCAGGATGTGCTTGTCTAATAGGACTGTACGACACAATGGTGAGGTGAATGCCAGGATGTGCTTGTCTAATAGGACTGTACGACACAATGGTGAGGTGAATGCCAGGATGTGCTTGTCTAATAGGACTGTACGACACAGCGGTGAGGTGAATGCCAGGATGTGCTTGTCTAATAGGACTGTACGACAGAGTGGTGAAGTGAATGCCAGGATGTGCTTGTCTAATAGGACTGTACGACACAGTGGTGAGGTGAATGCCAGGATGTGCTTGTCTAATAGGACTGTACGACACAGTGGTGAGGTGAATGCCAGGATGTGCTTGTCTAATAGGACTGTACGACACAGTGGTGAGGTGAATGCCAGGATGTGCTTGTCTAATAGGACTGTACGACACAGTGGTGAGGTGAATGCCAGGATGTGCTTGTCTAATAGGACTGTACGACACAGTGGTAAGGTGAATGCCAGGATGTGCTTGTCTAATAGGACTGTACGACACAGTGGTGAGGTGAATGCCAGGATGTGCTTGTCTAATAGGACTGTACGACACAGTGACAAGGTGAATGTACGGATGTGCTTGGCTTTAGGACTGTTCGACACAGTGACAAGGTGAATGTACGGATGTGCTTGGCTTTAGGACTGTTCGACACAGTGACAAGGTGAATGTACGGATGTGCTTGGCTTTAGGACTGTTCGACACAGTGACAAGGTGAATGTACGGATGTGCTTGGCTTTAGGACTGTTCGACACAGTGACAAGGTGAATGTACGGATGTGCTTGGCTTTAGGACTGTTCGACAGTGACAAGGTGAATGTACGGATGTGTTTGGCTTTAGAACTATTCGACTCAGTGACAAGGTGAATGTACGGATGTGCTTGGCTTTAGAACTGTTCGACTCAGTGACAAGATGAATGTACGGATGTGCTTGGCTTTAGAACTGTACGACAGTGACAAGGTGAATGTACGGATATGCTTAGCATTTTTCAGCTATTCAACTCTGCATCAATTGAACACATCTTAAAGATCTATGATAAAGCGCAAGTCGGTTTGCCGATATATACTCAACAACATTCCTAATCGGTCACCTGGTACTAGTATTTTGTAATATTTGGACCCAATTAATAATCATACAATATAAACATGTTCTTATTGTCATTTAATGCATTTTATCCGACTACCGACATGATTATACAGAAAATCATGCATAACGACCTGTAATAATATACAACCAATATGATGATATGAATATTGATAGTATTTGGTTATTAGTTGGCTCCACTGTGAAACATCAGGTGACCGGCTAGCAATTTTGTTGGTTTAAATATATTTTATTCATTCATAATGTAGAGTACATATCTATTGTATACAGAATGAAAATGGATTTAATCGAAAGCTTAAGCTTATTGAGATTATCTCCATTTTTTGTTGAGTGTATATGTGCAGCAAATATGAATAACTTATTTCCAAGAAAGATACATGTAGCGGTTTGGATGGACATTTGAAGGCTAATCACTTGTTTGGTGTACATACATGCAGTACTGAACTAAATGAAGTGAACAGTTCCTTTACAAAGGTAAACATGATAACCTGTCAAACAACAAATATTCAATAACTTGATTGCTAGTACAAAATCAAGCATTCTGCTGTGTTCCTAAGCAACAAACCCATCTACGAAAATATCTCCATGTGAAATATTACTGTTTCTCTTGTTGCTAAGTGATGTCACGAAATATAAATAATAATTCATAATGTACATGTTTTAATTCATTTGTGTCAAAATTTATTTATTTATTTATATTTCGGGTTTTACGCCTGCATCAGCACCATTTTGGGCTATATCGCTGGCGGGCAGTTTACCTAACAACACCTTTCCTGGGCAGGCTCCAGCGGTTAACCAGTACTTGGGTGCACCAACCTCCGTAAGAAACTGCCAACTTTTTCATATAAATGAGACACGGCCTGAGCGGGGCTCGAACCCATGACCATCAGTGATGATAGGTTAGTGGTATACAAGTCAGCAACCTTAACCACTCGACCACGGAGGCGGACTGTGTCAAAATAGTAGATTTCATATACATTTGTAATGGCATGCTCGCTGTTTCTGACATAGAAAATGGATAAATCTTCTTTTTTTTCCGATTTTTATTTCCTGATCAATATACATCAAAATTACACATATACAAAATAATTACACATACTGTAAACATTCCAAGCATGTACATGTATTGAAAACAAAGAACGTGTCAAAAAGTAATTAAAATAAAAAGTAATAACAGCCTGCAGTACCATCTATACGCATAATTCATGAATGATATTTATATAAAATTGATAAATCTGCAAACTTACAGTGGCCTTCATACTTTTACTTCATGTTTTATTCTAGTCTAAATCATAACCAGCTTGTAGTTACCGGTCTATACAAATTTATATTAGTTTGATTGCGAAACAAGTTCTTACAACATGAGAAACGTACATGTAAGTATTGCAGGAATGAATTGTTAATTTAGGTAGGAAACATCTCTCACTATGAAACGTACATGTAAGTATTGCAGGTGTTAATTTAGGTAGGAAACATCTCTCACTATGAAACGTACATGTAAGTATTGCAGGTGTTAATTTAGGTAGGAAACATCTCTCACTATGAAACGTACATGTAAGTATTGCAGGTGTTAATTTAGGTAGGAAACATCTCTCACTATGAAACGTACATGTAAGTATTGCAGGTGTTAATTTAGGTAGGAAACATCTCTCACTATGAAACGTACATGTAAGTATTGCAGGTGTTAATTTAGGTAGGAAACATCTCTCACTATGAAACGTACATGTAAGTATTGCAGGTGTTAATTTAGGTAGGAAACATCTCTCTCTATGAAACGTACATGTAAGTATTGCAGGTGTTAATTTAGGTAGGAAACATCTCTCACTATGAAACGTACATGTAAGTATTGCAGGAATGAATTGTTAATTTAGGTAGGAAACATCTCTCACTATGAAACATCCATGTAAACTGTACTCTTCCTGTGGTTAGATGGCTGTTCTGTTCTGTTAGATGGTTTTCCTCTTCCTGTGGTTAGATGGCTGTTCTGTTAGATGGTTTTCCTCTTCCTGTGGTCAGATGGCTGTTCTGTTAGATGGTTTTCTTCTTCCTGTGGTCAGATGGCTGTTCTGTTAGATTCGTTTTCCTCTTCCTGTGGTCAGATGGCTGTTCTGTTAGATGGTTTTCCTTGTATGTATTCTACAAGGGTTGCAATTCTCCTGAATCTCCTTCAATACACATTAGACTGTTCCGAATGACTTTGTTTAGCCAGTTCCTCAGAGAATGTAGCATTAAGAAAGTCTTCAAATGGCACACCAGTAATTATACTCCTCACAGCTCCAATAGTGAACTTGACACTGCAAGAGAGAACAAGCAAATTCCAGGAATTCATATATAATATGTTACACCTAGGTATATCATATCATATCATTATTGGTTATATTTTTATTACAGATCGTTATGCATGATTTTCTGTATAATCATTTCGGATAAAATGCATTAAATGACAATAAGAAAATATTTATATTGTATGATTATTAATTCAAATTGGGTCCAAATATTACAAAATACTAGTACCAGGTGACCGATTAGGAATGTTGTCACCGATTTTGATTAATACATTATTGATGGTACATTAAAAATGTATGAAATTTCAAAGGGCCATAATTCAGTAATTTCCCGAGGTAAAGGTATGGGTCATGAGCACTGATATTCTATGGACAAAAACAATTTTTTGAAATATAGCAAAGGGGAGATAATTCAGTTATTAATTGAGGTGGGATTATTGTTCTTGTGCACTGCACTTCCTCATTGTCCTCCATCTATATTGCAAGTTTCAAGGGGAGATAATTCGGTTATTAGTTGAGGTGGGATTATTGTTCTTGTGCACTGCACTTCCTCATTGTCCTCCATCTATATTGCAAGTTTCAAGGGGAGATAATTCAGTTATTAGTTGAGGTGGGATTATTGTTCTTGTGCACTGCACTTCCTCATTGTCCTCCATCTATATTGCAAGTTTCAAGGGGAGATAATTCAGTTATTAGTTCAGGTGGGATTATTGTTCTTGTGCACTGCACTTCCTCATTGTCCTCCATCTATATTGCAAGTTTCAAGGGGAGATAATTCAGTTATTAGTTGAGGTGGGATTATTGTTCTTGTGCACTGCACTTCCTCATTGTCCTCCATCTATATTGCAAGTTTCAAGGGGAGATAATTCAGTTATTAGTTCATGTGGGATTATTGTTCTTGTGCACTGCACATCCTCATTGTCCTCCATCTATATTGCAAGTTTCATTGAAGTACTTTTGAGATATTCTCCGGACAAACGTTACATAGACAAATATGTGGTTCCGTAGTCAATAATGGGCAATAACTCTGGTGTTACTGGACCGATCCCCACTAGAAGTGCACAACCACACTATGATAATACATATTTCTTTTAAGTTTCATAAAATTCCACCAATATTGTTACATGTCTACACTTCAACTATGTTTAATAAATATCAAACACGCCTAAAATGGACTTCAACCATGTTTAATAAATATCACACACACTTACAATGGACTTAAAACCTTGTTTAATAAATATCACACAAAACTGGACTTCAACCATGTTTAATAAATATCACACAACCCTAAAATGAACTTCAACCATGTTTAATAAATATCACACAAACTGGACTTCAAACAGTGTTTAATAAATATCACACAACCCTAAAATGAACTTCAATTTTGTTTAATAAATATCACACAAAACTGGACTTCAACCATGTTTAATAAATATCACACAACCCTAAAATGAACTTCAACCTTGTTTAATAAAAAATATCACACAAACTGGACTTCAAACAGTGTTTAATAAATATCACACAACCCTAAAATGAACTTCAATTTTGTTTAATAAATATCACACAAACTCAAAATGGACTTCAACCATGTTAAATAAATATCACACAAACTTAAATTGGACTTCAATTTTGTTAAATAAATATCACACAACCCTAAAATGAACTTCAATTTTGTTAAATAAATATCACACAAACTTAAATTGTACTTCAACCTTGTTTAATAAATATCACACAAACTGGACTTCAGTGTTTAATAAATATCACACAACCCTAAAATGAACTTCAATTTTGTTTAATAAATATCACACAACCCTAAAATGAACTTCAATTTTGTTTAATAAATATCACACAACCCTAAAATGAACTTCAATTTTGTTAAATAAATATCACACAACCCTAAAATGAACTTCAATTGTGTTAAATAAATATCACACAAACTTAAATTGTACTTCAACCTTGTTTAATAAATATCACACAAACTACCATGTTTAATAAATATCACACAACCCTAAAATGAACTTCAATTTTGTTTAATAAATATCACACAACCCTAAAATGAACTTCAATTTTGTTTAATAAATATCACACAACCCTAAAATGAACTTCAATTTTGTTTAATAAAATATCACACAACCCTAAAATGAACTTCAATTTTGTTTAATAAATATCACACAACCCTAAAATGAACTTCAATTGTGTTAAATAAATATCACACAACCCTAAAATGAACTTCAACCATGTTTAATAAATATCACACAACCCTAAAATGAACTTCAATTTTGTTTAATAAATATCACACAACCCTAAAATGAACTTCAACCATGTTTAATAAATATCACACAACCCTAAAATGAACTTCAACCATGTTTAATAAATATCACACAAACTGGACTTCAAACAGTGTTTAATAAATATCACACAAACTTAAATTGGACTTCAACCATGTTTAATAAATATCACACAAACTTAAATTGTACTTCAACCATGTTTAATAAATATTACACAAACTTAAATTGTACTTCAACCATGTTTAATAAATATCACACAAACTTAAATTGTACTTCAACCTTGTTTAATAAATATCACACAAACTGGACTTCAGTGTTTAATAAATATCACACAACCCTAAAATGAACTTCAATTGTGTTAAATAAATATCACACAAACTTAAATTGGACTTCAACCATGTACAATTAATATGAGACAAAGTTGAAATGTTACCTTCTAGACAGCATGCTGTACTTGTATTCAAGAAAACTAAAGCATTTGTGTATGTATGTTTGCTGTTGCTCCTCCTCCTTCCTCTCCTTATCACTGATATATTGAGCAAATAGATGATGCTGTGGCCCCATCTCAACCTCCTTCTTTATCTCCACAGCTTCTGCATCTACGAACATAACGAATGTACAAGAATTATGTCAGCATTGTATAACACCTGCTTGCTTGCTACAATGACTTCGAGGAAATAAATATGTAATAGGTCTGATTTCTAAAGTGATGGAAGTCGTGATAGAGCCATGGTAGCACGTACGTTTCAGGTGTGAAAGGCACGGAGTTCGAGCCCCACTGGAGACGATATGATTGTGCCCCTAGGCAAGGCATTAAATTCCACGTTTCTCTCGTCTCCTCTCTCTCCTCTTCTCTCCTCTCTCTCCTCTTCTCTCCTCTCTCTCTTTCTCTCGGCGATGGATTCCATCAGGAATGAGTTCTTGAGAGTGATTAATATTAAGTTGCAAGAACTTGTTTCACAATCAAACTAAAATAAAATGTTTAAACTAAAGTGATGCGTTTATCTAACTGAGGTGCTTGTTGTAGTAGTGTGTGCTTTACATTTATTTATCGTCGCTACCGGTTGCCCATATGAGCGACGCCTCCTGAAGAGATTAGTCATTTTAGATTTTTGGAGGACCCATTCCAGAGTCTCCTCTGGTTCTTTTACGTGCACGGTGTAAAGCACCGACACGAGACCTCGGTTTAAAGTCTCATCTGAAAGACTATTTATTTTATTAGGGTCAGACGGGGGATCGAACCTGCAGAGTAAGGTGAAGTACAAGGGATCAAACAGACTTAATATGCATTGAGAAACACACATCTTTACAGTCAATTAAAATACCATTGGCAATTTGTTCACGGTTTATTAATTGGTGAAATATCTATTATACAGTCGATGATAACCAGATACTCTGTAACACCCACTCAACTGGCTCCGTAATACACCTGGTGTTCCTGTATCTATACACAACTGATATAGATCTCTCATTGCTAGAATTATATAACACATAACTTAGTTCAAAATAACTGAGAATTTTCTAATCTGTCTTCCGTTTCACACGACCTTTCAAAGACAGCAATAAAACTTTATCAAGCATAATTGAAATGAAATGGGAGATACTAACAGAAGAATCAATAGACAGTCTGCTGCATATCTGTTGTTTCAGCAAATTCTACTAAACCTGTCACAGCAAGTCACCCCAACAGAGTATATAGGAGATATCGATATGTAGGATGGTGGTTTTATGCCATGTGACTTTAAATAAACTTATTAGTCAGGATGGTGGATATATGTTATATTTCGGGTTTTATGCCTGCATCAGCACCATTTTGGGCTATATCGCCGGCGGGCAGTTTACCTAACAACACCTTTCCTGGGCAGGCTCCAGCGGTTAACCAGTATTTGGGTGCACCAAACTCCGTAAGAAACTGCCAACTTTTTCATATAAATGACACACGGTCTGAGCGGGGCTCGAACCCGTGACCAGGATGGTGGAGTCCAGCATAGTACAATGTATATAAATGGATTCAATAATCATTTCTTATTTCAGTATTTACTGGTTTTAAAGAGGCACAACAGTTGTTAGAGGTGAGTAGCTCTGCACTGCATGCACCATTTCTACTGCCCAAGAGGAACAACAGTTGTTAGAGGTGAGTAGCTCTGCACTGCATGCACGTGCAACATTTCTACTGTCCAAGAGGAACAACAGTTGTTAGAGGTGAGTAGCTCTGCACTGCATGCACGTGCAACATTTCTACTGTCCAAGAGGAACAACAGTTGTTAGAGGTGAGTAGCTCTGCACTGCATGCACGTGCAACATTTCTACTGCCCAAGAGGCACAACAGTTGTTAGAGGTGAGTAGCTCTGCACTGCATGCACGTGCAACATTTCTACTGCCCAAGAGGAACAACTAAAATACATGCATAGAACAAAGAAGGAAAATTCTATAAAAAAAAAGGAAATTCTCAGGTTCGATCCCCCGTCTGACTCCTAATAAAATTAACAGCTTTTCAGAATGGGACATTAAACCAAGGTCTCGTGTCGGTGCTTTACACTGTGCATGTAAAAGAATCAGAGGAGACTCTGGAATGGGTTTCTGCCTGTATCATTGCACTATCTAAAATCCAAAATGACTAATCTCTTCAGGAGGCGTTGCTCATATGGGCAACCAGTAGCGACGATAAATAAACGTAAAACACACACGTGAACCTTGGTATTTTAGTGAAAACAGAGGTGGTCTTGCAGAAATATGGATAATTTAAAGTGGGACAGTTCCCACAGAAGGGGGATGTTTCATGTGTATGCGTATATTTTATTCAATGATTTTATCACGAGAACAAGTCCTAAATTCTCAGTCGTTAATATAAACAAGACAATCCTTCAATGATTTTATCATGTGCACAAGTCCTAAATTCTTAGTCGCTAATATAAACAAGACAATCCTTCAATGATTTTATCATGTGCACAAGTCCTAAATTCTCAGTCGTTAATATAAACAAGACAATCCTTCAATGATTTTATCATGTGCACAAGTCCTAAATTCTCAGTCGCTAATATAAACAAGACAATCCTTCAACTGATCCAGAATCTCTCTCCTGAAATATCATTTTGTAACGCATTCCCAGAAGACACATGAACATTTTCACTTATTTTTTGGCGAGCATGTGAGAAGAAAAAGTTGAAAATAGATACTGGTAATCAAGATGGCCCCCACATTTTTCCATCTTGCATTCTGAATATTAAAGAACGATTTCAGCTATTTATAACACTCTGTACCACAGTAAAGATTTCAGAAACACGTACCACAGTAAAGATTTCAGCTATTTATAACACTTGGTACCACAGTAAAGATTTCAGCTATTTATAACACTTGGTACCACAGTAAAGATTTCAGCTATTTATAACACTTGGTACCACAGTAAAGATTTCAGCTATTTATAACACTTGGTACCACAGTAAAGATTTCAGCTATTTATAACACTCTGTACCACAGTAAAGATTTCAGCTAGTTATAACACTTGGTACCACAGTAAAGATTTCAGCTATTTATAACACTTGGTACCACAGTAAAGATTTCAGCTATTTATAACACTTGGTACCACAGTAAAGATTTCAGCTATTTATAACACTTGGTACCACAGTAAAGATTTCAGTTATTTATAACACTTGGTACCACAGTAAAGATTTCAGCTATTTATAACACTTGGTACCACAGTAAAGATTTCAGCTATTTATAACACTTGGTACCACAGTAAAGATTTCAGCTATTTATAACACTCGGTTTAAATACATAGTGATGGATGTATACATAGTGATGGATGTATACATAGTGATGGATGTATATATTGTATACTGTAAACACGAATATGTAAGTTTAAAGCACACATTTCTCCTAATTTCTCTTCACTTCTCCCTAAATTGGCTGGAGGGGGAAGTCAGGGAAGTTCCCCTAAATTTGGTACCAAACTTTAATTCTGTTTGCAGTCGGTGAAAAGTTGAAGTCTCCCTCACTTCTCCCTAAATGTTCCCACTTCTCCCTAAATATGGAGGGAGAAGTGACTACTCCCAAAAATATGAGTCTAGTTTGAACATAGTCCTATATATAAGACCTCTAAAAAAAAAAAAAATCAGTTATTTTGATTTGAAAAATGCCTAAATAGCAAAATGTCACATTTTTCAAGTCTAAATATTTGGACTAGCTTGAGCCCTGCTAAGGATGGTCACAATAGTTCAGGTAAGCTTATAATGTAAGCAGACATTGGATTTCTCATATCTAGCAAAACATCTTACCGTATTCTATAATTTGCTATTGTAATGACATGAAAAGGAAATTTAAATTAAAAGAAGAAACTGTACCAGGCCCTCTGTATGTTCCATTCATGATCTGCTCATATTTGGTAAGTGTCTGTTGAAACTGCACGTCTGTTGTGTTAACAAATATGTACATGTAGCAGGAAGGTGTGCCCGACACCGTGTGGATGTTGTGGAACTCCTGAGCCGGCAGCTGTATACAAACAAAGAAGCAGGACAGCATGAATAGAGCCGTGACAGCAAAGCCGGTCATGGTGGGCACGTCGGCAGACAAGTCATGGTGGGCAGGTCGGCAGACAGTTCATGGTGGACACGTCGGCAGACAGTTCATGGTGGGCACGTCGGCAGACAGGTCATGGTGGGCAGGTCGGCAGACAGGTCATGATGGGCACGTTGGCAGACAGGTCAAGGTGGGCACGTCGGCAGACAGGTCATGATGGGCAGGTCGGCAGACAGGTCATGGTGGGCACGTCGGCAGACAGGTCATGGGGGCATGTCGGCAGACAGGTTATGGTGGGCACGTCGGCAGACAGGTCATGGTGGGCAGGTCGGCAGACAGGTCATGGTGGGCACGTCGGCAGACAGGTCATGGTGGGCAGACAGGTCATGGGCACGTCGACAGACAGGTCATGGTGGGCAGGTCGGCAGACAGGTCATGGTGGGCACGTCGGCAGACAGGTCATGGTGGGCAGCCAGTCGGCAGACAGGTCATGATGGGCACGTTGGCAGACAGGTCAAGGTGGGCACGTCGGCAGACAGGTCATGATGGGCAGGTCGGCAGACAGGTCATGGTGGGCACGTCGGCAGACAGGTCATGGTGGGCATGTCGGCAGACAGGTTATGGTGGGCACGTCGGCAGACAGGTCATGGTGGGCAGGTCGGCAGACAGGTTATGGGGGGCACGTCGGCAGACAGGTAATGGGGGCACGTCGGCAGACAGGTCATGGTGGGCAGGTCGGCAGACAGGTCATGGTGGGCAGGTCGGCAGATAGGTCATGGTGGGCAGACAGGTCATGGTGGGCACGTCGGCAGACAGGTCATGGTGGGTACGTCGGCAGACAGGTCATGGTGGGCACGTCGGCAGACAGGTCATGGTGGCACGTCGGCAGACAGGTCACGGTGGGCACGTCGGCAGAGAGGTCATGGTGGGCACGTCGGCAGACAGGTCTTGATGTCATGGTGGGCAGGTCGGCAGACAGGTTATGGTGGGCACGTCGGCAGACAGGTAATGGTGGGCACGTCGGCAGACAGGTCATGGTGGGCAGGTCGGCAGACAGGTCATGGTGGGCAGGTCGGCAGATAGGTCATGGTGGGCAGACAGGTCATGGTGGGCACGTCGGCAGACAGGTCATGGTGGGCAGGTCGGCAGACAGGTTATGGTGGGCAGGTCGGCAGACAGGTCATGGTGGGCATGTCGGCAGACATGTTATGGTGGGCACGTCGGCAGACAGGTCATGGTGGGCACGTCGGCAGACAGGTCATGGTGGGCAGACAGGTCATGGTGGGCACGTCGGCAGACAGGTCATGGTGGGCACGTCGGCAGACAGGTCATGGTGGGTACGTCGGCAGACAGGTCATGGTGGGCACGTCGGCAGACAGGTCATGGTGGGCAGGTCGGCAAATAGGTCATGGTGGGCAGACAGGTCATGGTGGGCACGTCGGCAGACAGGTCATGGTGGGGGGTCGGCAGACAGGTTATGGTGGACAGGTCGGCAGACAGGTCATGGTGGGCAGGTCGGCAGACAGGTCATGGTGGGCAGGTCGGCAGATAGGTCATGGTGGGCAGACAGGTCATGGTGGGCACGTCGGCAGACAGGTCATGGTGGGCATGTCGGCAGACATGTTATGGTGGGCACGTCGGCAGACAGGTCATGGTGGGCACGTCGGCAGACAGGTCATGGTGGGCACGTCGGCAGACAGGTCATGGTGGGCAGACAGGTCATGGTGGGCACGTCGGCAGACAGGTCATGGTGGGTACGTCGGCAGACAGGTCATGGTGGGCACGTCGGCAGACAGGTCATGGTGGGCACGTCGGCAGACAGGTCATGGTGGGTACGTCGGCAGACAGGTCATGGTGGGCACGTCGGCAGACAGGTCATGGTGGGCAGGTCGGCAATAGGTCATGGTGGGCAGACAGGTCATGGTGGGCACGTCGGCAGACAGGTCATGGTGGGCTGGTCGGCAGACAGGTTATGGTGGACAGGTCGGCAGACAGGTCATGGTGGGCATGTCGGCAGACAGGTTATGGTGGGCACGTCGGCAGACAGGTCATGGTGGGCACGTCGGCAGACAGGTCATGGTGGGCAAGTCGGCAGATAGGTCATGGTGGGCAGACAGGTCATGGTGGGCACGTCACCGTCGGCAGACAGGTCATGGTGGGCAAGTCGGCAGATAGGTCATGGTGGGCAGACAGGTCATGGTGGGCACGTCGGCAGACAGGTCATGGTGGGCAGGTCGGCAGACAGGGTATGGTGGGCAGGTCGGCAGACATGTCATGGTGGGCACGTCGGCAGACAGGTCATGGTGGGCAGGTCGGCAGACAGGTCATGGTGGGCACGTCGGCAGACAGGTCATGGTGGGCACGTCGGCAGACAGGTCATAGTGGGTACGTCGGCAGACAGGTCATGGTGGGCACGTCGGCAGACAGGTCATGGTGGACACGTCGGCAGACAGGTCACGGTGGGCACGTCGGCAGAGAGGTCATGGTGGGCACGTCGGCAGACAGGTTGTATGAAGGAGGGATGGGGATATTGGTGGGTTGTTTGAGGGAGGGATGGGATATTGGTGGGTTGTTTGAGGGAGGGATGGGGATATTGGTGGGTTGTACGAGGGAGGGATGGGGATATTGGTGGGTTGTATGAGGGAGGGATGGGGATATTGGTGGGTTGTACGAGGGAGGGATGGGGATATTGGTGGGTTGTTTAAGGGAGGGATGGGGATATTGGTGGATATGGTGGGTTGTTTGAGGGAGGGATGGGGATATTGGTGGTTGTTTGAGGGAGGGATGGGGATATGGTGGGGAGGGATTGTGGGTTGTTTGAGGGAGGGATGATAGGTGGGTGTATGGGGGGATGGGGATATTGGTGGGTTGTACGAGGGAGGGATGTGGATATTGGTGGGTTGTACGAGGGAGGGATATGGGTGGGTTGTATGAAGGAGGGATGGGAATATTGGTATTGGGGGTTGTACGAGGGATGGGGATATGGGTGGGTTGTACGAGGGAGGGATGGGGATATTGGTGGGTTGTATGAAGGAGGGATGGGGATATTGGTGGGTTGTATGAAGGAGGGATGGGGATATTGGTGGGTTGTATGAAGGAGGGATGTGGATATTGGTGGGTTGTACGAGGGAGGATGGGGATGGGGATATTGGTGGGTTGTACGAGGGAGGGATGTGGGATATTGGTGGGTTGTACGAGGGAGGGATGGGGATATTGGTGGGTTGTACGAGGGAGGGATGTGGATATTGGGATATTGGTGGGTTGTACGAGGGAGGGATGGGGATATTGGTGGGTTGTATGAAGGAGGGATGGATGTGGTATTGGGGTTGTACGAGGGAGGGATGGGGATATGTGGATGGTGGGTGTATGAGGGAGGGATGGGGATATTGGTGGTTGTTGAAGGAGGGATGTGGATATTGGTGGGTGTATGAGGAGGGAGGGGATATTGGTGGGTTGTACGAGGGAGGGATGGGGATATTGGTGGGTTGTACGAGGGAGGATGGGGATATTGGTGGGTTGTATGAAGGAGGGATGGGGATATTGGTGGGTTGTACGAGGGAGGGATGGGGATATGGTGGGTTGTACGAGGGGAGGGATGGGGATTGGTGGGTTGTATGAAGGAGGATGGGGATATTGGTGGGTTACGAGGGAGGGATGGGATATGGTGGGTTGTATGAAGGAGGGATGGGATATTGGTGGGTTTGTAGAGGGATGGATGGGGATATTGGTGGGTGTACGAGGGAGGGATGGGGATATTGGTGGGTGTACGAGGGAGGGATGGGGATATTGGTGGGTTGTATGAAGGAGGGATGGGATATTGGTGGGTTGTACGAGGGAGGGATGGGATATTGGTGGGTTGTATGAAGGAGGGATGGGGATGGTGGGTTGTACGAGGGATGGATGGGGATATTGGTGGGTTGTACGAGGAGGGATGGGGATATTGGTGGGTTGTACGAGGGAGGGATGGGATATTGGTGGGGTGTATGAGGGAGGGATGGGATATTGGTGGGTTGTACGAGGGGATGGATGGGAGTTGTATATTGGTGGGTTGTTTGAGGGAGGGATGGGGATATTGGTGGGTTGTATGAAGGAGGGATGTGGATATTGGTGGGTTTATGAGGGAGGGATGGGGATATTGGTGGGTTGTATGAAGGAGGGATGGGGATATTGGTGGGGTGTTTGAGGGAGGGATGGGGATATTGGTGGGTTGTACGAGGGAGGGATGTGGATATGGTGGGTGGTATGGGGATGGTGGGTTGTATGAAGGAGGGATGGGGATATTGGTGGGTTGTTTGAGGGAGGGATGGGGTATTGGTGGGTTGTTGAGGGAGGGATGGGGATATTGGTGGGTTGTATGAAGGAGGGATGGGATATTGGTGGTTGTATGAAGGAGGGATGGGATATGGTGGGTTGTACGAGGGAGGGATGGGGATATTGGTGGGTTGTACGAGGGAGGGATGGGGGTGGGTTGTACGAGGGAGGGGATATTGGTGGGTTGTATGAAGGAGGGATGGGGATATTGGGTGGGTTGTACGAGGGAGGGATGGGGGTATTGGTGGGTTGTACGAGGGAGGGATGGGGATATTGGTGGGTTGTACGAGGGAGGGATGGGGATATTGGTGGGTTGTATGAGGAGGGATGGGGATATTGGTGGGTTGTTTGATGGGGATATGGTGGGTTGTATATTGGTGGGTTGTACGAGGGAGGGATGGGATATTGGTGGGTTGTATGGGGGTTTGTACGAGGGAGGGATGGGGATATTGGTGGGTTGTACGAGGGAGGGATGGGGATATTGGTGGGTTGTACGAGGGAGGGATGGGGATATTGGTGGGTTGTACGAGGGAGGGATGGGGATATTGGTGGGTTGTACGAGGGAGGGGATGGTGGGTTGTATGAAGGAGGGATGTGGGATATTGGTGGGTTGTACGAGGGAGGGGATATTGGTGGGTTGTACGAGGGATGGATGGGGATATTGGTGGGTTGTATGAAGGGAGGGATGGGGATTTGGTGGGTTGTACGAGGGGATGGATGGGGATATTGGTGGGTTGTACGAGGGAGGGATGGGGATATTGGTGGGTTGTACGAGGGAGGGATGGGGATATTGGTGGGTGTATGAAGGAGGGATGGGGATGATGGGAGGGATGGGGATATTGGTGGGTTGTATTGGTGGGTTGTATGGGAGGGATGGGGATATTGGTGGGTTTTGAAGGAGGGTGGGGATTGGGTTGTATGAAGGAGGGATGGGGATATGGTGGGTTGTACAAGGGAGGGATGGATGGGGGTTGTATATCGGTGGGGTGGTGAGTTGTACGAGGAAGGGATGGGGATATTTGGTGGGTTGTATGAAGGAGGGATGGGGATATTGGTGGGTTGAGGGAGGGATGGATATTGGTGGGTTGTATGGTGGGTTGTATGAAGGAGGGATGGGGAAGGGAGGGGATATTGGTGGGTTGTACGAGGGAGGGATGTGGATATTGGTGGGTTGTACGAGGGGATATTGGGATGGGGTGGGTTGTACGAGGGAGGGTGTGGATTGGTGGGTTGTACGAGGGAGGGATGTGGATATTGGTGGGTTGTACGAGGGAGGGGATATTGGTGGGTTGTACGAGGGAGGGATGGGGATATTGGTGGGTTGTACGAGGGAGGGGATGGGATATTGGTGGGTTGGGATGGGGATATGGTGAGAGGGAGGGATGGGGATATTGGTGGGTTGTACGAGGAATGGGGATGGGGATATGGTGGGTTGTATGAAGGAGGGAGGGGGATATTGGTGGGTTGTTTGAGGTGAGGTTGGGGATATTGGTGGTTTGTACGAGGGAGGGATGGGATATTGGTGGGTTGTATGAAGGAGGGATGGGATATTGGTGGGTTGTTTGAGGGAGGGATGGGGATATTGGTGGGTTGTACGAGGGAGGGATGTGGATATTGGTGGGTTGTACGAGGGAGGGATATCGGTGGGTTGTACGAGGGAGGGAGGGATGGGTATATTGGTGGGTTGTACGAGGGAGGGATGGGGATATCGGTGGGTTGTACGAGGGAGGGGATATCGGTGGGGTGTACGAGGGAGGGGATATTGGTGGGTTGTACGAGGGAGAGATGGGGATATCGGTGGGTTGTACGAGGGAGGGGATATCGATGGGGTGTATGAGGGAGGGGATATTTAGCGCCCTTGAACATGTATTTTACATGAAAAGGGCGCTCAAGAAATCTGGTATAATAATAATATAATAATAATATGGTGGGTTGTATTGGTGGGTTGTACGAGGGAGGGATGTGGATATTGGTGGGTTGTACGAGGGAGGGATGTGGATATTGGTGGGTTGTACGAGGGAGGGATGGGGATATTGGTGGTTGTACGAGGGAGGGATGTGGATATTGGTGGTGGTACGAGGGGATGGGATATTGGTGGGTTGTACGAGGGAGGGATGGGGATATTGGTGGGTTGTACGAGGGAGGGATGGGGGTGGGTTGTACGAGGGAGGGATATTGGTGGGTTGTACGAGGGAGGGATGGGGATATTGGTGGGTTGTACGAGGGAGGGATGGGGATATTGGTGGGTTGTACGAGGGAGGGATGGGGATATTGGTGGTGTACGAGGGAGGGATGGGGATATTGGTGGGTTGTACGAGGGAGGGATGGGGATATTGGTGGGTTGTACGAGGGAGGGATGGGATATGGTGGGTTGTACCAGGGAGGGATGGGGATATTGGTGGGTTGTACGAGGGAGGGATGGGGATATTGGTGGGTTGTACGAGGGAGGGATGGGGATATTGGTGGGTTGTACGAGGGAGGGGATATTGGTGGGTTGTATGAAGGAGGGATGGGGATATTGGTGGGTTGTACGAGGGAGGGGATATTGGTGGGTTGTACGAGGGATGGATGGGGATATTGGTGGGTGTATGAAGGAGGGATGGGGATATTGGTGGGTTGTACGAGGGGAGGGATGGGGATATTGGTGGGTTGTATGAAGGAGGGATGGGGATATTGGTGGGTTGTACGAGGGAGGGATGGGGATATTGGTGGGTTGTATGAAGGAGGGATGGGGATATGGTGGGTTGTATGAAGGAGGGATGGGGATATGTGGTGGGTTGTACAAGGAGGGATGGGGATATTGGTGGGTTGTTGAAGGAGGGATGGGGATTGGTGGGTTGTTTGAGGGATGGAATGGGAATCGGTGGGTGTACGAGGGGGAGGGATGGGGATATTGGTGGGTTGTATGAAGGAGGGATGTGGATATTGTGGGGGTTGTACGAGGGGAGGGATGGGGATATGGTGGGTTGTACGAGGGAGGATGGGGATATTGGTGGGTTGTTTGAGGGAGGGATGGGGATATTGGTGAGTGTACGAGGAGGGATGGGGATATTGGTGGGTTGTATGAAGGAGGATGGGGATATTGGTGGGTTGTTTGAGGGAGGGATGGGGATATTGGTGGGTTGTACGAGGGAGGGATGTGGATATTGGTGGGTTGTATGAAGGAGGGATGGGGATATTGGTGGGTTGTTTGAGGGAGGGATGGGGATATTGGTGGGTGTACGAGGGAGGGATGTGGATATTGGTGGGTTGTACGAGGGAGGGATTCGGTGGGTTGTACGAGGGAGGGAGGGATGGGTATATTGGTGGGTTGTACGAGGGAGGGATGGGGATATCGGTGGGTTGTACGAGGGAGGGGATATCGGTGGGGGTGTACGAGGGAGGGGATATTGGTGGGTTGTACGAGGGAGAGATGGGGATATCGGTGGGTTGTACGAGGGAGGGGATATCGATGGGGTGTATGAGGGAGGGGATATTTAGCGCCCTTGAACATGTATTTTTACATGAAAGGGCGCTCAAGAAATCTGGTATAATAATAATATAATAATAATATTGGTGGGTTGTACGAGGGAGGGATGTGGATATTGGTGGGTTGTACGAGGGAGGGATGTGGATATTGGTGGGTTGTACGAGGGAGGGATGTGGATATTGGTGGGTTGTACGAGGGAGGATGGGGATATTGGTGGGTTGTACGAGGGAGGGATGTGGGATATGGTGGGTTGTACGAGGGAGGGATGTGGATATTGGTGGGTTGTACGAGGGAGGGATGGGGATATTGGTGGGTTGTACGAGGGAGGGATGGGGATATTGGTGGGTTGTACGAGGGAGGGATGGGGATATTGGTGGGTTGTACGAGGGAGGGATGGGGATATTGGTGGGTTGTACGAGGGAGGGATGGGGATATTGGGGGTTGTACGAGGAGGGATGGGATATTGGTGGGTTGTACGAGGGAGGGATGGGGATATGGTGGGTTGTACGAGGGAGGGATGGGGATATTGGTGGGTTGTACCAGGGAGGGATGGGGATATTGGTGGTTGTACGAGGGAGGGATGGGGATATTGGTGGGTTGTACGAGGGAGGGATGGGGATATTGGTGGGTTTGGTGGGTTGTACGAGGGAGGGATGGGGATATTGGTGGGTTGTACGAGGGAGGGATGTGGATATTGGTGGGTTGTACGAGGGAGGGATGGGGATATTGGTGGGTTGTACCAGGGAGGGATGTGGATATTGGTGGGTTGTACGAGGGAGGGATGTGGATATTGGTGGGTTGTACCAGGGAGGGATGTGGATATTGGTGGGTTGTACGAGGGAGGGATGGGGATATTGGTGGGTTGTACCAGGGAGGGATGTGGATATTGGTGGGTTGTACCAGGAGGGATGTGGATATTGGTGGGTTGTACGAGGGAGGGATGGGATATTGGTGGGTTGTACGAGGGAGGAATGGGATATCGGTGGGTTGTACCAGGGAGGGATGTGGATATTGGTGGGTTGTACGAGGGAGGAATGGGGATATCGGTGGGTTGTACGAGGGAGGGATGTGGATATTGGTGGGTTGTACGAGGGAGGAATGGGGATATCGGTGGGTTGTACGAGGGAGGGATGGCCAGCATATGATTACCATATAACAATAAATAATTCATCATTGCCCCTCATGAAAAGACAAACAGGAGTAACAAGGACTGCCTCGTGTGGTATTTGTGTTGGAGGAAACCAAGCTATCCGGAGATCCAATCAGGAGAGCATTGTACCATATCACATACTTCCTGGTCCAAGAATCGAACCTGGGTTTGCATGGTGAGAAGTGAGCGTGCCAAGAATTACATTCATCAGACCAGTCAGAACTACATTCATCAGGCAGTCAGAACTACATTCATCAGGCAGTCAGAACTACACTCATCAGATAGTCAGAACTACATTCATCAGGCAGTCAGAACTACATTCATCAGGCAGTCAGAACTACACTCATCAGACAGTCA
This sequence comes from Archivesica marissinica, assembly GCA_014843695.1. Lineage (NCBI taxonomy): Eukaryota > Metazoa > Mollusca > Bivalvia > Venerida > Vesicomyidae > Archivesica > Archivesica marissinica. Next base: position 36,097,604 of record CM026390.1, on the reverse strand, counting down.
GAACTACATTCATCAGGCAGTCAGAACTACATTCATCAGGCAGTCAGAACTACATTCATCAGGCAGTCAGAACTACATTCATCAGACAGTCAGAACTACATTCATCAGACAGTCAGAACTACATTCACCAGGCAGTCAGAACTACATTCATCAGGCAGTCAGAACTACATTCATCAGGCAGTCAGAACTACATTCATCAGGCAGTCAGAACTACATTCATCAGAGAGTCAGAACTACATTCATCAGGCAGTCAGAACTACATTCATCAGGCAGTCAGAACTACATTCATCAGGCAGTCATAACTACATTCATCAGGCAGTCAGAACTACATTCATCAGACAGTCAGATGATGTTCTATTTGGAACCAGAATGAAATAGTTGATTTATAAATTATTTAATTTAAACTTTATTTATTTTACAACGATTGCGAAGCAAGTTTTAACAACTTATATTAATCACTCTCGTTGGTGCGGATGAAAGCATAAATGTGGTCATTCATGTGGGAGGAAACCGGAGTACCCAGAGTAAACCCACCTGTCCGATCTGGCGACCACCGTACCATCTCACATACATCCCGGTCCGAGGATCGAACCCGGATTGCATTGGTCAGAAGCGAGCGCGCTAACCACTGAACTAAACGGACAGCCAGGGTATACAGCTAGTATAAATTATTTGACTTCAAGTTACACATGTGTTAACATAATAGTACATTGTAAATATATTTGTATTGACCAGATACTTTCCATACAAAAATACAGTCTCCATATTTCAACATGCACCTTTAAACAAAGGGAACAGTAAGACCCAATTGATCATCATTGTACCTGCATTTTGTCCCCTTCTCTGAGAGTGAAATTTGTTCTCTGATCAACCAGTTCAACAAGTACCTCGCCTTTTAACACAGTAATACTTGTGTTTCCCAGGTCTTCCTGTACATAGTTCTCTAGGTATAACCCTGAAACATAAACACAATATATCCGGATATAATCCAAGTATAACCCTGAAACATAAACACAATATATCCGGACACCATCAAAGTATAACCCTGAAACATAAACACATTATATCCGGACACCATCAAAGTATAACCCTGAAACATAAACACATTATATCCGGACACCATCAAAGTATAACCCTGAAACATAAACACAATATATCCGGACACCATCAAAGTATAACCCTGAAACATAAACACATTATATTCGGACACCATCAAAGTATAACCCTGAAACATAAACACAATATATCCGGACACCATCAAAGTATAACCCTGAAACATAAACACATTATATCCGGACACCATCAAAGTATAACCCTGAAACATAAACACAATATATCCGGACACCATCAAAGTATAACCCTGAAAAATAAACACAATATATCCGGATACCATGAAAGTATAACCCTGAGACATACACCACACAATATATCCGGATACCATCAAAGTATAACCCTGAAACATACACCACACAATATATCCGGATACCATCAAAGTATAACCCTGATACATACACCACACAATATATCCGGATACCATCAAAGTATAACCCTGATACATACACCACACAATATATCCGGATACCATCAAAGTATAACCCTGAGACATACACCACTCAATATATCCAGATACCATCAAAGTATAACCCTGAGACATACACCACACAATATATCCGGATACCATCAAAGTATAACCCTGAGACATACACCACACAATATATCCAGATAACATGAAAATAGAGCCAATCCCATACCATAAAGCTACTTGAACAATAATGTTGAAAGAAACACATAACTACAATTGAAAATGGACAGTTTTGTGTCCTTATGCTAGTGCATGCTAGTGGCGAAAAGAAAACTTCACAAATATCCTGCCATTTCATTACAATTTACAATTAGTTTCCAGTCACAATTAAGACAAACACATTAATGAATTGTCATCTGCTACAATTATTTGAACTATTTATAGCCTTTTTTAACCATTAATCTTCAATTAACTTACCCCCCCATACATGACATATCTCACCTGGGAAATCTACCATTAACTGTATACCCCATACCTGACATATCTCACCTGGGAAATCTACCATTAACTGTATACCCCATACATGACATATCTCACCTGGGAAATCTACCATTAACTGTATACCCCATACCTGACATATCTCACCTGGGAAATCTACCATTAACTGTATACCCCATACATGACATATCTCACCTGGAAATCTACCATTAACTGTATACCCATACATGACATATCTCACCTGGGAAATCTACCATTAACTGTATACCCCATACCTGACATATCTCACCTGGGAAATCTACCATTAACTGTATACCCCATACCACAACCACCAACACCAAACACCCCAACACAACCACCAAACACCAAACAACCCCAACACAACCACCAAACACCAAACAACCCCAACAACAACCACCAAACACCAAACAACCCCAACACAACCACCAAACACCAAACAACCCATGACATATCTCACCTGGGGAAATCTACCATTAACTGTATACCCCATACCTGACATATCTCACCTGGGAAATCTACCATTAACTGTATACCCCATACCTGACATATCTCACCTGGGAAATCTACCATTAACTGTATACCCCATACCTGACATATCTCACCTGGGAAATCTACCATTAACTGTATACCCCATACCTGACATAGCTCACCTGGGAAATCTACCATTAACTGTATACCCCATACATGACATATCTCACCTGGGAAATCTACCATTAACTGTATACCCCATACATGACATATCTCACCTGGGAAATCTACCATTAACTGTATACCCCATACATGACATATCTCACCTGGGAAATCTACCATTAACTGTATAACCCATACCTGACATATCTCACCTGGGAAATCTACCATTAACTGTATAACCCAGACCTGACATATCTCACCTGGGAAATCTACCATTAACTGTATAACCCAGACCTGACATATCTCACCTGGGAAATCTACCATTAACTGTATAACCCATACCTGACATATCTCACCTGGGAAATCTACCATTAACTGTATAACCCATACCTGACATATCTCACCTGGGAAATCTACCATTAACTGTATAACCCATACCTGACATATCTCACCTGGGAAATCTACCATTAACTGTATAACCCAGACCTGACATATCTCACCTGGGAAATCTACCATTAACTGTATAACCCATACCTGACATATCTCACCTGGGAAATCTACCATTAACTGTATAACCCAGACCTGACATATCTCACCTGGGAAATCTACCATTAACTGTATACCCCATACATGACATAGCTCACCTGGGAAATCTACCATTAACCGTATAACTAAGACCTGACATATCTCACCTGGGAAATCTACCATTTACTGTATAACCTAGACCTGACATAGCTCACCTGGGAAATCTACCATTAACTGTATAACCCATACCTGACATATCTCACCTGGGAAATCTACCATTAACTGTATACCCCATACATGACATATCTCACCTGGGAAATCTACCATTAACTGTATAACCCAGACCTGACATATCTCACCTGGGAAATCTACCATTAACTGTATAACCCAGACCTGACATATCTCACCTGGGAAATCTACCATTAACTGTATAACCCAGACCTGACATAGCTCACCTGGGAAATCTACCATTAACTGTATAACCCAGACCTGACATATCTCACCTGGGAAATCTACCATTAACTGTATAACCCAGACCTGACATAGCTCACCTGGGAAATCTACCATTAACTGTATAACCCAGACCTGACATATCTCACCTGGGAAATCTACCATTAACTGTATAACCCAGACCTGACATAGCTCACCTGGGAAATCTACCATTAACTGTATAACCCAGACCTGACATAGCTCACCTGGGAAATCTACCATTAACTGTATAACCCAGACCTGACATAGCTCACCTGGGAAATCTACCATTAACTGTATAACCCAGACCTGACATAGCTCACCTGGGAAATCTACCATTACTGTATAACCTAGACCTGACATAGCTCACCTGGGAAATCTACCATTAACTGTATAACCCAGACCTGACATAGCTCACCTGGGAAATCTACCATTAACTGCATAACCCAGACCTGACAGCTCACCTGGGAAATCTACCATTAACTGTATAACCCAGACCTGACATATCTCACCTGGGAAATCTACCATTAACTGCATAACCCAGACCTGACATAGCTCACCTGGGAAATCTACCATTTACTGTATAACCCAGACCTGACATAGCTCACCTGGGAAATCTACCATTAACTATATAACCCAGACCTGACATAGCTCACCTGGGAAATCTACCATTTACTGTATAACCCAGACCTGACATAGCTCACCTGGGAAATCTACCATTAACTATATAACCCAGACCTGACATAGCTCACCTGGGAAATCTACCATTTACTGTATAACCCAGACCTGACATAGCTCACCTGGGAAATCTACCATTAACTATATAACCCAGACCTGACATAGCTCACCTGGGAAATCTACCATTTACTGTATAACCCAGACCTGACATAGCTCACCTGGGAAATCTACCATTAACTATATAACCCAGACCTGACATAGCTCACCTGGGAAATCTACCATTTACTGTATAACCCAGACCTGACATAGCTCACCTGGGAAATCTACCATTAACTATATAACCCAGACCTGACATAGCTCACCTGGGAAATCTACCATTTACTGTATAACCTAGACCTGACATAGCTCACCTGGGAAATCTACCATTTACTGTATAACCCAGACCTGACATATCTCACCTGGGAAATCGGCAACAAAGACAACATCAGTGTCGCTGTCCCTTTCAAATATATCCTTTTCTATTTCTGACAGTTTTCCTCTCCAATCAGAAAGGTCAACAAGTAGGGGCAGGATCCAGGGAGTCTGGGTAAACGGGCCCCATGGAGCTTCTAACAGGTTCACACGAGGATCTACAGATCTGAAATACAATAATTAGACATGTTTACAAGTACAATGTCGGGAGCAGGTTCCAGGAAGTCCGTCGTGAGCAGGTTCCAGGAAGTCTGGGTACAGGTGTCTATCACATGTACCGGGTATACCGAGCACACAAACTTTGTTTCTTAGTACACTTATGACACAGGTTGTATTTAAGAGTTCATTGGAGTTTTATGACGTGAACGGCTTGCCATAATACACAAAAACTTGTCAATTATAGCCGTTGCAATTCATGATGATCGTTCTTCGAGTCGTATGCAACAGAACTGAATCGGATCTAATCGGCAATCTACGTCGGAGATGGAAATGGGCGAAGTTTTCTGGGGCAATTTGCTCATGCATGTGTGTTGTTTCATGAACACTTGACAATACAATGTCATGTACACATTTTTGAAATTATGTTTATATTTGAAAAGTCAGTAAGTTATGTTATGTTATATTTCGGGTTTTACGCCTGCATCAGCACCATTTTGGGCTATATCGCCGGCGGGCAGTTTACCTAACAACACCTTTCCTGGGCAGGCTCCAGCGATTAACCAGTACTTGGGTGCACCAACCTCAGTAAGAAACTGCCAACTTTTTCATATAAATGAGACACGGCCTGAGCGGGGCTCGAACCCGTGACCATCAGTGATGATAGGTTACAGTGGTATACAAGTCAGCGACCTTAACCACTCGACCACGGAGGCGGACCTTCTGTCAGTAAGGTTATTTTTTGCATAAAACATGGGTGTTAGGGTGTAGTATGGGGTTCTTGGTATAAACAAGGCACTAATAGTTCATATGAGGTTCTGCTGATCGGACAGTTTCAGTGATTTATGATAGCTTGATTCTATCGAAACAAAATCTTACAGACTTAAGCTAATCACTCCGGAGATCTCATTCCCTCGGGAATCCACCGCCATGAGGGAGGACGCAAAATGGATATAAGTTTCTTGCCTAAGGACACCACCACAAGGGTTCTAGTGGTGCTCGATCTCTCAACACCTAGGTGTATGAGGCAGACACCATAGCAGTTACAGCACGAGGGCTCGATAACCACTGAAGTAATAGACCGTGCCAACTGAATATCTGTATAACCGACTGAAACTCGCAGTTCAATCTGCACGAAATATATACATAATATTGTATTGATTACAACAGAGTTATATACATACAGTCTGAATTCCGTCCGACTGTAAATACTTCGACATAACCGAAGTTTGACTTAACGAAATTCGATATAAACAGATCCAGTTATATGTACAATGATAGTGTCTGAAACGGGACTTTGATCCGACTTTGAGATAACCGGAGAATTCGATATAACCGACTGAGATAACCGGAGAATTCGATATAACCGACTGAGATAACCGGAGAATTCGATATAACCAACTTTGAGATAACCGGAGAATTCGACATAACCGACTTTGAGATAACCAGAGAATTCGATATAACCCACTTTGAGATAACCGGAGAATTCGATATAACCCACTTTGAGATAACCGGAGAATTCGATATAACCAACTTTGAGATAACCGGAGAATTCGACATAACCGACTTTGAGATAACCGGAGAATTCGATATAACCCACTTTGAGATAACCGGAGAATTCGATATAACCCACTTTGAGATAACCAGAGAATTCGATATAACCGACCTTGAGATAACCGGAGAATTCGACATAACCGACCTAGAGATGTATATTGATTACAACAATGAACACAGGAACATGCCTACCTTTGTTGAAATCTGTCATTAAGGGCTCTCCATACATCTATATACAACTCTACATCTGTGAAGTTATAGCTAGCTAGTCTCTCCTCTACACACCGCGCGTACTGTACGATTATATCTGGGTGAGAACTCCACCGACCACCAAGCACCCAAGCCTGAAATATACAACAAACGTATATAACCCAGTACTGTACAGTTATATCTGGGTGAGAACTCCACCGACCACCAAGTGCCCAAGCCTGAAATATACAACAAACATATATAACCCAATACTGTACAGTTATATCTGGGGGATAACTCCACCAACCACCAAGCACCCAAGCCTGAAATATACAACAAACATACATAACCCAGTACTGTACAGTTATATCTGGGGGATAACTCCACCAACCACCATGTACCTTAGCTTGAAATATACAACAAACATATATAACCCTGTACTGTACAATTATATCTGGGTGAGAACTCCATCGACCACCAAGCACCCAAGCCTGAAATATACAACAAACATATATAACCCTGTACTGTACAATTATATCTGGGTGAGAACTCCATCGACCACCATGTACCTTAGCCTGAAATATATATAACAAACATATAAACCCATTCAGCCATTTCATCACAATCTCATGGAAAAAATAATGATATAAAATATTGTTTGTGACTGCATAGTTACCTTTGGATTCAAGTATCCTTCCTCCCTCGTGGTTTTATCCACGTATGTAATTTTGATATGCTGCAGATTCCACGTGTGGACCATCATATCCCACGAGTAACCATATAAGCCCTGGGTCCAATGGTTGTAACCCTGAAAGTCCACAGAGCAGAATTGTGACAAATAGTTCACTTATTTATTGGCAAATAAAACATGGTTTCCAGTTCTGAGGCGTAGGAATTAATAAGTGGTTAATTCCGGTATACAAATAAATTAATTTGATTCTAACATGACTAAAATATCTAAAAAGCGCAAAATAGTTGGTGTTAGTTTTTACAGTGCGTAAATGACGTTACAAAAATGCCAGTAAAATGCCATTAATTTTAACGTCACTCGCTAAACAGATTTAAACACAATAAATTCTTACTTTTAGTATACAGACAAAATGCAGTCATGTTAGAATATTTGACAATGCATGCTCTGTATCAAACTATTATTAATAGGATATGTTAATCTGGAATATCTCAATAAATGTTGAATGAGCTAACTGTTTCCTGCATCACTAGTTGGCCAATCAATCCTGACAAGCATTGTCAGTCGCTCATGTACATACCTTTGTTTGCATATCAATCCTTACAACCATTGTCAGTTGCTCATGTACATACCTTTGTTTGCATATTTGGGAACAACGATTACAAAGCAAGTTCTAACAACTTATATTAATCACTATCATTGGCGCGGATAAAAGCGTAAATGTGGTCACATTCCTGTGGGAGGAAACTGGAGTACCCGGAGAAAACCCACATGTCCGATCTAGCGACCATCGTACCATCTCACATACTTTCCGGTCCGAAGATCGAACGCGGGTTGCATTGGTGAGAAGCGAGCGCGCTAACCACTGCGCTAATCGGACAGCCAACTATTACTGATGGCGGAAGATTCGGTGCCGCTTTGAGCAGTGTCTCAGATGCAGATCACACCCACGTAAAACCACCGACCTTCCGCAAACCAGCTAGATAGCCATCTCGCATGAAAGTATTCAACACCCCCGGTAGGATTCGAACCTACATCAGTGACGGGAAAGTGATTTGAAGTCAATGACCGTAACCACTCGGTCACGGAGGTGCCCCCTATATACTGTTACGCGCCAACCAGGGTCAATCTAGTGGGCAAACGGGAGGACAGACGTAGGCTGATCACAGCGGACAGTTGACTAAGTGTCGACAACCTTGTGATGTACTTCTATCTTCTTTTACTATACAGCAACTGCTATGCATATGCGTGACTGCTAACGATCACTATACAATTCTTAATAATACAAACTGGCCAAGAAACCCGAATTATATCATGAAATGACACTTGACTTAATAAAAACGCACCAATGCTTAAAATGTCGTCTGCTATTTCATACAAACAGGCAAAGATTTCTGGCTATTTCAGAGTGTTGGAGGCCAAGAATGACATTCTGCTCGGTATTTATACGAACACACAATACGATGTGTAGTGCAACAGGTACTCACAACTATAAGACTGTTGCATCAACTAAGCACTGCATACATACCAATAACATACATATACTTATAAAAAACACCATTAAACAAGTTTGCCCTCTACGAATACCACATACAAGTGATACTCTTTGTTTACAAAAGCAGTGTATGGAACACAGCCGCGTAGCGTCTAATACACAGTGTGCATTCAAGATGGCGGCCTACATGCTAAACAAAATATTGTTGGGTCTAAACAGTAAATTACACCCAGTTACATACATCAATCACTTAACAGGAATGTACAGTAACACGAATAGGATTAACTACACCAGGGATGTTCCTAAACAGAACAATACTTGAGGATTATCATATCAAAACCAGCAAGAATACACGAAACTGGACCTCATGTGACCCAGGTAGTAGATTACAACTGGTGTGATACTCGAAGACGATCTGTTGTTCTGTTTGTTTCATAGAGCAACAGTCAAATTCCTATAGCGCTGCCAGTAAACATGCATCACCACACTACATGGAAACGCACATGGTGAAAATAAAGCTCAGAGGGTAAGCTAACACCTAAGGTGTTACAATACCTTAGTAATTCCATGAGAATATGGCAAGACACACTGTGTACCAACATAAGACAGGAGTGCTGCTAACATTATCTTGTGGTATGTTGATGGACTGGTTGGTGCAGGAGTCTTGCTATCAGATACACTGGATTTCTGAAAATATTTATACTACGCTAATAACATGTGTCCAATAACTATGAATATAATGTAACCTAGCATTTCATAAAGTAACCTGCCATTACATAAACATTCCACAATGTAACCAAGCATTACATAAACATTCCACAATGTAACCAAGCATTACATAAATATTCCACAATGCAACCTAGCATTACATAAACATTCCACAATGTAACCAAGCATTACATAAACATTCCACAATGTAACCAAGCATTACATAAACATTCCACAATGTAACCAAGTATTACATAAACATTCCACAATGTAACCAAGCATTACATAAACATTCCACAATGCAACCAAGCATTACATAAACATTCCATAAAGTAACCTACCATTACATAAACATTCCACAATGTAACCCGCCATTACATAAACATTCCATAAAGTAACCTACCATTACATAAACATTCCACAATGTAACCTAGCATTACATAAATATTCCACAATGTAACCAAGCATTACATAAACATTCCACAATGTAACCCGCCATTACATAAACATTCCACAATGTAACCAAGCATTACATAAACATTCCACAATGTAACCTAGCATTACATAAATATTCCACAATGTAACCAAGTATTACATAAACATTCCATAAAGTAACCTAGCATTACATAAACATTCCACAATGTAACCTAGCATTACATAAACATTCCACAATGTAACCAAGCATTACATAAACATTCCACAATGTAACCTGCCATTACATAAACATTCCACAATGTAACCCGCCATTACATAAACATTCCACAATGTAACCTACCATTACATAAACATTCCACAATGTAACCTAGCATTACATAAATATTCCACAATGTAACCAAGCATTACATAAACATTCCACAATGTAACCCGCCATTACATAAACATTCCACAATGTAACCCGCCATTACATAAACATTCCACAATGTAACCTAGCATTACATAAATATTCCACAATGTAACCAAGCATTACATAAACATTCCATAAAGTAACCAAGCATTACATAAACATTCCACAATGTAACCTAGCATTACATAAACATTCCACAATGTAACCAAGTATTACATAAACATTCCACAATGTAACCTAGCATTACATAAATATTCCACAATGTAACCAAGTATTACATAAACATTCCATAAAGTAACCTACCATTACATAAACATTCCACAATGTAACCCGCCATTACATAAACATTCCACAATGTAACCAAGCATTACATAAACATTCCACAATGTAACCTAGCATTACATAAACATTCCACAATGTAACCAAGTATTACATAAACATTCCACAATGTAACCAAGCATTACATAAACATTCCACAATGTAACCAAGTATTACATAAACATTCCACAATGTAACCTAGTATTACATAAACATTCCACAATGTAACCTAGCATTACATAAACATTCCACAATGTAACCTAGTATTACATAAAGTAACCCGCAATTACATAAACATTCCACAATGTAACCCACCATTACATAAACATTCCACAATGTAACCAAGCATTACATAAACATTCCACAATGTAACCTCGCTTTACATAAACATTCCACAATGTAACCAAGCATTACATAAACATTCCACAATGTAACCTAGTATTACATAAACATTCCACAATGTAACACGCCATTACATAAACATTCCACAATGTAACCCACCATTACATAAACATTCCACAATGTAACCAAGCATTACATAAACATTCCACAATGTAACCTCGCTTTACATAAACATTCCACAATGTAACCCACCATTACATAAACATTCCACAATGTAACCAAGCATTACATAAACATTCCACAATGTAACCTAGTATTACATAAACATTCCACAATGTAACCCGCCATTATATAAACATTCCACAATGTAACCAAGCATTACATAAACATTCCACAATGTAACCTAGCATTATATAAACATTCCACAATGTAACCAAGTATTACATAAACATTCCACAATGTAACCTAGTATTACATAAACATTCCACAATGTAACCTAGTATTACATAAACATTCCACAATGTAACCTAGCATTACATAAACATTCCACAATGTAACCTAGTATTACATAAAGTAACCCACGATTACATAAACATTCCACAATGTAACCCACCATTACATAAACATTCCACAATGTAACCAAGCATTACATAAACATTCCACAATGTAACCAAGCATTACATAAACATTCCACAATGTAACCAAGCATTACATAAACATTCCACAATGTAACCCGCCATTACATAAACATTCCACAATGTAACCCACCATTACATAAACATTCCACAATGTAACCAAGCATTACATAAACATTCCACAATGTAACCTCGCTTTACATAAACAGTCCACAATGTAACCCACCATTACATAAACATTCCACACTGTAACCAAGCATTACATAAACATTCCACAATGTAACCTAGCATTATATAAACATTCCACAATGTAACCAAGTATTACATAAACATTCCACAATGTAACCTAGTATTACATAAACATTCCACAATGTAACCTAGCATTACATAAACATTCCACAATGTAACCTAGTATTACATAAACATTCCACAATGTAACCAAGTATTACATAAACATTCCACAATGTAACCTAGCATTATATAAACATTCCACAATGTAACCTAGCATTATATAAACATTCCACAATGTAACCAAGCATTACATAAACATTCCACAATGTAACCTAGTATTACATAAAGTAACCCGCCATTACATAAACATTCCACAATGTAACCCACCATTACATAAACATTCCACAATGTAACCAAGCATTACATAAACATTCCACAATGTAACCAAGCATTACATAAACATTCCATAATGTAACCTAGTATTACATAAACATTCCACAATGTAACCAAGTATTACATAAACATGCCACAATGTAACCTAGTATTACATAAACATTCCACAATGTAACCTAGCATTACATAAACATTCCACAATGTAACCAAGTATTACATAAACATTCCACAATGTAACCTAGTATTACATAAACATTCCACAATGTAACCAAGCATTATATAAACATTCCACAATGTAACCTAGCATTACATAAACAATCCATAATGTAACCAAGTATTACATAAACATTCCACAATGTAACCAAGTATTACATAAACATTCCACAATGTAACCAGGCATTACATAAACATTCCACAATGTAACCAAGCATTACATAAACATTCCACAATGTAACCAAGCATTACATAAACATTCCACAATGTAACCAAGCATTACATAAACATTCCACAATGTAACCAAGTATTACATAAACATTCCACAATGTAACCTAGTATTACAGAAACATTCCACAATGTAACCTAGTATTACATAAACATTCCACAATGTAACCTCGTATTACATAAACATTCCACAATGTAACCTTGTATTACATAAACATTCCACAATGTAACCAAGTATTACATAAACATTCCACAATGTAACCACTAACCAAGTATTACATAAACATTCCACAATGTAACCTAGTATTACATAAACATTCCACAATGTAACCTAGTATTACATAAACATTCCACAATGTAACCAAGCATTACATAAACATTCCACAATGTAACCAAGCATTACATAAACATTCCACAATATAACCAAGTATTACATAAACATTCCACAATGTAACCTGGTATTACATAAACATTCCACAATGTAACCCGCCATTACATAAACATTCCAAATTGTAATTTCATGTTTACCTGTTTTTCATCTGGTTTTATGGATTTCTTATCATAAATGCAATGTGAGCTGGTCTGTAAGCTAAGATCTGCAGGTATTATTTGCTTCATAAATTGTGGGCATTTATGTAACAGCCCTCTTGGCCAATCTGGTTGGCAAAACAGTGGCATGGTGGCAAGCATCATCCAGGGAAACATACCTAGAAAACAATAAATATAGGACATCTATGTAACAGCCCTCTTTGCCAACAGTGTAATAACAGTGGAATAACAGTGGAATAACAGTGGAGTCACATACATGTAAAGCATTAACTATACAAAACTATTGAGGAGTTTGTAATAGTCCGCTTGAGCAGTTTTGTAACAGTCCTCTTGAGCAGTTTTGTAATAGTTCTCTGAGCAGTTTTGTAACAGTCCTCTTGATCTGTTTTGTAATAGTTCTCTGAGCAGTTTTGTAATAGTCCTCTTGAGCAGTTTTATAATAGTCCTCTTGATCTGTTTTGTAATAGTCCTCTTGATCTGTTTTGTAATAGTCATCTTGATCTGTTTTGTAATATTCCTCTTGATCTGTTTTATAATAGTCCTCTTGATCTGTTTTGTAATAGTCCTCTTGATCTGTTTTGTAATAGTCATCTTGATCTGTTTTGTAATAGTCCTCTTGATCTGTTTTGTAATAGTCCTCTTGATCTGTTTTGTAATAGTCCTCTTGATCTGTTTTGTAATAGTCATCTTGATCTGTTTTGTAATAGTCCTCTTGATCTGTTTTGTAATAGTCCTCTTGATCTGTTTTGTAATAGTCATCTTGATCTGTTTTGTAATAGTCATCTTGATCTGTTTTGTAATAGTCATCTTGATCTGTTTTGTAATAGTCATCTTGATCTGTTTTGTAATAGTCCTCTTGATCTGTTTTGTAATAGTCATCTTGAGCAGTTTTGTAATAGTCATCTTGAGCAGTTTGTAATAGTCCTCTTGATCTGTTTTGTAATAGTCCTCTTGAGCAGTTTTGTAATATTCATATTGAGCAGTTTTGTAATAGTCCTCTTGATCTGTTTTGTAATAGTCATCTTGATCTGTTTTGTAATAGTCCTCTTGATCTGTTTTGTAATAGTCCTCTTGATCTGTTTTGTAATAGTCCTCTTGAGCAGTTTTGTAATATTCATATTGAGCAGTTTTGTAATAGTCCTCTTAAGCAGTTTTGTAATAGTCATCTTGAGCAGTTTGTAACAGTCCTCTTGAGCAGTTTTGTATTAGCCAATCAGGACGGTAAACTAAGATTAATGAAAGGTATAAACCAATCACAGAGTTTTATTACAATTTATGTAATTGGAAAATCTAGTTTAAAGCAACCTATAAACTAATCATCTAACCATGAAACAAAGCGAATGACAAATACACAATGACACAACGAATCCACTGACAGGATAAGGTCAATTGTTATTAACTAAGAAGAAAACAGGAGAAGTCCCAGAAGAAACGTGATAATAACTTCATTACCGTAATTGGTTCCCCTCGGAGTTCTACATTACTGTAATTGGTTCCCCTCGGAGTTCTACATTACTGTAATTGGTTCCCCTCGGAGTTCTACATTACCGTAATTGGTTCCCCTCGGAGTTCTACATTACCGTAAATATAAATATAATTCTTTTCGGTTAAGCGAAGTGAATTAGAAGAGAATTATTTCCCCTCGTGTTGTTCCTGACGGACAACTGCGGGGCGCTTTTTCGCGCTCTGGCGAGCACGATTTTTTCGCTTTGCGAAGTGGTCAGTTCACTTCAGCGCTTGGTCACTCGACTGTTAACATGTCCGTAGAAAAAAAGTTTTAACACTTGTATTTCAGGTGTGTGTTCCATTTTGTAAATAAAAGTATACACTGAACAGATTTCGAGGCAGGATAGTTATAAGTTGATTAGATAGAAAATCACTGTTTTTTTTAAATCGGTCTGGTGTATACGAGATCATGATATTATATTCATGTTGGACATGTGATTATATGTAATAAAATGACAGTTAACTCAATAAGATGAGTGGGAACGTCAAAATTATTCAATCTAATTTTGAATAAAATGAATAATGTTGTGTTTATATTGATAATGATTATATACGAATGTTTGTGTACATGTGCAGTCGACACCAAGTCGCTTACAACAAATTAAACTATTATTCATTGAAACTTTGTTCATATTCTTTATGGTATTAATGTTTTATTGTGACAGTTCTTGTCCGTGGGGTACGATTTGAGGGGACACACTTTTCTCAAGCAATTACTTTGCAACAAATGCAAAGGTGAAACAGACAAAAATGCATAACTATAAATAATAACCGGATCTGTAGATATTGGTTTATAAAAATCAGTTGGGGAAATGTTATCACAATGGGAGATGATTCTGGTCAGGTCTTGTTTTGAGTGTCACAACATGAACTGATTTGAGAAAACAGTAAGTTAGAATATGGAATTATGCTACACAACAGAGCAGACGACTGATGTCCCAAATCATTTCATATTGCGACATTCACAGATGTTGGCCAGAATCATCTTTTGTTGTGATAAGAGTCTTCTCCTTGTGATAGGACTGTGTTTAATATGCTAGGTTGAACTAGTGCAAGGGAAATGACTGGGTTTAATATGCTAGGTTGAACTAGTGCAAGGAATAGGACTGGGTTTAATATGCTAGGTTGAACTAGTGCAAGGGATAGGACTGGGTTTAATATGCTAGGTTGAACTAGTGCAAGGGATAGGACTGGGTTTAATATGCTAGGTTGAACTAGTGCAAGGGATAGGACTGGGTTTAATATGCTAGGTTGAACTAGTGCAAGGGATAGGACTGGGTTAACAACAGTGCAAGGGATAGGACTGGGTTAATATGCTAGGTTGAACTAGTGCAAGGGATAGGACTGGGTTTAATATGCTAGGTTGAACTAGTGCAAGGGATAGGACTGGGTTTAATATGCTAGGTTGAACCAGTGCAAGGGATAGGACTGGGTTTAATATGCTAGGTTGAACTAGTGCAAGGGATAGGACTGGGTTTAATATGCTAGGTTGAACCAGTGCAAGGGATAGGACTGGGTTTAATATGCTAGGTTAAACTAGTGCAAGGAATAGGACTGGGTTTAATATGCTAGGTTGAACTAGTGCAAGGAATAGGACTGGGTTTAATATGCTAGGTTGAACTAGTGCAAGGAATAGGACTGGGTTTAATATGCTAGGTTGAACCAGTGCAAGGGATAGGACTGGGTTTAATATGCTAGGTTGAACTAGTGCAAGGGATAGGACTGGGTTTAATATGATAGGTTGAACCAATGCAAGGGATAGGACTGGGTTTAATATGCTAGGTTAAACTAGTGCAAGGAATAGGACTGGGTTTAATATGCTAGGTTGAACTAGTGCAAGGGATAGGACTGGGTTTAATATGCTAGGTTGAACTAGTGCAAGGGATAGGACTGGGTTTAATATGCTAGGTTGAACCAGTGCAAGGGATAGGACTGGGTTTAATATGCTAGGTTGAACTAGTGCAAGGGATAGGACTGGGTTTAATATGCTAGGTTGAACCAGTGCAAGGGATAGGACTGGGTTTAATATGCTAGGTTGAACCAGTGCAAGGGATAGGACTGGGTTTAATATGCTAGGTTGAACAGTGCAAGGGATAGGACTGGGTTTAATATGCTAGGTTGAACTAGTGCAAGGGATAGGACTGGGTTTAATATGCTAGGTTGAACTAGTGCAAGGGATAGGACTGGGTTTAATATGCTAGGTTGAACTAGTGCAAGGGATAGGACTGGGTTTAATATGCTAGGTTGAACCAGTGCAAGGGATAGGACTGGGTTTAATATGCTAGGTTGAACCAGTGCAAGGGATAGGACTGGGTTAAATATGCTAGGTTGAACTAGTGCAAGGGATAGGACTGGGTTTAATATGCTAGGTTGAACCAGTGCAAGGGATAGGACTGGGTTTAATATGCTAGGTTGAACCAGTGCAAGGGATAGGACTGGGTTTAATATGCTAGGTTGAACTAGTGCAAGGGATAGGACTGGGTTTAATATGCTAGGTTGAACCAGTGCAAGGGATAGGACTGGGTTTAATATGCTAGGTTGAACCAGTGCAAGGGATAGGACTGGGTTTAATATGCTAGGTTGAACTAGTGCAAGGGATAGGACTGGGTTTAATATGCTAGGTTGAACCAGTGCAAGGGATAGGACTGGGTTTAATATGCTAGGTTGAACTAGTGCAAGGGATAGGACTGGGTTTAATATGCTAGGTTGAACTAGTGCAAGGGATAGGACTGGGTTTAATATGCTAGGTTGAACTAGTGCAAGGGATAGGACTGGGTTTAATATGCTAGGTTGAACCAGTGCAAGGGATAGGACTGGGTTTAATATGCTAGGTTGAACTAGTGCAAGGGATAGGACTGGGTTTAATATGCTAGGTTGAACCAGTGCAAGGGATAGGACTGGGTTTAATATGCTAGGTTGAACCAGTGCAAGGGATAGGACTGGGTTTAATATGCTAGGTTGAACTAGTGCAAGGGATAGGACTGGGTTTAATATGCTAGGTTGAACTAGTGCAAGGGATAGGACTGGGTTTAATATGCTAGGTTGAACAGTGCAAGGGATAGGACTGGGTTTAATATGCTAGGTTGAACCAGTGCAAGGGATAGGACTGGGTTTAATATGCTAGGTTGAACTAGTGCAAGGGATAGGACTGGGTTTAATATGCTAGGTTGAACTAGTGCAAGGGATAGGACTGGGTTTAATATGCTAGGTTGAACTAGTGCAAGGGATAGGACTGGGTTTAATATGCTAGGTTGAACTAGTGCAAGGGATAGGACTGGGTTTAATATGCTAGGTTGAACTAGTGCAAGGGATAGGACTGGGTTTAATATGCTAGGTTGAACTAGTGCAAGGGATAGGACTGGGTTTAATATGCTAGGTTGAACCAGTGCAAGGGATAGGACTGGGTTTAATATGCTAGGTTGAACTAGTGCAAGGGATAGGACTGGGTTTAATATGCTAGGTTGAACCAGTGCAAGGGATAGGACTGGGTTTAATATGCTAGGTTGAACTAGTGCAAGGGATAGGACTGGGTTTAATATGCTAGGTTGAACTAGTGCAAGGGATAGGACTGGGTTTAATATGCTAGGTTGAACCAGTGCAAGGGATAGGACTGGGTTTAATATGCTAGGTTGAACTAGTGCAAGGGATAGGACTGGGTTTAATATGCTAGGTTGAACTAGTGCAAGGGATAGGACTGGGTTTAATATGCTAGGTTGAACCAGTGCAAGGGATAGGACTGGGTTTAATATGCTAGGTTGAACTAGTGCAAGGGATAGGACTGGGTTTAATATGCTAGGTTGAACCAGTGCAAGGGATAGGACTGGGTTTAATATGCTAGGTTGAACCAGTGCAAGGGATAGGACTGGGTTTAATATGCTAGGTTGAACCAGTGCAAGGGATAGGACTGGGTTTAATATGCTAGGTTGAACTAGTGCAAGGGATAGGACTGGGTTTAATATGCTAGGTTGAACCAGTGCAAGGGATAGGACTGGGTTTAATATGCTAGGTTGAACTAGTGCAAGGGATAGGACTGGGTTTAATATGCTAGGTTGAACTAGTGCAAGGGATAGGACTGGGTTTAATATGCTAGGTTGAACTAGTGCAAGGGATAGGACTGGGTTTAATATGCTAGGTTGAACTAGTGCAAGGGATAGGACTGGGTTTAATATGCTAGGTTGAACTAGTGCAAGGGATAGGACTGGGTTTAATATGCTAGGTTGAACTAGTGCAAGGGATAGGACTGGGTTTAATATGCTAGGTTGAACTAGTGCAAGGGATAGGACTGGGTTTAATATGCTAGGTTGAACTAGTGCAAGGGATAGGACTGGGTTTAATATGCTAGGTTGAACTAGTGCAAGGGATAGGACTGGGTTTAATATGCTAGGTTGAACTAGTGCAAGGGATAGGACTGGGTTTAATATGCTAGGTTGAACTAGTGCAAGGGATAGGACTGGGTTTAATATGCTAGGTTGAACTAGTGCAAGGGATAGGACTGGGTTTAATATGCTAGGTTGAACTAGTGCAAGGGATAGGACTGGGTTTAATATGCTAGGTTGAACTAGTGCAAGGGATAGGACTGGGTTTAATATGCTAGGTTGAACTAGTGCAAGGGATAGGACTGGGTTTAATATGCTAGGTTGAACCAGTGCAAGGGATAGGACTGGGTTTAATATGCTAGGTTGAACCAGTGCAAGGGATAGGACTGGGTTTAATATGCTAGGTTGAACTAGTGCAAGGGATAGGACTGGGTTTAATATGCTAGGTTGAACTAGTGCAAGGGATAGGACTGGGTTTAATATGCTAGGTTGAACCAGTGCAAGGGATAGGACTGGGTTTAATATGCTAGGTTGAACTAGTGCAAGGGATAGGACTGGGTTTAATATGCTAGGTTGAACTAGTGCAAGGGATAGGACTGGGTTTAATATGCTAGGTTGAACTAGTGCAAGGGATAGGACTGGGTTTAATATGCTAGGTTGAACCAGTGCAAGGGATAGGACTGGGTTTAATATGCTAGGTTGAACTAGTGCAAGGGATAGGACTGGGTTTAATATGCTAGGTTGAACCAGTGCAAGGGATAGGACTGGGTTTAATATGCTAGGTTGAACTAGTGCAAGGGATAGGACTGGGTTTAATATGCTAGGTTGAACTAGTGCAAGGGATAGGACTGGGTTTAATATGCTAGGTTGAACCAGTGCAAGGGATAGGACTGGGTTTAATATGCTAGGTTGAACTAGTGCAAGGGATAGGACTGGGTTTAATATGCTAGGTTGAACTAGTGCAAGGGATAGGACTGGGTTTAATATGCTAGGTTGAACCAGTGCAAGGGATAGGACTGGGTTTAATATGCTAGGTTGAACCAGTGCAAGGGATAGGACTGGGTTTAATATGCTAGGTTGAACTAGTGCAAGGGATAGGACTGGGTTTAATATGCTAGGTTGAACCAGTGCAAGGGATAGGACTGGGTTTAATATGCTAGGTTGAACTAGTGCAAGGGATAGGACTGGGTTTAATATGCTAGGTTGAACTAGTGCAAGGGATAGGACTGGGTTTAATATGCTAGGTTGAACCAGTGCAAGGGATAGGACTGGGTTTAATATGCTAGGTTGAACTAGTGCAAGGGATAGGACTGGGTTTAATATGCTAGGTTGAACTAGTGCAAGGGATAGGACTGGGTTTAATATGCTAGGTTGAACTAGTGCAAGGGATAGGACTGGGTTTAATATGCTAGGTTGAACTAGTGCAAGGGATAGGACTGGGTTTAATATGCTAGGTTGAACCAGTGCAAGGGATAGGACTGGGTTTAATATGCTAGGTTGAACTAGTGCAAGGGATAGGACTGGGTTTAATATGCTAGGTTGAACTAGTGCAAGGGATAGGACTGGGTTTAATATGCTAGGTTGAACCAGTGCAAGGGATAGGACTGGGTTTAATATGCTAGGTTGAACTAGTGCAAGGGATAGGACTGGGTTTAATATGCTAGGTTGAACTAGTGCAAGGGATAGGACTGGGTTTAATATGCTAGGTTGAACTAGTGCAAGGGATAGGACTGGGTTTAATATGCTAGGTTGAACTAGTGCAAGGGATAGGACTGGGTTTAATATGCTAGGTTAAACCAGTGCAAGGGATCGGAATGGGTTTATATTAATACAAAGTTGATGTTGGTTGGGTAAGATCATATCTCAAGAATCAATGTTGGCTTGACAAACCATGTCTCAATCTACAGATATGTCAATGTTGGCTTGACAAACCATGTCTCAATCTACAGATATGTCAATGTTGGCTTGACAAAACCATGTCTCAATCTACAGATGTGTCAATGTTGGCTTGACAAAACCATGTCTCAATCTACAGATGTATCAATGTCGGCTTGGTAACACCTTATCTCAAACTATTTTGGCGTGATAATTTTATGTCTTAGCATATGGATGAGTCAACATCGACTGGACAAGACCATGGCTCAACTCATGGATTAGTCAATGTTGGCTGGACAAGCCCATTCTTAATGTACAGATGAGTCAATGTTGGCTGGACAAGCCCATTCTTAATGTACAGATGAGTCAATGTTGGCTGGACAAGCCATTCTTAATGTACAGATGAGTCAGTGTTGGCTGGACAAGCCATTCTTAATGTACAGATGAGTCAATGTTGGCTGGACAAGCCATTCTTAATGTACAGATGAGTCAGTGTTGGCTGGACAAGCCATTCTTAATGAACAGATGAGTCAATGTTGGCTGGACAAGCCATTCTTAATGTACAGATGAGTCAGTGTTGGCTGGACAAGCCATTCTTAATGTACAGATGAGTCAGTGTTGGCTGGACAAGCCATTCTTAATGTACAGATGAGTCAATGTTGGCTGGACAAGCCCAATTTTAACATATAGATGAGTCAGTGTTGGCTGGACAAGCCATTCTTAATGAACAGATGAGTCAATGTTGGCTGGACAAGCCCATTCTTAACGTACAGATGAGTCAAGGTTGGCTGGACAAGCCATTCTTAACATACAGATGAGTCAAGGTTGGCTGGACAAGCCATTCTTAACATACAGATGAGTCAATGTTGGCTGGACAAGCCATTCTTAATGAACAGATGAGTCAATGTTGGCTGGACAAGCCCATTCTTAACGTACAGATGAGTCAATGTTGGCTGGACAAGCCATTCTTAACATACAGATGAGTCAATGTTGGCTGGACAAGACTGTCATAATGTACAGATGAGTCAATGTTGGCTGGACAAGCCATTCTTAATGAACAGATGAGTCAAGGTTGGCTGGACAAGCCATTCTTAACATACAGATGAGTCAATGTTGGCTGGACAAGCCATTCTTAACATACAGATGAGTCAATGTTGGCTGGACAAGCCATTCTTAACATACAGATGAGTCAAGGTTGGCTGGACAAGACTGTCATAATGTACAGATGAGTCAATGTTGGCTGGACAAGACTGTCATAACGTACAGATGAGTCAATGTTGGCTGGACAAGACTGTCATAACATACAGATGAGTCAATGTTGGCTGGACAAGCCCATTCTTAACGTACAGATGAGTCAAGGTTGGCTGGACAAGACTGTCATAATGTACAGATGAGTCAATGTTGGCTGGACAAGCCATTCTTAATGTACAGATGAGTCAATGTTGGCTGGACAAGCCATTCTTAACATACAGATGAGTCAATGTTGGCTGAACAAGCCATTCTTAATGTACAGATGAGTCAGTGTTGGCTGGACAAGCCATTCTTAATGTACAGATGAGTCAATGTTGGCTGAACAAGCCATTCTTAACATACAGATGAGTCAATGTTGGCTGGACAAGACTGTCATAACGTACAGATGAGTCAATGTTGGCTGGACAAGACTGTCATAACGTACAGATGAGTCAATGTTGGCTGGACAAGACTGTCATAACTTGAGGCTGAATCCATGTGTATTACCCACCTATACTAAATAACTGTGAGTTCATCAGATGAAACATTCCCAGACAAACAAATGCAACTGGTCTGGTCTGGTCAAACAGTAGCAGGAATCCAGAGCAGAAGTCGATGCTGAGTCCACCTAGGTGTACAATGAATAAACTCACTTGTTCCTGGCTTAGTATCAACCTGCAATAACAATGAATAAACTCACTTGTTCCTGGCTTAGTATCAACCTGCAATAACAATGAATAAACTCACTTGTTCCTGGCTTAGTATCAACCTGCAATAACAATGAATAAACTCACTTGTTCCTGAGCAACTATTTTTCCTAGCTGAATATCAACATATGAATGGACATACTTGTTCCTGGTTTAATACTATCAACATACATTACAATGAATGGACATACTTGTTCCTGGTTTAATACTATCAACATACATTACAATGAATGGACATACTTGTTCCTGGTTTAATACTATCAACATACATTACAATGAATGGACATACTTGTTCCTGGTTTAATACTATCAACATACATTACAATGAATGGACATACTTGTTCCTGGTTTAATACTATCAACATACAATACAATGAATGGACATACTTGTTGCTGGTTTAATACTATCAACATACAATACAATGAATGGACATACTTGTTCCTGGTTTAATACTATCAACAAGCATTAACAACGATTTGTTTGTTTGTTTGTTTTTGGAATTTTAAGTCACACTAACAGTTTCACATGAATGAAATCGACATCCCCAGTGGGTTTACAACCTACTGCGGTGAGGGGCAAGTGATTTGAAGTCAAAGACCGTAACCACTCAACAGCGGAGGCCCCGCATTAACAATGAGTAAATTCAATTATTCCAAACAAATTTGTATCAAAAATAGAGTTGCTACTAGAGCCGTTATTCTTAAATTTGACAAAGTAACACAGACATGGTTGATTATTGAATGGAAGCTTTCATCAATTGTGTCATAAATATAGTTTATGGAAATGGGGATACATTATCACAAGGAACAGAGATATCAGCAGAATAATAATCTATCACTAAGTTTGAACATTACTGGGTTGAAATTAGAGTTGCTGTTCACAAGATTATTTGTAACTTGATCTAGTAACCTAGTAACCTAGTGACCTAGTTTTCAAACAGAAATGGCTGATTTTATTGAGTTGCTATAGTGCATGTTAACCAAATGCTATAGTGCATGTTAACCAAATGCTATAATGCATGTTAACCAAATGCTATAGTGCATGTTAACCAAATGCTATAGTGCATGTTAACCAAATGCTATAGTACATGTTAACCAAATGCATGTTAACCAAATGCTATAGTGCATGTTAACCAAATGCATGTTAACCAAATGCTATAGTGCATGTTAACCAAATGCATGTTAACCAAATGATATAGTGCATGTTAACCAAATGCTATAGTGCATGTTAACCAAATGCTATAGTGCATGTTAACCAAAAATGCTATAGTGCATGTTAACCAAATGCTATAGTACATGTTAACCAAATGCATGTTAACCAAATGCTATAGTGCATGTTAACCAAATGCATGTTAACCAAATGCTATAGTGCATGTTAACCAAATGCATGTTAACCAAATGCTATAGTGCATGTTAACCAAAAATGCTATAGTGCATGTTAACCAAATGCTATAGTACATGTTAACCAAATGCATGTTAACCAAATGCTATAGTGCATGTTAACCAAATGCATGTTAACCAAATGCTATAGTGCATGTTAACCAAATGCATGTTAACCAAATGTTATAGTGCATGTTAACCAAATGCTATAGTGCATGTTAACCAAATGCATGTTAACCAAATGATATAGTGCATGTTAACCAAATGCTATAGTGCATGTTAACCAAATGCTATAGTGCATGTTAACCAAATGCTATAGTGCATGTTAACCAAAAATGCTATAGTGCATGTTAACCAAATGCTATAGTGCATGTTAACCAAATGCATGTTAACCAAATGCTATAGTGCATGTTAACCAAATGCTATAGTGCATGTTAACCAAATGATATAGTGCATGTTAATCAAATGATATAGTGCATGTTAACCAAATGCTATAATGCATGCTAACCAAATGCTATAGTGCATGTTAACCAAATGCTATAGTGCATGCTAACCAAATGCTATAGTGCATGCTAACCAAATGCTATAGTGCATGCTAACCAAATGCTATAGTGCATGCTAACCAAATGATATAGTGCATGTTAACCAAATGATATAGGGCATGTTAACCAAATGCTATAGTGCATGTTAACCAAATGCATGTTAACCAAATGATATAGTGCATGTTAACCAAATGCTATAGTGCATGTTAACCAAATGCTATAGTGCATGTTAACCAAATGATATAGTGCATGTTAATCAAATGCTATAGTGCATGTTAACCAAATGCTATAATGCATGCTAACCAAATGCTATAGTGCATGTTAACCAAATGCTATAGTGCATGCTAACCAAATGCTATAGTGCATGCTAACCAAATGCTATAGTGCATGCTAACCAAATGCTATAGTGCATGCTAACCAAATGATATAGTGCATGTTAACCAAATGATATAGGGCATGTTAACCAAATGCTATAGTGCATGTTAACCAAATGTTGATGGATGGACAGAAAAATATAACCTCACATGCAGCATTCAATTGAGGTGAGCATATAAATTCCTATCATGGTGTTGTCTGTCCACAAACATGTGCAAACTGACCAAGGACCATAACTCTTTCTTTACGCAATCTGCTTACTGAGCTTGCTCATATGCGACAGTTTGGGCAAACTTTGCTTAACCCTTTCAACATCACAGACCTCTCAATAGGCTTACAAAAAGTGTAGATCCAGATGAGCCGGCTCGTGACGAGCCGTCTCATCAGGATCTGCACTTTTTGCCAGTAATATTACTATTTTTAGACAAAAATTACCTATTTTGATAAATGAACTGGTCCAAATGTAATTTCCTTATTAATTTATTGGTCTGAAAATATCATGCACCAGTCCATGTCAGTTACTTGGTGTTGAATGGGTTAATAATGAATTAGGATATTCAAAAAACGTCCATAAAAATGGACTGATTTCACAGATGTATATACCTCCCCACCCCACCATTGGCACAATTTGACATAGCAGATACGCAGATTACGCAGGCAAAACAATTTAACCACACCCAATGTAGTTCATACCCCAATGGAAACTACCCGCAACTTATTCCTTATATTTACAATTATTGTTCTTTTTAATGACAGGAAGAAAAATATAGCATACTTGGCATTTAAAATGTATCTAGTCCACATTTTTGACTTGCCGTGTGTTTGACTGGTCTGATCTGGTAAATAGATCATCCACAGAACAGCGTAAACTGTAAGACATGCCAGTTTTGCAAGGAACGCTGCACACCACTGCGAATGTGCATGACTGTAACTTTGAGTATGTATGTCAGCTGCACATCATTAGTGAGGAAATTCATACGAAAAATGGATGCAAACAGAGCATATATGTTCATGTTCATAGAAGGAAATGCAATATTGATGTAAATATAGAAATACATGAGGGATTCATGACAGTCTTATTATCATCTATTTCATATTTATCATAGAACTATACTTTGTTTTATCAGCCCGACATGCCTAAATGAAATTTTGAGTGGAGAATACAGTCAAACATGTCTTAAGCAGCCAGCCAAGGGAATCACAGAAAGTGGCTGCTTAGCACATGTGGCTGCTTAATAGAGGTCAAATGTATAATAAAACAACATATTGGGAAATCTGCTAACTGGCTGCTTAATACAGGTTGGCTGCTTAATAGAGGTGACCACTAACACAGGTTTCACTGTAGTTTGATATCACTCTTTCATTGCACACAGTACTTTCATAACCAATAAATACAGTCAAACCTGTCTATAAAGGCCACACACGGGGAAGTCAAAATGTGGCCTTTGTTGGCAGGTGGCCTCTCAATAGAGGGTTAAAATGCATTGAAAATGGCTCGACGGGAGAGAAAAATGGTGGTCTTTAGAGACAGGTTTTTCATATGCGGCCTTTATTCGGAGGTGGCCTTTAGCACAGGTTTGACTGTAACATGAAAAGGCCCCGCTGACAAGTATCAGTTGACTACAGCACTCTAATATCACATCTCATGTCATTTTGCCCAAGTACATAAATAATAGTCATGACAAGTCCCAGTAGATTTATATCTCATGACAAACTTAGAAAATAGAAAATCATGTTGAAAACTAGCATTACATGACAATTCCCGGAGGAAGCAATCATGGTAATCATTGATTTTGTAGGTCAATACTCGTGCAGTATGTAGGTCAATACTCGTGCTGTATGTAGGTCAATACTCGTGCTGTATGTAGGTCAATACTCATGCTGTATGTAGGTCAATACTCGTGCTGTATGTACCGGTAGGTCAATACTATAGGTCTGATAATTAACAATAAACATGACACTATTTGTCTGCTTTATGAATGGCCTACATATACTTAACAACTTTTCTAACTCCACACTTTAATTTTTTAAATATCTTTTTCATGACAAACAAGGCATTTCTCAAATTTCGTCCGCTTTCATTGTACACTATGTAAAACATATTCCTTTAGATAAATCCGACCGTAAACCATTCTATTTATATAATCCGAGATGCACGTGCATTTCATGCTTTTTGCCTGTATGTGTATATTGCGTATGTGCTAATCCTACAAACCGACACAAATGACATCTGTGGTCATTGAGATGTAGAAAAAACATAAAGTTCCAACAGTTTATGATACCATGCGTCGAATGACAGTAGAAGAACGAGGGCGTGCTGTGGGAATGGTCCAGGGTGGAGTCTCTAACAGACAGGTAAGCTTTGAAATATTATAACGCTTACAATTTAACACATTTCATATACTTTAATTTACATCCATGGACTGCATGTAACCCTACCCTAGTAAGTTTATCACTTTGTCCCTTTCAGGTTGCCAGGTTCTTTGGAAGAGACGTTAAAACCATAACCAACATCATGGCCAAATTTGCACGTACCGGTGGCGTTGCTGACGAGCCGAGACGTACCCGTAGACGAGTGACATCAAGACGACAGGACGGTGTAATTCAACGGATCCACGTAGCTCAGCGTTTCAGACCAGCATCAGTGACTGCCAGACGAATGATTGGGATACACAACCGTCCCATATCATCACAAACTGTGCGTAGACGTTTACGGGAGCGAGGGTTACGGGCCAGACGACCGTACAGGGGTATCGTATTGAAGGTAAATCACCGTCAAGACAGGTTATTATGGGCCAGACGTCACCTTCGATACCGTAGAGCAGACTGGGCCCAGGTGTTGCTTAGTGATGAGAGCAGGTTTACACTCCAGGGTAACAACTGCCGTACCAGATGTTATCGGCGACGAGGCGAACGGTTTGATGACGCCAACATCGTTGAACGTGACCGGTTTCAGGGAGGTTCAGTAATGATATGGGCAGCTGTCTGCCCAACAAAACAACCCCAAAACCACAACGTTACCAAAATGAAATTCTGACGCCAGTGGCGATACCTCATATTCGCCAACATAGGGGCATGCAGTTCATGCACGACGGTGCAACTTGTCACACCGCGGCCAGTACCCGAATGCTACTGGCCAGGAATCACGTCAATGTCCTGCCATGGTGTTCGAAATCGCCAGATTTAAATCCCATCGAACACCTCTGGGATGAACTAGGACGCAGGATTCGACAACTTCGCCGCCAACCTCGCACTCTTCAAGAGCTAGAACGTGCCCTGATTCGGACATGGAATTCTATTCCACAGGTCTACATTACGAATTACATCAATTCCATGCATTCTAGGTGTAATGCAGTCATTATGGCGCAGGGCGGTCACACTCGGTATTGATGTATTCATTATGTTACTTTATATTTTATGGTTACGTTATTGTACAGGTTACGGATTAATAAAATTACGTCCGATTATTATCATTGTTATGTTTTTTTAACACAAAATGATCACTTAACATTGTGTCCAATTTTCAGTAAAATATTTTATTATTTGACACAGATAACAACAAAAAACCAAGTGTGGAGTTAGAAAAGTTGCTAAGTATATATCTAGCCTGGGAACAGGCATTGCTATATTTTGCCTGGTTAGTCATATAAATATTAGGGATGGCAACGAATAGCGATTTTGATATTCGAATAATCAGTTGGGAAGGTATTCGAATATTCGATAGAATTCTATCAAAATCTCAAAATCACACAAATTCTTATAAAAATTGCGTAAACGTCATCTTCTTTTAAGGCCATGCAAATATGACGACGACTCATTCAGTTATTGTTATTGGCAACTGTACATTCATGGGCGTTTTCACATATCAAACCATTGTCACTTGAACTGCTTTCCGTTGAAAGGGTTTTTAAAAAAAAATGATTATTCAGATTTATGTTGTACTTGAATATGCTAAATCCAATTTGCATAGATTACACCTAGCCGTTTTCTTATTCTCAGAGCGACTGAAGTCTTTCCAAACGTGTGTGACTGAGTGGGCGGCATTTTTGAGGACACTATGTTTTATTATTTAAGTTTATTTAACGTCGCTACCAGTTGCCCATTTGAGCGACGGACAATATACCTAACAGCACCTTTCCAGAGGCTAACCAGTACTTGGTACACCAACCTCCATAAGAAACTGTCAACTTGTTCATATAAATGAGATCAAATCCACAGCAGTGAGAGGTCAATCCCACAATTGTGAGAGGTCAATCTCACAGCAGTGAGAGGTCAATCCCACAATTGTGAGAAGTCAATCTCACAGCAGTGAGAGGTCAATCCCACAATTGTGAGAGGTCAATCTCACAGCAGTGAGAGGTCAATCCCACAATTGTGAGAGGTCAATCTCACAGCAGTGAGAGGTCAATCCCACAATTGTGAGAGGTCAATCTCACAGCAGTGGGAGGTCAATCCCACAATTGTGAGAGGTCAATCTCACAGCAGTGAGAGGTTATTCCAACACATGTGAGAGGTCAATCCCACAGCAGTGAGAGGTCAGTTCTACAGTACTGAGAGGTCAGTTCTACAGTAGTGAGAGGTCAGTTCTACAGTACTGAGAGGTCAGTTCTACAATAGTGAGAGGTCAGTTCTACAGTAGTGAGAGGTCAGTTCTACAGTAGTGAGAGGTCAGTTCTACAGTAGTGAGAGGTCAGTTTTACAGTACTGAGAGGTCAGTTCTACAGTACTGAGAGGTCAGTTCTACAGTAGTGAGAGGTCAGTTCTACAGTACTTAGAGGTCAGTTCTACAGTACTGAGAGGTCAGTTCTACAGTACTGAGAGGTCAGTTCCGTAGCAGTAAAAGGTCAGTTCCGTAGCAGTAAGAGGTCAGTTTTACAGCAGTAAGAGGTCAGTTCCGTAGCAGTAAGAGGTCAGTTTTACAGCAGTAAGAGGTCAGTTCCGCAGCAGTAAGAGGTCAGTTCCATAGCAGTAAGAGGTCAGTTTTACAGCAGTAAGAGGTCAGTTCCGCAGCAGTAAGAGGTCAGTTCCGCAGCAGTAAGGTCAGTTTTACAGCAGTAAGAGGTCAGTTCCGCAGCAGTAAGAGATCAGTTCCGCAGCAGTGATTGCATGAAATAATAAAGTACCTACATACCTAAAAGGAGCAAAGGTATAGTGGCTGGCTATGGAATGCATGGAATACCCCGATACCCAATCCATGTCCATTTTCTTCAGACCCGCTATAAAATATACTGTAAAAATCTGAAACAGAAGAAACAAGAAGCTCACAGTTAAAAACTTCACATGTAAATTATCAATCAATATCAAATTAAATATACTGGTGGAAGGTTCAACATGGGTTCAATGCTTCCCAACAGCTGACATTGACATAATGAGTTTTTATATTCCTGAATTAACAGTACTCTTGCCAGGTTTAGTGAAAGAGGTTTAGTGAAGTAGGTTTAGTGAAATAGGATTAGTGAAACAGGTTTAGTGAAACAGGTTTAGTGAAACAGGTTTAGTGAAGTAGGTTTAGTGAAATAGGATTAGTGAAACAGGTTTAGTGAAACAGGTTTAGTGAAATAGGTTTAGTGAAGCAGGTTTAGTGAAATAGGATTAGTGAAACAAGTTAGTGAAATAGGTTTAGTGAAATAGGTATAGTGAAACTGGTTTAGTTAGTGAAATAGGTTTAGTGAAATAGGTTTAGTGAAGCAGGTTTAGTGAAACTGGTTTAGTGAAACCGGTTTAGTGAAATATGCTTAGTTAGTGAAATAGGTTTAGTGAAATAGGTTTAGTGGAACAGGTTTAGTGAAATGTTCTTAGTTAGTGAAATAGGTTTAGTGAAATAGGTTTTGTGAAACAGATTTAGTGAAATAGGTTTAGTGAAACAGGCTTAGTGAAATAGGTTTTGTGAAACAGGTTTAGTGAAATAGGTTTTGTTTAACAGGTTTAGTGACACTGTAATTGTACATTCAATAGAAAACAAATCATTTGAATATGATTATTTATTAAAATAATGCCGGTTAACTTTTAAGGCCAATCTTGGTAAATTAAACCCAATTTTAGTTGATTTTGTTGTTTATAGCTATTGAAAGAGGCTCATTAAATAAGCAGCCACATATTATATTTATGGAACTCTCCAGCTGTTATTGGGTTCTGCTAGAAGCAGTATTGCAGGTCTGGCTGGGTAGAATCACCACCCTTCCGTACGCCAGCCAGATAGCTTCCCCACATGAGAGAATTTGACAGTGGGACTCAAACCTACAGTGATGAGGTGCAAGTGATTTTATGTCACTGACATTAACCATTCTGCCACGGAGGCCTTGTCTTTATTTAATATTATACGGTTAATTAGTAACATGATGGAAAAAAATTCATTTACCTGATTTACATATCTGATCGGAAATGTATCAATAATTTCTATCACCTCGGAAACAGTACAACAAAAAGAACAGTTTATCAATATAAACATTGACAGAGGATGTATGACCTTTGCCTAATTGCTATTATATCAGCTGTCAATCATAATGACCCAATCACGCAACTGTAAGTACAAACTACATCATGATGCTTCAAATATCAATAAGGAGAAACTCTGAAAGTCATTTGCATGTATTTGTTTCTAGTACAGTCAAACCTGTGTTAGTGGTCACCTCTATTAAGCAGCCAACCTGTATTCAGCAGCCAGTTACCAGAGTCCCAATACAGTCAAACCTGTGTTAGTGGTCAACTCTATTAAGCAGCCAACCTGTATTAAGCAGCCAGTTACCAGAGTCCCAATACAGTCAAACCTGTGTTAGTGGTCACCTCTATTAAGCAGCCAACCTGTATTAAGCAGCCAGTTTCCAGAGTCCCAATACAGTCAAACCTGTGTTAGTGGTCACCTCTATTAAGCAGCCAACCTGTATTAAGCAGCCAGTTTCCAGAGTCCCAATACAGTCAAACCTGTGTTAGTGGTCACCTCTATTAAGCAGCCAACCTGTATTAAGAAGCCAGTTTCCAGAGTCCCAATACAGTCAAACCTGTGTTAGTGGTCACCTCTATTAAGCAGCCAACCTGTATTACGCAGCCAGTTACCAGAGTCCCAATACAGTCAAACCTGTGTTAGTGGTCACCTCTATTAAGCAGCCAACCAGTATTAAGCAGCCAGTTTCCAGAGTCCCAATACAGTCAAACCTGTGTTAGTGGTCACCTCTATTAAGCAGTCAACCTGTATTAAGCAGCAAGTTTCCAGAGTCCCAATACAGTCAAACCTGTGTTAGTGGTCACCTCTATTAAGCAGCCAACCTGTATTAAGCAGCCAGTTTCCAGAGTCCCAATACAGTCAAACCTGTGTTAGTGGTCACCTCTATTAAGCAGCCAACCTGTATTAAGCAGCCAGTTTCCAGAGTCCCAATACAGTCAAACCTGTGTTAGTGGCCACCTCTATTAAGCAGCCAACCTGTATTAAGCAGCCAGTTTCCAGAGTCCCAATACAGTCAAACCTGTGTTAGTGGTCACCTCTATTAAGCAGCCAACCTGTATTAAGCAGCCAGTTTCCAGAGTCCCAATACAGTCAAACATGTGTTAGTGGTCACCTCTATTAAGCAGCCAACCTGTGTTAAGCAGCCAG
The DNA here is from genome assembly GCA_014843695.1 of Archivesica marissinica. Taxonomy (NCBI): domain Eukaryota; kingdom Metazoa; phylum Mollusca; class Bivalvia; order Venerida; family Vesicomyidae; genus Archivesica; species Archivesica marissinica. The sequence goes on along the minus strand of CM026390.1, from coordinate 36,064,729 downwards.
TTTCCAGAGTTTCAATATGTTGTTTTATTATATACTTGACCTCTATTAAGCAGACACCTGTGCTAAGCAGCCACTATGTCTGTTATTCCCTTTGCTGGCTGCTTAACACAGGTTTCACTGTATAATTATGTCTCTAGCTTCATTAACGTACTCCGAGATGATTTTATAGTGGGCAATGCAAATAAATTACAAGAAGATAATCAGGGTACGCATAAAAATAAGAACATTTATTCAGCGTTGTAAGCAGACAGAGGAATATATTAACCCTTTGCATGCTAGCGGCAGATAAAATCACCTTTGCAAACAGCATAGAGCCAGATCAGACGGCACAGAACGTGCCGTCTGATCAGGCTCTATGCTGTTTGCTATTCGGATAGTGGAGCTAAAACACTTGGCTGAATAGCAAACAACATAGATCCTGATCAGACGAGGCGTTACGCCGCGGCTGATCTGGATCTATGTTGTTTGCAAAAGTAATTTTATTTACTCAGCAGGCAAAGAGTTAATTATGTCGAGTGTAGTTATTGAGTCGATAAACACAAGCACAGCTGATCCTTGTTCTGTGAATGGCCACACAGAGTGGTTGCTCTAAACATATTTATTTATCATGATACATCTAATATACGTTGAGAAATATACAGAAACATACATTTGTATCGTCATATGTGGAATGAACTGACAGCTAAAAGCTGACGTTAATTGGAGAGTATTAACTGATCAGGACAGTTGTTTTGATAAGAGATTGGTTGATAAGTGTGTTTTAAGTTTATTTATCGTCGCTACCGGTTGCCCATATGAACGACGCCTCCTGAAGAGTTTAGTCATTTTAGATTTTGGAGGATAGTGCAATGATACAGACAGAGACCCATTCCAGAGTCTCCGCTGGTTCCGCGGTGTACAGCACCGACACGAGACCTCGGTTTAAAGTCCCATCTGAAAGACTGTCAATTTTATTAGGGTCAGACGGAGGTTCGAACCTGTGATTCCTGGATTACCAGTCCAGCGTGTTACCACTGGACTTCATATTCGTCTTTTTATTGATAATTTGTTGGTATATGCTTTATTTATTGTTAATTGTTACCCAGCAATCATCACCTGCAAGTTTAGTTTAATTTTATTAAAGTGGCAGCAGAAGTGGTGCCGGAAAGAATGCAGCAAGAGTGAACACTGATCCCTACCTGAATCTAAGTACGGCATAACTACACAATGGTACCCTGATCCCTACCTGAATCTAAGTACTGCATAACTACACAATGGTACCCTGATCCCTACCTGAATCTAAGTACTGCATAACTACACAATGGTACCCTGATCCCTACCTGAATCTAAGTACTGCATAACTACACAATGGTACCCTGATCCCTACCTGAATCTAAGTACTGCATAACTACACAATGGTACCCTGATCCCTACCTGAATCTAAGTACTGCATAACTACACAATGGTACCCTGATCCCTACCTGAATCTAAGTACTGCATAACTACACAATGGTACCCTGATCCCTACCTGAATCTAAGTACTGCATAACTACACAATGGTACCCTGATCCCTACCTGAATCTAAGTACTGCATAACTACACAATGGTACCCTGATCCCTACCTGAATCTAAGTACTGCATAACTACACAATGGTACCCTGATCCCTACCTGAATCTAAGTACTGCATAACTACACAATGGTACCCTGATCCCTACCTGAATCTAAGTACTGCATAACTACACAATGGTACCCTGATCCCTACCTGAATCTAAGTACTGCATAACTACACAATGGTACCCTGATCCCTACCTGAATCTAAGTACTGCATAACTACACAATGGTACCCTGATCCCTACCTGAATCTAAGTACTGCATAACTACACAATGGTACCCTGATCCCTACCTGAATCTAAGTACTGCATAACTACACAATGGTACCCTGATCCCTACCTGAATCTAAGTACTGCATAACTACACAATGGTACCCTGATCCCTACCTGAATCTAAGTACTGCATAACTACACAATGGTACCCTGATCCCTACCTGAATCTAAGTACTGCATAACTACACAATGGTACCCTGATCCCTACCTGAATCTAAGTACTGCATAACTACACAATGGTACCCTGATCCCTACCTGAATCTAAGTACGGCATAACTCCACAATGGTACCCTGATCCCTACCTGAAATCTAAGTACTGCATAACTCCACAATGGTACCCTGATCCCTACCTGAATCTAAGTACGGCATAACTACACAATGGTACCCTGATCCCTACCTGAATCTAAGTACTGCATAACTACACAATGGTACCCTGATCCCTACCTGAATCTAAGTACGGCATAACTACACAATGGTACCCTGATCCCTACCTGATATCTAAGTACTGCATAACTACACAATGGTACCCTGATCCCTACCTGAAATCTAAGTACTGCATAACTACACAATGGTACCCTGATCCCTACCTGAAATCTAAGTACTGCATAATTCCACAACGGTACATGAGCATGTCTCTTCCTCTTGAACAACATTCCATCTACAGACCTGCAATCATACAAATATCAACTCGGTCAGTATAATTCCTGTAAGACCATAGCTAGGTTAACAGTAAGTGTTAGCAGCAGTAGATACCAATAATACCATAGCTTACCAGTAAGTGTTGACATTGGTTACCAGCAGTAGATACCCATAATACCATAGCTTACCAGTTGACATCGGTTACCAGCAGTAGATACCAATAATACCATAGCTTACCAGTAAGTGTTGACATTGGTTACCAGCAGTAGATACCAATAATACCATAGCTTACCAGTAAGTGTTGACATCGGTTACCAGCAGTAGATACCAATAATACCATAGCTTACCAGTAAGTGTTGACATCGGTTACCAGCAGTAGATACCAATAATACCATAGCTTACCAGTAAGTGTTGACATTGGTTACCAGCAGTAGATACCAATAATACCATAGCTTACCAGTAAGTGTTGACATCGGTTACCAGCAGTAGATACCAATAATACCATAGCTTACCAGTAAGTGTTGACATTGGTTACCAGCAGTAGATACCAATAAGACCATAGCTTACCAGTAAGTGTTGACATCGGTTACCAGCAGTAGATACCAATAATACCATAGCTTACCAGTAAGTGTTGACATCGGTTACCAGCAGTAGATATCAATAAGACCATAGCTTACCAGTAAGTGTTGACATCAGTTACCAGCAGTAGATACCAATAATACCATAACTTACCAGTAAGTGTTGACATCGGTTACCAGCAGTAGATACCAATAATACCATAGCTTACCAGTAAGTGTTGACATCGGTTACCAGCAGTAGATACCAATAATACCATAGCTTACCAGTAAGTGTTGACATCGGTTACCAGCAGTAGATACCAATAATACCATAGCTTACCAGTAAGTGTTGACATCGGTTACCAGCAGTAGATACCAATAATACCATAGCTTACCAGTAAGTGTTGACATCGGTTACCAGCAGTAGATACCAATAATACCATAGCTTACCAGTAAGTGTTGACATCGGTTACCAGCAGTAGATACCAATAATACCATAGCTTACCAGTAAGTGTTGACATTGGTTACCAGCAGTAGATACCAATAATACCATAGCTTACCAGTAAGTGTTGACATCGGTTACCAGCAGTAGATACCAATAATACCATAGCTTACCAGTTGACATCGGTTACCAGCAGTAGATACCAATAATACCATAGCTTACCAGTAAGTGTTGACATCGGTTACCAGCAGTAGATACCAATAATACCATAGCTTACCAGTAAGTGTTGACATCGGTTACCAGCAGTAGATATCAATAAGACCATAGCTTACCAGTAAGTGTTGACATCGGTTACCAGCAGTAGATACCAATAATACCATAGCTTACCAGTTGACATCGGTTACCAGCAGTAGATACCAATAAGACCATAGCTTACCAGTTGACATCGGTTACCAGCAGTAGATACCAATAAGACCATAGCTTACCAGTTGACATCGGTTACCAGCAGTAGATACCAATAAGACCATAGCTTACAAGTAAGTGTTGACATCGGTTACCAGCAGTAGATACCAATAAGATCATAGCTTACCAGTAAGTGTTGACATCAGTTACCAGCAATAGATTCCAATAATAACAAAGCTCACCAGTAATTGTTGGCATCGGTAAATAACAGTAGAAATCCTAGAAGACCAAACAAGTAACTGTGATTGTTCCAGCTGGTCTTGTCAAGCAGAAACAGGTACCAGTAGGTGACCACAAACAAAGCACAGCTGAACCGATAGAACAGACCAAGCAGGATCCCAACCTCACCTGAATAACCAGAAGAAAATAAAACATCATTCTGTCTGCCTCTCAGCTTGGGGTGACCACCCTGTATCGAGCAGGTCCACAGATAAGCGGATAGTGGTCGGTTTGAATATCATAGCAAATAAGCAGTCGTGGGCCGATTGGTTCGCATGCTCCCAGGGTTGGATTTACATCCAGGATCTAAGGGTGAGGTAACACCAACAGAAACTTCGGATGCGGAAGAACTGTGTGGTAGAGTGAGTCCAAATAAACAGTATTACTACGCATTGTAGCATAGATGGTGTGCTCACCATGGAATATTGATATTACTGGGACTACTTGCAAACAGGATTTACTATGGTTTGTACGGCCTAATTTTGGATTAATGTTTCGTTTCATTAAATGTTCTCAGTAAGTACACTGTAATTTCATATTGACATTTGTGCAGGAAAGAAGTAATACAAATGGGTCAACTAAAATATAATCTTATTTGCAAATAATAATTATAATTGCAAAAATAGCAATAAAATAAATATCTTCCCCTGCAAGTCAATAATTATTAAGATGTAATATTATATTAATAATACAGAATTTAGGGGTGAATGACACTTAATCATTGTTCAGGTCTATAATAGACTATGTCGAGTTGAGTCTTCTAAAGTGTGTACATTAAATGAAAAAGTTGATATTCTTATTAATTTTCACATAGGTATGGATTTTACTGAGTTCATTTTGGGTTCTTCAAGTATCATAGATACCAATGCTAATGTGTCACCACATCTGTATCAGATGGAGAAATGAACATGATTGTTTTTTTTATCCCCCTGAGGGGAAGTGGGCCGATCCCGGAGGTACTGCAATACCGGGCCAACCCGTGGCGAGAGCGGAGCAAGTCCCTAACATCTCACCTGTGTCCAAAAATCAGTTTAATATCGAAGTCCCCCAATGGGGGACGTATCAGATATTAAGCTGATAAGAACAGATACTACACTTTGATCTTAGCCAAAAGGCCGAGAAGCGATACCAACAAATTATTTGAGACGGTTTTTATACAAAAATTTGAACTCGCAAAGAGAGCTGACAAATCATTGTAGTAAAATACCCTCTGAAAGCTTCATTATTAGTAAATAGAGCTGACTACTAGAAGCTTAAAAGAAATAGTCGTTGGACCCTAGATCTAAAGTAGAACAATATTTGTTGATAGTAATACTGATAAAACAAACAGAATGTGCTCTAAATCCAAATATTACAACAAACTCTGTACAAAGATCGTCATTTAGCAACTTGGCCTTGACTGGTGCGAGATCTATAAATAGATATTGTTATAATGGGCAGATAACTTGTATACTACGTCTTGTTCTAGTTCATATTTAAATTACAATTTGTCTCGTGGTTTAAATTCAGTAAAATAGAATGTTGTTTAAAAATCAATATACAATGAATAGGCAGAGCAGCTGAGATTTGACTGGGACATTTGTGGCACAGAAATGATTGTTTTGCATATAAGCTGGAAATAGTATAGGCTATCCTAAATCACAAAGTTCCCAAAAGTTCCGGTCCGGGAAAAAATATTGGGGCATTTTTTGACTTTTTTGATATTTTCATTGGGAATTTCTGGAATAATATCATATCTCCAAAACCGCTTAATGGATTTTGAACAAACTACACACATATATTAACCACCTTAGGAAGAATATGATAATGTTATTTTTAGTCTGTATATGAAAGGTCAAGGTCACATTTCAAGGTCAAAGTTACAAAAATTCAATAAAATATGGATATGCGCCATACTTTCACTTCTAATGATTGGTAGCTCATATATTTCATTCTAATATTTAAGTTAACTCCAGACAAAGTTATAAACATAAGCAATATGGTAAGTATATTTAAGGTTAAGGTTACAAATTGAGGTCAGATGTCCATAAAATGAGATAAAATAACATCTTGTCATGAATGGGTATACATATATAATCTGAATGTTGGAAGCATACCTAACTCTATAAACTTAGTGTATAACACATGAATTAAAATACATACAATTGATACATTGCAGTTTATACATTGATCACATGTCCACTCAGTGTATATTATATTACAAGAGAGAAGTATATTGTATACAGTATACACGTATATACATTATATGTATATATAATTAGGAGAAATGCTCATTCAATATGCCAATATCCACAATGTATTTCTATAGCAAATCTAGAATATCTTCACTGTAATTAAGATTTCTAGCAGCTGATTAATATTTTAGCAATGCTGTTAATATTATCTTGGATCATATTCTACTCATTGGATCAGTGTTTGATTTTGTCAGTACTCTGCTATTTCTGGTTGATTGGAGCAAAGTCCATCACAGTTGCGACACACTGTTGTACAATTCAGACCAAGCTTTCTGCAGCTGCATGACATACTACGACAACCTGTCTTGCATCCACATCGGACAACCTTTAGAATGTTGGCAGGTGCTGGGGGCATGTCCGACAATCTGGGAATCAATATGCCATGTGATAACACCCAACCATAATCACAAGGATCTTCTTCCAACCCTTTCCATTGCAGTATTTGATGGTATACTCACAACGAATGATATATGGTTGCACTATGTGTTGGTGGTAATGTTTTAGGGTCAATTGATACAGAGTTTCTTGCTGTTTTGTCCAGGAATAATCTCATTCTGGGTTCATTGATAGATTCAACCTCATTTTCTGTGTAGGTGAGAATGAGTGCGTTTCTCCAGTTTTCAGGATCTCGCTGTGTGATACTTCATGGGGAAGTTTATCAAATTGTTCAGCACATTCTCTGAAGCTTGCCGACTTCTTTATTAGCCTTAACGCTGCAAGTTTACCAATGCCGTATGGTCTTGATACCGTATCGCATCCCAGTAATGCGTGAATAAACAAGATGTTTTTACATACTACCTCACCTAGGTTATTCTTTAACTCTAGTATGTTTACAGACTGTTTTCTACGTCCTTCACTGTTGAGATGAATGGAGTAGCCATGGTCCTCTGCATAATGGCACAGTAATACTAACAGATCAGTATCTTTACCAACCACCACAGTGTTCATATACTTCGAACAGTCTATGGCCGTCATGACGATATCATAGTCTGCGTCTGCGTTTGCTTGAGTGACTTCAATGCCAGAATCATCTAGCTTACTATCTAGCATGTCTATAAACCTTTGTTTATTCTTAGAATTCAATAAGAAGTTTTGCTTCTTTGTATTCATGGTTAAGTCTTCTTGAACCCTGACCTCAGCCCCAACACGTCCACCAGTACGTCTTATGTGGGTGTTATCTTTAGTAGATGGACCAGCTATATAGCCATCAAATACAATATGACTGTTGGTGTAGTTATCTCTTACATACTTTATGTACATTGAACATATCTCATTATATGTTCTGCCTCTTGGCCAGTTGAGTCTTTGAATAAGGCAACCGCCATCAATTACATATATTATTTCCTGTTGTTGGTCAGGGACACTGTCATCAGTCAGTAACTGTTTTGTTAGTTCCTGTGCTAGTGTTGCTTTATTGGCCTGTCTCAATAGTTGTTTGCTCTCGAACAAGGAAGGCGGATAGGTACATAGCTCATATGCAAAGAAATTCTGTAGATCTTCTATTGGTACAGCGCCCTGGGCAGCAGCAACCAATCGCTGGAAAAGAAGCTGTGGGTCAATCTCCACATCATCACCACCAATACTGACACTAGCATTATCACTCATAGTGGTTACTTGGGCCTTCTTACTGAACTTGAAGTCACCCACTTTCTTCCCCTCCGTATCTTTCAGAATGTTCATGCCCACTTCCCGCCCTTTGTCCACATTTACCGTGTCCCCGGCTACTACACCACTGGCTATACTTCTCAATGACTCTTCTGTGGATTCAAATGGATTTCTATCCATAAGAAAATCTACTATAGAATGCGTTATCCAGCGACTCTCTGCAGTCTGTTTTTTGGCGTTTGGCAGGAGTTTCATCACCAGTACCAGGATTTGAAAGCTTACGGAAATTTAGACTACACTTTTGATGATACAGCGCATCTGACGCGAAAAGGTCTTGAGAATATTCAATACGACCAAGCACCTCATTGCCCCAATTATCATGTCTTTCAATAGCTATAGTCGTAATAGTGTTTTGAAACTGTGGTGTTCTTACTTGATAGTAGGTACTTTTCGATGTTGGTATGTGTTTATCGTCTCTTTCAATTGAGCTACCGCAGAATAAGCAGTCTGTTTTAAAGTTGAAAGTCTTCGCAGATCTAAGCCCTATCTGAACACTAGAATCTGACTTGCGCACATTTCTCCCAAGTAAATAATTTTTACGGCAGTGCTTATGCACAATATCTCGAGCAGTTAACTTATAACTGTCACCACGGGATCCACTGAGTTTATTGATTGTATCACAGGCCTTGTCCCCCAGAGTGATGGTCACCTTGTTACCATATGCTTCCTCACAAAATACACATGTTGGTAAGGACACCATATCTGTAAATAATATAGTAATTTTTAATGTGTGGACCATAGCAGTATATCCATACACCGTCTTATTATGAAAGTATACAACAGCAGCACTGACTGGGTGTTATCGTTCGTGCAATGTGTATGTTTGTTGTTCCGCTCAAACCATATTTGCTACATAGTACACCGAAATGCACAGAAAAATCAGAAAGCCTAAGCTAGGTCTACTTCACCTAATGTAATTGAATGTTGATGTAAATTATAAATGATAGTGAAAGACCCTGCATTTGTGTATGCATTTGCGAACGGTTCTAAGAAGTTGTTTTTTCCTAGATGATTTTACCACCTTAGTATAGTAGGCTAACCCAGTTTTTATTTTGTAAGCACGCTTGTCCTTGTTTGTGATTAAAACACACACTCAGTCAAAAATGGAGTGGGAACAGAGTATCCACTGAGTAGCAATTATAGCTCTGTTACTGAAGCATATGTACTGTCCGAATTAGTATGCCATCCGAACACTCTACACTAAAATATGGTTAAATAACCTGGCATTAAATCAATATATTATCTAATTGTACAGTTATATTAATAAATCACATGAGTGGGGTACCTAAGAACATTTTATTATGACAATAAACAGTTTTTACCATACAAAATTTGCTAATGAAGATATGTGTTCATATCTAGTCTGCAAACTTTAATGGCGAAATTAAAACAAAGGGAAGTAACTATCTCACCACTTTTCTTGGAATCTAATATTTATACATCCACAATAGGTATCAGTTTGGAAATAATGATCTTTGAATCAAAGGTAATGCATTTGTATAATTTTAAATAGAATTATAAAAGAGCAGTACTATTGAAATGGATATACAGTAAAAGCTTACCTGAGGCAAATGGTATCATCTTCCCGCAGACATCACTCTAATAGATGGATATGGACTATTTATAAACTGTTCTTAAACAGTGAACAATGGAAGTGGATGTACACGTTTATAAAATGAATAATTGTAATATAGAAGTATGAAAAACTATTAAATAAATTGAGTTTTAATATATTTTTATTATCATGTTCAGGGGTCAATTAACCCCACCCACTTTTATGGCCGTTATTTTTTAGAAAACAGTACATATCTATCTCTAACCACTTAAACCTACGTACAGTCTCTCCAACTCATGATTCTATATCATATTTAAGATGATATGTCAATATATGTGAGTTTTATAAGAAATGATTTTAGGTGTGTCTTCAAAATACAGCATGTTTTATCTCTTTTTCTGTGGATAAAGTCAACTTTTTCAGAAAATATACAAAAAAAGGTAAGAAAATGCATTATTTTCATGTAGTTACATGCATTTAGCATCACTATGAATAATAAAATATAGTCATTTCAAAGTGCCAGAAGAATTTTAATCTTTATCTAGATAATTGGGTATTTTTCTGTTTTTGTCGGCCATCTTTGCGGCCATCTTGGATTGTTCAGTTTCCCAAGTGGGAACTTTTGGGAACTTTATGGTGCAGGATTCTATGGACATTGATCTATATGAAAACATAAATTTCATTTCTGTGCCAGAAATGTCCCAGTTTAGCATTATTCAGGGCCAGCTGCTCTGCCTAGAAGGTAACATTGAAGATATAGCAAATAAAGATAACAACTACTTCAAGGCATATGCTACACATTCAAAAGAGGGAGAAGTTAACCCATTCAACACAAAGTAACTGAAATGGACTGATCCATGATATTTTCAGACCAATAAATTATTCAGAAATATACATTTGGACCAGTTCATTTATCAAAATGGGTACTTTTGTCTAAAAATATTAATATTACTGGCAAAAAGTGCAGATTGTGGGAATTTGTGAGAGATTGTGCAGAAGTGGGCGGCTCATCGGGATCTACACTTTTTGTAAGCCTATTTAGAGGTCTGTGGTGTTGAAAGGGTTAAAGGTATACATTTAACCAGAGGTTTCTTGAGGGTCCCCTTTAAGAACAAACTTATCCCTCAGCTCAAAATAGGGAGATGAGGGAGATTACTCAAGCTCAAGTGATTTGATTGGTTGATTCTGAGACTTACTCTTAACTGAACCAATCTGAAGTTTGAGGCCGAGTTTGAGATTTGAGAACAGTCCTGGACATGTGGCCACTAGAAGTGTACATTTTATGCGAATTATTTTAGAATAGTTCAATTATGATCAAATCTGTCTGTCTGTCCCCAGTACTCCATAATTGCACTCTGGTGGGTTTAGCCAGTTACTACTACTATGTCCTCTTAACTTTTCCTGGAATAGTCCGATGATAATGATGCTAAATAACACTGTAAATACATACCTATAAACATGAGCAGATAGACAATGTACATCCATACAAGTGGCAAGGGTTGTAGGAAGTCAAAGAGGGGAAAGCGACAGAGTAACGGGTCACCAAACTCTTCTACAACACTGTTGAGACCACGTTCCTGCCAAATGTCAAACATCATTAGAAGTCCTGAAATATACAGAGAATGTGCTAAGAAAGTTAACAAACTATTCGATCAGATGTCAAACATCATTAGAAGTCCTGAAATATACAGAGATTGTGCTAAGAAAGTTAACAAACTATTATACCAGATGTCAAACATCATTAGAAGTCCTGAAATATACAGAGAAAGTGTTAATAAAGTTAACAAACTATTATACCAGATGTCAAACATCATTAGAAGTCCTGAAATATACAGAGAAAGTGTTAATAAAGTTAACAAACTATTATACCAGATGTCAAACATCATTAGAAGTCCTGAAATATACAGAGAAAGTGTTAATAAAGTTAACAAACTATTCGACCAAATGTCAAACATCATTAGAAGTCCTGAAATATACAGAGAAAGTGTTAATAAAGTTAAACTATTCGACCAAATGTCAAACATCATTAGAAGTCCTGATATATACAGAGAAAGTGTTAATAAAGTTAAACTATTCGACCAAATGTCAAACATCATTAGAAGTCCTGATATATACAGAGAAAGTGTTAATAAAGTTAAACTATTCGACCAAATGTCAAACATCATTAGAAGTCCTGATATATACAGAGAAAGTGTTAATAAAGTTAAACTATTCGACCAAATGTCAAACATCATTAGAAGTCCTGATATATACAGAGAAAGTGTTAATAAAGTTAAACTATTCGACCAAATGTCAAACATCATTAGAAGTCCTGATATATACAGAGAAAGTGTTAATAAAGTTAAACTATTCGACCAAATGTCAAACATCATTAGAAGTCCTGATATATACAGAGAAAGTGTTAATAAAGTTAAACTATTCGACCAAATGTCAAACATCATTAGAAGTCCTGATATATACAGAGAAAGTGTTAATAAAGTTAAACTATTCGACCAAATGTCAAACATCATTAGAAGTCCTGATATATACAGAGAAAGTGTTAATAAAGTTAAACTATTCGACCAAATGTCAAACATCATTAGAAGTCCTGATATATGGTCACACTTTGTCTTTAGTTATATCGTCTATGGTATCATATTAAATCGCTACTTGACCTATCATTTAATTTCATAATCAAGAACTGAACTGCAACTTGGAATAACCAAAGCTAAAGTACAGTATATCATACTTATACACGTGTTTCATATAAGTAAAGGATACAATATCATAGAGCCCATAAGTGGAAATACATATTTCATTGTGCTCTCGATGAAATAAAATCCTATCTTACACTAATAAACACAAATCTTCTGTTTCTTTTATGATTTCCAATGACTTTGGCTTATATAAAAAAAAAATCAAATTTTATTCACTTTAACTGCCCTGTCTGGGGCCTCATTGCACTACGTGACACAACCACACAACAACTTCTGTTAGTGTGAACGTCTGTAATAAGAAATAGTTCCTGTATTATTTGCAAGTTACAATGTAGTTTCTGCTGTCAAAATAAAAAACCACAGACAAAACAAATTCATTAGAATATATTACTTAATTAATAATTAACTTTTCATGATTGTCAGAAAATAGGTAAAACACAAAAGTATATCTAATTCAGAACAGGTATACGAAATGCAATCAGTGGCAGAGAAAATGCCTTCTTTCACTGTTTCAAAGCAGTGTAAGATGGAGGTTTTTTTGAATAAAAAACATCGAAATTCAAAAAAAAAAGATGGAGGTTTTTTCACTGAGAAAACTCTTATCATTCATTGGAAAGCATAAAAGAAATTAGTTTCTTTAACTACATTTCAAACAATACGTTTTAATATGTACATGGATATATCATTTACAACACAAATTCCATAACAACGTTACCAAATATCATGCGCAGCACTCCTAAGCTGGAGGGGTCAGTTGGCCGGAACAGCAGTTTGATCATGGAATCTAATCTGCGCAGATCTGACATCCTGAACCCAAGCAACCGTTCAAACGTCTGACCGCACATTTGCTGGATCCCTATCACACCCGTTTCATCCTTGCAAGAGTTCTGCTTAGCCATATTCTGCATAATAACAAGACAGGGGTTGTTGACCAATCGGAAAATATCTACATGCCTTCTACCCATCTACCAACTTGGATCTCATCCATCAAATATCTGATTGAATGTTTAGCCTGGAGTCAATATGAACCTGCATGAAGCAATAATCCTGCTGGCAGTATCACATACCATATTAACCACACCTGTGTTATATAACAGCTGCACCTAGCATAGTTTATCCCCAACAGTTGTGCATGTTATCTCTGGCAAGAGCATAATTACATTCTGATCTCTACTATGGATATTTTAAATCTATATTTCCAGTACTTATAGCGAGGGCTGGTCAATAAGTTCCAATCAAAATGTTCTAACATCTTAAAAGTTTATTCTTTCACAAATATATTGTATTATCATAATATTTTTGTAAGTACTGTATTTAAAGTGTCATGGTTATATATTAATGATGCACTGATGCTACACGGAATACGAAACACCAGTATAGGGCGACAACACTCACTTATTAACATTTACCGACTGCATTATACAAATATTTAACAAATGTCATTTCTATGATACAAGTATGTGTGTTTTACGTTTATTTATCGTCGCTAACGGTTGCCCATATGAGCGACGCGTCCTGAAGAGATTACCATAGTCATTTAAGATTTTTGGAGGATAGTGCAATGATACAGACAGAGACCCATTCCAGAGTCCCCCTGGTTCTTTTACGTGCACGGTGTAAAGCACTGACACAAGACCTCGGTTTAACGTCCTATCTGAAAGACTGTTAATTTTATTAGGGTCAGACGGGGGAACGAACCTGCGATCCCTGGATTACCAGTCCAGCGTGTTACCACTGGACTGATACAAGTAGTCATAATCATACCATATATATATATATATATATATATACAGATCAATTTATTGACTCAAAGCACTCACGATATACAATTTGTGACAAAATGTTAACAAAATTGGATCATCATAGAGTTGTCAATTTGCCTGTGATTAGTCCCCCAGTCTAATAATGCTATGAAATAGATCATTAATTCATTCTCATTTCTACTCAAGATGAGTTCAATATTTAGAAAGCTCTTCAGTAGTTCTATTCTGAGCATCTTTCTGCGCATATGTGACTTCAACAAGAGGGTAGTCTTGCATTAATTTCAAATGTGCAGTTTATTGTCAGGCAATCTCAAGCGAGAAGTGTTAAAAACAAAATATGTTGATTTCAGACCCGCATGAGGGCAGTTTTGTGAAGAAGACTAAGGTTGAACATATTGCTAGAATAAAGCAAAGACTACAGAAGACCCCAAAACAAACCATGGGCCACAACACACTTTAACAACGCCCAATGTAGTTCATACACTGATGGAAACTATTAACCCGCTATTCATTCTTTCATCATGTGCACTTTCTCGAATTCTTTAAATTGACATAGTGACCTACACAATCAACAGAAATAACTCGCTATCAACCGTTTCACACTAGTTGGATAACTCGCTATCAACTGTTTCACACTGTAGTTGGATAACTCGCTATCAACCGTTTCACACTGTAGTTGGATAACTCGCTATCAACCGTTTCACACTGTTGTTGGATAACTCGCTATCAACCGTTTCACACTGTAGTTGGATAACTCGCTATCAACCACTTCACACTGTAGTTGGATAACTCGCTATCAACCGTTTCACACTGTAGTTGGATAACTCGCTATCAACCATTTCACACTAGTTGGATAACTCGCTATCAACTGTTTCACACTAGTTGGATAACTCGCTATCAACCGTTTCACACTAGTTAGATAACTCGCTATCAACCGTTTCACACTAGTTGGATAACTCGCTATCAACCGTTTCACACTAGTTGGATAACTCGCTATCAACCGTTTCACACTGTAGTTGAATACTCGCTATCAACCGTTTCACACTGTTGTTGGATAACTCGCTATCAACCGTTTCACAATGTAGTTGGATAACTCGCTATCAACCGTTTCACACTGTAGTTGGTTGTGTGAAAGTACAATCTAACATGCTGATGCATCCACGTGTATTAGGCGACCTTTGTCATATGCGACCACTTTCCAATTCCCTCCAATCAATTTTGCTATATAATAATTATAATTTAAGTGGAATAACCCATTCAACACCAAGTAACTGACATGGACTGGTCCATGATATTCATAAACCAATAAATGAATCAGAAAATCACATTTGGACAAATTCATTTATCAAAATGGGTAATTATGTCTAAAAATAGTCATATCACTGGCAAAAAGTGCAGATCCTGATGAGACGGCTCGTCATGAGCCGGCTCATCTGGATCTACACTTTTTGTAAGCCTATATAGAGGTCTGTGGTGTTGAAAGGGTTAAGCAGCATATCTCTCCCAACAACAGGTATTCTTCTGCCCAAATCGTTTAATGTGTTTTGATAAGGGACAATTAAGCCATAAAGTGCAATCAATTTTCAATCAATTTTGAAGTGAATATGCAAAACAAAGATTCTCAATCCTGAATAAAGGTGTGCATATTGAAACCTTTGATCAGCGAAACATATTTCACCAACTCGAAAAACAGCTCCACGGTCAATTGACCTCATTTCATTATTCATCGGCAAAGTCCGTCAATTTATGGTTTAAAACATTTCAATAAGAAACTAGTCTGACGGGAAAAGAACATGTGTTCACGGAACATCACAAATATATTTAGACAGTCAATAAATTTTAAGCGTTCCAAAATATTAAAAACAGAACCAATATTTCTAAATTGAAGTTTATTTAAGTGTTACAAGCTTGTACGGAAATTATCAGGGAAATGTTTAAGCGCCAAGTCCTAACTTTGGACGATAATACCGCATGATTGAACTGTGCTAGGAAAATCGCCGGTGAAATGTGTGTCTGTGGTGCAATTTATCCAAATTCACCCATATATACCCAAATCTACCCATATATACCCATATATACACAAATCCACCCATATATACACAAATCCACCCATACATACCCAAATCCACCCGTACATTGCTTAAAATTGGTTCTTATTGAATTGATATACATTCCAGATGATTGTTTGAAATAATTTACACAGAGACAATGATATTAATGCAGAACCCACTTATAGTTGAAAATATCAATGGATGTTGTAATATTAGCGGACAAACATTCTGAAACGTTAATAGCTTAAGAACTACAAGATGTACAACACAATGTTTCATCGTAGACAACATTGTGAACCTGCAGCTTCAGAGCTAAGCTTCAAAGCAAGAAATCAAACATATATGATATAAGATGGACATGATTATCAATGAACAACATAAACATGGATTTAACCCATTCAACACCAAGTAACTGACATGGACTGGTCCATGATATTTTTAGACCAATAAATTAATAACAAAATTACATTTGGATCAGTTCATTTATCAAAATGGGTAATTTTTTTTCTAAAAATAGTTATATTACTTGAAAAAAGTGCAGATCCGTCACGAGCCGGCTCATCTGGATCTACACTTTTTTGTAAGCCAATTTAGAGGTCTGTGGTGTTGAAAGGGTTAATATTTTATTTTGTTTATGGATTACTGACATACATACATGTACAAAGCTAGGATGTACCCCCAAACAAAACCCTGGGTATGGCAGAGTTACCTACATGACCGATTAGCGCAGTGGTTAGTGCGCTTGCTTCTCACTAATGCAACCCGGGTTCGCCAGATCGGACAGATGGGTTTTCTCCGGGTACTCCGGTTTCCTCCCACACACATGACCACATATACGCTTTCATCCGCGCCATTAATATAAGTTGTTAAAACTTGCTTCGCAATTGTTGTAAAATAAATAAAGTTTAAAAAAAAAAAATTACATGACCTTCCCTTGATGTATTTTGCATTAAGAGACTTTTTTATTAAAATACAATTTTTGTTCTGTTCCAAAATTCCCATGGGTTGTCTCTAAATACATGTTTGACTGTACTGCAAACTACAAATCATTTAAAAGTAATAAAACAATTCTTTATTGAACAGCAGATATGTGAAGATCCTACTGCTGAAATTTCAACATTGGACTGGCTTAGCACAGCTATAAAACGTAATGTTAACGATATATCTGTTGAATGTTACAGATTTAAGTTTAACCCATTTGATTCTGGATACCGTTCAAACAGTATTTGTAAAGAACATAGAGCCAGATCAACTGCCACGGAATGTGCCGTCTCGTCTGATCAGGATCTATGCTGCTTGCTATTCAGATGATCTTGCTAAGACACTTGGTTAGGTAGCAAACAACATCACGCTGCAGCTGATCTGGATCTATGTTGTTTGCAAAAGCCTTTAAATGTATCCAGAATGAAATGGGTTAATATGTAACACAACAAGATGTGGAGACAATGTTATTTGGATGAAGATGCACGCCATCATAATCACTGTAACTGAAAAGGTTTAGTTTTGTTTTGCATTTTCTAAACACTATAATTATATTTTCCTAACTTAAGTGAAAAGTAGATGTCTAATGCATAATTCCCTTGTGGAGACTTCCTCTCACTCTGTAGCATGTAGAATGGTAATTCCCTTGTGGAGACTACCTCTCACTCTGTAGCATGTAGAATGGTAATTCCCTTGTGGAGACTACCTCTCACTCTGTAGCATGTAGAATGGTAATTCCCTTGTGGAGACTACCTCTCACTCTGTATACATGTAGAACAGTAATTCCCTTGTGGAGACTACCTCTCACTCTGTATGCATATAGAACGGTAATTCCCTTGTGGAGACTACCTCTCACTCTGTATACATGTAGAACGGGAATTCCCTTGTGGAGACTACCTCTCACTCTGTATGCATATAGAACAGTAATTCCCTTGTGGAGACTACCTCTCACTCTGTATACATGTAGAACAGTAATTCCCTTGTGGAGACTACCTCTCACTCTGTATGCATATAGAACGGTAATTCCCTTGTGGAGACTACCTCTCACTCTGTATGCATGTAGAACGGGAATTCCCTTGTGGAGACTACCTCTCACTCTGTATGCATATAGAACGGTAATTCCCTTGTGGAGACTACCTCTCACTCTGTATGCATGTAGAACGGGAATTCCCTTGTGGAGACTACCTCTCACTCTGTATGCATGTAGAACGGGAATTCCCTTGTGGAGACTACCTCTCACTCTGTATGCATATAGAACAGTAATTCCCTTGTGGAGACCTCCTCTCACTCTGTATACATGTAGAACGGTAATTCCCTTGTGGAGACTTCCTCTCACTCTGTATGCATGTAGAACGGTAATTCCCTTGTAGATACTTCCATCTAACTCTGTATGCAAGTCAGAAAGGGAGGTATTCCCTTGTGGAGACTACCTCTCACTCTGTATATGTAGAACAGTAATTCCCTTGTGGAGACTACCTCTCACTCTGTTGCAAGAACATAATTCCCTTGTGGAGAACTCACTCACTATGTTTGCATGTAGAACGGGAATTCTGTGGGATCTCACTCAGGGAGGTAATATTGCCAGGTAGATTGTTCCAGGGGGTAATACTGTGGTGGAAGTCAGGCAGGGAGGTGATATTGCCAGGTAGATTGTTCCAGGGGGTAATACTGTGGGGGAAGTCAGGCAGGGAGGTGTATATTGCCAGGTAGAATGTTCCAGGGCGTATTACTGTGGGGGAACTCAGGCAGGGAGGTGATATTACCAGGTAGATTGTTCCAGGGGGTAATACTGTGGGGGAATTCAGGCAGGGAGGTGATATTGCCAGGTAGATTGTTCCAGGGGGTAATACTGTGGTGGAAGTCAGGCAGGGAGGTGTATATGCCAGGTAGAATGTTCCAGGGGGTAATACTGTGGGGAACTCAGCAGGGAGGTGATATTACCAGATAGATGTCGGGGTATACGGGGAACTCAGGCAAGGAGGTTATATTGCAGGTAGATTGTTCCAGGGGGTAATACTGTGGGGGAACTCAGGCAGGGAGTGATATTGCCAGGTAGATTGTTCCAGGGGGTAATACTGTGGGGGAACTCAGGCAGGGAGGTGATATTGCCAGGTAGATTGTTCCAGGGGGTAATACTGTGGGGGAACTCAGGCAGGGAGGTGATATTGCCAGGTAGAATGTTCCAGGGGGTAATACTGTGGGGGAACTCAGGCAGGGAGGTGTATATTGCCAGGTAGAATGTTCCAGGGGGTAATACTGTGGGGGAAGAAGGACCATTAGTGGTAATTAGATGTCACTTTGATTTGTCTAAGGCTAAGGGGATACATATGTTTAGTGCGTCTGGTCCATTTTTGTACAAATGGTGCAAGATTGATCGCTACAATGCTATGACCATTAAAAGTGTAAAGTCATATTTCCGTTGTTCGAGAGTCCACAACTCCAGATCTTAATGTACCATTGTATAACAGTCTGGGGAGAGGGGTATGTCACTCTTGATTGAACTAATACAGCTGCCCACCGCTGTACCATCTCTTCCTTGCGTAGGGGATCCAGATGCTGGATACGTACTGAAACTGTGGCCGAATCAAGGTTTTGTATGCTTCTTGTTTAGGAAATAGTATTTGTATTACCATTGTTTTATGGGCGAATAAAACATGGTTTGGAGTTGTTACGGCATGCGTGGTTCATTACTCTGCATTAGAACTCCAACCAGTGTTTTATTTGCCCATAAACAATGGCAAGACAAATATTATTTCCTTTTTAACATGTCTAACATGACCCAATATAATGCTACGAACGAATAAATGTGTGTGTTATTTTGTTGGCGGAATAAAATTAAACATCCATAAAATAGACCGGCTCTAGCCGTTGTTTATTGCAGATTTAACAATGGTACATTTGATCTTTGTTTATAGGAACAAAATATCACACCAAGTCATGTTAGAATTAACATTTTAACTTTTGTGGTGATATTTCATTCTATAAAGCATTGGTTGTAACTGTACATCTGTACACAAAACCACAGGCACAAAAAATATTTTTGACTATAGGCCAAAATAATAAAAAATTTTTGTGTCTGGTGCCTGTGCACAAAACATACTGGGGATAGACAAACAGACCGACTGATTCAGTGATCGTCTATTGGACACTCTCCCAGAAGTGGAAGATAAAAAAAAGACTCAATCAGATCACTGAAATTTCTCATTGAAATATAACAGTTGACAGCACTGTCAGAACATGTGACAAAAGTGTCTGCCTTCTTCATGTGGGAGAGAGATAAATATGATTTAATGCTAAATGAAAGATGTTATTGTCAGGTTGAATTCCGTAAGTGATTGCAATATTTCAGAGGATCGAATCATTACCATTATTTGACCTAACAAGTATTGTCAGAACCTACTGTAGATTACTGCGGGGAATTCAAAAATGACCTTTAAAGCTGGCATTCATTTTGAAATACTTCATCCGAGAACTGGTATTGAGACACATGACCAAATACGGTGATACTATTATACTCTGATTGTAATGGTGCAATTACATAGAGGATATGCCAGCTCGTTTTCATACATTCATAGAAACAGTGGTAGCATGTTCGCTTCATGTGTGAAAGGCCTGGAGTTCGAGCCCTGCTGGAGCCATTATGATTGTGGCACATTGCCTCTTCTCTTTCCCTCGTGGAGATGGATTCCATCAGGAATGAGGCCTCGAGAGTGATTAATATCAGTTGTAAGAACTTGTTTCGCAATAGAGATAAAATAAATTTGTATAAACTAAACAACTTAAATTTTCTGTCTCTGACATAACCTATACACAAAAGACCTACAAATTCAGAAAACAAATGTGCCCATACATATATATATAGGATATCTTAAACTTCATCTTATTTTGAAATTGTATGCTTTAACATTGAGATGTATGTACCTAGTATCATTGAGTTCCATCGACACTGTAGTCTAGACAATACTATAATCTACAATAGTGCAGTACAAATACATGAACACTGTAATCTAGAGCACACTATAATCTACAATAGTGCAGTACAAATACATGACACTGTAGTCTAGAGTACACTATAATCTACAATAGTGCAGTACAAATACATGAACACTGTAGTCTAGAGTACACTATAATCTACAATAGTGCAGTACATATACATGAACACTGTAGTCTAGAGTACACTATAATCTACAATAATGCAGTACAAATACATGACACTGTAGTCTAGAGTACACTATAATCTACAATAGTGCAGTACAAATACATGACACTGTAGTCTAGAGTACACTATAATCTACAATAGTGCAGTACAAATACATGAACACTGTAGTCTAGAGTATACTATAATCTACAATAGTGCAGTACAAATACATGCCACTGTAGTCTAGAGTACACTATAATCTACAATAGTGCAGTACAAATACATGAACACTGTAGTCTAGAGTACACTATAATCTACAATAGTGCAGTATAAATACATGCCACTGTAGTCTAGAGTACACTATAATCTACAATAGTGCAGTACAAATACATGCCACTGTAGTCTAGAGTACACTATAATCTACAATAGTGCAGTACAAATACATGAACACTGTAATCTAGAGCACACTATAATCTACAATAGTGCAGTACAAATACATGACACTGTAGTCTAGAGTACACTATAATCTACAATAGTGCAGTACAAATACATGATGCTGTAGTCTAGAGTATAATCTACAATAGTGCAGTACAAATACATGACACTGTAATCTAGAGCACACTATAATCTACAATAGTGCAGTACAAATACATGAACACTGTAGTCTAGAGTACACTATAATCTACAATAGTGCAGTACAAATACATGATGCTGTAGTCTAGAGTATAATCTACAATAGTGCAGTACAAATACATGACACTGTAATCTAGAGCACACTATAATCTACAATAGTGCAGTACAAATACATGAACACTGTAGTCTAGAGTACACTATAATCTACAATAGTGCAGTACAAATACATGATGCTGTAGTCTAGAGTATAATCTACAATAGTGCAGTACAAATACATGACACTGTAATCTAGAGCACACTATAATCTACAATAGTGCAGTACAAATACATGACACTGTAGTCTAGATCACACTATAATCTACAATAATGCAGTACATATGTGGGCATATTGGACCTGATTTTTCAGACAAAATATGTCTACCTACTTGACTTGATGTGGAAAATATATAGCTTCCTTTGATTGGAAGAAAACAGTAGGCGGAATTGAGATGCACATCAATAACGGCATGAGGTGTTATGGAGCCATACTTTATTAGAAACGATTAAGCTGAAACAATTTTGTTCATAATATTCAACAATGGGGAAATATTCTACTGAAATAATGCACTTCATTGGATCGGTAATAAACGTTTAAACACACACTAACCTGTATTATAGTTGTGATGTTGCTGTGGTAGAGCGTTTGCTTCAGGTGCGAAAGGTCCCGAGTTCGAGCCCCTCTGGAGCCGTTATGATTATGCCCTTGGGTAAGGAATTTAAATTCCACATTGCCTCTTCTCTCTCCCTCATGGCGATGGATTCCATCAGGAATGAGGTCTTGAGAGTGATTAATATAAATTGTAAGGACTTGTTTCAGAATCAAGCTAAAATAAATTTGTATAAACTATAAAACTAACCCGCATTAATAAAGTACGCCCTCCTCTGCCAGCAATGACTGGATGCCAGCAATGACTGCATGACATCTATGTATATAGCATGCAACAAGTTGAGCAATATATACCTTGCAATGAGAATGCACCGACGTGCTTATGTCCATTGGCAGCAAAGATTGCTTCTTGACTCGTTACTAAATATCATGTTGCATCTATGCCATCCATGCTTGTTTTATGCCCATGCTTGTCTTGGCA
The DNA here is from genome assembly GCA_014843695.1 of Archivesica marissinica. Classification (NCBI taxonomy): domain Eukaryota; kingdom Metazoa; phylum Mollusca; class Bivalvia; order Venerida; family Vesicomyidae; genus Archivesica; species Archivesica marissinica. Next base: position 36,041,704 of record CM026390.1, on the reverse strand, counting down.
TTACATATCAATCACTCAAGTGTCGACAATATATAACATTATCCTGTCGTATAGACATCGTTAGCATTTCACTCGAGGTTCATCAGCAAATATTTACATGTGGGACCAGTAATATGGTTGCAAGCTTACAGTACCCGGTATATAACATCATGAGATTTTCATTTTGTGATTGCTGATCTGTCAAATACTGTATCGGTAAATAATAATTTGAACAAGCAAATTCGTTGAATTGGTATCCCCAGCCGAATATGTTCATTTATTAATTTTATGAAATGGCAAGATTAAACAATTGGCTATGTCATGTGCATGAATAACAGACTAAAGATGAAATGGCAAGATTAATGAATTGGCCATGGCATGTGTATGAATAACAGACTAAAGATGAAATGGCAAGATTAATCAATTGGCCATGTCATGTGCATGAATAACAAGACTAGGGAGTTTTCTTTCTAAATTTCAAAAAAAAAAATCAGTTCAACCTCACCCTAACAGGCAAACAATAAAAGATAAACTCATATCGTGCATAAAGATATTGTTGGTGTTGAAGATTGGATAATAATTCCTGCAGTTAGAGATAAGACAAACAAATTGAAAAACAATTTAAATATTCAATGGCCAGAATTCAATATCCGTTATGTTGAATTCCGTCGGACCGAACAAATTACTTCGACATAACCGAAGCTTGACTTAACGAAATTCGATATAAACGAAAATATGTAAATGATAGGGACTTTGATCCAACTTCGAGATAACCGGAGAATTTGACATAACGGATGTAGACTAGCTGGTTATACAGGGCAACCATCACATTATGCCAATACACATTGTGACCAACCCTAAAGAAGAATGATAATACTTGCTTCAGACGGATAATGAACATTGATATAATACGAACATTATAAAAGTCCAAGGGCCATAACTCAATGGTTACTGAGATAATCATGCTAGTCACCAATCTTGACAAAGACATCTTCAAAATTAAATTGTTACTCACCACAACTATAACATTTCCAGTTTGTTGTCATATTTCAATCCGTCTATTGTCAGACCTTACAATAGACTCGACACGTCTGGTAATATAATGACATGTATATGACAGTAATCTGGCATTTAATCCAGTTACCTGTCAGATCTTAGACTGGTATTAATCTAACAACTGAATGGTAAAACATGGCATTTTTCGTAAAGGCGTCACAATTTCTAAGCAGTTTAGTTTATACAAATTTATATTAGCTTGATTGTGAAACAAGTTCTTAGAACTTATATTAATCACTCTCGAGACCACAAAACCATGTAATTGTCCGCGTCACAAAACCATGTGTAATTGTATGAGTCACAAAACCATGTAATTGTCCGCGTCACAAAACGATGTAATTGTCCGCGTCACAAAACCATGTAATTGTACGCGTCACAAAACCATGTAATTGTACGCGTCACAAAACCATGTAATTGTCCGCGTCACAAAACCATGTAATTGTCCGCGTCACAAAACCACGTAATTGTACGCGACACAAAACCATGTAATTGTCCGCGTCACAAAACCATGTAATTGTCCGCGTCACAAAACCACGTAATTGTACGCGACACAAAACCATGTAATTGTACGCGTCACAAAATCAACATGCTTCAGTAAAGAAATCCAATTTAAAGACATTTTAACGTATTTTGACTAGGATAGTGTTTGTGTCAATCGGCTCACTCCGTAGCTCTGCATCCCCATAACAAATTATAATAATAAACAAATTAATGTGCTTAATGATCACCTTCACCATGTTATATTAAAACTGCTGCCATTAAAAAATGATATTCGTATACAATTTCGCCTCTCTGAACACGAAATATGATTTTTAATAAAGATAGTTTAATTAAAATAATTATTAAAAATAAAGTCAATTTCATCCAGATCTATAAAATAAATAATAAATTTAAAAAATGATTCCGATTCCAAAAACAGTATAAATATACAACTATGAGATGACCAACCTGAAGCTTCGTCATTGATACAATCTGTCCTCCTCCAATTCCCACACAGTATTGCTCATCTTTTACAAAATCATGTGAAACATCACGTCACGTAAGAGCAGAGGTCATGATTAGTTACTACAGTGAAACCTTTATCTGGAAAACAGAAAGCCATAAAGTGAATGGATGTTTTTAAAACACCATTATTGCATTGTTCCGTGATAATACAACTATAAACATGTTCATGTGATGCTGTCAATATCAAAATGTATTGGACTTTGATGAAATAAATTCTCTTCCTTTAAATTGTTCTAGTTTATTTAATATTAGGCCGTATTAAATGAATTTTTTTTTATCCCCATACGATCCCCCCCCCCCGCCCACCCCTCATAAAAAACATGACTGGTTAACCCTTTCCCCCATAGAGATGTAGTTTATTTCATACATTTGGCTGTAATTTACCAATCGTACGCAATGGATAAGCTGTGAACCATGTAGGTTATTAGGAATTATTAAGTGTTGTATGCACTACGTTGTTCCGATCTTTATTATAGCTTGTTTGACTACTAATGTGTCGAACTATTTCAACAGGCATTGACGCCAAGAGGCGCTACTAAGGGGGAAAGGGTTAATATTCAAAAGAAAGAAGAAGCGTCACATTGCGTAAAATGGTGAATTGTGTGGTAACAACGCTAACAGTAAATTAGGTCAAGCTTAGAACTGACATTACTGATCATGGTATCATGTGAAGTTAGTAGGCATCCTTCCGTCAAATAGAGCTAGCTTAATTTCCTTATCTGGTTGTAGTCATGGAAACTGAGGGCAAGGTCTTTCAACCAAATAGAAATGGAGAGAACTCTTATGGAAGTCAAGGACAGCAATCATCTTGTCAAAGAGATTCCTATAATGATTGACTGGTTAAAGCTTAACGAGGTTCCTGGCTGCCTAAAGTTTAACAAGGTTCCTGGCATCTATTAGTTTATACAAATTTATTTCAGCTCGATTGTGCATCATTCTATTGAAGAGATATAATATCATAACACGGTTCAAGGTCAGCAACCATTTTTTATAATGATTAATTTGCTTAGAGTTTAACTAAGTGATGAAGTATTTATTAATATGATATTATAATTAACCACAAAACTTGTCAAATATTTTGTTGAAAAGTTCTGAACATGTATTGAAAACATATGCAGTTTTGATCAACATGACCTTGACATTAACCAAGGTCAAAACTATATCATACAGGTTAATTAAAAATAAAATGACCAACAATGTTGTCGAATTTTATACTATAGTAATTTATTGTTTTAATGTTCATTAAGTTCTGAACATCCAGTGTTAAATGGTTTTAATGTTCATTAAGTTCTGAACATCCAGTGTTAAATGGTTTTCATTGACATTAATTAAAGAGTGATCACTTTAAAATTAACACTTGTTTCACTTGGCTGTGAATGGCAACTGTCATGCAACGAAAATGTTCATCAATTCTGTCACTCAGCCGGGACTGGTAGCTGGGAATCAGTTAGCTTTGAATGGTAGCTGAGACTGGTAGCTGGGAATCAGGTAGCTGGGAATCAGTTAGCTTGGAATGGTAGCTGAGACTGGTAGCTGGGAATCAGTTAGCTTTGAATGGTAGCTGGGAATCAGTTAGCTTTGAATGGTAGCTGAGACTGGTAGCTGGGAATGGTAGCTGGGAATCAGGTAGCTGGGAATCAGTTAGCTTTTAATGGTAGCTGGGAATCAGTTAGCTTTGAATGGTAGCTGAGACTGGTAGCTGGGAATCAGGTAGCTGGCAATCAGTTAGCTTTGAATGGTAGCTGGGACTGGTAGCTGGGAATGGTAGCTGGGAATGGTAGCTGAGACTGGTAGCTGGGAATCAGTTAGCTTTGAATGGTAGCTGAGACTGGTATCTGGGAATGGTAGTTGGGAATCAGTTAGCTTTGAATGGTAGCTGAGACTGGTAGCTGGGATTCAGTTAGCTTTGAATGGTAGCTGGGACTGGTAGCTGAGACTGGTAGCTGGGAATGGTAGCTGGGAATCAGTTAGCTTTGAATGGTAGCTGAGACTGGTAGCTGGGAATGGTAGCTGGGAATGGTAGCTGGGAATCAGTTAGCTTTGAATAGTAGCTGAGACTGGTAGCTGGGAATGGTAGTTGGGAATCAGTTAGCTTTGAATGGTAGCTGAGACTGGTAGCTGGGAATGGTAGCTGGGAATCAGTTAGCTTGGAATGGTAGCTGAGACTGGTAGCTGAGACTGGTAGCTGGGAATGGTAGCTGGGAATGGTAGCTGGGAATCAGTTAGCTTGGAATGGTAGCTGAGACTGGTAGCTGAGACTGGTAGCTGAGACTGGTAGCTGGGAATCAGTTAGCTTGGAATGGTAGCTGAGACTGGTAGCTGGGAATGGTAGCTGGGAATGGTAGCTGGGAATCAGTTAGCTTGGAATGGTAGCTGAGACTGGTAGCTGAGACTGGTAGCTGGGAATGGTAGTTGGGAATCAGTTAGCTTTGAATGGTAGCTGAGACTGGTAGCTGAGACTGGTAGCTGGGAATCAGTTAGCTTTGAATGGTAGCTGGGACTGGTAGCTGAGACTGGTAGCTGGGAATGGTAGCTGGGAATCAGTTAGCTTTGAATGGTAGCTGAGACTGGTAGCTGGGAATGGTAGTTGGGAATCAGTTAGCTTTGAATGGTAGCTGAGACTGGTAGCTGGGAATGGTAGTTGGGAATCAGTTAGCTTTGAATGGTAGCTGAGACTGGTAGCTGGGAATGGTAGCTGGGAATCAGTTAGCTTGGAATGGTAGCTGAGACTGGTAGCTGGGAATCAGTTAGCTTTGAATGGTAGCTGAGACTGGTAGCTGGGAATCAGTTAGCTTTGAATGGTAGCTGGGACTGGTAGCTGGGAATGGTAGTTGGGAATCAGTTAGCTTTGAATGGTAGCTGAGACTGGTAGCTGGGAATGGTAGCTGGGAATCAGTTAGCTTTGAAAGGTAGCTCAGACTGGTAGCTGGGAATGGTAGCTGGGAATCAGTTAGCTTTGAATGGTAGCTTTGAATGGTAGCTGAGACTGGTAGCTGGGAATCAATTAGCTTGGAATTTTTATAATCATCAAATTTACCTGATTAATGATATACATTTTTCGACAAATAAAATACATGCTATTTGAACGAATGTATTAACACATCATTGGAAATAGCTTATTTTCAATAACCGCAATTGAAACAGGCTCGGCTGAAATCAACAGAATCTGATAGACAAATCTGTAGTCCAATGGTAACACGCTGGACTGGTAATCCAGAGATCGTAGGTTCGATCCCCCGTCTGACCCTAATAAAATTAACAATTAACAGTCTTTCAGATGGGAAGTTAAACCGAGGTCTCGTGTCGGCGCTTTACACCGCGTACGTAAAAGAACCAGAGGAGACTCTGGAATGGGTCTCTGTCTGTATCATGCACTAGCCTCCAAAATCTAAAATAACTAATCTCATATAGGCAACCGGTAGCGACGATAAATAAACGTAAAACACACACAACAGAAAAATGTCTGACATTTTTATTCTGATTACACGCGTACCTGTAAACATTACGCATACCAGGGGCTGCGGGGGGGGGGGTGGAAGGGGCTATCTTCTTCTCTTAGATAACAGGCACAAGATACCCTCCAAAGTCCTATATGCAGCAGTGAGATTCACTTTCAGGCTTCACACTGTTCATATTTGAGCTCACTTTCAGGCTTCACACTGTTCATATTTGAGCTCATTTTGAGGCTTCACACTGTTCATATTTGAGCTCACTTTGAGGGTTCACACTGTTCATATTTGAGCTCACTTTGAGGGTTCACACTGTTCATATTTGAGCTCATTTGAGGCTTCACACTGTTCATATTTGAGATCACTTTCAGGCTTCACACGGTTCATATTTGAGCTCACTTTGAGGCTTCACACTGTTCATATTTGAGCTAATTTTGAGGCTTCACACTGTTCATATTTGAGATCACTTTGAGGCTTCACACTGTTCATATTTGAGATCACTTTGAGGCTTCACACTTCATATTTGAGCTCACTTTGAGGCTTCACACTGTTCATATTTGAGCTCACTTTGAGGCTTCACACTGTTCATATTTGAGATCACTTTGAGGCTTCACACTGTTCATATTTGAGATCACTTTCAGGCTTCACATTGTTCATATTTGAGATCACTTTGAGGCTTCACACTGTTCATATTTGAGCTCACTTTGAGGCTTCACACTGTTCATATTTGAGATCACTTTGAGGCTTCACACTGTTCATATTTGAGATCACTTTCAGGCTTCACACTGTTCATATTTGAGATCACTTTGAGGCTTCACACTGTTCATATTTGAGATCACTTTCAGGCTTCACACTGTTCATATTTGAGATCACTTTCAGGCTTCACACTTCATATTTGAGCTCACTTTGAGGCTTCACACTGTTCATATTTGAGATCACTTTCAGGCTTCACACTGTTCATATTTGAGCTCAATTTGAGGCTACACACAGTTCATATTTGAGCTCACTTTGAGGCTTCACACTGTTCATATTTGAGCTCACTTTGAGGCTTCACATTGTTCATATTTGAGCTCACTTTGAGGCTTCACACTGTTCATATTTGAGCTCACTTTGAGGCTTCACATTGTTCATATTTGAGCTCACTTTGAGGCTTCACACTGTTCATATTTGAGCTCACTTTCAGGCTTCACATTGTTCATATTTGAGCTCACTTTCAGGCTTCACACTGTTCATATTTAAGCTCACTTTCAGGCTTCACATTGTTCATATTTGAGCTCACTTTCATGTGGCTTCACACTGTTCAAATTAGAGCTCACTTTCAGGCTTCACACTGTTCATATTTGAGCTCACGTTGAGGCTTCACACTGTTCATATTTGAGCTCACTTTCAGGTGGCTTCACACTGTTCAAATTAGAGCTCACTTTCAGGCTTCACACTTTTCATATTTGAGCTCACTTTCAGGCTTCACACTTTATATTTGAGCTCACTTTGAGGCTTCACATTGTTCGTATTTGAGCTCACTTTGAGGCTTCACATTGTTCATATTTGAGCTCACTTTCAGGCTTCACACTGTTCATATTTGAGCTCACTTTCAGGCTTCACATTGTTCATATTTGAGCTCACTTTGAGGCTTCACATTGTTCATATTTGAGCTCACTTTCAGGCTTCACACTGTTCATATTTGAGCTCACTTTCAGGCTTCACACTGTTCATATTTGAGCTCACTTTCAGGCTTCACACTGTTCATATTTGAGCTCACTTTGAAGCTTCACACTGTACATATTTCAGCTCACTTTCAGGCTTCACACTGTACATATTAATTCAGGTCAGATCAGAATCATGAACGAAATATGGCTAGCGATGAATCTCTTGTGGATGCAGCCATGTAAGGAATACATAATGATGACTGCACGATTTCATACCTAGAAATTACCCTGATAGGAGAGACAATAACACTGTGGTAACTATCCCACATCACAGAAAATTAATTTCCTCTTTAAGATGTGATGAAGTCTTTAATTATTCTGTTGCTATGGGAACCTATATGGAGTACAGTATCTATTGACTAAAGTCGATAGATAAGCAGTGGAGAGGTGTCTGGTAGACTCACTAGCCTCATGTTTGTGCAAATATCAACTATATATGTGTTTTTAATATTTCTATATCATTGTAATCACTGTAGGAACAGGGGTTATTGTTCAGGGTCCAATTAAGCTAGGTTCAAATTAGATGTGACTTCTCCCACCAGGCAAAATAAGGAAGATGTGACTTCTCCCACCAGGCTATATAGGGAAGATGTGACTTCTCACACCAGGAAAAAAATAGGGGAGATGTGACTTCTCCCACCAGGCTAAATAGGGGAGATGTGACTTCACCTACCAGGCTAAATAGGGGAGATGTGACTTCTCCCACCAGGCTAAATAGGGGAGATGTGACTTCACCTACCAGGCTAAATAGGGGAGGTGTGACTTCACCTACCAGGCTAAATAGGGGAGATGTGACTTCACCTACCAGGCTAAATAGGGGAGATGTGACTTCACCTACCAGGCTAAATAGGGAAGATGTGACTTCTACCACCAGGCTAAATAGGGGAGATGTGACTTCTACCACCAGGCTAAATAGGGAAGATGAGACTTCTCCAACCAGGCTAAATAGGGGAGATGTGACTTCACCTACCAGGCTAAATAGGGGAGATGTGACTTCACCTACCAGGCTAAATAGGGGAGATGTGACTGCTCCCACCAGGCTAAATAGGGGAGATGTGACTTCACCTACCAGGCTAAATAGGGGAGATGTGACATCTACCACCAAGCTAAATAGGGGAGATGTGACTTCACCTACCAGGCTAAATAGGGGAGATGTGACTTCACCTACAAGGCTAAATAGGGGAGATGTGATTTCTACCACCAGGTTAAATAGGGGAGATGTGACTTCACCTACCAGGCTAAATAGGGGAGATGTGACTTCACCTACAAGGCTAAATAGGGGAGATGTGACTTCACCTACCAGGCTAAATAGGGGAGATGTGACATCTACCACCAGGCTAAATAGGGAGATGTGACTTCACCTACCAGGCTAAATAGGGGAGATGTGACTTCTCCCACCAGGCTAAATAGGGGAGATGTGACTTCACCTACCAGGCTAAATAGGGGAGATGTGACATCTACCAACAGGCTAAATAGGGGAGATGTGACTTCACCTACAAGGCTAAATAGGGGAGATGTGACTTCTACCACCAGGTAAAAAAGGGGAGATGTGACATCTACCACCAGGCTAAATAGGGGAGATGTGACTTCACCTACCAGGCTAAATAGGGGAGATGTGACTTCACCTACAAGGCTAAATAGGGGAGATGTGACTTCACCTACCAGGCTAAATAGGGGAGATGTGACATCTACCACCAGGCTAAATAGGGGATATGTGACTTCACCTACCAGGCTAAATAGGGGAGATGTGACTTCACCTACCAGGCTAAATAGGGGAGATGTGACTTCACCTACAAGGCTAAATAGGGGAGATGTATCTTCACCTACCAGGCTAAATAGGGGAGATGTGACTTCACCTACAAGGCTAAATAGGGGAGATGTGACTTCACCTACCAGGCTAAATAGGGGAGATGTGACTTCACCTACAAGGCTAAATAGGGGGGATGTGACTTCTTCCACCAGGCTAAATAGGGGGAAGTGACAGAAGTATATGGAGAAGTGTGATAAATGTAAACATATCCCCCATCTGTTTATAAATGATCATAACCATAACTTCTACTTACCAATCAACAATTGTATATAACTACATGCATAGTGCATTATATTGCTGTAAGAATGCCATGTGGGTGTACATCCGGTGGGTGTACAGTAGCACCATCTGGTGTACAGTAGCACCATCCGGGGTACAGTAGCAGCATCCGAGGTACAGTAGCAGCCTCCGGTGTACAGTAGCACCATCCAGGTACAGTAGTACCATCCAGGGTACAGTAGCAGCATCCGGGAAACAGTAGCAGCTTCCGGGGTACAAGTAGCAGCGGGTACAGTAGCAGCATCCAGGGTACAGTAGCAGCATCTGGGGTACAGTAGCAGCATCCGAGGTACAGTAGCACCATCCGGGTACAGTAGCACCATCCGGGTAGAGTAGTACCATCCAGGGTACAGTAGCAGCATCCGGGGTACAGTAGTACCATCCGGGTACAGTAGCACCATCCGGGTACAGTAGTACCATCCAGGGTACAGTAGCAGCATCCGGGGTACAGTAGCACCATCCGGGTACAGTAGCACCATCCGAGTACAGTAGTACCATCCAGGGTACAGTAGCAGCATCGGGAAACAGTAGCATCTTCCGAGGTACAAGTAGCAGCATCCGAGGTATAGTAGCAGCGGGTACAGTAGTACCATCCAGGGTACAGTAGCAGCATCCGGGAAACAGTAGCAGCTTCCGGGGTACAAGTAGCAGCGGGTACAGTAGCAGCATCCGGGGTATAGTAGCAATATCTGGGGTACAGTAGCAGCATCCGGGGTACAGTAGCAGCATCTGGGGTACAGTAGCAGCATCCGGGGTACAGTAGCAGCATCTGGGGTACAGTAGCAGCATCCGGGGTACAGTAGCAGCATCCGGGGTACAGTAGCAGCATCTGGGGTACAGTAACAGCATCAGTGGTACAGTAGCAGCATCCGGGGTACAGTAGCAGCATCCGGGGTACAGTAACAGCATCCGAGGTACAGTAGCAGCATCCGGGGTACAGTAGCAGCATCCGGGGTACAGTAGCAGCATCCGGGGTACAGTAGCAGCATCCAGGGTGTAGTAGCAGCATCCGGGGTACAGTAGCAGCATCCGGGGTACAGTAGCAACATCCGAGGTACAGTAGCAGCATCCGGGGTACAGTAGCAGCATCCGGGGTACAGTAGCAAGATCTGGGGTACAGTAGCAGCATCCGCGGTACAGTAGCAGCATCCGGGGTACGGTAGCAGCATCCGGGGTACAGTAGCAGCATCCGATAGCATCCGAGGTATAGTAGCAGCATCCGAGGTACAGTAGCAGCATCCGCGGTACAGTAGCAGCATCCAAGGCATAGTAGCAGCATCCAGAGTACAATAGCAGCATCCGGGGTATAGTAGCAGCATCCAGAGTACAGTAGCAGCATCCGGGGTACAGTAGCAGCATCCGGGGTACAGTAGCAGCATCCAGTGTACAGTAGCAGCATCCGGGGTACAGTAGCAGCATCCAGGGTATAGTAGCAGCATCCGGGGTACAGTAGCATCATCCGGGGTACAGTAGCAGCATCCGAGGTATAGCAGCAGCATCCACGGTATAGTAGCAGCATCCGAGGTATAGTAGCAGCATCCAGAGTACAGTAGCAGCATCTGCGGTATAGTAGCAGCATCCGAGGTACAGTAGCAGCATCCAGAGTACAGTAGCAGAATCCACGGTACAGTAGCAGCATCCGGAGTACAGTAGCAGAATCCACGGTACAGTAGCAGCATCCGAGGTACAGTAGCAGCATCCGCGGTATAGTAGCAGCATCCGAGGTACAGTAGCAGCATCCGTGGTACAGTAGCAGCATCCGAGGTACAGTAGCAGCATCCGGGGTACAGTAGCAGCATCCGCGGTACAGTAGCAGCATCCGCGGTATAGTAGCAGCATCCGCGGTATAGTAGCAGCATCCATGGTACAGTAGCAGCATCCACAGTATAGTAGCAGCATCCGGAGTACAGTAGCAGCATCCGCGGTACAGTAGCAGCATCCGCGGTATAGTAGCAGCATTCGCGGTATAGTAGCAGCATCCATGGTACAGTAGCAGCATCCACAGTATAGTAGCAGGATCCGGAGTACAGTAGCAGCATCCGCGGTACAGTAGCAGCATCCGCGGTACAGTAGCAGCATCCGGAGTATAGTAGCAGCATCCGCGGTACAGTAGCAGCATCCGCGGTATAGTAGCAGCATCTGAGGTACAGTAGCAGCATCCGCGGTACAGTAGCAGCATCCAAGGTACAGTAGCAGCATCTGGGGTACAGTAGCAAGATCTGGGGTACAGTAGCAGCATCCAGGGTACAGTAGCAGCATCCGGGGTACAGTAGCACCATCCAGGTACAGTAGCACCATCCGGGTACAGTAGTACCATCCAGGGTACAGTAGCAGCATCCGGGAAACAGTAGCAGCATCCGGTAAACAGTAGCAGCGGGTACAGTAGTACCATCCAGGGTACAGTAGCAGCAGCTGGGGTACAGTAGCAGCATCTGAGGTACAGTAGCAGCATCGGGAAACAGTAGCATCTTGCGAGGTACAAGTAGCAGCATCCGAGGTATAGTAGCAGCGGGTACAGTAGTACCATCCAGGGTACAGTAGCAGCATCCGGGAAACAGTAGCAGCTTCCGGGGTACAAGTAGCAGCGGGTACAGTAGCAGCATCCGGGGTATAGTAGCAATATCTGGGGTACAGTAGCAGCATCCGGGGTACAGTAGCAGCATCTGGGGTACAGTAGCAGCATCCGGGGTACAGTAGCAGCATCTGGGGTACAGTAGCAGCATCCGGGGTACAGTAGCAGCATCTGGGGTACAGTAGCAGCATCTGGGGTACAGTAGCAGCATCCAGGGTACAGTAACAGCATCAGTGGTACAGTAGCAGCATCCGGGGTACAGTAGCAGCATCCAGGGTACAGTAGCAGCATCCGGGGTACAGTAGCAGCATCCGGGGTACAGTAACAGCATCCGAGGTACAGTAGCAGCATCCGAGGTACAGTAGCAGCATCCGGGGTACAGTAGCAGCATCCGGGGTACAGTAGCAGCATCCAGGGTGTAGTAGCAGCATCCGGGGTACAGTAGCAGCATCCGGGGTACAGTAGCAACATCCGAGGTACAGTAGCAGCATCCGGGGTACAGTAGCAGCATCCGGGGTACAGTAGCAAGATCTGGGGTACAGTAGCAGCATCCGCGGTACAGTAGCAGCATCCGGGGTACAGTAGCAGCATCCGGGGTACAGTAGCAGCATCCGGGGTACAGTAGCAGCATCCAGGGTGTAGTAGCAGCATCCGGGGTACAGTAGCAGCATCCGGGGTACAGTAGCAACATCCGAGGTACAGTAGCAGCATCCGGGGTACAGTAGCAGCATCCGGGGTACAGTAGCAAGATCTGGGGTACAGTAGCAGCATCCGCGGTACAGTAGCAGCATCCGGGGTACGGTAGCAGCATCCGGGGTACAGTAGCAACATCCGATAGCATCCGAGGTATAGTAGCAGCATCCGGGGTACAGTAGCAGCATCCGCGGTACAGTAGCAGCATCCAAGGTATAGTAGCAGCATCCAGAGTACAGTAGCAGCATCCGGGGTATAGTAGCAGCATCCAGAGTACAGTAGCAGCATCCGGGGTACAGTAGCAGCATCCGGGGTACAGTAGCAGCATCCAGTGTACAGTAGCAGCATCCGGGGTACAGTAGCAGCATCCAGGGTATAGTAGCAGCATCCGGGGTACAGTAGCATCATCCGGGGTACAGTAGCAGCATCCGAGGTATAGTAGCATCATCCACGGTATAGTAGCAGCATCCGAGGTATAGTAGCAGCATCCAGAGTACAGTAGCAGCATCTGCGGTACAGTAGCATCATCCGGGGTACAGTAGCAGCATCCGAGGTATAGTAGCAGCATCCACGGTATAGTAGCAGCATCCGAGGTACAGTAGCAGCATCCAGAGTACAGTAGCAGAATCCACGGTACAGTAGCAGCATCTGGAGTACAGTAGCAGAATCCACGGTACAGTAGCAGCATCCGAGGTACAGTAGCAGCATCCACGGTATAGTAGCAGCATCCGAGGTACAGTAGCAGCATCCGTGGTACAGTAGCAGCATCCGAGGTACAGTAGCAGCATCCGGGGTACAGTAGCAGCATCCGCGGTACAGTAGCAGCATCCGCGGTATAGTAGCAGCATCCGCGGTATAGTAGCAGCATCCATGGTAGAGTAGCAGCATCCACAGTATAGTAGCAGCATCCGGAGTACAGTAGCAGCATCCGCGGTACAGTAGCAGCATCCGCGGTATGGTAGCAGCATCCGCCGTATAGTAGCAGCATCCATGGTACAGTAGCAGCATCCACAGCATAGTAGCAGCATCCTTAGTACAGTAGCAGCATCCACGGTACAGTAGCAGCATCCGCAGTACAGTAGCAGCATCCGCGGTACAGTAGCAGCATCCGCGGTAGAGTAGCAGCATCCATGGTACAGTAGCAGCATCCACAGTATAGTAGCAGCATCCGGAGTACAGTAGCAACATCCGCGGTACAGTAGCAGCATCCGCGGTATAGTAGCAGCATCCGCGGTATAGTAGCAGCATCCATGGTACAGTAGCAGCATCCACAGTATAGTAGCAGCACCCGGAGTACAGTAGCAGCATCCGCGGTACAGTAGCAGCATCCGCGGTACAGTAGCAGCATCCGGAGTATAGTAGCATCATCCGCGGTACAGTAGCAGCATCCGCGGTATAGTAGCAGCATCTGAGGTACAGTAGCAGCATCCGCGGTACAGTAGCAGCATCCAAGGTACAGTAGCAGCATCTGGGGTACAGTAGCAGCATCCGGGGTACAGTAGCAAGATCTGGGGTACAGTAGCAGCATCCAGGGTACAGTAGCAGCATCCGGGGTACAGTAGCAGCATCCGGTGTACAGTAGCACCATCCGGGTACAGTAGTACCATCCAGGGTACAGTAGCAGCATCCGGGAAACAGAAGCAGCTTCTGGGGTACAAGTAGCAGCGGGTACAGTAGCAGCATCCAGGGTACAGTAGCAGCATCTGGGGTACAGTAGCAGCATCCGAGGTACAGTAGCACCATCCGGGTACAGTAGCACCATCCGGGTACAGTAGCAGCATCCGCGGTATAGTAGCAGCATCCGCGGTATAGTAGCAGCATCCGCGGTACAGTAGCAGCATCCGCGGTACAGTAGCAGCATCCGGAGTATAGTAGCAGCATCCGTGGTACAGTAGCAGCATCCGCGGTATAGTAGCAGCATCTGAGGTACAGTAGCAGCATCCGCGGTACAGTAGCAGCATCCGGGGTACAGTAGCAGCATCCGGGGTACAGTAGCAAGATCTGGGGTACAGTAGCAGCATCCAGGGTACAGTAGCAGCATCCGGGGTACAGTAGCAGCATCTGGTGCACAGTAGCACCATCCAGGTACAGTAGTACCATCCAGGGTACAGTAGCATCATCTGGGAAACAGTAGCAGCTTCTGGGGTACAAGTAGCAGCATCCAGGGTACAGTAGCAGCATCCGGGGTACAGTAGCACCATCCAGGGTACAGTAGCAGCATCCGGGGTACAGTAGCACCATCCGGGTACAGTAGCACCATCCGGGTACAGTAGCAGCATCCGGGTACAGTAGTTCCATCCGGGTACAGTAGCACCATCCGGGTACAGTAGTTCCATCCAGGGTACAGTAGTTCCATTCGGGGTACAGTAGTTCCATTCGGGGTACAGTAGCACCATCCGGGTACAGTAGCACCATCCGGGTACAGTAGTTCCATCCAGGGCACAGTAGCAGCATCCGGGAAACAGTAGCAGCATCCAGGAAACAGTAGCAGCGGGTACAGTAGTACCATCCAGGGTACAGTAGCAGCAGCTGGGGTACAGTAGCAGCATCTGAGGTACAGTAGCAGCATCGGGAAACAGTAGCATCTTCCGAGGTACAAGTAGCAGCATCCGAGGTATAGTAGCAGCGGGTACAGTAGTACCATCCAGGGTACAGTAGCAGCATCCGGGAAACAGTAGCAGCTTCCGGGGTACAAGTAGCAGCGGGTACAGTAGCAGCATCCGGGGTACAGTAGCAAGATCTGGGGTACAGTAGCAGCATCCGGGGTACAGTAGCAGCATCTGGGGTACAGTAGCAGCATCCGGGGTACAGTAGCAGCATCCGGGGTACAGTAGCAGCATCCGGGGTACAGTAGCAGCATCCGGGTACAGTAGCAGCATCTGGGGTACAGTAGCAGCACCCGGGGTACAGTAGCAGCATCCGGGGTACAGTAGCAGCATCTGGGGAACAGTAGCAGCATCCGGGGTACTGTAACAGCATCAGTGGTACAGTAGCAGCATCCGGGGTACAGTAGCAGCATCCGGGGTATAGCAGCAGCATCCATGGTACAGTAACAGCATCCGAGGTACAGAAGCAGCATCCGGGGTACAGTAGCAGCATCCGGGGTACAGTAGCAGCATCCAGGGTGTAGTAGCAGCATCCGGGGTACAGTAGCAGCATCCGCGGTACAGTAGCAGCATCCAAGGTACAGTAGCAGCATCCGGGGTACAGTAGCAGCATCCGGGGTACAGTAGCAAGATCTGGGGTACAGTAGCAGCATCCAGGGTACAGTAGCAGCATCCGGGGTACAGTAGCAGCATCCGGTGTACAGTAGCACCATCCGGGTACAGTAGTACCATCCAGGGTACAGTAGCAGCATCCGGGAAACAGTAGCAGCTTCTGGGGTACAAGTAGCAGCGGGTACAGTAGCAGCATCCAGGGTACAGTAGCAGTATCTGGGGTACAGTAGCAGCATCCGAGGTACAGTAGCACCATCCGGGTACAGTAGCACCATCCGGGTACAGTAGCAGCATCCGCGGTATAGTAGCAGCATCCGCGGTATAGTAGCAGCATCCGCGGTACAGTAGCAGCATCCGCGGTACAGTAGCAGCATCCGGAGTATAGTAGCAGCATCCGTGGTACAGTAGCAGCATCCGCGGTATAGTAGCAGCATCTGAGGTACAGTAGCAGCATCCGCGGTACAGTAGCAGCATCCGAGGTACAGTAGCAGCATCCGGGGTACAGTAGCAGCTTCTGGGGTATAAGTAGCAGCATCCAGGGTACAGTAGTACCATCCAGGGTACAGTAGCAGCATCCGGGGTACAGTAGCACCATCCGGGTACAGTAGCACCATCCGGGTACAGTAGTTCCATCCAGGGTACAGTAGCAGCATCCGGGAAACAGTAGCAGCATCCGGGAAACAGTAGCAGCACGTACAGTAGTACCATCCAGGGTACAGTAGCAGCAGCTGGGGTACAGTAGCAGCATCTGAGGTACAGTAGCAGCATTGGGAAACAGTAGCATCTTCCGAGGTACAAGTAGCAGCATCCGAGGTATAGTAGCAGTGGGTACAGTAGTACCATCCAGGGTACAGTAGCAGCATCTGGGAAACAGTAGCAGCTTCCGGGAAACAGTAGCATCTTCCGAGGTACAAGTAGCAGCATCCGAGGTATAGTAGCAGCAGCAGCTGGGGTACAGTAGCAGCATCTGAGGTACAGTAGCAGCATCTGGAAACAGTAGCATCTTCCGAGGTACAAGTAGCAGCATCCGAGGTATAGTAGCAGTGGGTACAGTAGTACCATCCAGGGTACAGTAGCAGCATCCGAGGTATAGTAGCAGTGGGTACAGTAGTACCATCCAGGGTACAGTAGCAGCATCTGGGAAACAGTAGCAGCTTCCGGGAAACAGTAGCATCTTCTGAGGTACAAGTAGCAGCATCCAAGGTATAGTAGCAGCGGGTACAGTAGTACCATCCAGGGTACAGTAGCAGCATCCGAGGTATAGTAGCAGTGGGTACAGTAGTACCATCCAGGGTACAGTAGCAGCATCCAAGGTATAGTAGCAGCGGGTACAGTAGTACCATCCAGGGTACAGTAGCAGCATCCGGGAAACAGTAGCAGCTTCCGGGGTACAAGTAGCAGCGGGTACAGTAGCAGCATCCGGGGTACAGTAGCAGCATCCGGGGTACAGTAGCAGCATCCGGGGTACAGTAGCAGCATCTGGGGTACAGTAGCAGCATCCGGGGTACAGTAGCAGCATCCGGGGTACAGTAGCAGCATCCGGGGTACAGGAGCAGCATCCGGGGTACAGTAGCAGCATCTGGGGTACAGTAGCAGCATCCGGGGTACAGTAGCAGCATCCGGGTACAGTAGCAGCATCTGGGGTACAGTAGCAGCATCCGGGGTACTGTAACAGCATCAGTGGTACAGTAGCAGCATCCGGGGTACAGTAGCAGCATCCGGGGTACAGTAGCAGCATCCGTGGTACAGTAACAGCATCCGAGGTACAGTAGCAGCATCCGGGGTACAGTAGCAGCATCCGGGGTACAGTAGCAGCATCCAGGGTGTAGTAGCAGCATCCGGGGTACAGTAGCAGCATCCGGGGTACAGTAGCAGCATCCGAGGTACAGTAGCAGCATCCGGGGTACAGTAGCAGCATCCGGGGTACAGTAGCAAGATCTGGGGTACAGTAGCAGCATCCGGGGTACAGTAGCAGCATCCGGGGTACGGTAGCAGCATCCGGGGTACAGTAGCAGCATCCGGGGTACAGTAGCAGCATCCGGTGGGTGTACAGTAGCAGCATCCGGTGGGTGTGCAGTAGCACCATCCGGGGTACAGTAGCAGCATCTGGGGTACAGTAGCAGCATCCGGTGGGTGTGAAGTAGCACCATCCGGTGTACAGTAGCACCATCCGGGGTACAGTAGCAGCATCTGAGGTACAGTAGCAGCATCCGGGGTACAGTAGCAGCATCCGGGGTACAGTAGCAGCATCCGGTGTACAGTAGCAGCATCCGGGGTACAGTAGCAGCATCCAGGGTACAGTAGCAGCATCCGGTGTACAGTAGCAGCATCCGGGGTACAGTAGCAGCATCCAGGGTATAGTAGCAGCATCCGGGGTACAGTAGCATCATCCAGGGTACAGTAGCAGCATCCGAGGTATAGTAGCAGCATCCAGGGTACATTAGCAGCATCTGGAGTACAGTAGCAGCATCCACGGTATAGTAGCAGCATCCGAGGTATAGTAGCAGCATCCGAGGTACAGTAGCAGCATCCGCGGTACAGTAGCAGAATCAGGAGTACAGTAGCAGCATCCGCGGTATAGTAGCAGAATCCACGGTACAGTAGCAGCATCCGCGGTACAGTAGCAGCATCCGCGGTATAGTAGCAGCATCCGAGGTACAGTAGCAGCATCCGCGGTACAGTAGCAGCATCCACGGTATATTAGAAGCATCCGAGGTACAGTAGCAGCATCCACGGTACAGTAGCAGCATCCGCGGTATAGTAGCAGCATCCGGAGTACAGTAGCAGCATCCGCAGTATAGTAGCAGCATCCGCGGTACAGTAGCAGCATCCGGAGTATAGTAGCAGCATCCGCGGTACAGTAGCTGCATCCGCGGTATAGTAGCAGCATCCGAGGTACAGTAGCAGCATCCGCAGTACAGTAGCAGCATCCGATGTACAGTAGCAGCATCCGGGGTACAGTAGCAGCATCCGGGGTACAGTAGCAAGATCTGGGGTACAGTAGCAGCATCCGGGGTACAGTAGCAGCATCCGGGGTACGGTAGCAGCATCCGGAGTACAGTAGCAGCATCCGATAGCATCCAAGGTATAGTAGCAGCATCCGGGGTACAGTAGCAGCATCCGCGGTACAGTAGCAGCATCCGCGGTACAGTAGCAGCATCCGAGGTATAGTAGCAGCATCCAGAGTACAGTAGCAGCATCCGGGGTACAGTAGCAGCATCCGGGGTACAGTAGCAGCATCCGGTGGGTGTACAGTAGCAGCCTCTGGTGGGTGTGCAGTAGCACCATCCGGTGTACAGTAGCACCATCCAGGGGTACAGTAGCAGCATCTGAGGTACAGTAGCAGCATCCGGGGTACAGTAGCTGCATCCGGGGTACAGTAGTAGCATCCGGTGTACAGTAGCAGCATCCGGGGTACAGTAGCAGCATCCGGTGTACAGTAGCAGCATCCGGGGTACAGTAGCAGCATCCAGGGTATAGTAGCAGTATCCGGGGTATAGTAGCAGCATCCGGGGTACAGTAGCATCATCCGGGGTACAGTAGCAGCATCCGAGGTATAGTAGCAGCATCTGCGGTATAGTAGCAGCATCCGAGGTACAGTAGCAGCATCCGGAGTACAGTAGCAGAATCCACGGTACAGTAGCAGCATCCGCGGTACAGTAGCAGCATTCGCGGTATAGTAGCAGCATCCGAGGTACAGTAGCAGCATCCGCGGTACAGTAGCAGCATCCGCGGTATATTAGAAGCATCAGAAATACAGTAGCAGCATCCACGGTATAGTAGCAGCATCCGGAGTACAGTAGCAGCATCCGCGGTACAGTAGCAGCATCCGCGGTACAGTAGCAGCATCCGGAGTATAGTAGCAGCATCCGCGGTACAGTAGCAGCATCCGCGGTATAGTAGCAGCATCCGAGGTACAGTAGCAGCATCTGCGGTACAGTAGCAGCATCCGCAGTACAGTAGCAGCATCCGCGGTATAGTAGCAGCATCCGAGGTACAGTAACAGCATCCGCGGTACAGTAGCAGCATCCGCGGTATAGTAGCAGCATCCGAGGTACAGTAGCAGCATCCGCGGTACAGTAGCAGCATCCGCGGTATAGTAGCAGCATCCGGAGTACAGTAGCAGCATCCGCGGTACAGTAGCAGCATCCGCGGTACAGTAGCAGCATCCGGGGTACAGTAGCAGCATCCGCGGTACAGTAGCAGCATCCGGGGTACAGTAGCAGCATCCGGGGTACAGTAGCAGCATCCGGGGTCACATAGTAATACCTCAAGAATAGGGTTACCTCCCTTGAATATTGTAAACAAACATAGCCGTCTAGCGAAGCTAATCACATGAAAAATAATCGATGTACAATGAAACCCGTCATAAGCAGCCAGCCAAGGGAGGTACAGAAAGTGGCTGCTGAGCACAGATGGCTGCTTAATAGAGGCAAGCGTAGGAAATGAAACAGTAACTTCAAACGTGCTCAGTAAAGTGATTGAATTAATGATTTGTGTCTTGAATAAAGTTTACAAAACTGTTTTTCATAAAAATAAAATACATATTTATTATAAACCTGTGTTCGTTTTGGTTAAAGTACAGTCATGTATTAGTAGAGAAAGGTCTGGCTTGGTCAGCTCACACATTGGTCTAGAGTGCATTGTATGATCGAGAAAAAAAAATACATATACGTAAAGTACCAACATGCATATATTTGACTCTTGAAAATTCCAG
This sequence comes from Archivesica marissinica, assembly GCA_014843695.1. Taxonomy (NCBI): domain Eukaryota; kingdom Metazoa; phylum Mollusca; class Bivalvia; order Venerida; family Vesicomyidae; genus Archivesica; species Archivesica marissinica. Next base: position 36,021,220 of record CM026390.1, on the reverse strand, counting down.
CTTGACTCTTGAAAATTCCTGTTTGACTCTTGAGATTTTGACCTCAAGGGTCATTGACTCTTGAGTTTCAAAGTCTAGTGAACGCCCTGGAGGGCAAATATATAATAAAACAGAATATTTTGAATCATGTAACAGTAACTGGCTGGCTGCTTAATACAGGCTGGCTGCTTAATAGAGGTGACCAATAACACAGGTTTGACTGTAGTCTTATACTGGAAACATATCTTAAAACTTATATGTTTGGAAATGTAAGCTTAGATGAATGAGCTAGTACGGAATAAATAAAGTCTTGGTTTAAACATATTTATTCCACTATATACATTCACAAAATGGAAGCAGAGCTTATATAGTTTCTCTCCTTAGAAATAAAGTCTTAGTACCTCGAGAACTATGGACACCACCCTACATGACTTGGCATTTAAACATACACTTGGTTCCACAACCCAATTTCACATATTATGCATGTTGCCGAATTCAATTGTCACTTCTTTTTAGGACATCTCTTCTATTTGTCAGGATTACGAGTTTGCTTTCTAGTAAAGAATGTTGAGATGATGTTGATATTGTATAGTTGTGTGAACAGTGGATAACTGTGTGAACAGTGGATAACTGTGTGAACAGTGGATAACTGTGGAACAGTGTATAGTTGTGTGAACAGTGGATAACTGTGTGAACAGTGAATAGTTGTGTGAACAGTGGATAGTTGTGTGAACAGTGGATAGTTGTCACTTGTGTGAACAGTGGATAACTGTGTGAACAGTGAATAACTGTGTGAACAGTGGATAGTTGTGTGAACAGTAGATAGTTGTGTGAACAGTAGATAGTTGTGTGAACAGTGAATAACTGTGTGAACAGTAGATAGTTTTGTGAACAGTGGATAGTTGTGTGAACAGTGGATAACTGTGTGAACAGTGGATAACTGTGTGAACAGAGGATAGTTGTGTGAACAGTGAATAACTGTGTGAACTGTGGATAGTTGTGTGAACAGTGGATTACTGTGTGAACAGTGGATAACTGTGTGAACAGTGGATAGTTGTGTGAACAGTGAATAGTTGTGTGAACAGTGGATAACTGTGTGAACTGTGGATAGTTGTGTGAACAGTGGATTACTGTGTGAACAGTGGATAACTGTGCGAACAGTAGATAGTTGTGTGAACAGTGGATAGTTGTGTGAACAGTGGATAATTGTATGAACAGTGGATAACTGTGTGAACAGTGGATAGTTGTGTGAACAGTGGATAGTTGTGTGAACAGTGGATAACTGTGTGAACAGTGGATAGTTGTGTGAACAGTGGATAGTTGTGTGAACAGTAGATAATTGTGTGAACAGTGGATAATTGTGTGAACAGTGGATAAATGTGTGAACAGTGGATAACTGTGTGAACAGTAGATAGTTCTGTGAACAGTGGATAACTGTGTGAACAGTGGAGAGTTGTGTGATCAGTGGATAACTGTGTGAACAGTGGATAACTGTGTGAACAGTGGATAACTGTGTGAACAGTGGATAGTTGTGTGAACAGTGGATAACTGTGTGAACAGTGGATAACTGTATGAACAGTGGATAGTTGTGTGTGAACAGTGAATAACTGTGTGAACAGTGGATAGTTGTGTGACCAGTGGATAACTGTGTGAACAGTGGATAGTTGTGTGAACAGTGGATAGTTGTGTGAACAGTGAATAGTTGTGTGAACAGTGGATAACTGTGTGAACAGTGGAGTTGTGTGAGCAGTGGATAACTGTGTGTGAACAGTGGATAGTTGTGTGAACAGTGGATAGTTGTGTGAACAGTGAATAACTGTGTGAACAGTGGATAGTTGTGTGAACAGTGGATAGTTGTGTGAACAGTGGATAAGTGTGTGAACAGTGGATAGTTGTGTGAACAGTGGATAACTGTGTGAACAGTGGTTAGTTGTGCGAACAGTGGATAGTTGTGTGAACAGTGGATAACTGTATAAATGTATTGGGACATTTGTTTTCTGAAATTGAAGGTTTTTTGTGTATAGGTTATGTAAGAGATAGAAAATTTAAGTTGTTTAGTTTATACAAGTGTATACAAATAACCTAACACACATTGCATAGTACTGGTTAACCACTTAGGTCGGCTAAGCCTGCCCAGGAAAACATGTCTAGGTCTGACATTAACGAGTATTGACAAGGAGTATTCAATTAAGATATAAGTTTGTCCCAAGAATGCATCCCTAAGAGGCATGTTCTGGTCTCGGCAAGGGATTTTATGTATGTATGTATGTTCCATTAATCATGATTAAATTAATGTCAAACCTCTTCGATTCCAAATCAGACGCTCTACCACTGGACCACGGAGTGACGGACGCCACTCATTTGATTGGCATGTTCTGGTCTCGGCAAGGGATTTGACATAGATGGAGCATACAATGACTATATGCTTGTGCTCGTTTTGAGGCTTTGTTCATATTATTATATTACCTGAAATAGTGATTATCCTAAACAGCAGGTCAATCAATTGGATTTGTTGATAACACTTGATTTGTTTGGCGATTGCGGAAATTCTCCTTTCTAAAGAGTATTTAAAAGGGGGCGTAATTATGATAGAACCCAAGGAAATTAAGTTGAAGTATATATCTACACCAACGATATGAGCTTCAACTTTATATCTATATCTACATAGTACTCCCAACACGCAGACGCGAGTATGACAGGGAGACGCTTGTCAGGGACAGTGGTTAAAAATCTCAATTAGTAAGACAGAGAGTGTTAAAAGAACTACATACTAAGGCTAAAAACAGACAGCATGTTACATTAGTGGTACCGTGGCCAACCACTCAGCAAAAATGGTTAAGCTGGGGCTGGACTGTACATAGCAGGGAAGGCCATTCCAGAGACGTATTGTTCGGGGGAAAACGGTTTATATGGTATTGGGTTCGGGACTGAGGAATTAAGTAGTTCAGGTTCCTTGTGTGTGATAGGTGGTTGTGGTCGGCGCATACCAAGTTATTTTTGATTTTATATAGGTATATTACTGATGATTGTATGCGTCGATATTCAAGTGTTTGCCAGTTCAGGGAGTTGATCATTTTTGTTACACTGCTTGTATAGTTATAGTCATTGCAGACATAGCGTGCGGCAGATCTGTGCACTCTTTCTGCTTTATTGGTGAGAGACTTTTGCCAGGGGTGCCAGAGAGTTGAGCAATACTCGAGTTGGGGGACGTACATAGGTGTTATAAGCTTTTTCTTTAACATTCTTTAGCGAAATATATGTACTCATCAACAGCACTAACAACATCTACTGAGGAGCTTTGGTTTAAACATATTTATTCGATAATAATGTACATTACATATACATTGTATACAAAACGAAAATGGATTAAATCGGAAGCTTAAAGCTTAAAAGGAGGAGCTTTGATGTGAAATCAAAGAACACTACAAAATAATGCATATTTACAATACAAAACTCATGCGAGCTCGAGCATTATATCATTGTATATTCCCGCCAGGCATAAGCCAACTCGTAAACGATTGTCAGCAGTATAAAATAAAGACACACCTATATTGTGTGGATCTGTGTTACAGCAATGTCAAACCACCACTCTTCTAATAGCCTGGGAACAGGCGTCGATATATTGTGCCTGGTCAGTCAAATAAATATATAATGCCAGAAGTTAAAAAGTAAAAATTCGACAGACTGGCACCCAGGCTACTCTTCAATATTTAGGCAGTTAAAGCCGTTGTAAACATGCCACAGCCAATGTTGCTTCTAATATAATTTCTACCAGGGCACAAAGGTCTGGCTTTGATGATGCTGTTACAGCCAATTCCGTTGACTAGATCTAAACAACTTCCATTTCATTCACAGAATCAGTGAAACGATACGAGACAGGATAGCGGTTTTATGAAGAAGAAGAATGCTTTATTAAGACTTAAACTTTACAGTTTCTCGTCTGTAACATTTAAACATATTTACAATATATATATAGTACATGTACACTATTCTGATATATGCAATCATGATGAGGATGGACAAATGATGTAATGATTATGGACATATATGGAAAAATAATGACAATGTCATGATGGATTTTAGAATATGCAAAACATGATCATGACTGTATTAAGAGTGTAGGGAGTATTCAACTGGTAACTCATATATCCTAAACAAGTGACATAAGCATTTATGTTGTTGTTCTTCTGTTTTACCAGTATAATAATATTATGTGTAGGTTGTCCTATGCTGGATGGAGTTGGCTTTAATTGTGTACTTTCATAATAGGTATGATACCGACATGTATGCCGTGTAGTTGGACTGTCGAGGTTTCTGATAAACACCCAGTGGAGCTAGTATCTAATACTGTTCTGGTAAACACCCAGTGGAGCTAGTATCTCATACTGTTCTGGTAAACACCCAGTGGAGCTAGTATCTCATACTGTTCTGGTAAACACCCAGTGGAGCTAGTATCTCATACTGTTCTGGTAAACACCCAGTGGAGCTAGTATCTCATACTGTTCTGGTAAACACCCAGTGGAGCTAGTATCTCATACTGTTCTGGTAAACACCCAGTGGAGCTAGTATCTCATACTGTTCTGGTAAACACCCAGTGGAGCTAGTTTCTCATACTGTTCTGGTAAACACCCAGTGGAGCTAGTATCTCATACTGTTCTGGTAAACACCCAGTGGAGCTAGTATCTCATACTGTTCTGGTAAACACCCAGTGGAGCTAGTATCTCATACTGTTCTGGTAAACACCCAGTGGAGCTAGTATCTCATACTGTTCTGGTAAACACCCAGTGGAGCTAGTATCTCATACTGTTCTGGTAAACACCCAGTGGAGCTAGTATCTCATACTGTTCTGGTAAACACCCAGTGGAGCTAGTATCTCATACTGTTCTGGTAAACACCCAGTGGAGCTAGTATCTCATACTGTTCTGGTAAACACCCAGTGGAGCTAGTATCTCATACTGTTCCGGTAAACACCCAGTGGAGCTAGTATCTCATACTGTTCCGGTAAACACCCAGTGGAGCTAGTATCTCATACTGTTCTGGTAAACACCCAGTGGAGCTAGTATCTCATACTGTTCTGGTAAACACCCAGTGGAGCTAGTATCTCATACTGTTCTGGTAAACACCAGTGGAGCTAGTATCTCATACTGTTCTGGTAAACACCCAGTGGAGCTAGTATCTCATACTGTTCTGGTAAACACCCAGTGGAGCTAGTATCTCATACTGTTCTGGTAAACACCCAGTGGAGCTAGTATCTCATACTGTTCTGGTAAACACCCAGTGGAGCTAGTATCTCATACTGTTCTGGTAAACACCCAGTGGAGCTAGTATCTCATACTGTTCTGGTAAACACCCAGTGGAGCTAGTATCTCATACTGTTCTGGTAAACACCCAGTGGAGCTAGTATCTCATACTGTTCTGGTAAACACCAGTATTCTCTTTGTCACATTCTCTGTTCGCAGATGGTCTTATTTCCTCTACACGTTATTGGTGCATATTGGACATTTCATTATCATGTGACATGGCAGTAGCATATATAATGAAGTAAAACACTGTGTACAGCATATGTAATGAAGTAAAACACTGTGTACAGCATATATAATGAAGTAAAACACTGTGTACAGCATATATAATGAAGTAAAACACTGTGTACAGCATATATAATGAAGTAAAACACTGTGTACAACATATATAATGAAGTAAAACACTGTGTACAACATATGTAATGAAGTAAAACACTGTGTACATCATATATAATGAAGTAAACTACTGTGTACAGCATATGTAATGAAGTAAAACACTGTGTACAGCATATGTTATGAAGTAAACACTGTATACAGCATATATAATGAAGTAAAATACTGTGTACAGCATATATAATGAAGTAAAATACTGTGTACAGCATATATAATGAAGTAAAATACTGTATACAGCATATATAATGAGAAGTAAAACACTGTGTACCGGTGAAGCAAGTACATGTTAATACAGCATACGTTATAGTAACACTGTGTACCGGTGAAGCAAGTACATGTTAATACAGCATACGTTATAGTAACACTGTGTACCGGTGAAGCAAGTACATGTTAATACAGCATACGTTATAGTAACACTGTGTACCGGTGAAGCATGTACATGTTAATACAGCATACGTTATAGTAACACTGTGTACCGGTGAAGCAAGTACATGTTAATACAGCATATAGTAACACTGTGTACCGGTGAAGCAAGTACATGTTAATACAGCATATAGTAACACTGTGTACCGGTGAAGCAAGTACATGTTAATACAGCATATAGTAACACTGTGTACCGGTGAAGCAAGTACATGTTAATACAGCATATAGTAACACTGTGTACCGGTGAAGCAAGTACATGTTAATACAGCATATAGTAACACTGTGTACCGGTGAAGCAAGTACATGTTAATACAGCATATAGTAACACTGTGTACCGGTGAAGCAAGTACATGTTAATACAGCATATAGTAACACTGTGTACCGGTGAAGCAAGTACATGTTAATACAGCATATAGTAACACTGTGAACCTGTGAAGCAAGTACATGTTAATACAGCACATAGGAACACTGTGTACCGGTGAAGCAAGTACATGTTAATACAGCATATAGTAACACTGTGTACCGGTGAAGCATGTACATGTTAATACAGCATATAGTAACACTGTGTACCGGTGAAGCATGTACATGTTAATACAGCATATAGTAACACTGTGTACCGGTGAAGCAAGTACATGTTAATACAGCATATAGTAACACTGTGAACCGGTGAAGCAAGTACATGTTAATACAGCATATAGTAACACTGTGTACCGATGAAGCAAGTACATGTTAATACAGCATATAGTAACACTGTGAACCGGTGAAGCAAGTACATGTTAATACAGCATATAGTAACACTGTGTACCGGTGAAGCATGTACATGTTAATACAGCATATAGTAACACTGTGTACCGGTGAAGCAAGTACATGTTAATACAGCATATAGTAACACTGTGTACCGGTGAAGCATGTACATGTTAATACAGCATATAGTAACACTGTGTACCGGTGAAGCATGTACATGTTAATACAGCATATAGTAACACTGTGTACCGGTGAAGCAAGTACATGTTAATACAGCATATAGTAACACTGTGTACCGGTGAAGCAAGTACATGTTAATACAGCATATAGTAACACTGTGTACCGATGAAGCAAGTACATGCTAATACAGCATACGTTATAGTAACATTGTGTACCGGTGAAGCAAGTACATGTTAATACAGCATACGTTATAGTAACACTGTGTACCGGTGAAGCATGTACATGTTAATACAGCATACGTTATAGTAACACTGTGTACCGGTGAAGCAAGTACATGTTAATACAGCATACGTTATAGTAACATTGTGTACCGGTGAAGCAAGTACATGTTAATACAGCATATAGTAATACTGTGTACCGGTGAAGCAAGTACATGTTAATACAGCATATAGTAACACTGTGTACCGGTGAAGCAAGTACATGTTAATACAGCATATAGTAACACTGTGTACCGGTGAAGCATGTACATGTTAATACAGCATACGTTATAGTAACACTGTGTACCGATGAAGCAAGTACATGTTAATACAGCATATAGTAACACTGTGTACCGGTGAAGCAAGTACATGTTAATACAGCATATAGTAACACTGTGTACCGGTGAAGCAAGTACATGTTAATACAGCATATAGTAACACTGTGTACCGATGAAGCAAGTACATGCTAATACAGCATACGTTATAGTAACATTGTGTACCGGTGAAGCAAGTACATGTTAATACAGCATACGTTATAGTAACACTGTGTACCGGTGAAGCATGTACATGTTAATACAGCATACGTTATAGTAACACTGTGTACCGGTGAAGCAAGTACATGTTAATACAGCATACGTTATAGTAACATTGTGTACCGGTGAAGCAAGTACATGTTAATACAGCATATAGTAATACTGTGTACCGGTGAAGCAAGTACATGTTAATACAGCATATAGTAACACTGTGTACCGGTGAAGCAAGTACATGTTAATACAGCATATAGTAATACTGTGTACCGGTGAAGCAAATACATGTTAATACAGCATATAGTAATACTGTGTACCGGTGAAGCATGTACATGTTAATACAGCATACGTTATAGTAACACTGTGTACCGATGAAGCATGTACATGTTAATACAGCATATAGTAACACTGTGTACCGGTGAAGCAAATACATGTTAATACAGCATATAGTAACACTGTGTACCGGTGAAGCAAGTACATGTTAATACAGCATACGTTATAGTAACACTGTGTACCGGTGAAGCATTTACATGTTAATACAGCATACATTATAGTAACACTGTGTACCGGTGAAGCAAGTACATGTTAATACAGCATACATTATAGGAACATTCGTTGCCCTCAAATAGTAACTTTGGAATGCACAGAAATTTATCATCCTATAATCATCAGGAAAATGAAAAAGGCCGATCATTCTAGCGATATTGAAAACTCACCTATGGATTATTATTGTCAATTGTGAAGTGTTTCCTCTCACTTGAACACTCATTTCAACATATACTATACTGTAGTAATTCCTGGTATCTCAGGAAATGTGGGTCACCAGATCAAATCACTTATTCATGAACTCAACTTACAATTATAGACATCCTGGTTGAAAGCAGACACGACACTATACAAACTTAAATAACAATAATATACATCCAAACACACATAATCTCCGCACAATCCGGTGTGAATGACGCACACTCCGGTGTGAATGATGCACAATCCAGTGTGTATGATGCACAATCCGCTATGAATGATGCACAATTCGGTGTGAATGATGCACAATCCAATGTGAATGATGCACAATCCAGTGTGAATGATGCACAATCCGGTGTGAATGACACACAATCACGTGTGAATGACATACATTTGTTTTGTTGTGTGCTCTCTTGTTCTGTGGATGGGAGGATGTACAGGACTTATTTCATCAGTCTGGTCAGCTAATGCATCTATGCAGCTTGTTCTGTGGATGTACAGCACTTACTGCATCATAATCACAGTCTTGTCAACTAATGCATCTATGCAGCTTGTTCTGTGGATGTACAGCACTTACTAGATCACAGTCTGGTCAAATAATGCATCTCTGCAGCTTGTTCTGTGGATGTACAGGACTTACTTCATCAGTCTGGTCAACTAATGCATCTATGCAGCTTATTCTGTGGATGTACAGCACTTACTGCATCACAATCACAGTCTGGTCAACTAATGCATCTATGCAGCTTGTTCTGTGGATGTACAGCACTTACTGCATCAGTCTGGTCAACTAATGCATCTATGCAGCTTGTTCTGTGGATGTACAGCACTTACTGCATCAGTCTGGTCAACTAATGCATCTATGCAGCTTGTTCTGTGGATGTATAGCACTTACTGCATCAGTCTGGTCAACTAATGCATCTATGCAGCTTGTTCTGTGGATGTACAGCACTTACTGCATCACAATCACAGTCTGGTCAACTAATGCATCTATGCAGCTTGTTCTGTGGATGTACAGCACTTACTGCATCAGTCTGGTCAACTAATGCATCTATGCAGCTTGTTCTGTGGATGAATAGCACTTACTGCATCAGTCTGGTCAAATAATGCATCTATGCAGCTTGTTCTGTGGATGTACAGCACTTACTGCATCACACTCACCGTCTTGTCATTTAATGCATCTATGAAAAGAGGAACAGGGAAATAACACACACTTGCCAGCCTACCACTACACCACAGTCACTACTGAAACCTGTGAGCACATCAATCCACAACACAACCACTACTAAAACCATCAATCCACAACACAACCACTACTAAAACATGTGAAACCATCAATCCACAACACAACCACTACTAAAACCATCAATCCACAACACAACCACTACTAAACATAAACCATCAATCCACAACACAACCACTACTAAAACCATCAATCCACAACACAACCACTACTAAACATGTAAACCATCAATCCACAACACAACCACTACTAAAACCATCAATCCACAACACAACCACTACTAAAACCATCAATCCACAACACAACCACTACTAAAACCATCAATCCACAACACAACCACTACTAAACCATCAATCCACAACACAACCACTACTAAAACCATCAATCCACAACACAACCACTACTAAAACCATCAATCCACAACACAACCACTACTAAACATGTGAAACCATCAATCCACAACACAACCACTACTAAACCATCAATCCACAACACAACCACTACTAACAAACCATCAATCCACAACACAACCACTACTAAAACATGTGAAACCATCAATCCACAACACAACCACTACTAAAACCATCAATCCACAACACAACCACTACTAAAACCATCAATCCACAACACAACCACTACTAAAACCATCAATCCACAACACAACCACTACTAAAACCATCATCCACAACACAACCACTACTAAAACCATCAATCCACACCAACCACTACTAAACCTCAATCCACACACAACCACTACTAAAACATGTGAAACCATCAATCCACAACACAACCACTACTAAAACCATCAATCCACAACACAACCACTACTAAAACCATCAATCCACAACACAACCACTACTAAAACATGTGAAACCATCAATCCACAACACAACCACTACTAAAACCATCAATCCACAACACAACCACTACTAAAACCATCAATCCACAACACAACCACTACTAAACCATCAATCCACAACACAACCACTACTAAAACATGTGAAACCATCAATCCACAACACAACCACTACTAAAACCATCAATCCACAACACAACCACTACTAAAACCATCAATCCACAACACAACCACTACTAAAACCATCAATCCACAACACAACCACTACTAAAACCATCAATCCACAACACAACCACTACTAAACCATCAATCCACAACACAACCACTACTAAAACCATCAATCCACAACACAACCACTACTAAAACCATCAATCCACAACACAACCACTACTAAAACCATCAATCCACAACACAACCACTACTAAAACCATCAATCCACAACACAACCACTACTAAAACCATCAATCCACAACACAACCACTACTAAAACCATCAATCCACAACACAACCACTACTAAAACCATCAATCCACAACACAACCACTACTAAAACCATCAATCCACAACACAACCACTACTAAAACCATCAATCCACAACACAACCACTACTAAAACCATCAATCCACAACACAACCACTACTAAACCATCAATCCACAACACAACCACTACTAAAACCATCAATCCACAACACAACCACTACTAAAACCATCAATCCACAACACAACCACTACTAAAACCATCAATCCACAACACAACCACTACTAAAACCATCAATCCACAACACAACCACTACTAAACCATCAATCCACAACACAACCACTACTAAAACCATCAATCCACAACACAACCACTACTAAAACCATCAATCCACAACACAACCACTACTAAAACCATCAATCCACAACACAACCACTACTAAACCATCAATCCACAACACAACCACTACTAAAACCATCAATCCACAACACAACCACTACTAAAACCATCAATCCACAA
>CM026390.1:35982234-35997993 GCA_014843695.1 Archivesica marissinica | reverse complement strand
GGATAACAGCAATAGTCCATGCATGATTCATGACTGTCATATAATACATGGATAACAGCAATAGTCCATGCATGATTCATGACTGTCATATAATACATGGATAACAGCAATAGTCCATGCATGATTCATGACTGTCATATAATACATATTAATGGATAACAGCAATAGTCCATGCATGATTCATGACTGTCATATAATACATATGAATGGATAACAGCAATAGTCCATGCATGATTCATGACTGTCATATAATACATATTAATGGATAACAGCAATAGTCCATGCATGATTCATGACTGTCATATAATACATATGAATGGATAACAGCAATAGTCCATGCATGATTCATGACTGTCATATAATACATGGATAACAGCAATAGTCCATGCATGATTCATGACTGTCATATAATACATATTAATGGATAACAGCAATAGTCCATGCATGATTCATGACTGTCATATAATACATGGATAACAGCAATAGTCCATGCATGATTCATGACTGTCATATAATACATATTAATGGATAACAGCAATAGTCCATGCATGATTCATGACTGTCATATAATACATATGAATGGATAACAGCAATAGTCCATGCATGATTCATGACTGTCATATAATACATATGAATGGATAACAGCAATAGTCCATGCATGATTCATGACTGTCATATAATACATATTAATGGATAACAGCAATAGTCCATGCATGATTCATGACTGTCATATAATACATATGAATGGATAACAGCAATAGTCCATGCATGATTCATGACTGTCATATAATACATATTAATGGATAACAGCAATAGTCCATGCATGATTCATGACTGTCATATAATACATATTAATGGATAACAGCAATAGTCCATGCATGATTCATGACTGTCATATAATACATATCAATGGATAACAGCAATAGTCCATGCATGATTCATGACTGTCATATAATACATATCAATGGATAACAGCAATAGTCCATGTATGATTCATGACTGTCATATAATACATGGATAACAGCAATAGTCCATGCATGATTCATGACTGTCATATAATACATGGATAACAGCAATAGTCCATGCATGATTCATGACTGTCATATACATATGAATGGATAACAGCAATAGTCCATGCATGATTCATGACTGTCATATACATATGAATGGATAACAGCAATATTAGTCCTATCACACTCTGCCCGACAAAATACCACATAATTTTGTGTTACAAAGCTGCATCGCCAGGTGCCTTTTTACTTGTACCCAACTAATATTTGCAGTTTCTATATTTACTGTAATATTATGGACCGCTAAGAAAACTTGAATGGTCAAGTGTGTGGGGAAAATGTGTTCCAGTTCTAAGATTTCATGTGATTTTGGCACAGTGTAAACTGTTTATTTGTATCTAAGAAGCAATAGAAATATTCTTCAAGACATAACAAAATACAAAATGTTATGAAATTATACAAACAAATTGTTTTAGCTTAGTGTAAATAATACTTGGTTGCCGATATGATAAAAGACGTTTAAAGGTGTTAGGAAAGCATTGTATTATTTTCTATTTTCCATTTATCTCGAAACCTCTTGCCCACCAAGATGTGTTTTCCTGGGCCGACCTAAGCGGTTTATACAAATTATTTTAGTGTCTTGATTTGCAAATCAAGTTCTTACAATGAGAGTTTAACCGCTCTCGAGACCTCATTCCTGATGGAATCCATCGCCATGATGAAGAGAAGATGCAAGGTGGAATTTAAATGCCTTGCCAAAGAGCACAACGTAACAGCTACAGCTGCGCGAACTCCGGACTTCTCACACCTAAAGCTACAACAGCTCTATAACGACTTCATTATAAAATGACAATTACATGGGCAACATCTGAGACCCCATTATATGTTACTAGGTCGTCTTTCAGCCCTTGCTTTCAAGTCAATATGTCCATCTCAGAACACTAGATTTACAGTATTATTTATAAGTCCAGCCTGTACGACGAGTAACTGACTGATCAACAGGGGGGGGGGAGATGGGGGGGCAGGTTTACTAGAAATGTTAGCCATACGTTAAGTGGCAGGTTCGGCTCCTTATCTCTGAGGTTCCGGAGCAGTGGCCGGTTTGGCTCCTTATCTCTGGGGTTCCGGAGCAGTGGCCGGTTCGGCTCCTTATCTCTGGGATTAGGGAGCATACACATGAATATTATTCAATAATTAACTGAGAAAACAGTCTATATCAAATACTTAGTATCATACTGTTAACAACAATAATCAATAATCACAATAACCATATTGATTAGCACTTGAATACTGTCTCTCAAAATACTCTGTCTACCATGCCCTTGTTCTAATATGTAACAATGTTAAACACAGTTAAATAACTTCCAGCATTCAATATAAAATATATTTGTTTTGATTCTGGTAGTATTTACAGGCGTAGTTAACATACATATATAGGATCTTGGACGCGTGGCGATTTCATGCCATATTTTATAAAAACGAGTTTCATAAAATATGGAATGAAATCACCACAAGTGCAAGGTCCTTTTTATAATATTACCATATAACACTCGTTTTTATAATATTTTTGCACATTATAACATTGCTACTTGCATTTTGGCGCCAATCTTCAGCACAAATTGTAATAATGTCACTATGGAAACCAGTATTATAATTACGTAAAGACTTCATTTAAATCGGCGTTTGTCTTATCGTTAACGTTATGTACCAATTCAAACAGAAATCTGCATAACTAAGTTTAATTTACAAATATTAAGGATTATTCTCTCAACCAATCAGAATCCTTCCAGGTTGTATTAAACAGGTGTACATATAAGAAAATATGTGATGGCTGTATGAAACTGAATACAAGCAAAGTAAAGTGATAAAAAAATATACATGTGATTTAACTGTGTGATAACACATACCTGTATATAAAATGACAATTAGCCAGTGGAATATGTGAGTGGGAGTTACACCGGATATAAACTAATGGCAAGTTAATGTTCATAGAACTGCACAATGCATGGCACTGAATGTAGTAATGTATTCTCTATACATGTCTCGTGACAGAGTAGCAAAGAATTACTTTAGGTTGCCGGATTGAGAACAGCATTGTAAAACACTAGTAGCATCTTTTAATATCGTTTATTTCTCAATATTTACATTGATACTGCATTTCGTTCGATGAACGTATATGCTCTGTTTGCATCCATTTTTGTATGAATATAATATATGCAGCAGACATGCGCACTCGATGCTACGGGCATGTACATTCGCAGTGTTTGCCAACCTTTCTCGCAAGAAAAGATGTGTCTTATAGGTTTCCCTGTTCCAAGAATGATGTCATTACTAGTTCTGGCACACGGCAAGTCGCGAATCTGGACTAAATACATTTTAACTGCAAAGTGTTTTTGTTATCATTGAATAAGAATAATGTAAATAGAATGAATCGTGGGTTAATAATTTCCATTGGGGTATGAACTACATTGGGTGTGTTGAAAGCTTTGGCCTGCACACACTTTAAACATGCCCAATGTAGTTCATACGACGATGGAAACAATTAACTCACTCTTCATTCCTAAATAACGGTACTTCACACACCTCTATAAAGTATAAACTTTATTTATTTTACAACAATTGCAAAACAAGCTTTATCAAGTTATATAAATCACTCTAGTTGACGCTAATGACTCGGCCTCAAGGTTCTGATTGGTTCACTCGACAGTAAACTCGGAATCAACCAATCAAATCTGAGAAAAGTTTTATAACCTCGGGCACAGGTTCTTAGGCACTAGACTCAATATGATGCACATTTGTGTGATTTAATTTGAAAAACGGCATAACCGTTTCAAAGATATGGAGCATACTAAAATTAAAATGGAACAGACAGACATCTGCAAAACAATATACCTTTCTTACACAACTAGAATTGCTAACACTTCTTTCTGGTGTATAATGCATTATCATTTTAACTAAATATAACTTCAGTCTTAACTCATTACATGCTTGGGTATCTGTCGTTGTGCTAGAAAAAGTACTACAGGGGTGTTGAAATCCTATGCCTCATGACTCATCCGATCCATCCAATTTATCGAACGCACAAGTGGAATTTTGCATCTAAGTTGTCCGCGGAAAAGTAGATAAAATGTTGGCATAAATCAAAGGAACTACTCTGAGAAAACATAATTTCATTGTATGCATGCTTACTACATTAATAAACCCTGTTTAAACAAACAAATTAGTTAACGATAGTTGGAAATGTAAACATTCCACCATGATGGTTATGTATAAAACATTTACCAAACCCAGCCATGTCAGCGGACAGTGTTCAATCCGTGAGGCAGGTAATTCATTAACTTTATTTAACGAATGTTTACAAATTACTAGATTCAGTGCAGCGACTTATTGTTTTTAATCAAGACCCTGCAACAAATATCTCAATAGCAGGAGAACATAGTCTGATACACTAGACAAAGACCAAAAAACAACAAATAACGTAAATATGGTTTGTTGATGGTTCCTGGATTACAGAGCTTCCACAGAGGCAACCAGATGATCGTGATAAAGTTACAGGTCACATATTATGCACACAGTACCTGCAATTAACAAGACAATACGTTCAGTTTTTATGTTGCCAAGAAAGTTGAAGACACATTTATTGCAGTTTAACCCTTTCCTTCATAGAGCTGTTGGTTAATATACTATCTCCATACAAACGACAGCCATTTAGCTATCATGCAGTGGATAAGCAGTCGCCATATCTATCCCAGCTCCATAGATATTACTGGAGCTACATGAGATTCTGGCCTTTATTATGAACATTGGCTTGGCTACTACATTGTCAGTGTATATCGTATTGGTAATGGCGTCAAGAGGTGCTTCTATGAGGGAAAGGGTTATGAGCATTGGTTTGGCTACTACATTGTCAGTGTATATCGTATTGGTAATGGCATCAAGAGGTGCTTCTATGAGGGAAAGGGTTATGAGCATTGGTTTGGCTACTACATTGTCAGTGTATGTCGTATTGGTAATGGCGTCAAGAGGTGCTTCTATGAGGGAAAGGGTTATGAGCATTGGTTTGGATACTACATTGTCAATGTATATCGTATTGGTAATGGCGTCAAGAGGTGCTTCTATGAGGGAAAGGGTTATGAGCATTGGTTTGGCTACTACATTGTCAATGTATATTGTATTGGTAATGGCGTCAAGAGGTGCTTCTATGAGGGAAAGGGTTATGAACATTGGTTTGGCTACTACATTGTCAGTGTATATCGTATTGGTAATGGCGTCAAGAGGTGCTTCTATGAGAGAAAGGGTTATGAGCATTGGTTTGGCTACTACATTGTCAATGTATATCGTATTGGTAATGGCGTCAAGAGGTGCTTCTATGAGGGAAAGGGTTAAATATCTGTCAAAAATGTTGTGTGCATGTCAGAACCTGAATCAAAGGGCAAGTCGACTTTGGTCTTAATTTTGGTGACAAGTAGGATTCAGTGACGGACAAGTCAATTTCTGCTGTCTACTTTTAAAGTGAACAATTTGGAGATTTCCACATCCATGTACCATGTACAGAAGTATACCATTAATCCTGTGGCATTACCAAAGCATCTAGGACATTTTCTGTATTACCGGTATGAGCAAAATAGGGAGAGTGGGGAGGTGGATGTTCAAATTTCATAAATTCTAATAGACAAAACACAACTTGATTTCCTTTAAACATCAGAGTATTATCTTTGTGTCAATTCCCACAAAAAACATTCCTGGTTACAGTGTGAGCTGTATTCAGCAGCAAGCATGTACCAAGCAGCTAACATGTAGCAAGCAGCTAATCTCTTGGAGCCTGTACCAAGCAGCTAACATGTAGTAAACAGCTAATCTCTTGGAGCCTGTACCAAGCAGCTAACATGTAGTAAACAGCTAATCTCTTGGAGCCTGTACCAATCAGCTAACATGTACCAAGCAGCTAACATGTAGCAAGCAGCTAATCTCTTGGAGCCTGTACCAAGCAGCTAACATGTAGTAAGCAGCTAATCTCTTGGAGCCTGTACCAAGCAGCTAACATGTAGTAAGCAGCTAATCTCTTGGAGCCTGTACCAATCAGCTAACATGTACCAAGCAGCTAACATGTAGTAAGCAGCTAATCTCTTGGAGCCTGTACCAAGCAGCTAACATGTAGTAAGCAGCTAATCTCTTGGAGCCTGTACCAAGCAGCTAACATGTAGCAAGCAGCTAATCTCTTGGAGCCTGTACCAATCAGCTAACATGTACCAAGCAGCTAACATGTAGTAAGCAGCTAATCTCTTGGAGCCTGTACCAAGCAGCTAACATGTAGTAAGCAGCTAATCTCTTGGAGCCTGTACCAAGCAGCTAACATGTAGTAAGCAGCTAATCTCTTGGAGCCTGTACCAAGCAGCTAACATGTAGTAAGCAGCTAATCTCTTGGAGCCTGTACCAAGCAGCTAACATGTAGTAAGCAGCTAATCTCTTGGAGCCTGTACCAAGCAGCTAACATGTAGTAAGCAGCTAATCTCTTGGAGCCTGTACCAAGCAGCTAACATGTAGTAAGCAGCTAATCTCTTGGAGCCTGTACCAAGCAGCTAACATGTAGTAAGCAGCTAATCTCTTGGAGCCTGTACCAAGCAGCTAACATGTAGTAAGCAGCTAATCTCTTGGAGCCTGTACCAAGCAGCTAACATGTAGTAAGCAGCTAATCTCTTGGAGCCTGTACCAAGCAGCTAACATGTAGTAAGCAGCTAATCTCTTGGAGCCTGTACCAAGCAGCTAACATGTAGTAAGCAGTTAATCTCTTGGAGCCTGTACCAAGCAGCTAACATGTAGTAAGCAGCTAATCTCTTGGAGCCTGTACCAAGCAGCTAACATGTAGTAAGCAGCTAATCTCTTGGAGCCTGTACCAATCAGCTAACATGTAGTAAGCAGCTAATCTCTTGGAGCCTGTACCAAGCAGCTAACATGTAGTAAACAGCTAATCTCTTGGAGCCTGTACCAAGCAGCTAACATGTAGTAAGCAGCTAATCTCTTGGAGCCTGTACCAAGCAGCTAACATGTAGTAAGCAGCTAATCTCTTGGAGCCTGTACCAAGCAGCTAACATCTAGTAAGCAGCTAATCTCTTGGAGTCACATACTGGGAAGTTATAATATACATTCATTTTGAGCTCCAAAAATCCCCGTCTGCTAGCTGCCAGGTTTGCCTGTATTTTGTACCTTATCGCAGTAGTATAATGATCACACATGCACGCACGATTATGACCAAGCCATGTAATAACTACACAAGTGACAAACAGTACTATAGTACTTCTATTATCTCAACAGTCTAGCTCTCTCGCATACCTACTACCTCCACTTTACTTCCTCAATCAAACCACTTACTCATCATTACCACAAAGGTCTCACATTTTCTACAATTCCTTTCAGGAAGTATAAATTTGTCTACCAATAACGTGTCATATGCCCATTAAAGAGTACAGTTTCGAAGATAAACTATCAAATAGATCTATATATGGTCATGATTGGCTGGCAATAATCCATTTACTTACATTTTTAAAAAAAAGTGTTCCAGCAACAAATTTGAATCAAAAAGAGTATAAACAATCAAGAAATATTGATAAGTGATATGTATTTAGTGGTACAAATTTAGTTGGTTATTGGCGAGTTTGCTGCAAAATGATGCAGGTATTACAGCATGGATTAACAATCTTGGTTTTCACATCTCATTTATATCAAAATAATAATGTACAGTATGGCGCCAAAAGTCTCACACTTACAGCAATCAGATATACAGCAAAATCCTGTATTAGGATACTGTAATAGACTGTGATTGTGTATTGAGATATTTAGTGATCTAGCATGGATCATAAACAAAGAGAACCATTAAAATGGCTGCCGCTCACCTGTGAAGCTAATGTTTTACGATGAAAGCATCAGACTAACTTCCATAGAAGCCACTGTGGTTGTTGTTGACGAGTCTCTAAATACTGGGTTCACGTTTGCCACAGGAACAATGATTCGAGTCAATTCAGCATTCAATAAAATATGCACTGTGACCAGCTTCGTACAAAGTAAAGCTGCTCGACTGATCATTGGACCTTTCTTGAGTGATCTAGGACATCAAGTTTTTTAATAGAAACACATCAACACATAAAATGAGAAAATGTTTAAACAAATTCTGATAAAAACTGATGCAGTGACCTAGTTCTTAAAAACGGTAATCTGGCAATATATCTATCTATACATTATTATAATGTACATTGCTTTTTGAATGTATGATTATTGTGTTAATACATGTGTGTATTATTTTGTAAATATTTGTAAATAATGAACTGAATAAACCTTAAAAAAACAAAAAAACAAAACCATAATCCATTTTTTCCATTGACGAGAAGAAATATTTATGAAGGTATAAGATTGTAATCAAGTTCATGGACATTGAGTGCTGGAGGAAGAACTAAATGTTGAGGCAGATGCTATGGAGGAAGAACTAAAGGTTGATGCTAAGGAGGGAGGCGATTAATCTAAGTAGATAAGGTTGTCCAAAGGCTTAGATAAGTCACAACACAATTCTAGCTAAACCTATACTTTGTAAATTAGAGAAAAGTTTTGATAAACCTTCATAATCAAGTAGTTTCTCAAAGGATTGACTTAATTCTAACAAATTTGGTATGGTAGAGATCACTGCAAGGATATTAGTATGCTACTAGTATTTAAAGTAATGGATCAGAGGATGGACAGACAAAGGTTGATCCAAATGAACTAAAAGCTTATACTGCCTCATACACGAGTTGTATAACTCTATCTTCCGCAGACTATTATGCCATTAAATAATTCCTGTAGGAGGCAGTATCTACAATATCACTATACAGCCGTAACTTCACACCCGTCCCATTCATCGTCCGTGTCACTGTCGGAGAAATTATCATCAGCGTCACTCTCTTCTGTAGAAGCTGTATTATTCTGTCCCACGCAAGTATCACTGTTTGCATTAGGCTGTACATATTTGTTGGCTCTCCGGTCACCAGTTGGGGACACTCTTGGGTGTCTATTTGGTACGACTTGAAGGTGTCTATGAGCATTGTCTAAAGCACCATCTTTGTCAACCTTTGACAACAACTCTGGAACTGACTGAGAGGTCGGCGGTGCAAGTTTTTGATTAGAAAAATCATTGCAACTACAATGAGGCTCATTGCCAGCAACCCAAAGTCTACTCATGGGACCTGCCGGTGGACCTGTTGTACCATCCGGGATTCTTGTAATACTGCCATTGCTGGAATTGCCATTTCTAGCCGTTGGTCTCGTACCAGTATATAAGCTATCATCTGTTTGTGACCTATTAACACAGTTTGGATTACTGATGTATGTCCCGTCTATCGGGTACTCAAAATAGAATACCACCTGAAAAACATAGAAATGATTATAAAAACAGTTTGCTTGTCGGACCTAAGAGTTAGTTTATACAAATTTATTTGAGCTCAATTGCGAAACAAGTTCTTATAACTTATATTAATCACTCTCGAGACCTCATTCCTGATGGAATCCATCGCCACGAGGGGAAGAAGAGGCATGTGGAATTTAAATGCCTTGCCCAAGGGCACAATCGTAACGGCTCCAGCGGGGCTCGAATACCGGGCCATTCGCACATGAAACGAACGTACAACCACTGAGCTATCACGACTTCCACAACCTAAGAGTTGTACATGCATTGCAAACGACAAAAGATGCTCCTTTGGGAATTATTTCAGACAAGGATGGGCACCCGTGTAAAAACCAACAACTTCAACAAGATAGCTGATTAGCGTCCTAACTTGAAAGATTTCAACTCCATTGGAACTTGAACACAGCTTTCAGGGGAAAGTGATAGCTAGTCCACCATTCACAACATCCACTCAGCATTATCGGCACAGGGTGATCTGTACACAATATTATATCAATGGGATAATAAATAAAACTATCACTGAAGACGCTTTGATACAGGAAAGATAAAATGTCAGACATTGTCATTGTTTGGTAATCATGTATATGTAAATGCATAGAAAACTGACATGTGCTACTGTGTAATCATGGATATATATGTAAATGCATAGAAAACTGACATGTGCTACTGTGTAATCATGGATATATATGTAAATGCATAGAAAACTGACATGTGCTACTGTGTAATCATGGATATATATGTAAATGCATAGAAAACTGACATGTGCTGCTGTGTAATCATGTATATATATATGTAAATGCATAGAAAACTGACATGTGCTACTGTGTAATCATGTATATATATATGTAAATGCATAGAAAACTGACATGTGCTACTGTGTAATCATGGATATATATATGTAAATGCATAGAAAACTGACATGTGCTACTGTGTAATCATGTATATATATATGTAAATGCATAGAAAACTGACATGTGCTACTGTGTAATCATGTATATATATATGTAAATGCATAGAAAACTGACATGTGCTACTGTGTAATCATGTATATATATATGTAAATGCATAGAAAACCGACATGTGATGCTGTGTAATCATGGATATATATGTAAATGCATAGAAAACTGACATGTGCTACTGTGTAATCATGGATATATATATGTAAATGCATAGAAAACTGACATGTGCTGCTGTGTAATCATGTATATATGTAAATGCATAGAAAACTGACATGTGCTACTGTGTAATCATGTATATATGTAAATGCATAGAAAACTGACATGTGATGCTGTGTAATCATGGACATATATATATGTAAATGCATAGAAAACTGACATGTGCTACTGTGTAATCATGTATATATGTAAATGCATAGAAAACTGACATGTGCTACTGTGTAATCATGTATATATGTAAATGCATAGAAAACTGACATGTGATGCTGTGTAATCATGGATATATATATATATGTAAATGCATAGAAAACTGACATGTGCTACTGTGTAATCATGTATATATGTAAATGCATAGAAAACTGACATGTGATGCTGTGTAATCATGGATATATATATATGTAAATGCATAGAAAACTGACATGTGCTGCTGTGTAATCATGTATATATGTAAATGCATAGAAAACTGACATGTGCTGCTGTGTAATAATGTATATATGTAAATGCATAGAAAACTGACATGTGCTGCTGTGTAATCATGTATATATGTAAATGCATAGAAAACTGACATGTGCTGCTGTGTAATCATGTATATATGTAAATGCATAGAAAACTGACATGTGCTACTGTGTAATCATGGATATATATATGTAAATGCATAGAAAACTGACATGTGCTGCTGTGTAATCATGTATATATGTAAATGCATAGAAAACTGACATGTGCTGCTGTGTAATCATGTATATATATATGTAAATGCATAGAAAACTGACATGTGCTGCTGTGTAATCATGGATATATGTAAATGCATAGAAAACTGACATGTGCTACTGTGTAATCATGTATATATGTAAATGCATAGAAAACTGACATGTGCTACTGTGTAATCATGGATATATGTAAATGCATAGAAAACTGACATGTGCTACTGTGTAATCATGTATATATATATATGTAAATGCATAGAAAACTGACATGTGCTGCTGTGTAATCATGTATATATGTAAATGCATAGAAAACTGACATGTGCTACTGTGTAATCATGGATATATGTAAATGCATAGAAAACTGACATGTGCTGCTGTGTAATCATGTATATATATATATGTAAATGCATAGAAAACTGACATGTGATGCTGTGTAATCATGGATATATGTAAATGCATAGAAAACTGACATGTGCTGCTGTGTAATCATGTATATATGTAAATGCATAGAAAACTGACATGTGCTACTGTGTAATCATGTATATATGTAAATGCATAGAAAACTGACATGTGCTACTGTGTAATCATGTATATATGTAAATGCATAGAAAACTGACATGTGCTACTGTGTAATCATGGATATATGTAAATGCATAGAAAACTGACATGTGCTACTGTGTAATCATGGATATATGTAAATGCATAGAAAACTGACATGTGATGCTGTGTAATCATGGATATATGTAAATGCATAGAAAACTGACATGTGCTGCTGTGTAATCATGTATATATGTAAATGCATAGAAAACTGACATGTGCTACTGTGTAATCATGGATATATGTAAATGCATAGAAAACTGACATGTGCTACTGTGTAATCATGGATATATGTAAATGCATAGAAAACTGACATGTGCTACTGTGTAATCATGGATATATGTAAATGCATAGAAAACTGACATGTGATGCTGTGTAATCATGGATATATGTAAATGCATAGAAAACTGACATGTGCTGCTGTGTAATCATGTATATGTAAATGCATAGAAAACTGACATGTGATGCTGTGTAATCATGTATATATGTAAATGCATAGAAAACTGACATGTGCTACTGTGTAATCATGGATAAATGTAAATGCATAGAAAACTGACATGTGCTACTGTGTAATCATGGATATATATATGTAAATGCATAGAAAACTGACATGTGATGCTGTGTAATCATGTATATAGGTAAATGCATAGAAAACTGACATGTGCTGCTGTGTAATCATGGATATATATATGTAAATGCATAGAAAACTGACATATGCTGCTGTGTAATCATGTATATATGTAAATGCATAGAAAACTGACATGTGCTGCTGTGTAATCATGGATATATATATGTAAATGCATAGAAAACTGACATGTGATGCTGTGTAATCATGTATATATATATGTAAATGCATAGAAAACTGACATGTGATGCTGTGTAATCATGGATATATATATGTAAATGCATAGAAAACTGACATGTGATGCTGTGTAATCATGGATATATATATGTAAATGCATAGAAAACTGACATGTGATGCTGTGTAATCATGGATATATATATATGTAAATGCATAGAAAACTGACATGTGCTGCTGTGTAATCATGGATATATATATGTAAATGCATAGAAAACTGACATGTGCTGCTGTGTAATCATGGATATATATATATATATGTAAATGCATAGAAAACTGACATGTGCTGCTGTGTAATCATGGATATATATATGTAAATGCATAGAAAACTAACATGTGCTGCTGTGTAATCATGGATATATATATGTAAATGCATAGAAAACTGACATGTGCTGCTGTGTAATCATGTATATATATATGTAAATGCATAGAAAACTGACATGTGCTACTGTGTAACCATTGATATATATATATGTAAATGCATAGAAAACTGACATGTGCTGCTGTGTAATCATGGATATATATATATGTAAATGCATAGAAAACTGACATGTGCTACTGTATAATCATGTATATATATATATGTAAATGCATAGAAAACTGACATGTGCTACTGTGTAATCATGTATATATATATATGTAAATGCATAGAAAACTGACATGTGCTACTGTGTAATCATGTATATATATATATGTAAATGCATAGAAAACTGACATGTGCTGCTGTGTAATCATGTATATATATATATGTAAATGCATAGAAAACTGACATGTGCTGCTGTGTAATCATGATATATATATATGTAAATGCATAGAAAACTGACATGTGCTGCTGTGTAATCATGGATATATATGTAAATGCATAGAAAACTGACATGTGCTACTGTGTAATCATGTATATATATATATATATATATGTAAATGCATAGAAAACTGACATGTGATGCTGTGTAATCATGTATATATGTAAATGCATAGAAAACTGACATGTGCTGCTGTGTAATCATGTATATATATATGTAAATGCATAGAAAACTGACATGTGCTACTGTGTAATCATGTATATATGTAAATGCATAGAAAACTGACATGTGCTACTGTGTAATCATGGATATAAGTAAATGCATAGAAAACTGACATGTGCTACTGTGTAATCATGGATATATGTAAATGCATAGAAAACTGACATGTGATGCTGTGTAATCATGGATATATGTAAATGCATAAAAAACTGACATGTGCTGCTGTGTAATCATGTATATGTAAATGCATAGAAAACTGACATGTGATGCTGTGTAATCATGTATATATGTAAATGCATAGAAAACTGACATGTGCTGCTGTGTAATCATGTATATATATATGTAAATGCATAGAAAACTGACATGTGCTACTGTGTAATCATGTATATATGTAAATGCATAGAAAACTGACATGTGCTACTGTGTAATCATGTATATATGTAAATGCATAGAAAACTGACATGTGCTACTGTGTAATCATGGATATATGTAAATGCATAGAAAACTGACATTGCTACTGTGTAATCATGGATATATGTAAATGCATAGAAAACTGACATGTGCTACTGTGTAATCATGGATATATGTAAATGCATAGAAAACTGACATGTGATGCTGTGTAATCATGGATATATGTAAATGCATAGAAAACTGACATGTGCTGCTGTGTAATCATGTATATGTAAATGCATAGAAAACTGACATGTGATGCTGTGTAATCATGTATATATGTAAATGCATAGAAAACTGACATGTGCTGCTGTGTAATCATGGATATATGTAAATGCATAGAAAACTGACATGTGCTACTGTGTAATCATGATATATATATGTAAATGCATAGAAAACTGACATGTGCTGCTGTGTAATCATGTATATGTAAATGCATAGAAAACTGACATGTGATGCTGTGTAATCATGTATATATGTAAATGCATAGAAAACTGACATGTGCTACTGTGTAATCATGGATATATGTAAATGCATAGAAAACTGACATGTGCTACTGTGTAATCATGGATATATATATGTAAATGCATAGAAAACTGACATGTGCTGCTGTGTAATCATGTATATGTAAATGCATAGAAAACTGACATGTGATGCTGTGTAATCATGTATATATGTAAATGCATAGAAAACTGACATGTGCTACTGTGTAATCATGGATATATGTAAATGCATAGAAAACTGACATGTGCTACTGTGTAATCATGGATATATATATGTAAATGCATAGAAAACTGACATGTGATGCTGTGTAATCATGTATATATGTAAATGCATAGAAAACTGACATGTGCTGCTGTGTAATCATGGATATATATATGTAAATGCATAGAAAACTGACATATGCTGCTGTGTAATCATGTATATATGTAAATGCATAGAAAACTGACATGTGCTGCTGTGTAATCATGGATATATATATGTAAATGCATAGAAAACTGACATGTGCTGCTGTGTAATCATGGATATATATATGTAAATGCATAGAAAACTGACATATGATGCTGTGTAATCATGTATATATGTAAATGCATAGAAAACTGACATGTGCTGCTGTGTAATCATGGATATATATATGTAAATGCATAGAAAACTGACATGTGCTACTGTGTAATCATGTATATATGTAAATGCATAGAAAACTGACATGTGATGCTGTGTAATCATGGATATATATATGTAAATGCATAGAAAACTGACATGTGATGCTGTGTAATCATGGATATATATATGTAAATGCATAGAAAACTGACATGTGATGCTGTGTAATCATGTATATATGTAAATGCATAGAAAACTGACATGTGCTACTGTGTAATCATGTATATATGTAAATGCATAGAAAACTGACATGTGCTACTGTGTAATCATGGATATATATATGTAAATGCATAGAAAACTGACATGTGATGCTGTGTAATCATGTATATATGTAAATGCATAGAAAACTGACA
>CM026390.1:35741451-35981234 GCA_014843695.1 Archivesica marissinica | reverse complement strand
ATGTAAATGCATAGAAAACTGACATGTGCTACTGTGTAATCATGTATATATGTAAATGCATAGAAAACTGACATGTGCTACTGTGTAATCATGGATATATGTAAATGCATAGAAAACTGACATGTGCTACTGTGTAATCATGATATATATATATGTAAATGCATAGAAAACTGACATGTGCTGCTGTGTAATCATGTATATATGTAAATGCATAGAAAACTGACATGTGCTACTGTGTAATCATGGATATATGTAAATGCATAGAAAACTGACATGTGCTGCTGTGTAATCATGTATATATATATATGTAAATGCATAGAAAACTGACATGTGCTGCTGTGTAATCATGTATATATGTAAATGCATAGAAAACTGACATGTGCTACTGTGTAATCATGTATATATGTAAATGCATAGAAAACTGACATGTGCTACTGTGTAATCATGGATATATATATGTAAATGCATAGAAAACTGACATGTGCTACTGTGTAATCATGTATATATGTAAATGCATAGAAAACTGACATGTGCTGCTGTGTAATCATGGATATATGTAAATGCATAGAAAACTGACATGTGCTACTGTGTAATCATGTATATATGTAAATGCATAGAAAACTGACATGTGCTACTGTGTAATCATGTATATATGTAAATGCATAGAAAACTGACATGTGCTACTGTGTAATCATGTATATATGTAAATGCATAGAAAACTGACATGTGCTACTGTGTAATCATGGATATATGTAAATGCATAGAAAACTGACATGTGCTACTGTGTAATCATGGATATATGTAAATGCATAGAAAACTGACATGTGCTGCTGTGTAATCATGGATATATGTAAATGCATAGAAAACTGACATGTGCTGCTGTGTAATCATGTATATATGTAAATGCATAGAAAACTGACATGTGCTACTGTGTAATCATGGATATATGTAAATGCATAGAAAACTGACATGTGCTACTGTGTAATCATGGATATATGTAAATGCATAGAAAACTGACATGTGCTACTGTGTAATCATGGATATATGTAAATGCATAGAAAACTGACATGTGATGCTGTGTAATCATGGATATATGTAAATGCATAGAAAACTGACATGTGCTGCTGTGTAATCATGTATATGTAAATGCATAGAAAACTGACATGTGCTGCTGTGTAATCATGTATATATGTAAATGCATAGAAAACTGACATGTGCTACTGTGTAATCATGGATAAATGTAAATGCATAGAAAACTGACATGTGCTA
Organism: Archivesica marissinica; assembly: GCA_014843695.1. Lineage (NCBI taxonomy): Eukaryota > Metazoa > Mollusca > Bivalvia > Venerida > Vesicomyidae > Archivesica > Archivesica marissinica. The sequence goes on along the minus strand of CM026390.1, from coordinate 35,979,965 downwards.
CTGTGTAATCATGGATATATATATGTAAATGCATAGAAAACTGACATGTGATGCTGTGTAATCATGTATATATGTAAATGCATAGAAAACTGACATGTGCTGCTGTGTAATCATGGATATATATATGTAAATGCATAGAAAACTGACATGTGCTGCTGTGTAATCATGGATATATATATGTAAATGCATAGAAAACTGACATGTGCTGCTGTGTAATCATGTATATATATATGTAAATGCATAGAAAACTGACATGTGATGCTGTGTAATCATGGATATATATATGTAAATGCATAGAAAACTGACATGTGCTGCTGTGTAATCATGGATATATATGTAAATGCATAGAAAACTGACATGTGCTGCTGTGTAATCATGGATATATATATGTAAATGCATAGAAAACTGACATGTGCTGCTGTGTAATCATGGATATATATATGTAAATGCATAGAAAACTGACATGTGCTGCTGTGTAATCATGGATATATATATGTAAATGCATAGAAAACTGACATGTGCTGCTGTGTAATCATGATATATATATGTAAATGCATAGAAAACTGACATGTGCTGCTGTGTAATCATGGTATATATATATGTAAATGCATAGAAAACTGACATGTGCTGCTGTGTAATCATGTATATATATGTAAATGCATAGAAAACTGACATGTGCTGCTGTGTAATCATGGATATATATATATGTAAATGCATAGAAAACTGACATGTGCTGCTGTGTAATCATGGATATATATATATGTAAATGCATAGAAAACTGACATGTGCTACTGTGTAATATATATATATATATGTAAATGCATAGAAAACTGACATGTGCTGCTGTGTAATCATGTATATATATATGTAAATGCATAGAAAACTGACATGTGCTGCTGTGTAATCATGATATATATATATGTAAATGCATAGAAAACTGACATGTGCTGCTGTGTAATCATGATATATATATATGTAAATGCATAGAAAACTGACATGTGCTGCTGTGTAATCATGGATATATATATGTAAATGCATAGAAAACTGACATGTGCTGCTGTGTAATCATGTATATATATATGTAAATGCATAGAAAACTGACATGTGCTACTGTGTAATCATGGATATATATATGTAAATGCATAGAAAACTGACATGTGCTACTGTGTAATCATGTATATATATATGTAAATGCATAGAAAACTGACATGTGCTACTGTGTAATCATGTATATATATATGTAAATGCATAGAAAACTGACATGTGCTACTGTGTAATCATGTATATATATATGTAAATGCATAGAAAACTGACATGTGCTACTGTGTAATCATGTATATATATATGTAAATGCATAGAAAACTGACATGTGCTGCTGTGTAATCATGGATATATATGTAAATGCATAGAAAACTGACATGTGCTACTGTGTAATCATGGATATATATATGTAAATGCATAGAAAACTGACATGTGCTGCTGTGTAATCATGTATATATGTAAATGCATAGAAAACTGACATGTGCTACTGTGTAATCATGTATATATGTAAATGCATAGAAAACTGACATGTGCTGCTGTGTAATCATGGATATATATATGTAAATGCATAGAAAACTGACATGTGCTACTGTGTAATCATGTATATATGTAAATGCATAGAAAACTGACATGTGCTACTGTGTAATCATGTATATATGTAAATGCATAGAAAACTGACATGTGCTGCTGTGTAATCATGGTATATATATATATATGTAAATGCATAGAAAACTGACATGTGCTACTGTGTAATCATGTATATATGTAAATGCATAGAAAACTGACATGTGCTACTGTGTAATCATGGATATATATATGTAAATGCATAGAAAACTGACATGTGCTGCTGTGTAATCATGTATATATATATGTAAATGCATAGAAAACTGACATGTGCTGCTGTGTAATCATGTATATATATATGTAAATGCATAGAAAACTGACATGTGCTGCTGTGTAATCATGTATATATGTAAATGCATAGAAAACTGACATGTGCTGCTGTGTAATCATGTATATATGTAAATGCATAGAAAACTGACATGTGCTACTGTGTAATCATGTATATATGTAAATGCATAGAAAACTGACATGTGCTGCTGTGTAATCATGGATATATATATGTAAATGCATAGAAAACTGACATGTGCTGCTGTGTAATCATGTATATATGTAAATGCATAGAAAACTGACATGTGCTGCTGTGTAATCATTGATATATATATGTAAATGCATAGAAAACTGACATGTGCTGCTGTGTAATCATGGATATATATGTAAATGCATAGAAAACTGACATGTGCTACTGTGTAATCATGGATATATATATGTAAATGCATAGAAAACTGACATGTGCTGCTGTGTAATCATGAATATATATATATGTAAATGCATAGAAAACTGACATGTGCTGCTGTGTAATCATGTATATATATGTAAATGCATAGAAAACTGACATGTGATGCTGTGTAATCATGTATATATGTAAATGCATAGAAAACTGACATGTGCTGCTGTGTAATCATGTATATATATATGTAAATGCATAGAAAACTGACATGTGCTGCTGTGTAATCATGATATAATATGTAAATGCATAGAAAACTGACATGTGCTGCTGTGTAATCATGTATATATGTAAATGCATAGAAAACTGACATGTGCTGCTGTGTAATCATGTATATATATATGTAAATGCATAGAAAACTGACATGTGCTGCTGTGTAATCATGTATATATATATGTAAATGCATAGAAAACTGACATGTGCTGCTGTGTAATCATGGATATATATATATGTAAATGCATAGAAAACTGACATGTGCTGCTGTGTAATCATGTATATATATATGTAAATGCATAGAAAACTGACATGTGCTGCTGTGTAATCATGGATATATATATATGTAAATGCATAGAAAACTGACATGTGCTGCTGTGTAATCATGTATATATATATGTAAATGCATAGAAAACTGACATGTGCTGCTGTGTAATCATGGTATATATATATGTAAATGCATAGAAAACTGACATGTGCTGCTGTGTAATCATGTATATATATATGTAAATGCATAGAAAACTGACATGTGCTGCTGTGTAATCATGGTATATATATATGTAAATGCATAGAAAACTGACATGTGCTGCTGTGTAATCATGTATATATATATGTAAATGCATAGAAAACTGACATGTGCTACTGTGTAATCATTGATATATATATATGTAAATGCATAGAAAACTGACATGTGCTGCTGTGTAATCATGGATATATATATATGTAAATGCATAGAAAACTGACATGTGCTACTGTGTAATCATGATATATATATATGTAAATGCATAGAAAACTGACATGTGCTACTGTGTAATCATGTATATATATATGTAAATGCATAGAAAACTGACATGTGCTACTGTGTAATCATGTATATATATATGTAAATGCATAGAAAACTGACATGTGCTGCTGTGTAATCATGGATATATATATGTAAATGCATAGAAAACTGACATGTGCTGCTGTGTAATCATGGATATATATATGTAAATGCATAGAAAACTGACATGTGCTACTGTGTAATCATGATATATATATATGTAAATGCATAGAAAACTGACATGTGCTGCTGTGTAATCATGTATATATGTAAATGCATAGAAAACTGACATGTGCTACTGTGTAATCATGTATATATGTAAATGCATAGAAAACTGACATGTGCTGCTGTGTAATCATGGATATATATATGTAAATGCATAGAAAACTGACATGTGCTACTGTGTAATCATGTATATATGTAAATGCATAGAAAACTGACATGTGCTGCTGTGTAATCATGGATATATATATGTAAATGCATAGAAAACTGACATGTGCTGCTGTGTAATCATGTATATATGTAAATGCATAGAAAACTGACATGTGCTGCTGTGTAATCATGTATATATGTAAATGCATAGAAAACTGACATGTGCTGCTGTGTAATCATGTATATATGTAAATGCATAGAAAACTGACATGTGCTGCTGTGTAATCATGTATATATGTAAATGCATAGAAAACTGACATGTGCTGCTGTGTAATCATGTATATATATATGTAAATGCATAGAAAACTGACATGTGCTGCTGTGTAATCATGGAATATAATGTAAATGCATAGAAAACTGACATGTGCTACTGTGTAATCATGGATATATATATGTAAATGCATAGAAAACTGACATGTGCTCTGTGTAATCATGGATATATATATATGTAAATGCATAGAAAACTGACATGTGCTACTGTGTAATCATGTATATATATATGTAAATGCATAGAAAACTGACATGTGATGCTGTGTAATCATGGATATGTATATATGTAAATGCATAGAAAACTGACATGTGCTGCTGTGTAATCATGTATATATGTAAATGCATAGAAAACTGACATGTGCTGCTGTGTAATCATGGATATATATATGTAAATGCATAGAAAACTGACATGTGCTGCTGTGTAATCATGTATATATGTAAATGCATAGAAAACTGACATGTGCTACTGTGTAATCATGTATATATGTAAATGCATAGAAAACTGACATGTGCTACTGTGTAATCATGGATATATATATGTAAATGCATAGAAAACTGACATGTGCTGCTGTGTAATCATGGATATATATATGTAAATGCATAGAAAACTGACATGTGCTGCTGTGTAATCATGTATATATATATGTAAATGCATAGAAAACTGACATGTGCTGCTGTGTAATCATGGATATATATATGTAAATGCATAGAAAACTGACATGTGCTGCTGTGTAATCATGTATATATATATGTAAATGCATAGAAAACTGACATGTGCTGCTGTGTAATCATGGTATATATATATGTAAATGCATAGAAAACTGACATGTGCTGCTGTGTAATCATGTATATATATATGTAAATGCATAGAAAACTGACATGTGCTGCTGTGTAATCATGGATATATATATATGTAAATGCATAGAAAACTGACATGTGCTGCTGTGTAATCATGTATATATATATGTAAATGCATAGAAAACTGACATGTGCTGCTGTGTAATCATGGATATATATATATGTAAATGCATAGAAAACTGACATGTGCTGCTGTGTAATCATGTATATATATATGTAAATGCATAGAAAACTGACATGTGATGCTGTGTAATCATGGATATATGTAAATGCATAGAAAACTGACATGTGCTACTGTGTAATCATGTATATATATATGTAAATGCATAGAAAACTGACATGTGCTGCTGTGTAATCATGGATATATATATATGTAAATGCATAGAAAACTGACATGTGCTACTGTGTAATCATGTATATATATATATGTAAATGCATAGAAAACTGACATGTGATGCTGTGTAATCATGTATATATGTAAATGCATAGAAAACTGACATGTGCTACTGTGTAATCATGTATATATGTAAATGCATAGAAAACTGACATGTGCTACTGTGTAATCATGGATATATATATGTAAATGCATAGAAAACTGACATGTGATGCTGTGTAATCATGTATATATGTAAATGCATAGAAAACTGACATGTGCTGCTGTGTAATCATGGATATATATATGTAAATGCATAGAAAACTGACATGTGCTGCTGTGTAATCATGTATATATGTAAATGCATAGAAAACTGACATGTGCTGCTGTGTAATCATGGATATATATATGTAAATGCATAGAAAACTGACATGTGATGCTGTGTAATCATGGTATATATATGTAAATGCATAGAAAACTGACATGTGATGCTGTGTAATCATGTATATATGTAAATGCATAGAAAACTGACATGTGCTGCTGTGTAATCATGGATATATATATGTAAATGCATAGAAAACTGACATGTGCTGCTGTGTAATCATGTATATATGTAAATGCATAGAAAACTGACATGTGCTGCTGTGTAATCATGGATATATATATGTAAATGCATAGAAAACTGACATGTGCTGCTGTGTAATCATGGATATATATATGTAAATGCATAGAAAACTGACATGTGATGCTGTGTAATCATGTATATATGTAAATGCATAGAAAACTGACATGTGCTGCTGTGTAATCATGGATATATATATGTAAATGCATAGAAAACTGACATGTGCTGCTGTGTAATCATGTATATATGTAAATGCATAGAAAACTGACATGTGCTGCTGTGTAATCATGGATATATATATGTAAATGCATAGAAAACTGACATGTGCTGCTGTGTAATCATGTATATATATATGTAAATGCATAGAAAACTGACATGTGATGCTGTGTAATCATGGATATATATATGTAAATGCATAGAAAACTGACATGTGCTGCTGTGTAATCATGTATATATATATGTAAATGCATAGAAAACTGACATGTGATGCTGTGTAATCATGGATATATATATATGTAAATGCATAGAAAACTGACATGTGCTGCTGTGTAATCATGTATATATATATGTAAATGCATAGAAAACTGACATGTGATGCTGTGTAATCATGGATATATGTAAATGCATAGAAAACTGACATGTGCTACTGTGTAATCATGTATATATATATGTAAATGCATAGAAAACTGACATGTGCTACTGTGTAATCATGTATATATGTAAATGCATAGAAAACTGACATGTGCTGCTGTGTAATCATGTATATATATATGTAAATGCATAGAAAACTGACATGTGATGCTGTTTAATCATGTATATATGTAAATGCATAGAAAACTGACATGTGCTGCTGTGTAATCATGGCAGGTGTCTATAATTCCGATTTGGCCTTTGACCCCAAAATGTGATGTTGACTTAGTATCTATGCTGGTTAAACCTGTGCTCTGCACAACGTATTGTTGATGTGAACAATTAATGATAGTTTTATGAAAATATGCGCAGATGTTTAGAAGGTATGGATCAGAAACGAAACATTAATAGACATTCAAACACGTACAAGTGAGACCTTGTCTTTGAAACAACATGGCTGAAACCTCCGCTCTGCACGTGCAAAGTTATTTAAAAATTCACCTCGAAGAGTTATGGACCTGACATGATATATCCAACGACTTGTGACCTTGAATGAACATGGTCAGACATACATCTAGGGTTCTACACATCGTCTGGATGAGGTGAACATTTGATACAAGCTTTAACCCATTTCATTCTGGATACATTTTAAGGCTTTTGCAAACAACATAGATCCAGATCAGCCGCAGCGTGACGCTGCGTGCTGATCAGGATCCATGTTGTTTGCTACATAGCCAAGTGTCTTAGCAAGATCATCTGAATAGCAAACAGTATAGAGCCTGATCAGACGGAACGTTCAGTGGCGGTTGATCTGGCTCTATGTTCTTTGCAAATACTGTTTGAACGGTATCCAGAATGAAATGGGTTAAGGAGCATAGAAGATATGTACAGGACAAGAAACGGATGGATTATAGGATGGACATGCATGACTACAATATAGCTGGGGTATAATAATTAATAAAATTATAATTCTCTTATTCAATCGACAGCATTTCATGCGCTAAACATGTAGTCAAGAACCCATGTATCACAAAAATATCTGTTAATGGTAATAAGGAAGCAGCAGGGTACTCAATAATAAGCAGCAGCCGGCTGAAATGACCGTTTCAAAAGGATTTCAGGCTTGTTCAAGTTCCCAAAGACATAAATTTGCAAAAGTCCTGAATTTCTTTCGTGAATTGATCATTGGAATAATTCACAAATTGACAATACAGACACCCCCCTGACGGAATATTGATTTGCATAACAAGTCGATGCAAGCTATTATTACATCGAATATATTAATTATCACAATTTCAATGGATCGTCTATTTTCGTGAATGTTTACTTCAATTGTTGTAAATAATCATGTACATGATTGAAAATAAATATGTTTAAACGAACATTACCTTAAACTCTTTCTTATAGATTTTATTAGTCTTGTCCTTGTTAGCTTTATCAAGGTCTTGTATATCCATGGTGTGGGTAAGGTAACGTTTCTTCACACCACCCTCGCCACTCACGCCTAGCTCTTCATCCTTTACAAAGAATGTGTTGAACCAGCACTGAAATATCCTCTCCTGTAAATATAGTCATGTTATATTTCGGGTTTTACGCCTGCATCAGCACCATTTTGGGCTATATCGCCGGCAGGCAGTTTACCTAACAACACCTTTCCTGGGCAGGCTCCAGCGGTTAACCAGTACTTGGGTGCACCAATCTCCGTAAGAAACTGCAAACCTTTTCATATAAATGAGACACGGCCTGAGCGGGGCTCGAACCCGTGACCTTATAGTCACAAAGAAAAGCTCTATAATTTATAGTCACAAAGAAAAGTTCTATAATTTATAGTCACAAAGAAAAGTTCAATAATTTATAGTCACAAAGAAAAGTTCTATAATTTATAGTCACAAAGAAAAGTTCTATAATTTATAGTTCTTTACAAAGAAAAGCTCTATCATTTATAGTCACAAAGAAAAGCTCTATCATTTATAGTCACAAAGAAAGGCTCTATCCTTTATAGTCACAAAGAAAAGTTCTATAATTTATAGTCACAAAGAAAAGTTCTATAATTTATAGTTCTTTACAAAGAAAAGCTCTATCATTTATAGTCACAAAGAAAAGCTCTATCATTTAGTCACAAAGAAAAGTTCTATAATTTATAGTCACAAAGAAAAGTTCTATCATTTATAGTCACAAAGAAAAGTTCTATCATTTATAGTCACAAAGAAAAGCTCTATAATTTATAGTCACAAAGAAAAGTTCTATAATTTATAGTTACAACGAAAAGCTCTATCCTCTATAGTCACAAAGAAAAGCTATAGTTTATAGCCACAAAGAAAGCTCTATCATTTATAGTCATGAAGAAAAGCTCCACAATTTATAGTCAATGAAGAAAAGCTCTTATCATTTGTAGTCACAAAGCATATGTCTGACACTTAATTTTCAAGGACAGGATCAAACCCAGGCTGCATTGGTTAGAAGTGTGTGTTTGTGCTGACCACTGCACAAATCAGTCAACACTTTATTACGAGGAAGCCGACTGTGTGGAGGTAATGATGTACTGTTTTTCCCCGAGGCACTAAATTGTCAATAAGATTATAGTCTACAAAAGGGAAGTAACCACTTCACAAAATGTGCGTTTCTATAAATAGATATGGAATGTCCGTGTTTTGTTTCTAGAAAATTGATTTTGCTTTACAGTGCGGATTGTGTGTGTTGATGAGTTGATGCCATAGGCAGCCAATTGCATAGATACGCCCATGCAGCTCTGATGAATATAGTCTAAAACTAACGTTTACAATGTCGATACGTCGCTTTCTAACTCCTAAGAAATCTGTTGTTCAATAACAAATATTACTGTAGAAGCCCTGTCGGCTAACTACTAACTAGACTATGCCAGTGTCATTGTTCAATAACAAATATTACTGTAGCGTTAGAAGCCCTGTCGGCTAACTACTAACTAGACCATGCCAATGTCATTGTTCAATAACAAATATTACTGTAGCGTTACAAGCCCTGTCGGCTAACTACTAACTAGACCATACCAATGTCATTGTTCAATAACAAATATTACTGCAGTGTTACAAGCCCTGTCGGCTAACTACTAACTAGACCATGCCAATGTCATTGTTCAATAACAAATATTACTGCAGTGTTACAAGCCCTGTCGGCTAACTACTAACTAGACCATGCCAATGTCATTGTTCAATAACAAATATTACTGCAGTGTTACAAGCCCTGTCGGCTAATTACTAACTAGACCATGCCAATGTCATTGTTCAATAACAAATATTACTGCAGTGTTACAAGCCCTGTCGGCTAACTACTAACTAGACCATGCCAATGTCATTGTTCAATAACAAAATCAAGGTGAATGAATTACTGTAAAAATATTACTGTAGAAGCCCTGTCGGCTAACTACTAACTAGACCATGCCAGTGTCATTGTTCAATAACAAATATTACTGTAGAAGCACTGTCGGCTAACTACTAACTAGACCATGCCAGTGTCATTGTTCAATATCAAATATCACTGTAGTGTTACAAGCCCTGTCGACTAACTACTAACTAGACCATGGTAATGTCATTGTTCAATAACAAATATTACTGCAGTGTTACAAGCCCTGTCGGCTAACTAGACCATGCCAGTGTCATTGTTCAATAACAAATATTACTGTAGTGTTACAAGCCCTGTCGGCTAACTACTAACTAGACCATGCCAGTGTCATTGTTCAATAACAAATATTACTGCAGTGTTACAAGCCCTGTCGGCTAACTACTAACTAGACCATGCCAATGTCATTGTTCAATAACAAATATTACTGCAGTGTTACAAGCCCTGTCGGCTAATTACTAACTAGACCATGCCAATGTCATTGTTCAATAACAAATATTACTGCAGTGTTACAAGCCCTGTCGGCTAATTACTAACTAGACCATGCCAATGTCATTGTTCAATAACAAATATTACTGCAGTGTTACAAGCCCTGTCGGCTAATTACTAACTAGACCATGCCAATGTCATTGTTCAATAACAAATATTACTGCAGTGTTACAAGCCCTGTCGGCTAATTACTAACTAGACCATGCCAATGTCATTGTTCAATAACAAATATTACTGCAGTGTTACAAGCCCTGTCGGCTAATTACTAACTAGACCATGCCAATGTCATTGTTCAATAACAAATATTACTGCAGTGTTACAAGCCCTGTCGGCTAACTACTAACTAGACCATGCCAATGTCATTGTTCAATAACAAAATCAAGGTGAATGAATTACTGTAAAAATATTACTGTAGAAGCCCTGTCGGCTAACTACTAACTAGACCATGCCAGTGTCATTGTTCAATAACAAATATTACTGTAGAAGCACTGTCGGCTAACTACTAACTAGACCATGCCAGTGTCATTGTTCAATATCAAATATCACTGTAGTGTTACAAGCCCTGTCGACTAACTACTAACTAGACCATGGTAATGTCATTGTTCAATAACAAATATTACTGCAGTGTTACAAGCCCTGTCGGCTAACTAGACCATGCCAGTGTCATTGTTCAATAACAAATATTACTGTAGTGTTACAAGCCCTGTCGGCTAACTACTAACTAAACCATGCCAGTGTCATTGTTCAATAACAAATATTACTGCAGTGTTACAAGCCCTGTCGGCTAACTACTAACTAGACCATGCCAATGTCATTGTTCAATAACAAATATTACTGCAGTGTTACAAGCCCTGTCGGCTAACTAGACCATGCCAATGTCATTGTTCAATAACAAATATTACTGCAGTGTTACAAGCCCTGTCGGCTAACTACTAACTAGACCATGCCAATGTCATTGTTCAATAACAAATATTACTGCAGTGTTACAAGCCCTGTCGGCTAACTAGACCATGCCAATGTCATTGTTCAATAACAAAATCAAGGTGAATGAATTACTGTAAAAATATTACTGTAGAAGCCCTGTCGGCTAACTACTAACTAGACCATGCCAGTGTCATTGTTCAATATCAAATATCACTGTAGTGTTACAAGCCCTGTCGGCTAACTACTAACTAGACCATGCCAATGTCATTGTTCAATAACAAATATTACTGCAGTGTTACAAGCCATGCCAGCTAACTACTAACTAGACCATGCCAATGTCATTGTTCAATAACAAATATACTGTAGTGTTACAAGCCGTGTCGGCTAACTACTAACTAGACCATGCCAATGTCATTGTTCAATAACAAAATCAAGGTGAATGAATTACTGTAAAAATATTACTGTAGAAGCCCTGTCGGCTAACTACTAACTAGACCATGCCAGTGTCATTGTTCAATAACAAATATTACTGTAGAAGCCCTGTCGGCTAATTACTAACTAGACCATGCCAGTGTCATTGTTCAATAACAAATATTACTGTAGAAGCCCTGTCGGCTAACTACTAACTAGACTATGCCAGTGTCATTGTTCAATAACAAATATTACTGTAGAAGCCCTGTCGGCTAACTACTAACTAGACCATGCCAGTGTCATTGTTCAATAACAAATATTACTGTAGAAGCCCTGTCGGCTAACTACTAACTAGACCATACCAATGTCATTGTTCAATAACAAATATTACTGTAGTGTTACAAGCCCTGTCGGCTAACTACTAACTAGTAAACTAGACCATACCAAAGTCATTGTTCAATAACAAATATTACTGCAGTGTTACAAGCCCTGTCGGCTAACTACTAACTAGACCATGGCAATGTCATTGTTCAATAACAAATATTACTGTAGCGTTAGAAGCCCTGTCGGCTAACTACTAACTAGACCATGCCAATGTCATTGTTCAATAACAAATATTACTGTAGCGTTACAAGCCCTGTCGGCTAACTACTAACTAGACCATGCCAATGTCATTGTTCAATAACAAATATTACTGTAGCGTTACAAGCCCTGTCGGCTAACTACTAACTAGACCATGCCAGTGTCATTGTTCAATAACAAATATTACTGTAGAAGCCCTGTCGGCTAACTACTAACTAGACTATGCCAGTGTCATTGTTCAATAACAAATATTACTGTAGTGTTACAAGCCCTGTCGGCTAACTACTAACTAGACCATACCAATGTCATTGTTCAATAACAAATATTACTGTAGCGTTACAAGCCCTGTCGGCTAACTACTAACTAGACCATGCCAGTGTCATTGTTCAATAACAAATATTACTGTAGAAGCCCTGTCGGCTAACTACTAACTAGACTATGCCAGTGTCATTGTTCAATAACAAATATTACTGTAGTGTTACAAGCCCTGTCGGCTAACTACTAACTAGACCATGCCAATGTCATTGTTCAATAACAAATATTACTGCAGTGTTACAAGCCCTGTCGGCTAATTACTAACTAGACCATGCCAATGTCATTGTTCAATAACAAATATTACTGCAGTGTTACAAGCCCTGTCGGCTAACTACTAACTAGACCATGCCAATGTCATTGTTCAATAACAAAATCAAGGTGAATGAATTACTGTAAAAATATTACTGTAGAAGCCCTGTCGGCTAACTACTAACTAGACCATGCCAGTGTCATTGTTCAATAACAAATATTACTGTAGCGTTACAAGCCCTGTCGGCTAACTACTAACTAGACCATGCCAGTGTCATTGTTCAATAACAAATATTACTGTAGAAGCCCTCTCGGCTAACTACTAACTAGACTATGCCAGTGTCATTGTTCAATAACAAATATTACTGTAGTGTTACAAGCCCTGTCGGCTAACTACTAACTAGACCATACCAATGTCATTGTTCAATAACAAATATTACTGTAGTGTTACAAGCCCTGTCGGCTAACTACTAACTAGACCATGCCAATGTCATTGTTCAATAACAAATATTACTGTAGAAGCCCTGTCGGCTAACTACTAACTAGACCATGCCAGTGTCATTGTTCAATATCACTGTAGTGTACAAGCCCTGTCGGCTAACTACTAACTAGACCATGCCAATGTCATTGTTCAATAACAAATATTACTGTAGAAGCCCTGTCGGCTAACTACTAACTAGACCATGCCAGTGTCATTGTTCAATAACAAATATTACTGCAGTGTTACAAGCCCTGTCGGCTAACTACTAACTAGACCATGCCAATGTCATTGTTCAATAACAAATATTACTGCAGTGTTACAAGCCCTGTCGGCTAACTACTAACTAGACCATGCCAATGTCATTGTTCAATAACAAAATCAAGGTGAATGAATTACTGTAAAAATATTACTGTAGAAGCCCTGTCGGCTAACTACTAACTAGACCATGCCAGTGTCATTGTTCAATAACAAATATTACTGTAGAAGCCCTGTCGGCTAACTACTAACTAGACCATGCCAGTGTCATTGTTCAATAACAAATATTACTGTAGAAGCCCTGTCGGCTAACTACTAACTAGACCATGCCAGTGTCATTGTTCAATAACAAATATTACTGTAGTGTTACAAGCCCTGTCGGCTAACTACTAACTAGACCATGCCAATGTCATTGTTCAATAACAAATATTACTGCAGTGTTACAAGCCCTGTCGGCTAACTACTAACTAGACCATGCCAATGTCATTGTTCAATAACAAATATTACTGTAGTGTTACAAGCCCTGTCGGCTAACTACTAACTAGACCATGCCAATGTCATTGTTCAATAACAAATATTACTGCAGTGTTACAAGCCCTGTCGGCTAACTACTAACTAGACCATGCCAATGTCATTGTTCAATAACAAATATTACTGCAGTGTTACAAGCCCTGTCGGCTAACTACTAACTAGACCATGCCAATGTCATTGTTCAATAACAAATATTACTGCAGTGTTACAAGCCCTGTCGGCTAACTACTAACTAGACCATGCCAATGTCATTGTTCAATAACAAATATTACTGCAGTGTTACAAGCCCTGTCGGCTAACTACTAACTAGACCATGCCAATGTCATTGTTCAATAACAAATATTACTGTAGTACAAGCCCTGTCGGCTAACTACTAACTAGACCATGCCAGTGTCATTGTTCAATAACAAATATTACTGCAGTGTTACAAGCCCTGTCGGCTAACTAGACCATGCCAATGTCATTGTTCAATAACAAATATTACTGTAAATATTACAAGCCCTGTCGGCTAACTACTAACTAGACCATGCCAGTGTCATTGTTCAATAACAAATATTACTGTAGTGTTACAAGCCCTGTCGGCTAACTACTAACTAGACCATGCCAATGTCATTGTTCAATAACAAATATTACTGCAGTGTTACAAGCCCTGTCGGCTAACTACTAACTAGACCATGCCAATGTCATTGTTCAATAACAAATATACTGTAGTGTTACAAGCCCTGTCGGCTAACTACTAACTAGACCATGCCAATGTCATTGTTCAATAACAAAATCAAGGTGAATGAATTACTGTAAAAATATTACTGTAGAAGCCCTGTCGGCTAACTACTAACTAGACCATGCCAGTGTCATTGTTCAATAACAAATATTACTGTAGAAGCCCTGTCGGCTAATTACTAACTAGACCATGCCAGTGTCATTGTTCAATAACAAATATTACTGTAGAAGCCCTGTCGGCTAACTACTAACTAGACTATGCCAGTGTCATTGTTCAATAACAAATATTACTGTAGAAGCCCTGTCGGCTAACTACTAACTAGACCATGCCAGTGTCATTGTTCAATAACAAATATTACTGTAGAAGCCCTGTCGGCTAACTACTAACTAGACCATACCAATGTCATTGTTCAATAACAAATATTACTGTAGTGTTACAAGCCCTGTCGGCTAACTACTAACTAGTAAACTAGACCATACCAAAGTCATTGTTCAATAACAAATATTACTGCAGTGTTACAAGCCCTGTCGGCTAACTACTAACTAGACCATGCCAGTGTCATTGTTCAATAACAAATATTACTGTAGAAGCCCTGTCGGCTAACTACTAACTAGACCATGCCAGTGTCATTGTTCAATAACAAATATTACTGTAGTGTTACAAGCCCTGTCGGCTAACTACTAACTAGACCATGCCAATGTCATTGTTCAATAACAAATATTACTGTAGCGTTACAAGCCCTGTCGGCTAACTACTAACTAGACCATGCCAGTGTCATTGTTCAATAACAAATATTACTGTAGAAGCCCTGTCGGCTAACTACTAACTAGACTATGCCAGTGTCATTGTTCAATAACAAATATTACTGTAGTGTTACAAGCCCTGTCGGCTAACTACTAACTAGACCATACCAATGTCATTGTTCAATAACAAATATTACTGTAGCGTTACAAGCCCTGTCGGCTAACTACTAACTAGACCATGCCAGTGTCATTGTTCAATAACAAATATTACTGTAGGTTACAAGCCCTGTCGGCTAACTACTAACTAGACCATGCCAGTGTCATTGTTCAATAACAAATATTACTGTAGAAGCCCTGTCGGCTAACTAGACTATGCCAATGTCATTGTTCAATAACAAATATTACTGTAGCGTTACAAGCCCTGTCGGCTAACTACTAACTAGACCATGCCAGTGTCATTGTTCAATAACAAATATTACTGTAGAAGCCCTCTCGGCTAACTACTAACTAGACTATGCCAGTGTCATTGTTCAATAACAAATATTACTGTAGTGTTACAAGCCCTGTCGGCTAACTACTAACTAGACCATACCAATGTCATTGTTCAATAACAAATATTACTGTAGCGTTACAAGCCCTGTCGGCTAACTACTAACTAGACCATGCCAGTGTCATTGTTCAATAACAAATATTACTGTAGAAGCCCTGTCGGCTAACTAGACTATGCCAATGTCATTGTTCAATAACAAATATTACTGTAGCGTTACAAGCCCTGTCGGCTAACTACTAACTAGACCATGCCAATGTCATTGTTCAATAACAAATTTACTGTAGCGTTAGAAGCCCTGTCGGCTAACTACTAACTAGACTATGCCAATGTCATTGTTCAATAACAAATTTACTGTAGCGTTAGAAGCCCTGTCGGCTAACTACTAACTAGACCATGCCAGTGTCATTGTTCAATAACAAATTTACTGTAGCGTTAGAAGCCCTGTCGGCTAACTACTAACTAGACCATGCCAATGTCATTGTTCAATAACAAAATCAAGGTGAATGAATTGCCATTGTATTCATCATATTTGATTGACACATTCACAGTTATGCAAGCCTATCATCAGTTTGTATTACTAGTACTTTACCTGGATAGCAGTCTGGGACAATAACAATGTAATTATATAGAGTAGTTTGTTAAATTGACATGTTTTTATGCGGTGGCGATGTTAAAACAAAATTATGTTCTTTGTACATTATCATTTATTTTTATAACAGTTTGTATACTCGTTGTTATCACATGTAATAAATATACACAAAACTGAATTGTGTATCATGCCCATCTATAGCTGTGAGTTCTGCCATTCCTTTGATGATTTGTAAGCATATTAGTCTGTACCAAATGACATCATCTGTCAACACAAAAACATGGAAGCTATCCGGATAATTACTCCTTTCTGAAACAATAGCACAACTGTCCAGGGCTAGAAATCGAGGTGTTCGCGGATATAAACATTCGCGGAAATGCACTGTCCGCAAACATCGCTAAGTTCAGACGCGCGAAATGTTTTCTAGGTTTACAGTATTGCTATACTTATCATCAAGTTTTATTGAGAATTTAGGCACACAAGGGCGGGCATTTTCGGGCGGCCCCAAAAAGGGGCAGGGCGGTCCACCCTGCCCCAAAAAGGGGCAGGGCGGTCCACCCTCCTACTCCTGCTTAGGGGAAACACTAATTAAGCAGCCACCTGTGCTGAGCAGCCACTTTCTGTGATTGCCTTGGTTGGCTGCCAAAGAAAGGTTTAACTGTATACATGTTCTCATTGTCTCTATCTACTATACTCTCCTCGTCTTACAAATCAGGCACTGAACATGCAGGGTTCCCTCTGTCTGAATGTTTGACTGTGCCACTTCTGTCGCCAATTCAAAAACACTGGAGCCAATTAAAAAAAACTTGGAGCCAACTAAGAGCAATATAGTTCACAAATAAATATTTGAATCCATCTATTTGACAAAATATGTGCCCAAAAAAAAGGAAGAAAAAAAGTTGAGCGAAATATTTTCGCCAATTCACAAAAAGTAGCGCCAATATTTGTTTTCAGTCGCAATTGACGACTGACAGCGGGAACACTGAACATAGATAAGATTGATACCAATTATCAAATACAATTTGACTAACATTCATATAATCCAATTCAAATGCTTCCAACCCTAAATGAAACCACCCTGTATCCATTGATTAGCTGTCTTGCACTGCTGACAATGAAACCTACCTTTTTGCCTATCCGGGGAGGCTTGTGGAAAAATTCGACACATACATCACCACAGACAACGATAGCTTTTGAAAGTGGCATCTCTAATGTACTACCAGTCTTACTTTGTTGACCTTCAAAAGTGGCCGAGGAACCGAGCTTTACTTTGGATGCAAATATGTCGTAGTACACATCTGCAACACGAGAATATATATATATTACTGAGACTGAAAATAAGGATAAGAGTGATTAAATATATGTTGTATGGTTTTAAACATTCCCACTCACTGAATCAGAGGTGAGAACTATATCACAGGTGTACATAACTAAATCACAGGTATACATAACTATATCACAGGTGTACGTAAATAAATCACAGGTGTACATAACTAAATCACAGGTGTACACAACTATATCACAGGTGTATGTAACTATATCACAGGTGTACGTAACTATATCACAGGTGTACACAACTATACCACAGGTGTACGTAACTAATCACAGGTGTACGTAACTATATCACAGGTGTACGTAACTATATCACAGGTGTACGTAACTATATCACAGGTGTACATAACTTTATCACAGGTGCACGTAACTAAACCACAGGTGTATGTAACTATATCACAGGTGCACGTAACTAAACCACAGGTGTATGTAACTATATCACAGGTGCACATAACTATATCACAGGTGCACGTAACTATATCACAGGTGCACGTAACTATATTACAGGTGCACGTAACTAAATCACAAGTACACATAACTAAACCACAGGTGTACGTAACTAAATTACAGGTGTAAGTAACTAAATCACAGGTGTACGTAATCACAGGTGTATGTAGCTAAATCAAATCTTCACCCTAAAGGTTACCTCACACATGGATACGCCAATGAATGATCCCAATTCTAAATTCCCTATACATCTTGAAGCTACAGTGGAATAATAATATTACAAGTGGAGCTGACAACCTCGTGCCTCCATCAAGGGCACCTGCAAATTCATTACGGTAACAGGCAAGTGTTGGCGTCACATACCATTTGTATAATAAATTTAATGTTTCAATATGTGTTTATTGCATATTACATTAATAGTACATAGCTGTATACTACACAAACTCGCCAGATACTTCCGTAAAACATTCACTCTCTGTATACTTGACGAGACACAAACTCGCCAGATACTTCCGTAAAACATTTACTCTCTGTATACTTTACGAGATACTTCCGTAAAACATTCACTCTCTGTATACTTTAAGACGAGACACAAACTCGCCAGATACTTCTGTAAAACATTCACTCTCTGTATATTTTACGAGACACAAACTCACCAGATACTTCTGTAAAACATTCACTCTCTGTATACTTTACGAGATACAAACTCACCAGATACTTCTGTAAAACATTCACTCTCTGTATACTTTACGAGACACAAACTCACCAGATACTTCCGTAAAACATTCACTCTCTGTATCCTTCAAGACGAGACACAAACTCGCCAGATACTTCCGTAAAACATTCACTCTCTGTATCCTTCAAGACGAGATACAAACTCGCCAGATACTTCTGTAAAACATTCACTCCCTGTATACTTCAAAACGAGATACAAACTCGCCAGATACTTCTGTAAAACATTCACTCTCTGTATACTTCCGAGATATATTTTTATATCATTGCTAAAGAACAAGGAACAAAATATGTTCAAGCAGGAGAATTTATTAAAAGAAATGTCAGCTTATCTAGCCATGCCTTTTAGGGTGTGTACCGACTTTCCAGCCATATTTGGTGGAAGAAGAACCCCTCGAGTGCCCCTCTAAGCAAGAGTCAAGACAATAGACAGAAACTCGACCTCAAATGTTAAATAGCTTCTTCACTTGCAGGTTCTTCACTTCACATCCTTATATATAGGTATTTGTAGAACACATTGTTAAGCATACATGCAATTTGTAGTTACTTACTTACGATTTAATACAACATCAAAATTATCTCAATGCAAAACCGCCTCCATACCTCCAAATTTTCAAACATAAATCTGTCGTTTTTAAAATTAAGAAATATTTGTCTTTCAGTTATTTATTTGCGAATGAAACACGGTTTGGAGTTCTGACGCGTAGGAATTAACCAACCACTAAGTGATTAATTCAGGCACTCAGAACGACAAACCTTGTTTTATTTCACAAATATTATTTCGATTCTAACATGACAAAAATATCTAAAAAGCTCAAAAAAAGTTTGTTATTTTTAAGAAAATGTAAATAACGTCGCAAAACTACAAAAAAGTTAGTAAAATGGCATCATGTTTGACATCACAAAATGGTGTCATGTTTGACATCACAAAATGGCGTCATGTTTGACATCACAAAATGGCATCATGTTTGACATCATACACTAAACCACGATTTATTACAGATATAAACCACGGTGATAAGTAAATTCCTTCTTTGCATATACAGACAAACATTTAGAGTCATGATAGAATTTTATTTTCATGACTGATACTGCAACACACACACGTACCATACCACACCCAACACCATCCCCCCCCACACACACCCCCACTACTTACTGCAGGTTCCACTATTTAGATGAGGAACTGTAATAAACTTCACTTTAGAAAGCAGCAGAGTTTTCGTTTGGTAGACAATATTATGTTTCAGCAATTCCCCATAATATTCAACATACCGCCTCTGGCTTGGTATGGTCACACCCTGTGCAAACGGAAAAGGTATTACATGATATAACATCTTTCATTTTGTATAGTCGACACTCTGTGTAACAGGAAAATAGATAGATAGTAACACATCTCGATTTCTTATAGTCACATCGACGATGACACCATACGCAAATATGAAAAGCAGGAGTTACAGACTGTGTTCACAGCTACTCGTCTTGTAGCACTAGTAACATGAAACATCCACTTGCCGGTAAAAAATGTTCACCTATCCTTGTGATAATGTGCTTCTCAAATAAACTACGTTTGTCCGTCTGTTTTGACATGCAAAATTGGTGTGTATTGTGCTAACAATCGTGTAGAAAATTCATTCAAGTCACTGACTAGTCACTGACTAGTAACTGACTAGTAGCTGACTAGTAACTGACTAGTAGCTGACTAGTAACTGACTAGTAGCTGACTAGTAGCTGACTAGTAACTGACTAGCAGCTGACTAGCAGCTGACTAGTAGCTGACTAGTAGCTGACTAGTAACTGACTAGTAGCTGACTAGCAGCTGACTAGTAGCTGACTAGTAACTGACTAGTAACTGACTAGTAGCTGACTAGTAGCTGACTAGTAACTGACTAGTAACTGACTAGTAGCTGACTAGTAGCTGACTAGTAGCTGACTAGTAACTGACTAGTAGCTGACTAGTAGCTGACTAGTAGCTGACTAGTAACTGACTAGTAGCTGACTAGTAGCTGACTAGTAACTGACTAGTAACTGACTAGTAACTGACTAGTAGCTGACTAGTAGCTGACTAGTAACTGACTAGTAACTGACTAGTAGCTGACTAGTAACTGACTAGTAGCTGACTAGTAGCTGACTAGTAGCTGACTAGTAACTAATTCACAACATGTCCGAAAACACGACAAACGGTGGTCAGAATAACTCATCTGCAGGAATGCGCGTTAAAACCTCACTCCACGCAAAGGTGAATTAAAAACTTAATACATGTTGGCTGCTTAATATGTGACCACTATCACAGGTCTGACTGTATATCATATCTTCATCTTTAAAGAATGGTATACAATATTGTATGCTGGTAATTGTGTTGAGCATGTAGATAACTCATGATGCAAACCCGCCATCTGTAATTGTAAAGCATGTGTCACAAGATACTGTCTATGCTTGTACATTTTTATTCCTTTTGTTATCGATAGGGGAATACAATTGCAGACAAAACATCTTCAACAAGGACAAATAATGAATATTTTAAACACAAGGAAACAGTAACGTTTGAGGAGTTGCTGTGGTGGGGGGCTCTTGCTGTTTACCTTTCCATCCCTGGTCCTTGTCTTCCCATAATAATCCAGACAGGTTTTTGCATCTGAGAACTTTCTTCTGTGTAGCAGGTATGCACAGATCATAACACCTGTCCTACCCTGAAATAAAAATATGAATCCAGTTCAGAACACCTGTCCTACCTTGAAATAATATATAATTTATAAACACAGATCATAACACCCATCCTACCCAGAAATAATATATGAACCCAGTCCATAACACCCGTCCTACCCTGAAATAATATATGAACCCAGTCCATAACACCCGTCCTACCCAGAAATAATATATGAACCCAGTCCATAACACCCGTCCTACCCTGAAATAATATATGAACCCAGTCCATAACACCTGTCCTACCCTGAAATAATATATAAACACAGATCATAACACCCGTCCTACCCTGAAATAATATATGAACCCAGTCCATAACACCTGTCCTACCCTGAAATAATATATGAACCCAGTCCATAACACCTGTCCTACCCAGAAATAATATATGAACCCAGTCCATAACACCCGTCCTACCCTGAAATAATATATGAACCCAGTCCATAACACCTGTCCTACCCTGAAATAATATATAAACACAGATCATAACACCCGTCCTACCCTGAAATAATATATAAACACAGATCATAACACCCGTCCTACCCTGAAATAATATATAAACACAGATCATAACACCCGTCCTACCCTGAAATAATATATAAACACAGATCATAACACACGTCCTACCCTGAAATAATATATAAACACAGACCATAACACCCGTCCTACCCTGAAATAATATATAAACACAGATCATAACACCCGTCCTACCCTGAAATAATATATAAACACAGATCATAACACACGTCCTACCCTGACATAATATATAAACACAGACCATAACACCCGTCCTACCCTGAAATAATATATAAACACAGATCATAACACCCGTCCTACCCTGAAATAATATATAAACACAGATCATAACACACGTCCTACCCTGACATAATATATAAACACAGACCATAACACCCGTCCTACCCTGAAATAATATATAAACACAGATCATAACACCCGTCCTACCCTGAAATAATATATAAACACAGATCATAACACCCGTCCTACCCTGACATAATATATAAACACAGACCATAACACCCGTCCTACCCTGAAATAATATATAAACACAGATCATAACACCCGTCCTACCCTGAAATAATATATAAACACAGATCATAACACCCGTCCTACCCTGACATAATATATAAACACAGATCATAACACCCTTATATTCTATATTTAAACATAGGGCAACATACACTTTATGCATGAAGCCGGATTCATGGTGAAATATGGGAACACACATTATACAAGTCTGTGAACATGTATTCTTATGAATGAGGCCCACATTACGGTGAAATACAAGTCTGTGAACATGTGTTCTATATGAATGAGGCCCACATTACATTGAAATACAAGTCTGTGAACATGTATTCTATATGAATGAGGCCACAT
The DNA here is from genome assembly GCA_014843695.1 of Archivesica marissinica. Taxonomy (NCBI): domain Eukaryota; kingdom Metazoa; phylum Mollusca; class Bivalvia; order Venerida; family Vesicomyidae; genus Archivesica; species Archivesica marissinica. The sequence continues at coordinate 35,956,534 of CM026390.1, read as the reverse complement.
TACATTGAAATACAAGTCTGTGAACATGTATTCTATATGAATGAGGCCCACATTACGGTGAAATACAAGTCTGTGTACATGTGTTCTTATGAATGAGGCCCACATTACATTGAAATACAAGTCTGTGTACATGTGTTCTTATGAATGAGGCCCACATTACATTGAAATACAAGTCTGTGAACATGTGTTCTTATGAATGAGGCCTACATTACATTGAAATACAAGTCTGTGAACATGTGTTCTATATGAATGAGGCCCACATTATGGTGAAATACAAGTCTGTGAACATGTGTTCTTATGAATGAGGCCCACATTACAGTGAAATACAAGTCTGTGAACATGTGTTCTTATGAATGAGGTCCACATTACGGTGAAATACAAGTCTGTGAACATGTGTTCTTATGAATGACAATGACGCCCACATTACGGTGAAATACAAGTCTGTGACCATGCGTTCTTGTTTGGTAAATGTTCAGGTGTTGACCTTACCTTGCCAGCCTTACAATGAATTGCCGCTATGTTTCTAGAGTCAGCATGCAGCCACACATCAAGCTCTTCACAGAATGGTTTAATGAGTTCTAAGGGTGGTGGATGATGATCCTCGAATGGGTACATCACAACTCGGTTATGAAATCTGGCGCCATCATATTTTCTTTCTGAACATCTGCAAAGAACATCATGAAGACAAACTGTACTGGTAAATAATAATTTAATGATAAAAACTTGGGATGGCAACGAATGGTGATTTTTGGTATTCGAATATTCGAATGATCATCTGAATGAATATTCGATAATTTCTTGAACTTTCAAATTGTACACCTTTCTACTTTCTATTTTGCTGCACTGCAACGTAGCAACATCATTGCAACGTTTTCAATAGGACACAGTATCTTGGTAGCATTCATACAAACATGATGGCCACTAAGGCAGGTCTTTTGTTGGCCTGATATTAAATAACATTCATGTTGGGATCAGCTTTCAGAATTTCCGACCTTTGTCAACGCAAACAGCACATATCATAACAAATAAACACGGCCTGTGTTGATTGTTCAATAACTTCTGAATCAAAGTAATTGGCTTGGGTGTGTCCCAAAAATCTATGATTTCTCTGATGGGAAAGTTTGAAGAAATAAACAAAATTAAAATTTCAACAATCTTAATTGTTTCGGGAACGTCCAGAACATTCCTTGCGACACTTTCGGATATGTGTGTAAATTTCGATCCCGTCATTCTAGGGTTTACCGTGTGGGTCCATTTTTTCCAGCAAGCATGATTTCCTTTTATCCATCCTAATGATCTTGCTTAGGCGTTTCATAAACTAACGAGTTTAATTTCAACGTACATGACCTCAGTTAAATCAATTTGCAGCACCTGTAATTAATTATGAGCAATATGTCATCACCAGCCATTGTTAATGAGGCATACTCGCAACAACATTTCAGTCACACCTTCCAGGCCTGCATGAGGCCATTCTTTTGTGTTTGAATGTTACTTGATTGAAAATTAAACAAACAGCTATATGATTTAACTGAAATTTATTAAAATATTATTTGAAACAAATCATAAAAAGGTGTGTTTTTATATTCGAACAGTCACAGTATATTTTAACAGTCAAATATTTGGATGTTGGAAAGAATTTTCGAACATTTGTTGCCATCTCTAATACACATTTAAATACAGTCTACATCCGTTATGTCGAATTCCGTCGGACCGAACAAAATATTTCGACATAACCGAAGTTCGAAATTCGATATAAACGGAGCCAGTTATATGTAAAATGATAGTGTCTGAAACGGCACTTTGATCTGACTTCGAGATAACAGGAGAATTCGGCATACAGACCGTACAAATGTTAATAAATACGATTATCAACAGATACCAATAAACCAAGTTTGTAGAAATTGAAAAATAAATTTGCTAAATTAAAGAGTGGACTAGTTTTCTTACAGACAGAAGCAAAAAATACCGAGATCCGTTTCTGGAGACCATAACAAAATGGGGTATATTCAGGCCAGTCACCTGATCACCTACAAAACCTACTCAATCACCTACAAAACCTACCCCATAAGGGTATACCGGTATGCATACTAGTAAAACTACATCAGATCATTATGCTGGCTTAAATACATATTTCCATTATATTGTCAAGCCTATATTGTACTTAACTTGTTTATGGCTCTATAGGAAACCACAAAATGGCTATTCTTAACAAACATGTCATATTTCAATCATATCACGAGTTTTAATAATTATAAGTGCACATTTGTGTGGAGAGGAAGTACAAATACTACAAACAACAACCGCAATAGTTGTTCCAGTGACCTCGAGTCGGCATATCAGCAATAGACTTCCACCATTAAACATTTAAATATACTACTCAAAGTTTGTTAACACATTTGATTCTGGATACCGTTAACAGTATTTGCAAAGAACATAGAGCCGGATCAGCTGCCACGGAACGTGCCGTCTGATCAGGCTCTATGCTGTTCGCTATTCAGACGATCTTGCTAAGACACTTGGCTATGTAGCAAACAACATAGATCCTGATCAGTACGCAGCGTTACGCTGTGGCTGATCTGGATCTATGTTGTTTCCAATAGCCTTTAAATGTATCCAGAATGAAATGGGTTAAGCACGAAATATTTCGCACAGCATTGTAAAGTTTGCACGAGATATATTTGTGATATTTCTATTGGATATGGCTCAGTGATGTATTGAGATGGTCCCCAGTGTACACATAAGCTTTTATGACAGGCAAAATGTTATTATGTACCCCTCAATTTTCATGGTGCTTTGGTGCCCTGCATACATGTACCTGACATGTGTAAGGTATTCAACCTTCACTGCAACTCGAAAGGAAATATGGCCAATGCAAATGTAAGAAGACATTTATTGGAAGCAGAAATGTGTCGGGCAGTTGGGTTGGTGGAACAAGGGGCTACCCATTCTGATGTTGGCAAGGCCCTTGGCGTGCAAACTGTTATCACCAGAGCCTGGGCGAGGTTTCAACAGTATAGGACACCTGTCAGGCGGCATGGTGGTGGCAGAGAAAAGGCAACCCCTGCAGCTGAAGATCGTTGTTTGATCATCCAGGCTCACAGAAACCGTTTTGCGACAGCAACACAGCTTCGCACCGACCTTCAGAATGCATCTGGGATCAGTGTATCCATGCAAACCATCAGCACAAGTTTGCACCAAAGTGGTCTTGTGTTTTCTCGGAACCACTGCCGGCTACGGTATTAGCGGGCCGTGGACCAGAATGGACTGGCAATCCATCATCTTTACAGACTAGTCCAGGTACTGCCTAGACCAAACAGGCGTGCTAGGGTGTGGCGACGATCAGTGGCTCTATCATGGTGTGGGGTCGAATCAGCTGGGATGGACGTCAGACCTTGTTGTCCTTGACCAGGGCACACTGACTGCCCTGCGGTATGGAGATGAGGTTCTGGATACCCAGGTGAGATTGTATGCTGGTGCAGTAGGTGATGGGTTTATTCTAATGGACGATAATGCCCGTCCCCATACTGCCCATGTTATGCAAGAGCACCTGCAAAGAGAGTGTAATGCACGTCTGGACTGGCCAGCCCGATCCGCTGACCTCAATCCCATCGAGCATATATGGAATGAGTTGCAGGTTTGAATTTCAGCCGGTCAGTTCCAACCAAGAAGTAACTAGGAGCTTGGTGCTATGCTTGTTCAAGAATGGAACAACATTACACGAAGGATAATCAGGAACCTGATAGGGAGCATGAGGAGACGTAGTCAATGTAGTGCCAATGACCGCAACGGGTCACATACTCGATATTATTCTATACCAGCATGCAACGGGTCACATACTCTATATTATCCTATACCAGCATGCAACGGGTCACATACTCTATATTATCCTATACCAGCATGCAACGGGTCACATACTCTATATTATCCTATACCAGCATGCAACGGGTCACATACTCTATATTATCCTATACCAGCATGCACCGGGTCACATACTCTATATTATCCTATACCAGTATGCAACGGGTCACATACTCTATATTATCCTATACCAGCATGCAACTGGTCACATACTCTATATTATCCTATACCAGCATGCAACGGGTCACATACTCTATATTATCCTATACCAGCATGCAACGGGTCACATACTCTATATTATCCTATACCAGCATGCAACGGGTCACATACTCAATATTATCCTATACCAGCTTGCACCGGGTCACATACTCTATATTATCCTATACCAGCATGCAACGGGTCACATACTCTATATTTTCCTATACCAGCATGCAACGGGTCACATACTCTATATTATCCTATACCAGCATGCACCGGGTCACATACTCTATATTATCCTATACCAGCTTGCACCGGGTCACATACCAGCTTGCAAAGGGTCACATACTCTATATTATCCTATACCAGCATGCAACGGGTCACATACTCTATATTATCCTATACCAGCTTGCAACGGGTCACTTACTCTATATTATCCTATACCAGCATGCAACGGGTCACATACTCTATATTATCCTATACCAGCATGCAACGGGTCATATACTCTATATTATCCTATACCAGCATGCAAACGGGTCATATACTCTATATTATCCTATACCAGCTTGCAACGGGTCACATACACTATATTATCCTATACCAGCATGCAACGGGTCACATACTCTATATTATCCTATACCAGCATGCAATAGGTCACATACTCTATATTATCCTATACCAGCATGCAATAGGTCACATACTCTATATTATCCTATACCAGCATGCAATAGGTCACATACTCTATATTATCCTATACCAGCATGCAACGGGTCACATACTCTATATTATCCTATACCAGCATGCAACGGGTCACATACTCTATATTATCCTATACCAGCATGCACCGGGTCACATACTCTATATTATCCTATACCAGTATGCAACGGGTCACATACTCTATATTATCCTATACCAGCTTGCACCGGGTCACATACCAGCTTGCAAAGGGTCACATACTCTATATTATCCTATACCAGCATGCAACGGGTCACATACTCTATATTATCCTATACCAGCTTGCAACGGGTCACTTACTCTATATTATCCTATACCAGCATGCAACGGGTCACATACTCTATATTATCCTATACCAGCATGCAACGGGTCATATACTCTATATTATCCTATACCAGCATGCAAACGGGTCATATACTCTATATTATCCTATACCAGCTTGCAACGGGTCACATACACTATATTATCCTATACCAGCATGCAACGGGTCACATACTCTATATTATCCTATACCAGCATGCAATAGGTCACATACTCTATATTATCCTATACCAGCATGCAATAGGTCACATACTCTATATTATCCTATACCAGCATGCAATAGGTCACATACTCTATATTATCCTATACCAGCATGCAACGGGTCACATACTCTATATTATCCTATACCAGCATGCATAGGTCACATACTCTATATTATCCTATACCAGCATGCAAAGGTCACATACTCTATATTATCCTATACCAGCATGCAATAGGTCACATACTCTATATTATCCTATACCAGCATGCAACGGGTCACATACTCTATATTATCCTATACCAGCATGCAACGGGTCACATACTCTATATTATCCTATACCAGCATGCAAACGGGTCACATACTCTATATTATCCTATACCAGCATGCAACGGGTCACATACTCTATATTATCCTATACCAGCATGCAACGGGTCACATACTCTATATTATCCTATACCAGCATGCAACGGGTCACATACTCTATATTATCCTATACCAGCATGCAACGGGTCACATACTCTATATTATCCTATACCAGCATGCAACGGGTCACATACTCTATATTATCCTATACCAGCATGCAAGGGTCATATACTCTATATTATCCTATACCAGCATGCAAACGGGTCACATACTCTATATTATCCTATACCAGCATGCAACGGGTCACATACTCTATATTATCCTATACCAGCATGCAACGGGTCACATACTCTATATTATCCTATACCAGCATGCAACGGGTCACATACTCTATATTATCCTATACCAGCATGCAACGGGTCACATACTCTATATTATCCTATACCAGCATGCAACGGGTCACATACTCTATATTATCCTATACCAGCATGCAATAGGTCACATACTCTATATTATCCTATACCAGCATGCAAACGGGTCACATACTCTATATTATCCTATACCAGCATGCAACGGGTCACATACTCTATATTATCCGATACTAGCATGCAATGGGTCACATACTCGATACCAGCATGCAACGGGTCACATACTCTATATTATCCTATACCAGCATGCAATAGGTCACATACTCTATATTATCCTATACCAGCATGCAACGGGTCACATACTCGATATTAATCCGATACCAGCATGCAACGGGTCACATACTCATATCCTATACCAGCATGCAAACGGGTCACATACTCTATATTATCCTATACCAGCATGCAAAGGGTCACATACTCTATATTATCCTATACCAGCATGCAAACGGGTCACATACTCTATATTATCCTATACCAGCATGCAACGGGTCACATACTCTATATTATCCTATACCAGCATGCAAACGGGTCACATACTCTATATTATCCTATACCAGCATGCAATAGGTCACATACTCTATATTATCCTATACCAGCATGCAACGGGTCACATACTCGATATTAATCCGATACCAGCATGCAACGGGTCACATACTCGATATTAATCCGATACCAGCATGCACCGGGTCACATACTCTATATTATCCTATACCAGCATGCAACGGGTCACATACTCTATATTATCCTATACCAGCATGCAATAGGTCACATACTCTATATTATCCTATACCAGCATGCAACGGGTCACATACTCGATATTAATCCTATACCAGCATGCAAACGGGTCACATACTCTATATTATTCTATACCAGCATGCAAACGGGTCACATACTCTATATTATCCTATACCAGCATGCAAACGGGTCACATACTCTATATAATATATCCTATACCAGCATGCAAACGGGTCACATACTCTATATTATCCTATACCAGCATGCAAACGGGTCACATACTCTATATTATCCTATACCAGCATGCAACGGGTCACATACTCTATATTATCCTATACCAGCATGCAAACGGGTCACATACTCTATATTATCCTATACCAGCATGCAATAGGTCACATACTCTATATTATCCTATACCAGCATGCAACGGGTCACATACTCGATATTAATCCGATACCAGCATGCAACGGGTCACATACTCGATATTAATCCGATACCAGCATGCACCGGGTCACATACTCTATATTATCCTATACCAGCATGCAACGGGTCACATACTCTATATTATCCTATACCAGCATGCAATAGGTCACATACTCTATATTATCCTATACCAGCATGCAACGGGTCACTTACTCGATATTAATCCTATACCAGCATGCAAACGGGTCACATACTCTATATTATTCTATACCAGCATGCAAACGGGTCACATACTCTATATTATCCTATACCAGCATGCAACGGGTCACATACTCGATATTAATCCGATACCAGCTTGCATCTTTAGCTTTTTGCCAAATTTAGTAAATCACACATTTGATAAAAATCTCTATTTTTAATGGTCATCCCACCGGTACATGTAAACACAGTAAACACGTGAACACCTTCGTCTACACCAGTAAAGAAATCACAAAATGTATATATGCAACTATAACATAAACTATGTACTTAAATATACTTGGTGCTTAGCAAACTTTGAGCATTAGCTGTCCGATTAGCGCAGTGGTTAGCGTGCTCGCTTCTCACCATGGGTTCGATCACCGGACCGGGAAGTATGCGAGATGGTACGGTGGTCGCCATATCGGACAGGTGGGTTTTCTCCGGGTACCTCCCACACAAATAACCACATATATGCTTCCATCCGCACCAACAAGAGTGATTAATATAAGTTGTTAAAACTTGTTTCGCAATAAAGTTAATAAAGTTTAAAAAATAAAAAAAGCAAAAAAAACTTTTGAGTAGTATATTTAAGTTTAATACTTACAAATTATATACTCTATAATGATCTTTGTGCTTTGTATCCAGAAATCTGAAAACACAGAAATTATGCAGTTATATCTTCTGTCTATAGATACAGATATAAAAACAACCAAGTTAATGACTATAATGTACAGTCAAATCTGTCTTAAGCAACCAGCCAAGGGAATCACAGACAGTGGCTGCTTAGCACAGGTGGCTGCTTAATAGAGGTCATGGGTATATAAAAACAACAATTTGGGAATCTGACAACTGGCTACTTAATGCAGCTTGGCTGCTTAATAGAGGTGATCACTAACACAGGTTTGACTGTATTACTAAGTGTTTACTTATCCCACCCAAACCCATCAACTTAAGTTCTTATACATGTCCGGTGTAGCACCAATACATAGGACCAGAGTTTATAGTCTCATCCGAAATACGTAACATAAGGGCTGCACAAGGAATCAAACTCACACTCCCTGGATAATATATTGATACAAACATAGCACGACTACAACTTGCATAGTGTAAAGAACAGCCACACTCCCTGGATAATGTATTGATACAAACATAGCACGACTACAACTTGCATAGTGTAAAGAACAGCCACACTCTCTGGATAATACATTGATACAAACATAGCACCATCGGTTCTATTACATGCATACTGCATAGTGTAAAGAACATCCACAAGATCTTGGTAAAGATGGTTTAATATCTCATCCTTACGAGTCCAGCGTGTCAATCACTGATCCCCTCAAACTCACTACCAAGCTTAGTAGGGATGTTTGTATGACAGACAGTCCAGTGGTCAACAAGTTGGACTGGTAATCCAGGGATCGCAGGTTTGATCCCCCGTCTGACACTTAATAAAATTAATAGTCTTTCAAATGGGACTTTAAACCGAGGTCTCATGTCGGTGCTTTACACGTAAAAGAACCAGAGTAGACTCTGGAATGGGTCTCTGTCTGTATCATTGTACTATCCTCCAAAACTCTAAAATGACTAATCTCTTCAGGAGGCGTCACTCATATGGGCAAACAGTAGCGACGATAAATAAACGTAAAACACACACCAAACTCAATACCAAGCTGTTTTCTAACAAGCTGTCTGATTGATCAAGATAAAAAAAGTGTTGCAACCTCATGGCTTGGCCTGGACTAGCCTAGCGCAGACAGTGATCTGGTAGTTGGCATATTCAATTTCTACTTTCCTAGCCAATGTCAGTCATCAAATACATGTATTGAGAGTCTACACAATACATCCAAATAATCTGACATACAGTCAAACCTGTCTTAAGCAGCCAGCCAAGGGAATCTCAGAAACTGGCTGTTTAGAACAGGTGGCTGCCTAATAAAGGTCAAATGTATAGCAAAACAACATATTGGGAATCTGGAAACTGGCTGCTTATTACCACTAGCACAGGTTTGAGTGTACACAGTTTCTTAGGTAACATATTTAATGCAGAATATTGGGAATCTGGAAACTGGCTGCTTATTACCACTAACACAGGATTGAGTGTACACAGTTTCTTAGGTAACATATTTAATGCAGAATAATAATCCTAAGATTCTTAGTTCTGTATGGTATAAGATATAATGCATTAGAATTTACAATGATTACGTATATAATTAATTAGAATCTTACTTCAGTGGTGATTTCATACCATATTTTATGCAACAAGTTTTGGCATTTTACTATTCAGCAAGCCTATTGGCTGATGTTTCTATCAATAACAGTTTCTGAGTTGTGTTTTTATCAGCACTATGTTGTCTTTGTCATGTGGCAGCTCATATATTGTATTTTGTTATTATTTCATTGTAATAAACTATGCAATAAAGAAGAATATTTAATTATTAATTTTTGTTATTGAATACATGTACAAATTCATGTTCAATTTCTGTATTCATATTATTCTAATTAATTGGACAATTTTTTATTTCTATTTAATTTTGCTTAATTGACTATATAATTAAATCTATAGAATTGCAGATTGCACAATAGCAAATACATGTACCAGGAGGGTTCATTCATTCTAGGTCAGAATTTTTGGGAGAAGTGAGAAAGCAAAATAGGGTTAAAATGCACAGTACATTAAATACAACATTTGAATAGAAGGAGTGCTTTATAATGGGCCAGTGTATCTTACAAGACAAAATTTTGTTTGAAAATCGTAAAAACCAAAATATAATTTTTTAAATTATTTTTAGGGAGAAGTGGGGCCCCCCAGAGGGCGAAGTCAGGGTCCCTAGGGCGCCAATTTCGCCCACATCGCCCTCTAGAATGATCCCTGATGTACATGTGTGCCACATACTAACAGGTGAGTAGAGATTTTACTTTCATAGTGGAGTAATGCTTATATATAAAGATGATACCACTCAAGCCCAGTAACACAGGGTAACCTATTAGTCATAAACCATACAGACTGCTTCACTGAATTCAAATTACGAAATAGCAACTTGTTATACATAAGACAGGTATACAAACACAAATATTGGAGAAAAATTTCCAAATATGGGCTAAGACAGCGAAATTACTATTAATGGCCTTTCACAGTTAGAGGGTGGAGTTGAACTCTGCATATATTATCTTTTGAAGATCTTTTCATAAAATATCTCAATTATATCAACTCTGCTCTATTAGGTCATGATTTTGTCACAACACAGATTTAAATTTGTCTTCTTGTTTATGTTTGTGTACACATTAACCTTTCAGGTGTTGACATTGGAAACATTAGAATGGTGTTTGTGCTGATCAAATAAGGTAGACCTTCAAAATAGGGAGACATACATGGATTTAGTAGGACAGGGAAATTTAACAAATAAAATCATGGCCACCGCTTCAATACTGTACAAATGCTGGTTCATGGAAATAAAAAATGTCTTTTATGTATTCTAACAAATTACCAAATTTCAAGGTCACTGATAGGGTGGAGACGAGGTATTGAGAATTAGTCATCCGATGTGAATGCCATGATTCAAAGCATGGTTATGAGAAATGATATTGAAATTAAAGCCTTTTTAACCCATTCAACACCAAGTAACTGACATGGACTGGTTGGTGCATGACATTCTTAGACCAATAAATTAATAAGAAAATTAAATTTGGACCAATTCATTTGATTAAAATGGGTAATTTTGTCTAAAAACAGTAATATTACCTGCAAAAAGTGCAGATCCTGATGAGACGGCTCGTCACGAGCCGGCTCATCTGGATCTACACTTTTTTGTAAGCCTATTTAGAGGTCTGTGGTGTTGAAAGGGTTAAAGGTCATTCTTGTGGAATGGGACTAATGTTAGGGGGCAAGGAACAACACCTAGAAACAGTATGCAACATTTTTAGCTACATGCAATTGTTGAGAGTAGCTAAAACAATATGTTATTCAAGAATGGTACATAACACAGGAATAGTTGCAACAGCACAATTAGGATTGGGAAAAAAATGACAGACTATTAGTAACTTATTCGAATCCCTTTTGTTGTCTCCGTCACAGGGACTACTTATTCTGGCTTTCCATTAACCCATTTGATTCTGAACACCGTTCAAACAGTATTTGCAAAGAACATAGAGCCAGATCAGCCACCACGGAACGTGCCGTCTGATCAGGTTCTATGCTGTTTGCTATTCAGATGATCTTGCTAAAACACTTGGCTATGTAGCAAACAACATAGATCCTGATCAGCATGCAGCGTCACACTGCGGCTGATCTGGATCTATGTTGTTTGCAAAAGCCTTTAAATGTATCCAGAATGAAATGGGTTAAAGTGGGCAAGATAAGAATCAGATACTTGCTAGGTTATTAAATGTGTGAGCCTCCTTTTCAAGTCTATACAGGTTTGCCCTCCCAAAGGTCTATAAGTGAGCGACCGAATCAGGTTATTTTAGAGTGAACTAGGAACCAAGGTATGCTAATGTGAACATTTATAGGAATCAGATTATAGTAGTGTGAGCTAGGAACAAAGTTTTATCAATTAGTGTGAGCTAGGAACCAGGTTATAGTGAACTGCATTGTAGGAACCAAGTTTTATCAATTAGTACGAGCTAGAAACCAGGTTATGTGAGTGTCAACTAGGAACCAAGTGTTATCAATTAGTACGAGCTAGAAACCAGGTTATGTGAGTGTCAACTAGGAACCAATTGTTATCAATTAGTACGAGCTAGAAACCAGGTTATGTGAGTGTCAACTAGGAACCAAGTGTTATCAATTAGTGTGAGCTAGGAACCAGGTTATGTTAGCGACAACTAGGAACCAAGTTCTATCAAGTACAGCTAGTATTTAGTTACTCGGTCTATGAATCAGGTTATATTAGCGCCAGTAAAGGTGCCAAGGACGTGCAGGAAAATATCTGGGTGCATCTATCAAGATCAGCATCAAGACTCATCCCAGATGATAAACATTCCATTGACAGGTAAACAACAACATGTTTATGCTGTTTTCTATACAAACTCAATTTCAAAAACTCCACATTGTAAAACTCCACAGAAAACAAAACCCTGTTAGTAGTGATGTCAATGAATTGCAAAATGGGGCCTTTTTTAATACTTTAATTAATAATAATGTCATATTTCACTTATGGAATGGTCCTAAGTGCAGGGCGTTCACAAGACATTGAAAGTCAAGTGTCAATGACACTTGAGGCCAACATCTCAAGAGTCAAGCTGGATTTATCAAGAGTCAATATGCATGTTTAGGTTCATTCTAGAGTGGAAAAAAGGGTAGTGTAGGTCCGAAAAAGGTTAGGGTGGGTCAGAAAATGGGTAGGGTGGGTATGGTGGGTCAGAAAAAGGGTAGGGTGGGTCAGAAAGGGGGCAGGGTGCATTTTGAGCCGCGATGAGCTGTGGGAGGTGGTATTTTGGGTTAGCCCCTAGAAAATGTTGCTAAATTACGGTGCTTGATTAAAGAGGCAGTAAAGCAGATTCTAAGTTATATATGTCTGCCTGCCCGAAGGCACCTGATGAGGCGTACATACGGTATCTCCAGTAACATACGGTGCCACGGAAATGACCGAATTCATCGTTCTCAATATTGGGATGTTCCGTATTTCTTCATAACAGTGGAATTGTACTAAATGTCAAGGTTAACCCATTCAACACCAAGTAACTGACATGGACTGGTCCATGATATTTTTAGACCAACAAATTAATAAGAAAATTACATTTGAACCGGTTCATTTATCAAAATGTGTAATTTTGTCTAAAAATAGTAATATCACTGGCAAAAAGTGCAGATCCTGATGAGACGGCTCGTCACGAGCCGGCTCATCTGGAGCTACACTTTTTGTAAGCCTATTTAGAGGTCTGTGGTGTTGAAAGGGTTAATTGAATTTTCACACATTTCGCATGGATTGTTTTGGTTGACACTGTAGTCATGGCCGGCCGTCTAGTGTAATGGAAATGGTATTTGGGGATGAAACTGGTGGTGGCTGGCTGCATACATCAGGTTGTTGTTTAATATAGGTGCAGTATATAGCAAATTTCGTTGGGGGGATCTGACTTGGCCACAAACGGCAGATGGCCATTGGTAACAGGTGATCGATATAGCAAGTAGGACTGCATGTGACAAGAACAAATTCAGTTACAACCAGCATCCTTGATGGATTTATTTCTTGTTACATTTACATTGACATATAATGATCAGACATGTTAATTGTACATGTACATATATTTTCTAAACCTTACAGTTGTCTGTCTGTCTGTCTGTCTGTTCTTTAAATGTGCGCTTCATGTTCAGGTACACAGTATTGACAATGCTCAGATGTTGATTGTATATAATTATATTAATACATTAAAATTTACATTGTTTAACATATACTATTTATAACCATGTATTCTACATGATACATACAATTACAGTCGAACCTGTGTTAGTGGTCACCTCTATTAAGCAGCCAGTTTCCAGATATGTTGCTTTATTGATACATTTGATCTCTATTAAGCAGTCACCTGTGCTAAGCAGCCACTTTCTGTAATTCCCTTGGCTGGCTGCTTAAGACAGGTTTGACTGTGTGTAATATTCGCCTCGAACCAGCAGGTAATGGGGGTAATTGTCTTTGGTTGCATACGTGTGTGTATGTCCGAGTCAGGGCTCATTCTAGAGGGCGAACTAGTCGCCCTAGGGACCCTCACTTCGCCCCCTAGGGGCCCCACTTCTAAATAATTTTTATTTAAATTAATTAAAAATTCTGTTTACAATTTTCATACAAGATTTTGTCCAGTAAGATACACTGGCCCATTATAAAGCACTGCTTCTAGATATTCAACTGGTTATTTAATTTATTTTTATTTAATAGTCATACTATTTTCTTGAGATTTATTAAATAATACCATTTAAGGAAGCAATCACGCCCGTACTCACTTCTCCCAAATAGTATTACCTAGAATGGACCCTGGGAGGCTGGGAGTGCATACAGGATGTATAAGATAGTTGTGGAGGGATTGCTATGTAACTGTGTGGATATGGGTTGGTCTAGGAGGTAGTCAATGCTTGCTGTCAGGCTGATCAGCCAAGTCTTCACTCCCATTCACTATCATTTATACCACTGTTAAATCAAGCATTTGGTTTGATGTCAAATACCAGAAGACTGGCCTGCTATTTGGATAGAACTGTAGAGTATCATGTGCAATTTAAGTTTATTGATTTGATATTTTATAACATTTTAAACTCAATTGTTACACAACAAAAGCTTTGCAATACAATAGTTAAAATGCACACTTGAGAACGCCTAGTTTTATTAATTAAATAAAGAACTTTTGTACTTATCTGACCTTATTTAAAATTCACAAAAACAACCATTATTAATCACTATTTACATGTATGTATTTTCATATGAATCCATTGACATTTCAGCTATGTATATATATATATATATATACACGTATATACATGTATATTGTGGCAGATAATAACGTGCATAACTAGCATCTGGCCTAGCGAGGCTGTGTATTATACATATAGGAAATTATTTGGCATGGATGCTAAGTTTTACATAAAAATATGCTTGCTATCTGGCAGGGATGGTATAAAATAGCAGTAAATACAAGGACATTGTACTATATATAGAGCTGGTCACTGGGACACATCATTCAGATGCTCAACTGTAGACAATCTAACAGGCTTGTTCTAGCAGCCAGTAAACTTCCATGTTGGTGAGATTCATTCTACCCGTTAGCGCCGTGAGTTATATATTTTTATGTTATATTTTTCGGGTTTTACGCCTGCATCAGCACCATTTTGGGCTATATAGCCGGCGGGCAGTTTACCTAACAACACCCTTCCTGGGCAGGCTCCAACGGTAAACAGTACTTGGGTGCACCAACCTCCGTAAGAAACTGCCAACTTTTTCATATAAATGAGACACGGTCTGAGCGGGTGGCTCGAACAAGCACTGCGAGTACAAGAAATATGTAATGACAAACATTGACTAACTATTACTGATATTGTCACACAAATACCATCGAGTGTCACACACACATACCATCGAGTGTCACACACACATATCATCGAGTGTCACACACACATACCAACGAGTGCCACACAAACATACCATCGAGTGCCACACACACATACCATCGAGTGTCACACACACATACCATAGAGTGCCACACAAACATACCATCGAGTGCCACACACACACACCATCGAGTGCCACACACACATACCATCGAGTGTCACACACACATACCATAGAGTGCCACACAAACATACCATCGAGTGTCACACACACATACCATAGAGTGCCACACACACATACCATCGAGTGCCACACACACATACCATCGAGTGCCACACACACATACCATCGAGTGTCACACACACATACCATAGAGTGCCACACAAACATACCATCGAGTGCCACACACACACATACCATCGAGTGCCACACACACATACCACTGAGTGTCACACACACACATACCATCGAGTGCCACACACACATACCATCGAGTGCCACACACACACACATACCATCGAGTGTCACACACACATACCATCGAGTGTCACACACATACCATCGAGTGTCACACACACATACCATCGAGTGTCACACACACATACCATCGAGTGCCACACACACATACCATCGAGTGTCACACACACATACCATCGAGTGTCACACACACATACCATCGAGTGTCACACACACATACCATCGAGTGTCACACACACATACCACTGAGTGTCACACACACACATACCATCGAGTGTCACACACACATACCATCGAGTGCCACACACACATACCATCGAGTGTCACACACACATACCACTGAGTGCCACACACACACACATACCATCGAGTGTCACACACACATACCATCGAGTGTCACACACACATACCATCGAGTGTCACACACACATACCATCGAGTGCCACACCACACACACATACCATCGAGTGCCACACACACATACCATCGAGTGTCACACACACATACCATCGAGTGTCACACACACACATACCATTGAGTGTCACACACACACCATCGAGTGCCACACACACATACCATCGAGTGTCACACACACATACCATCGAGTGCCACACCACCATCGAGTGTCACACCAGTGCCCAGTCAGGTGTTAAGGTGTGTTGTGGGACTTCAATTTCAAGATACATGTAGGTGTGAGAGATGTCAGCCAATTAGACAAAGGTGTCCATACTCTATAGTCCTAATCTCACTGGAATACACTGTCAGAGCGGATAGTGGACAGTGGCTTCCATCTAACAGACAACCAGGTGTCTGTATTGCCTAAAAACAAAACAATACTATACTTGTCAAATTGAGTTTTACTCAACCTTGCATCATATAAGGCGACCCAAATCCACACTCAGTTATGTTCCAGTAAATCTCAGCCACTGAATATACACTTTTGAACGATCCAAATTTAACCATGAAGTCAAAAGATCCAGTATGGGGTTTCTACACTGTAACTGTGAATGGCAAGAAAACAACTGCGATTTGTAATGACTGCAAGAATGAAGTCAGCGCGAAGGCGGACAGACTCAAGGTACATCGAGAAAAATGCCCATCCCTCGCTACCCAGGGTTCCAAAAAAAGACCCGAACCAGTCGGTGATGTGCCACAGAAGACCACAACAACGCAGGTTGAAGCACCAACTACATGTACTACCGAACAACCAACCAAGCGCCTGAAGTTACAGCAGAGCCAGATCAACAGCTACGGGTGTCAGACTGATGCGAGGACGAAGATCCAGCTTGATCACCAGATTGCCAGGTTGTTCTACGCCTGCAATCTGCCATTCAACATCGCCTCACATCCCGAGTGGAAGAAAACCATCGAAATGCTCCGTCCAGGCTACCAGGGCCCGAATCGCAAGGACTTGGGTGGCGCACTACTAGATACCGTACACGAGAAACTCGTCTCGCATGTAAAAACCGAAGTGGAGGGGAAGGACGTCGTCATGATGCAAGACGGCTGGAGTGACATCCATAAAAAAACAATAAAACCCCAAAAAAACGGTTGTGGTTGCCAATGATGCCACCTGATGAGTACCCCTGGCAGGGACGAAACAGTTTAAGCACTTATAGAGTGGTAGCAATGCATAAAAATGAGCAAAAAACGTGTTTGGAAGACACATAATCTTATTTCCCGGTATTTCCCACTTCTGGGCTTATTTCCCGGGGCGGGAAATACCGGCGGGAAATACCGGTATTTCCCGGCCAACCCTGCACACCACACACACACATACCATCGAGTGTCACACACACACACCATCGAGTGCCACACCACCATCGAGTGCCACACCACACACGCCATCGAGTGTCACACACACATACCATCGAGTGCCACACCACCATCGAGTGTCACACACACATACCATCGAGTGTCACACACACATACCATAGAGTGTCACACCACACACACACACATACCATCGAGTGCCACACACACACACATACCATCGAGTGTCACACATGCATACCATCGAGTGTCACAAACACATACCATCGAGTTGTCACACACACATACCATCGAGTGTCACACACACATACCATCGAGTGTCACACACACATACCATCGAGTGTCACACACACATACCATTGAGTGTTACACACACATACCATCGAGTGTCACACACACACACCATCGAGTGCCACACACACACACACACCATCGAGTGTCACACACACATAACATCGAGTGTCACACACACATACCATCGAGTGCCACACACACATACCATCGAGTGTCACACCACACACACACATACCATCGAGTGCCACACCACACACACACATACCATCGAGTGTCACACACACATACCATCGAGTGCCACACCACACACACACATACCATTGAGCGTCACACACACATACCATAGAGTGTCACACACACATACCATCGAGTGTCACACACACATACCATCAAGTGTCACACACACATACCATCGAGTGTCACACACACATACCATCGAGTGTCACACACACATACCATCGAGTGTCACACACACATACCATCGAGTGCCACACCACACACACGCATACCATCGAGTGTCACACACACATACCATCGAGTGTCACACACACACATACCATTGAGTGTTACACACACATACCATCGAGTGTCACACACACACACCATCGAGTGTCACACACACATACCATCGAGTGCCACACACACATACCATCGAGTGTCACACACACATACCATCGAGTGTCACACCACACACACACATACCATCGAGTGCCACACCACACACACACATACACCATCGAGTGCCACACCACCATCGAGTGTCACACCACACACACACATACCATCGAGTGCCACACCACCATCGAGTGCCACACCACACACACACATACCATTGAATGTCACACACACATACCATAGAGTGTCACACACACATACCATCGAGTGTCACACACACATACCATCGAGTGTCACACACACATACCATCGAGTGTCACACACACATATCATCGAGTGTCACACACACATACCATCGAGTGTCACACACACATACCATCGAGTGTCACACACACATACCATCGAGTGCCACACCACACACACGCATACCATCGAGTGTCACACACACATACCATCGAGTGCCACACACACATACCATCGAGTGCCACACACAAATACCACTGACCGTCACACAAATACCACTGACCGTCACACAAATACCACTGATCGTCACACCTATACCACTGAACGTCACACCTATACCACTGAACGTCACACAAATACCACTGATCGTCACACCTATACCACTGAACGTCACACAAATACCACTGATCGTCACACAAATATTAGTTATTGTCAGAAAAATATCACTTTCACACAAAAATTACCGAGTCTCACAAATATCACTGTTTGTCACACATAGATCACTGTTTGTCACACAATTATCACTGTTTGTCACAAAAATATCACTGTTTGTCACACAACAATCACTGTTTGTGACACAATTATCACTGTTTGTCACAAAAATATCACTGTTTGTCACACAACAATCACTGTTTGTGACACAATTATCACTGTTTGTCACACAAATATCATATATCAGTGTTCACTCAAACATGATTATTATGGTACTGAAAAATCATTGATCATTGCACAATACTCACAGATTGTCAACACTCTCGGATTGTCAATATCATGGATTGTCAACACTCACAAATTGTCAATACTCACGGATTGTCAACACTCATGAATTGTTAATGCTCGTGGATTGTCAACACTCTCAGATTGTCAACACTCACGGATTGTCAATACTCACGGATTGTCAACACTCACGGATTGTCAACACTCACAGATTGTCAATACTCACGGATTGTCAACACTCACGGATTGTCAACACTCACAGATTGTCAATACTCGCGGATTGTCAATACTCATGGATTGTCAATACTCATGGAATGTCAACACTAACGGATTGTCAACACTCATGGATTGTCAACACTCATGGATTGTCAATACTCACAGATTGTCAACACTCACAGATTGTCAACACTCATGGATTGTCAATACTCACAGATTGTCAACACTCATGGATTGTCAATACTCACAGATTGTCAACACTCATGGATTGTCAATACTCACAGATTGTCAACACTCACGGATTGTCAACACTCATGGATTGTCAATACTCATGGATTGTCAATACTCACAGATTGTCAACACTCATGGATTGTCAATACTCACAGATTGTCAACACTCACGGATTGTCAACACTCATGGATTGTCAATACTCACAGATTGTCAACACTCACGGATTGTCGATACACTCACAGATTGTCAACACACTCACAGATTGTCAACACTCACGGATTGTCAACACTCCCAGATTGTCAACACTCATGGATTGTCATACACAAATCACTGATGTCACTCAATAATCAATGATCATCACATAAAATTCATGTGACTAATTTACTCATGCTATAGTATTCAATTATCTTCTAACGCAGCACTATTTTACTCATAGCAATCTTTAACTCTGGAACTATATTACTTATGGTATGCTTCTATTATTTGTGGGAAAATAGCTTACAGTCAAACCTGTCTTAAGCAACCAGCCAAGGGAATCACAGAAATTGGCTGCTTAGCACAGGTGGCTGCTTAATAGAGGCCAAATGTATAATAAAACAACATATTGGGAATCTGCTAACTGGCTGCTTAATACAGGTTGGCTGCTTAATAGAGGTGACCACTAACACAGGTTTGACTGTATACCGCTTTCTGTTAGTTTCATTGAGCAACAAGTAATTACAACACGAGTTGCTCTCGAGGTCTCATACCTCATGTAATCCACCACCATAGGTGAGAGGGAAGAGGTAATGTGGGTTTAACCCATTCAACACCACCAAGGAACTGTGGACTGGTCCATGACTATTTTGAACCAATAATTTAATAAGAAAGTTACATTTGGACCAGTTTGTTTATCAAAATGGTAATTTCATCTAAAAATAGTACTATTACTTGCAAAAAGAACAGATCCTGATGAGACGGCTCATTTGGATCTACACTTTTTGTAAGCCTATTTAGAGGTCTGTGGGGTTGAAAGGGTTTAAGTGTCTTGCCTAATTACATCACCACCGTGGTTCGTGTCCATTACACCATGGAGGCGTGGATAACAGCTTCTTATCTAATGCTAATGTTTAATCCCACGTTTATTCTCGTATCATCAAATAACATAATCTGTGTCATGTAACACCTAATCAATATTGTAATGAGATTAGTGATCTGGTAGGAGCAACATGTACAGCAGAACAACATCATTATATCATAGAAGATGCTAGACATCTGTAAAATAACACACATGTCTAAAGGAAGCCATACAGACGGGGATCTGTAGCCCAGTCGTAACATGCTGGACTGGTAATCCCGGGATCGCAGGTTTGATCCCCCGTCTGACACTAATAAAATTAACAGTCTTTCAGATGGGACATTAAACGGAGGTCTCGTGTCGGTGCTGTACCAGAGGAGATTCTGGAATGGGTCTCTGTCTGTATCTTTGCACTATCCTCCAAAAATCTAAAATGACTAATCTCTTCAGGAGGCGTCGCTCATATGGGCAACCGGTAGTGACGATAAATAAACGTAAAACACACAAGGAAGCCATATCTTGATAGTTATGCTGTGGTGACCCCAGACCTGCATACATGCAATAAACATAGGATCTTACATGAATGGTGATTTCATACCATATTTTATGAAACAAGTTTAAGAATTTTAATATTAACCCATTCAACACCAAGTAACTCACATGGACTGGTCCATGATATTTTTAGACCAATAAATTAATAACAAAAATACATTTGGATCAGTTCATTTATCAAAATGGGTAATTTATTTTTCTAAATATAGTTATATTACTTGAAAAAAGTGCAGATCCTGATGAGACGGCTCGTCATGAGCCGGCTCATCTGGATCTACACTTTTTTGTAAGCCAATTTAGAGGTCTGTGGTGTTGAAAGGGTTAAGCAAGCCTTTTTTTTATCACATTACCATACTGTAATCATAGAGCTAGTTTTAATAAATAACGTTGCTACTTTCATTTTGGCATCAAGCGTCAGCACAAATTGTCATGACGTCACAAATTTGTCATGATGTCACAATGCAAAGCAGCATTATATTTAGGTCTTCAATAGCGTTATAATTGTGTTGATACTTTTAAATCATAGTGTATCTTCCCATTAACGTTGTATACCAATTCATATATGCATACTTTAAAGTTTAATTTAC
The DNA here is from genome assembly GCA_014843695.1 of Archivesica marissinica. Taxonomy (NCBI): domain Eukaryota; kingdom Metazoa; phylum Mollusca; class Bivalvia; order Venerida; family Vesicomyidae; genus Archivesica; species Archivesica marissinica. Next base: position 35,934,239 of record CM026390.1, on the reverse strand, counting down.
AAATTATAATGAATTATGATTATAATTTTCTCAACCAATCAGTATCCTTCCAGGTGTTATTACACATGTGTATATATAAGAACGTATGTAATGGCTGTATGAAACTGAATACAAGCAAAGTTATTAAGTAAAGGGATTCGAATAAGTTACTATGTAACCTTTTTCCCACTCCTAACTGTGCTGTTGCAACTATTCCTATGTTATGTACCATTCTTGAATAAAATATTGTTTAACCCTTTCAACACCACAGACCTCTAAATTGGCTTACAAAAAAGTGTAGATCCAGATGAGCCGGCTCGTGACGAGCCGTCTCATCAGGATCTGCACTTTTTTCAAGTAATATAACTATTTTTAGAGAAAAAAATCACCCATTTTGATAAATGAACTGATCCAAATGTAATTTTGTTATTAATTTATTGGTCTAAAAATATCATGGACCAGTCCATGTCAGTTACTTGGTGTTGAATGGGTTAAACTAAGCAAAGTTATGTGATAATATATAAATTATTATTAATATGCTGTTTTTTTTTGCTATGCGATCCATTGACAATCTTGACAGTGCAATCTACATTGAACGATGACCCCCTCCCCCGGCATCAAAGACAAATTTTAATAGTCCAAGTTTAGAACAATATTTGCAGTACATGATTGTTCAACGATGTCCGTTTGACACCATATACATTTACATGTAGCTTTAGTATTAGCATCCAAATCTGTTACAATCGGAACTACCGGTATATGTATACATTAATTAAATCATTGCAGCATGTTCAGACAAATACATGTATGGAGTGTGTAGGGTTTGAACTGATGCTCGGAGATTCTGCAAGTTATTGGCAGAAAGTTAAGGTGATTATGCCAGGATGCAGCTCTGCCTGATACGTTTAGAGATGTTATTGGGAGAAAGTTAAGGAGGTTATGCCAGGATGCAGCTCTGCCCGATACGTTTAGAGATGTTATAATTATTAGGAGAAAGTTAAGGAATTTATGCCAGGATGCAGCTCTGCCGGATACGTTTAGAGATGTTATTGGGAGAAAGTTAAGGAGGTTATGCCAGGATGCAGCTCTGCTGGATACGTTTAGAGATGTTATTGGGAGAAAGTTAAGGAGGTTATGCCAGGATGCAGCTCTGCTGGATATGTTTAGAGATGTTATTGGGAGAAAGTTAAGGAGGTTATGCCAGGATGCAGCTCTGCTGGATACGTTTAGAGATGTTATTGGGAGAAAGTTAAGGAGGTTATGCCAGGATGCAGCTCTGCCGGATACGTTTAGAGATGTTATTGGGAGAAAGTTAAGGAGGTTATGCCAGGATGCAGCTCTGCTGGATACGTTTAGAGATGTTATTGGGAGAAAGTTAAGGAGGTTATGCCAGGATGCAGCTCTGCCCGATACGTTTAGAGATGTTATTGGGAGAAAGTTAAGGAGGTTATGCCAGGATGCAGCTCTGCTGGATACGTTTAGAGATGTTATTGGGAGAAAGTTAAGGAGGTTATGCCAGGATGCAGCTCTGCTGGATACGTTTAGAGATGTTATTGGGAGAAAGTTAAGGAGGTTATGCCAGGATGCAGCTCTGCTGGATACGTTTAGAGATGTTATTGGGAGAAAGTTAAGGAGGTTATGCCAGGATGCAGCTCTGCTGGATACGTTTAGAGATGTTATTGGGAGAAAGTTAAGGAGGTTATGCCAGGATGCAGCTCTGCCCGATACGTTTAGAGATGTTATTGGGAGAAAGTTAAGGAGGTTATGCCAGGATGTAGCTCTGCTGGATACGTTTAGAGATGTTATTGGGAGAAAGTTAAGGAGGTTATGCCAGGATGCAGCTCTGCCCGATACGTTTAGAGATGTTATTAGCAGAAAGTTAAGGAGGTTATGCCAGGATGCAGCTCTGCCCGATACGTTTAGAGATGTTATTTAACATGTTCAACCTGTGCAACTATGAAACATTTATTTACTTATTATACTATTCTTATTGAGCGCCCTGCCCTTATCATATAAAAATTACACGTTCAAAAGCGCTTTACATAAACATGTAACATAACACACATATAACAATAAAAATCAAAAGATTACAAAATGTAGATTGATACATGTTTTAAATAGTACACTTAAACTGTTGAGGAACCTACTTAAAATATGGATTGTACATTAGATACACAAAATAAGAAATTATAGCTTAAAAACTACAACATAAACCATATGATACAAACTTTAAGAAATGGAAGGATAATTGAAATTAAAGACATCACCCTAGGGCATATTAAAATCGTTTACAAAACTATCATGAATTGCAATGTCACAGTTTATGTTCCATAAAATTGAAAATGTGTTTTCAGTCCTTTCTTAAATGAATACAATGTTGGCACAATGTTGGCATATAATAACGTAGGTGCTTCATGCTTCGATCTTAAATCCCTCCTCGGTTCGTATACTTGTAACAAGTTCCTGATGGTGATGGTTTTCCATGTATTGCTTTGAACGTGTGTGTCTGTATTTTGTATTGTATTCTTATTTGCACCGGTAACCAATGCAGCTCTTTCAGGATTGGTGTGATGTGACTGTAGCAAGAAGTTCTTTTTACCAGACGAGCAGCGGTCTTTTGAACGTTTTGCAATTTCAATGTGGATTTTTTTGGGATGCCATATGTCCATTGCAATAATCGAGCCGTGATGTTACTAATGAATTGATGAGTGATTTGGTGGCATCTGTAGTAAGATATCGCCGTATATGTCTAATCTGTCGTATTTGAGCATATCACGATCTACTAACTGAATTAATATGTTGTTCCAAGCACATTTTTGAATCAAACCAAGCACCCAAATTTCGTACACATGCTAAGGGAGTATCGGTGAATCTCCAACTGTCACCGTTTTCAATGTGCCGAGCATTTCGAAATGTTGATACAACACAGAGAAACTGATTGAAATACATGTAACTGACATCAAATTTCATTCAATCATTCTCCAAGTTTCACTGCTTCATTTGTTCACAGTAGAGACAATGTTTTGCATCATGTTACACATGGTAATGTAAATTCTGAGAAGACAGGTGGCAATCTTTACCACCTCAACACCTGGAAACTGCCCACCATTTCCTGTTCATAGGGGCTATTTACATACCACACAGACCATATAAACTCATCCCATTATCAATTTATTCCCTGGCAGCACTCACTCTCTCTGGAAAACCATATTGAAACTACAGACTAAACATCAGGTGATAGCTGTGTCTGAAGAATGCAAGAAGTACCTTCATCATCAGTTACAGTATGAGAGATATGTGCTAAAGTAATAAAATTCTCCTATCTCCCTTGATAACTCCTTCATAATACAGATAGCCATCTTGGAGCCAATCATGCCTACACATATATAGCAGCAGGGGGACTCTCTATCTAGATGTATGCCATAATACACTTGAGCATCACTTCATCAACTTTTGAAAATTATTTTCTGGAAGTATGTAGATATTATCACAGGGCTTTAAGCTATGTCTGCAGAACAACAAGTTCATGACATAAAAGGGAGACATTCAATGAATAAAAGGGAGACATTCCATGAATACAAGGGAGAAGTGCAATGGATACAAGGGAGCATTTCAAGGAATATGAGGGAGCATTTCAAGGAATACAATGGAAAACGTTCAAGGAATACAATATAGAAGTTCAAGGAATACAATGGAGAAGTTCAAGGAATACAAGGGAGAAGTTCAAGGAATACAATGGAGAAGTTCAAGGAATACAAGGGAGAAGTTCAAGGAATACAATGGAGAAGTTCAAGGAATACAAGGGAGAAGTTCAAGGAATACAATGGAGAAGTTCAATGAATACAGGGGAAAAGTTCAAGGAATACAATGGAGAAGTTCAATGAATACAAGGGAGAAGTTCAAGGAATACAACATAGAAGTTCAAGGAGTACAAGGGAGAAGTTCAAGGAGTACAAGGGAGAAGTTCAAGGAATACAATGGAGAAGTTCAAGGAATACAAGGGAGAAGTTCAAGGAATACAATGGAGAAGTTCAAGGAATACAAGGGAGAAGTTCAAGGAATACAACATAGACGTTCAAGGAATACAAGGGAGAAGTTCAAGGAATACAAGAAAGTGTACGATGAATTAGCATAATGGCCGGACAAACTTTGAAAGGTATTTAAGGGTTATAACTCTGTCTGTGGAACACGATGACAATATGCACAACTAGGATTTGGAGTAGGATTGGTATTTAATAGTTAACATTTCTCGGCAAATCTTGTTGAAATGAAGTCCGATTGTTTATTAGATCCAGTTTGGACACATGTTCTTAAAAACCTCCAAACATCAACAAAGTGAAATTCGGTGAAAATCTGCTCAATTATACCATCTAGACTCATACTGATGATACCTGTAGCACCATGAACATCTGTTCAATTATACCATCTAGACTCATACTGATGATACCTGTAGCATCATGAACATCTGTTCAATTATACCATCTAGACTCATACTGATGATACCTGTAGCACCATGGACATCTACAACTATACCATTTAGACTCATACTGATGATACCTGTAGCATCATGAAAATCTACAACTATACCATTTAGACTCATACTGATGATACCTGTAGCACCATGAACATCTACAACTATACCATTTAGACTCATACTGATGATACCTGTAGCACCATGGACATCTACAACTATACCATTTAGACTCATACTGATGATACCTGTAGCACCATGGACATCTACAACTATACCATTTAGACTCATACTGATGATACCTGTAGCATCATGAAAATATGTTCAACTATACCATCTAGACTCATACTGATGATACCTGTAGCACCATGAACATCTGTTCAATTATACCATCTAGACTCATACTGATGATACCTGTAGCACCATGAACATCTGTTCAATTATACCATCTAGACTCATACTGGTGATACCTGTAGCACCATGAACATCTGTTCAATTATACCATCTAGACTCATACTGGTGATACCTGTAGCATCATGAACATCTGTTCAACTATACCATCTAGACTCATACTGGTGATACCTGTAGCACCATGAACATCTGTTCAACTATACCATCTAGACTCATACTGGTGATACCTGTAGCACCATGGACATCTGCAACTATACCATCTAGACTCATACTGATTATACCTGTAGCATCATGGACATCTACAACTATACCATCTAGACTCATACTGATGATACCTGTAGCACCATGAACATCTACAACTATACCATCTAGACCCATACTGATGATACCTGTAGCATCATGAACATCTGTTCAATTATACCATCTAGAACAGTATCATAGGCCAACACACCAATTCATACAATAGTAACGTGACTCCATGGTTCAGACTAAGCAAAGGGTAGAGAAGTATTCCAACATCTCATCACAGATTTAATTAGATAGATGAATATTCTTATATTAATAGAGGGTAGCATACCCAAGTTGACCAAGAGACACCAATCTTCCTTAGTTCAACCACCACTTATTATGACTATTGTTCACTAATTATTATCACATGATACTACTGTTATGTGGTAAATTATATTGTGCTGATGATGCTATTTGTGGTATATGTATATAAAACTAATGAAGCAGGAGTATCATTTTCCCTTCATCCATTTCAGACAATTTTTCGAAAATGATGTAAGAGTTTCTGATGTCATTCGGAATGCTATTCCATATTAGTATTTATAGAGTTCCCGATTAAGACAAACTGTTCTTGAATAGGTTATTCCTTGGTTTCGGGACTGAAGAGGTCGCATTTGAATACGACGTTGAAAGTCATACTCGTATTTTCCAATTTATGGTCGCGTAACACAAATAAAATGCAACTCACTTAAATATGGAGGAGCAAGATCATTCGTAATTTGAAAACATTGTCTTCGCCTTTTGTAGGAATACAAATTCGCAAATCGTATTATTTTGGCCCACCCTGGCATAATTGTTTCCCAAGATAATTGTAAAAGTCCTTTGCAATAGTGGTTGTATACATATTTATATTTGATGAGTTACACCAAATAATATTACAGTAACTAAAATGCAATTTAACCCATTCAACCCCAAGTATCTGACATGGACTGGTGCATGCTATTTTTAGACCAATAAATTAATAAGAAAATTACCTTTGGACCAGTTCATTTATCAAAATGGGTAATTTTATCTAAAAATAGTAATAATTATTACTGGCAAAAAAGTGCAGATCCTGATGAGACGGCTCGTCACGAGCCGGCTCATCTGGATCTACACTTTTCATAAGCCTATTTAGAGGCCTGTGGGGTTGAAAGGGTTAATGTTGACTATTGTAATGTTGTAAAAATATCTTACTACATGTATGCTAAATTAATGTTAAGCACTTTTGAACGTATAATTTGAAATAATATGAAAAGAGTGCCATACAAATCTGGTATAATAATAATATATATAACTGCCACTTCAGGCAAAAGAGGTATGGATTATTTCTTGCTGCCATTATTGCGTATGAACCTTTAGAATTGCACAACTCGCACCATTACAGAGGCTATTATACTGTACTCGGTGATTATGTACAATCCTACCAACACTTGTAAGCTCTCCAGTTATATTGCCATGTTAATTGAATTCAAAATGTGTGATATTTTCTGTAATCCTATTTTATGTTAAAACCTTGATGAAAAATTATAAAAGTTGATGAACGGCACATTATATGGGATTATTTGACAATATTATGTAGATTATAAATCCAACTACAATCGCATAATATTTTATTACCTGTAGTTCTATGTACATGTAGATACACATCATCATACATGTACATTAAATTGAGAGCTTTATCATACAGACATGTTCTTTTCTGTTGAGCTGTTATGAACTTATCCCTATCATCTACCGGTACATATGGTATATGTACAGTATATGTACGTTTTGTCTGCATGCCATTTGTTTCACACCACCTTCCTAAGGTGCTATGTACGATCAAACATTCCTAATGCTAATGAGAGGGAAAACAAGAGGCACACTCATTTCTGTCACACTCACTTCTGTTGCTGATTGTTCTGCTTTGGGTTCATATCATAACTTTGGATCCGTTTCCCACAGCTAGAGCCATTGTACAATTTGATGGCATCATATCAAATTGTTCAGAACTTACCTGTCAAGCACCTGCTGACATTGATTGTCTTAGAGATAGTTCTAACAGAAAACTACTTTTATATTAAATAATTCTACAACTGCAGAAAGACTGTGTATCTGATAGTGTGAACATACAATGTATAATGTTCTATAGTATCGATAGTATGAACATACAATGTATAATGTTCTACAGTACATGATAGTATGAACATACAATGTATAATGTTCTACAGTACCTGCTAGTATGAACATACAATGTATAATGTTCTATAGTACCTGATAGTATGAACATACAATGTATAATGTTCTACAGTACCGATAGTATGAACATACCACATAAAATGTTCTACAGTACCTGCTAGTATGAACATACAATGTATAATGTTCTACAGTACCTGATAGTATGAACATACACTGTATAATGTTCTACAGTACCTGCTAGTATGAACATACCACATATAATGTTCTACAGTACCTGCTAGTATGAACATACAATGTATAATGTTCTACAGTACCGATAGTATGAACATACAATGTATAATGTTCTACAGTACCTGATAGTATGAACATACCACGCATAATGTTCTACAGTACCTGATAGTATGAACATACAATGTATAATGTTCTATAGTATCGATAGTATGAACATACAATGTATAATGTTCTACAGTACCTGATAGTATGAACATACAATGTATAATGTTATACAGTACCTGATAGTATGAACATACAATGTATAATGTTCTACAGTACCTGCTAGTATGAACATACAATGTATAATGTTCTATAGTACCTGATAGTATGCACATACAATGTATAATGTTCTACAGTACCTGATAGTATGAACATACAATGTATAATGTTCTACAGTACTGATAGTATGACCATACAATGTATAATGTTCTACAGTACTGATAGTATGACCATACAATGTATAATGTTCTACAGTACCTGATAGTATGAACATACAATGTATAATGTTCTACAGTACCTGATAGTATGAACATACAATGTATAATGTTCTACAGTACTTGATAGTATGAACATACAATGTATAATGTTCTATAGTATGAACATACAATGTATAATGTTCTACAGTACCTGCTAGTATGAACATACAATGTATAATGTTCTATAGTACCTGCTAGTATGAACATACCACATATAATGTTCTACAGTACCTGCTAGTATGAACATACCACATATAATGTTCTACAGTACCTGCTAGTATGAACATACAATGTATAATGTTCTATAGTACCTGCTAGTATGAACATACCACATATAATGTTCTACAGTACCTGCTAGTATGAACATACCACATATAATGTTCTACAGTACCTGCTAGTATGAACATACAATGTATAATGTTCTATAGTACCTGCTAGTATGAACATACCACATATAATGTTCTACAGTACCTGCTAGTATGAACATACCACATATAATGTTCTACAGTACCTGCTAGTATGAACATACAATGTATAATGTTATACAGTACCTGATAGTATGAACATACAATGTATAATGTTCTATAGTACCTGCTAGTATGAACATACAACGTATAATGTTCTACCGTACCTGATAGTATGAACATACAATGTATAATGTTCTACCGTACCTGATAGTATGAACATACCACATATAATGTTCTACAGTACCTGATAGTATGAACATACAATGTATAATGTTCTACAGTACCGATAGTATGAACATACAATGTATAATGTTCTACAGTACCGATAGTATGAACATACAATGTATAATGCAGGGCCCACACTGGGCCGAAAAAAGTTGGGGCCACTTATCTGTGTGAACGATGGGGTGCGTGCGGGAGCGGTGTCCCCTCCCTGGTTTGATTTTTTTAAGTATTTTTATTTGTAAATGGTGAGATTCTAGCCCGTTTTTTTCTGGAAGAAGTATTAATATAGAAATTAGAATGAAAGAATGCATACCTGTTAAGGCTAAAAGTTTATTTTACAATGTAGCCCTGCGACAGTGATTAATAATGGAAGCCAACACAGGATTACATTTCAAATGAACTTTAAGCTAAAAAAGACATCTGAACTTTTACAACTTTAATTATTTTCTTGGTCATAATAATTTAAAAATACATCAGAATTACATACATGTACAAGTATCCACTATGTCTAACAAATTGCACAACATTCAGTTCAAAATGCGTCTGTTCTTCTTGGACCACATTACAAATGCCGATTTGAAGTTGAACTTGTCTGGGCCGTCAATGGAAATTTTCATCAGGCTGTCTAGGTTTCATTCACTAAGTCCATTTCGGACGTTTAAAACCGAAAGTAGCCATTTTGACAAGTGACGATTTGGATTTTTTTTTTTTACGTTTATTTATTGGCGATTTGGACAAGTTTCATTCACTTTTTATAGTTGAGGACACGAAAATCATATTTTTCACAACTACTACCTTTGATCTTATTTGTGAAAGACAACGCCAATAATTATTACCTAATTATGTACACAAGTTATAGTCATTCGGTCATCCGATCATGTTTACATAATCTTCAAACAATGTCATCATTTCACCATCAAGTACTTCCGTTTTCATAAAGGACCTCAATTATCAAATCATTCCCATTATACAAAACTGTAAATGTGTGATCATATACCGCTAATTTACAAGTTTGTTTTGTTTTGATTGCAATTTATGATGGGAATATGCCTCCAGCACATGTACACAGCTGTTTTGACTGTGAATCGATTGTTTCGCCAAACGATAGCGTATATCAGAGCCAAAAAATTGTAACCAGTCAAAGATACAATGAACACAGACTGTGTATCGATTTTTCTTTAACTGGAAAGCGCCGTCGTCAATGGTAAATAAAACCAGTCAGGTATGAAAGGTTAAAATATGGCACAAATGTTATTTATGCCGATTTTTTGTGCAATTTTCTGAAAATCGCCAAATTGAAATTTTAGGAGCCATTTCAATCGCAAAATCGCCATTTGGCTCTTGTGGCGACTGACAGCGTGGCCCCTGTAATGTTCTACAGTACCTGATAGTATGAACATACAATGTATAATGTTCTACAGTACCTGATAGTATGAACATACAATGCTTTACAAATAACAGTAGCTGATAGGGTGAACGTATCATGGTTTTACATTGCTGTGGTGGTCTGGTACAGAAGAAGTTGAAGCAAACAGACCTCTTATTTCAAGCATATACATCCGTTATGTCAAAGTCGGTTATGTCGAATTCTTCGGTTATCTCGAAGTCGGATCCAAGTCCCGTTTCAGACACTATCATTTTACATATAAGTTAACAGGCTCCATTGATATCGAATTTCGTTAAGTCAAATTTCGGTTATGTCAAAGTATTTTGTTTGGTCCGAAGGAATTCGACATAATAGATAGTACAGATGTAGACTGTATATATACATAAATGATAAGCACTGTAGAGTAAACGTTGACAGTATTTTAAATGGCAAACATATATATATATCTGGGTTGAAAACATATTTCATGAAAAACCAACTAATCGAGTAGGACTAGTAACCGTACCTTCCACATCCATATCAGACTGCCACTCACACATTATAAAATGTGTAGCCTTTGTGTGCTTTTTATTAAATGCTAAGTACCGTTTTCTCGCTGCAGTCTGCAGATTGTTTTGTATTAATTTATCCAGTACACATGCCTGTTTTATATTTGCTATAAAATGACACATTACAGTCAAACCTGTGTTAGTGGGCACCTCCATTAAGCAACCAACCTGTATTAAGCAGACAGTTGGTTTCCAGATTCCCAATGTTTTATATACATTTGACCTCTATTAGTATTAAGCAGCAACCTGTGCTAAGCAACCAATTTCTGAGATGTCCCATGGCTGGCTGTTTAAGACAGGTTTGACTGTACATACGATTTGAGCGAATGTTTTTACAACTGACCGGTTTATTACGAATATTTGTCATATGACAGCAAGCATTTTAGTGATTAAACTATTGTAAAAACTTGTTTAGCAATCGAGCTCAAATAAATTTGTATAAACTAGTTATATGAACTTTCATTTCAGACTAGGGTCGATTACGCAGTTGTTCTTTGGATATTTCATTTCAGAATGTGCACTCGTCCTGTTGGACTAACATTTAACCAATCATATAAAACTGTTCACACCTGTATCTATGACATCTGTTGCTGCCTACATGTAAACTTTATAACCAATTACTGAACAGTATAACCACTTCATTTTAAAGACGAGAAAACAAGTGGTCTGGTCAATAGTCCCATGAGACATCAAACAGGAAACACTGACCTTTCAGTTGGCACAATATCAGAGAAAGATATTAATTAATCAGGACGGCCACCAAGGTAAAGGTGTGTAGCTACCTGGCCATTAACCCTAAGGGTTACTGTACTGGGAACGAGTATATTCAAATTTGCAAACAACATAGAGCCAGATCAGATGACACAGAATGGTGTTGTGCAGCGGCTGATCGGATCTATGTTGTTTGCACATTCCTTCCAAATTATTGAGCATTGTAATGGTTAACACTCTACAAGCATCAGAGGTGCCACAAGATGTACATGTAGATTTATTGAAATAATGTGGCCAATGGTACTAATATCACCTTACAGGCAAACACAAAAGTCTGGGGATGGTCACCATGTATTGTAAATAATATGGTCTGGGGATGTTCACCATGTATTGTAAATAATATGGTCTGGGGATGTTCACCAAGTATTGTAAATAATATGGTCTGGGGATGTTCACCATGTATTGTAAATAATATGGTCTGGGGATGTTCACCAAGTATTGTAAATAATATGGTCTGGGGATGTTGTATTGTAAATAATATGGTCTGGGGATGTTGTATTGTAAATAATATGGTCTGGGGATGTTGTATTGTAAATAATATGGTCTGGGGATGTTGTATTGTAAATAATATGGTCTGGGGATGTTGTATTGTAAATAATATGGTCTGGGGATGTTGTATTGATTATAATATGGTCTGGGGATGTTGTATTGATTATAATATGGTCTGGGGATGTTGTATTGTAAATAATATGGTCTGGGGATGTTGTATTGATTATAATATGGTCTGGGGATGTTGTATTGATTATAATATGGTCTGGGGATGTTGTATTGTAAATAATATGGTCTGGGGATGTTGTATTGATTATAATATGGTCTGGGGATGTTGTATTGATTATAATATGGTCTGGGGATGTTGTATTGTAAATAATATGGTCTGGGGATGTTGTATTGATTATAATATGGTCTGGGGATGTTGTATTGATTATAATATGGTCTGGGGATGTTGTATTGTAAATAATATGGTCTGGGGATGTTGTATTGATTATAATATGGTCTGGGGATGTTGTATTGATTATAATATGGTCTGGGGATGTTGTATTGATTATAATATGGTCTGGGGATGTTGTATTGATTATAATATGGTCTGGGGATGTTGTATTGATTATAATATGGTCTGGGGATGTTCACCAAGTATTGTAAATAATATAATCCTCATCTACATTTTGGCATCATTTTATTGTTTCCGCATTTAATGCCATTCTTACATACATGATGCATGCACTATTAATACATGTACACATTATTTTTGAAGGACACAGAATATTGAGGACATGGCACCCTTCCAATTAGACCTACCCCATGCAGTGGGTATAAAATAAATTATTATAAATCATTGATAATTCAGCAACCAGACTGACCGAAACCCAATCACGTGGAAGTGAATAGTTTATTATTCGACCTGTTTTACACAATTCTGTTGCATTACAGCCAATACATGTATTTCTGCGAGCGTTTTGGCGATGTAGATTTTGGTTGCGATTGTGCATGCGTGCACGCTTCTACAAACGACAAATTTCCACTTGTTACATACGATTTGCTGTCGTTTGCAGAAAATATTAGATAATTATGACAGTCACTTAATATCAACAAATAATTGACACTGGAAGAACTACGGTGCCGGTGCCTTGGAAGAACTACGGTATTTAAAACATTGGCCTCAAGAGAATAATTGTATAACATTTCAATTCCCACATTGTATATTTAGTTTATACAAATTTATTTTAGCTCGATTGTGAAACAAGTTCTTTCAACTTATATTAATCACTATCAAGTCCTCATTCCTGATGGAATCCATCGCCACGAGGGAGAGAGAAGAGGCATGTGGAATTTAAAGGCCTTGTCTAAGGGCACAATCGTAATCGCACAATTGTATATGTATGTATGCCAGCTGGATAAAATGTGAGACCGGTCATCAGACAAGCCTGAAGAAATGCAAGACTGTGCGTTAAAACGCTGTAAGACAATTGCTTCACTAGACATTGATGGGAGGTTTTCCAATACAAGGCCTCCGAACCCCAACAATCAATATGCTTCACCTGCTAGCCATGATCAATGCTCCTATTAATTCAGTGGAAACATGACAGCGGTTTTCTTACCTGAGAACGTCGTCCACGCGGTTTCTGTACACGCCTTCTAATTTCTCCGACGGAAACCCCATGGCAATAATGTTGGGGTAGATATCTAGGTACAAATGTTAAGGAAGCTGAAGTACAATATGCATTGTGCAAATCTGAAATAACTGTCATGTGAATATACTTTGGTAGTAATACTAGTGGTGCTTCCGACAAGCACATATTCCGAAAAACGTGATCCTATGCATTTGTACGATGGTTTTCATAGATACATGTAGTTGATTGAACATCCCCGCCACATTTCGAGACACTTGCCCTTTGGGCATGTGGGCGTGAACATTTTACTTGCCCGAATGAACTTCTAGGTGCCCCATATATTTGAAGAATTGAACTCGCTTATTTGCAGTTAAATGTACAGTACATCATCATTATATGAACATAAAGTGGTATATCATGCATTTATTAGTGATACTTATGATATGGCCGTATGAATAAACAATGTAAATCGGACATGGTACTCGGAAATGTATGCACAGATCCAGTCAAAAATGTTGAAATTTCACTATTTTTATTTTGCTGCATGTACAGACATCTGAAATATGAATTGATTGGTACACACTGTCAGGAAACTAAGCCCAGCTTACTACAGTACATACATCTGAAATAAGAATTGATCGGTACATCCTGTCAGGAAACTAAGCCAAGCTTACTACATGTACAGACATCTGAAATATGAATTGATTGGTACACACTGTCAGGAAACTAAGCCCAGCTTACTACATGTACAGGCATCTGCATATTACAATATGATAAATGTCAGCTCTCCGACATGTTAAACCCAATACACTTCAGAAATTGTGGTAAAAAAAGCATAATGTATATTTTTCTCTACAAGATAGTGCACCACATAGCCAGGTTCAAAATGATATGTTTTATTAGAGTGGAAGGAGGCAGGGATGAACTCTGTGCAGGGGGAGGTCGTTTTTCCACCAGGCATTTCGTCTTTTTAGATGAGTAACGTCAACTTTGACCTAATATATGGTGGACATATTGGCAAAAACTTACGTCAAAATCAAGCTTTGCACTATTTGGAGCGGAGATTGTGATAAACAGCACATAGAGAATAACTCTGTGCAAATTATCTTGTAGGACTGGCAAATCCCTTTTCCATTTGCCTACAAAAAAGATGGTGAATAATTTTGGGATAAAAATTTAGTACATATCTAACCTATGTATTACAGTTAGTGCTTTAATGAGTGTGTTATACGTTTATTTATCGTCGCTACTGGTTGCCCATACGAGTGACACCTCCTGAAGAGATTACCGGTAGTCATTTTAGATTTTTGGAGGATAGTGCAATGATACAGACAGAGACCCATTCCAGAGTCTCCTGGTTCTTTTTAAGTGAACGGTTTAAAGTCCCTCTGAAAGACTGTTAATTTTATTAGGGTCAGACGGGGATCAAACCCTTCAACCTGCGATCCCTGGATTAGCAGTCTTAACGTGTTAACCACTGGACTACAGATCCATCAGTGTGCTTTAATGATCAGAGAAACCTACATGTATAATCCGTAGACAGTCATTAATACATAGTTCTATTTCTTCTAAGCAACTAAACCATGTAATTACACCTCTGCACTACACAAATAACATCATTGTATAATATTATTGACGGCTAATTGGTCTCAGAAGCGACTAAAACAACAATGTATATACATACATGTACAATTACATTATGTATACCTGGGAACAAGCAGATTACGGTCATAGTTGATTACTGTTACTACAATGTATGTATTGTAAACACCATACAAGATCATTAAACTCTTGTATATTTCAGAAATTTCAACCAAATTAAACATGTAATATACATACAACTGCAGTAATATTCGGATAGGGAAATATTTTGGACACATTTATTTAGTGGTGGAACCTATGCTCAGTGTATCCATACTAACAGTTCTAACCCAATTTCGCCGACAGAGCTGAAGCATGGTTCAATAGTATTACAATCAGTGTTGAAATACAGTAAGTGCTAAAATTTAGTCATTGTCGAAAATATGTGCGAAAATTGATTAATAGAAACTCCCAAATTGCCAAAGCTATTTACGGAAAATTACTTGGTCACGGTAATATTCTGTGGTCATGATAAATATATCGGATTGGTTTGCCGACGAAGATAAAACTGCTTTGTAACCAAGAAATAACAATATAATTTTTATAAGTTTTATCTGAATTATTTCATAGTTCCCGTGTGACGTCATCATTCCTACTGTGGCTGCCATTTTGAATGGCAAAGTTGATCAGATATTATATATAATATATAGTAGCGTAATTTTGTTTTCTTCATAAAATATTTATTTTTCATCCCATCACCATGGTTCATACATTGTTGGAAAGCTCTCAATGGACATATTTTTTGTATCATTTCACAAATTTCATATCAATAACGAATACATAATAATGTACCTGTATATTAATATTTCAACTGTGAAAATATACTTTCAAAAATAGGTGCAAGTTAAGTTCTTATAATTTATAATCCATACATCACTGTCAAAAAATAAATTAATATTTAAAAAGTACAATTTAATACCTTTAAAATCATACCAAATTTTATATTAAGAAACCAAAATTAATAAAATTATTGCAATTAAAGAATTACTAGTATAATCATGAAATTGCCGTTAATAAAACTTGCCAGTCAAAATGGCTGCCAAGATAAGATCTTATCAGTGTTTTTGACTGCTGTGGTAACTAAATATATTTTATGAAAAGCACTTGTTTTCATAGTAATTCAGACTGTTCATGTCGCCATCTTACATTTTTAATGACATTTTTGGACTTGACTTTTAGTTGATTTCGCAAATGATATATATTATATATGAATAAAAATGTGTTTAAATATATTGAAATGAATATGTCCGCTTTACATAAGTAATGTATGCAGATTAACGACTTTGCAATGTCGTCGAACTGTACTCGATCCGTTTCGTACGGAGTTCATGCATAATAAAATTAAATGCAGATCAGCTTTTGTTTTGTATAATGAACATTTCTATTGGTTTGTCAAGGTTAATCTGGGTACACGACCCCAGAAGACTCAGATGTTGAACTCAACTACTCATGAACATTTGGTGACAAAGTAACATGAAACTTAGTCGTAAGGTCCTAAACCCAAGTTACACAACTCAGCAAACTAGTCAATGTTTTCTCTAATTCTGACTAAATTAGGTCTGGTTGCACTCAAGATACATCTTGAAATAAAATACAGCTTGACCCTAGAGATTTGACCTCAAGGGTCATTGACCCTTGACTTTCAAAGTCTAAGGAATGCCCTGCAACTGTTCTACATATAATAGTTCCTATATCCTGCAAACCTCGCGACCAAATACGGTTTTGGAACACTATTTGCAGTCGTTGAAAAGTCTCCTCAAATCATAAAGATAAACAGTAAAATATTTCTTTTTAATATTTTTCTGGTTAGTTGTACATTTTTTAAATTCGATTAAATCGTGTCAGTTTCGATGGAAAAATTCTCCCACCGATTCGTTTGTTTATCTTCCTCTGCTGGACCAATCCCATCAGGCTATCGAAACGCGCGTAACAGAATGCTATTGAACCATGCTTCAGTTGAGAATCAGCTGTCGGGGAAAAATTAGGTTAGAACTATTTAATTACCAATGAAAATGGAAAAATATGCTGAGCATAGCCTCCACAACTCTATTGATCTATGCTTGAGCTCTGACTTATTGGACGGTTATTCATATCATACATATGACAGTTTTTTTTATACTTTTATACATGAAAGGATACATGTCAGATCCAAATCAAATCCATCCTCCTGGTATCGTCTTTTGTTTTTACTCACAAGTGATCTTACCACATCCATGTTTTGAGATCAGTACATAATATATGATATAAACAAATCACTGCACTGGCGAACGGAGCCAGAGTGGTGGGATACACAACGACTGTTACACATTACATTGTATGCAATGAATTACACTTTCAATTGATTCCTGTGAGAAATTTAAATATGACATTTACAAATTATCACTACTCAATACGAGTCGTCAGTCTTATTTCACAGCATACACATCACTTCCAAAGTTGCATTTTAAATTTTATTATTTTCCGATGGCGGATCTTCCTGGTGCAATAATACAATATACAGTAACACGGTTAATTAGGTCAGAAAATAGATCCTATAGCAAACCAAGAACATTTTAATAAAACGATGAAATTAGCAACTGAAAATATGTTGGCTACATTATTATATTACTTTTGTCCGAATAAAGCTACACACTAATTGCATATATTGTAATTGATGAAATAAAAAACAAATAGTTCACAACATCCGGTTGACCTATTGACCGCATTCAAAATAAGGGAAAGTACTCCTGGACAAGATGCATTAAATAGGTAATACTAAACCAATTAATCTTGCAAAGAGACATACAACACAATCATATTTCGATAAATGTAAGACTGTATGCTGCAAATGGGTGTATGTGAGTAAAAGCAAAGATATGCACAGTTATTTCAATGTATGTGCATGTGCGAGCAGTGGGTGATGCCACCCAAGCAGGTGAAGAGAACATGCGTATGCAAAGATTAATTTAATAATAGTTTATTGTATTACGGTAATTTTTGGCTTTTATGCCTGTGACAAGCCGTGCAGCTTCAAATTGCAATTGTTCTGATGATTGCTTTTCATAAGCTTACACCCATTCCAAACAACAGACATGTATTCTACAATATAGGTCTCATATATGATGCATAAATCTAGACCTTAATTTTAATGAAACGGTAAGGTACAAGAAACTTTATTTGAGTCGGATGTACAGCAATAAACACTAGCTACAATAGTTATTTGACGACGGGAACTGGCATCTGCAAACAGTTGTGATAAACTAAGGAGATGTTCAGCTACTAGTATTAACATATATCAGAAATAACAAAGGTCCAAGAACATCGCCTTGTGGGACACAAGAAGTTATGTTACATATGTATGAAATTTCTGATCCATCTCAGACTAATTGTTTGCGGTCAGAAAGATAACCACTTAACCACGTTTGAAGTTCCTATTTCATGCGATATTGCTTAACTTTAAAATGGAGACCACGGTGCCAAACTATGTTTTAGATATATCACAGAAAAGAATACATGCATATGGATTGCTTTTTATCAAATGATGACCGTGTTAAACTTATTTAAAGTCGCATTTGGGCGACTAAGTTTTCTAAGATGAATAAAATATCAAATGATTAGCATATTTTATGATATATGTATATAAGTGGATAATTATACGGTTGTAGGACCTTGTAGGAAACAGTGCTGCAAAGAATATATTAAATTATTGAAATAGAAATAACTATTAGTATGTACTTTACCAACACAGCATATTAAAGAAATTGACATATAGTTAGAGGGAGCGTTCCTGATAACCATTTAAAAGAAGATGCATTACCTTATTGAATTTCCATGTATTCGGATAAACACCTTCACAAAGAGATCTATTGAATAAACTGCACACAGGTTTATTAACAAGTTTCTTTTTAACATTCTTTGACTAATTTCACCAGGTCTTAAGTACATGTACTGCCTTATTTAACATTATGTAAAAACAATGTCCCTAATTTCGTTGTCTTGAATGATAAAGCCTGGCAAGTTATTGTTTGTTTTGGCAACATAGTTTGGTAATTGAATGATTAATGCATTTATTCTTGACACAGATTCAAAATATACTTTAAGCAAAGAAATGTTGTCATCTATGTATTTATTCTGTAACACATTTTTGATATTAAAGTGGATTATTTCCTTGGTGCACTAGGGTTGTTCTTGGATAAGTATGTGACACCGAATAATTACAAATGTGTGGATATTTGTTATACATGTATATTAAATTAACAGCTTTAGCAGTCCATTCTTATTGCGACACGCTTAAAGGTAGTATGTCCCTAAGCTACGTACGGACTGTTGCATTGTATGCATATATATGTGGGTCATACATTACAGACGGATCTTGTAATTCGGATCGCAGGTTCGACCACCGTCTGACCCTAATAACATTAACAGTCTTTCAGATGGGACGTTAAACCGAGGTCTCGTGTCGGTGCTTTACACCGTGCACATAAAAGAACCAGAGGAAACTCTGGAATGGGTCTCTGCCTGTATCACTGCACTATCCTGCAACATCTAAAATGACTAATATCTTCAGGAGGCGTCGCTCATATGGGCAACCGGTAGCGACGATAAATAAACGTAAAACACACAATAGTTTAATAATAACAGACGGATATGTAGCCCAGTGGTAACACGTCGGACTGGTAATCCAGGGATCGCAGGTTAGACCCCCGTCTGACCCTAATAAAATTAACAGTCTTTCAGTTGGGACTTTAAACCGAGGTATCGTGTCGGTGCTGTACACCGTGCACGTAAAAAACCAGAGGAGAGAGACTCTGGAATGGGTCTCTGTCTGTATCATTTTCACTATCCTCCAACAATATCAAATGACTAATCTCTTCAGGAGGCGTCATTCATATGGGCAACCGGTAGCGACGATAAATAAACGTAAAACACACACGTTTAATAATATTTTATTTGCCTTTTTAAGTACTGTTATACAGTATGATACAAATATTGGCCATACTCTGCAATACCAACATATATTCAGGCATTGCATTATAGCAGTTTACATACCAACATTAATCTCATGTATGGAGAAGAACTAGACACATACTTATATAAGCGTTCATTCGTTCGTTCTTATCCATTTCAGTCTATTGCTGTTAATCTATATACAAAATGTTGTAGGCATGGACATATCCTGAACTAAATAAATAATATCTTTACTAAACACAACTAATACAATGGTATAATGTATTACTTATTTTTACTTACTTATTTACTTACTTACTTAACCCTCCCCATCCCTCCGGGGACACGGGGCGCCATCACAGTTCGTCAACGGACACGGTTTGTTGCCACCCGCTATTCAGTCTCACAAAACTGTATATGACAGTAGTATTGCCGACATCCCTATACAGGTGTGAACTGTGGAGCTATCTTACATCCGCCAATATCCTTGAAATCGAACGAGCCCATAGATTTTGCATAAACTATATTCAACGCCTACCGTTGTTCACTAATAATCAGGCATCACTCAGCTGTCTGGGCCTTGTTCCGATTGAAACATAAATTAATTACAAGAAACTCCAGTTTCTGTGTCAACTCGTCCGACTCCCCTGTCAATATCTCTCGAAACGCATCTTTATAAACAGGTTGGTACGCTATAAATCTTGCATTGAAAGACAAAGCCTTGGGTTTATTCCTGACGTGCTTGGATTACTTAGAAAGTATGATCTCATGCATTATGTAGATATCTTTCTTGAAACTGCATACTTTCCATCAAAATATCAATGGAAATATATTCATAAACGGAATGTATATGGAATTGATTCCGAAAAAGGTACTATATCAGCATGTAGCTCCTTGCCTACAGGTATTGGTAAAACTATATTCCAAAAACAGGAACCATGTACTATCTGGCAATTAAGTCGTAAATTCCCAAGCGTAAAAATGTACTGTTTCACAGCTATATATGTACTGTGTAGATTACTTTCTTTCTCACGTCCTGAGTTATGCACAATCATCATCAATCCTCTTCACCCTGGTTGGGGTATAGGGCCTTCACCACTGCTCTCCACTTGGACCGGTCCGTTGCTGCTGCTTTGGCTTCCTCCCAGGACATCCTGCTTCGGCGCAGCTCACTGTTCAGAGTCCATCGCCATGTCGTAACTGGTCGACCTCTTTTCCGTGTGCCCTGTGGATTCCAATCCAGTGCTTGGCGTGCTATGTTGGGCTGGTCTCGTCGTAGAGTGTGCCCTATCCACCGCCACTTCCTCTGTGTGATAGAGTCTGTGATGGGGTCCTGTCTTGTTTGCCGCCACAACTCCTGGTTGGTGATCTTTTCTGGCCATCTAATGTGTAGGATCTGTCTGAGGCAGTTGTTGATGAATACCTGTAGTTTGTGGTCAAGGCCCTTGGTGCGTCTCCAGGTCTCAGCTCCGTACAAGAGGACTGTCTTAACATTCGTCTCAAACAGTTTGAGCTTTGTCTTGAGGTGGATGTTATTGTTGTTCCATACTGGCTTCAACGTCACAAAGGCATGTCGTGCTTTCCCAATACGGGCTTGGATGTCTTCTTCTGTTCCCCCTGTTTTGCTGATGACACTGCCGAGGTAGGTGAAGGAGTCAACATTATCGATTGGATAGCCATCTATCTGAATGGGTGTGTTCCTTGCCGCGTTTACCCTGAGGCACTTGGTCTTCTTAATGTTGATCTCCAGCCCTGTAGTCTTTGCAACTGTGTGTAAGCGTTCTGACTTCTGTTGCATGTGTTGGTGTGTGTGGGACAGGAGGCCTATATCGTCCGCAAAGTCGAGGTCCTCCAACTTCTCTGTAAGTGTCCACTGTATTCCTCTTGGTCTGTCTACTGTCGTTCTCATTATCCAGTCCAGTACGATCAGAAAATGAGAGGCGAGAGCATACAGCCCTGACGGACGCCGGTGCTGACGGGAAATGGCTGTGAAAGGTTCATGTCATGGATCACATGGCAAGTGGTGTTGTTGTACAGGCTCCGAATAATGTTGATGATCTTTCCTGGTATGCCGTAGTGCCCGAGGATGCTCCATATGACGTATCTATCAATCGTGTCAAACGCTTTCTTGAAATCGATGAAGTTGGTGTAGATTGGAGACTGCCATTCGATGGACTGTTCAACGATGATGCGGAGTGTTGCTATCTGATCCGTGCATGATCTTCCTGCCCTGAATCCTGCCTGTTCTTCCCTCAGCTTGGCGTTCACTGCATTCTTGATCCTTTCTAGTAGGAGTCTTGTGAGGACTTTACTTGGGATAGATAGTAGCTGGATGCCCCTCCAATTCTGGCAGTTGCTGAGGTCACCCTTCTTGGGTAGCTTGACGATGTGCCCTACTCTCCATTCTTCTGGAACCACTTCTTCATCCCAGACTTGCTGTAGAAGGTCTAGTAGTAGTGCTGCTGTAGTCTCAGTCGATGCCTTCAGTGCTTCTGGTGGGATGTTGTCTGGCCCCGGTGCTTTCCCATTTTTGATCTTGTTGATGGCCCTTGTCACTTCATTCCTTGTGATCTGTCCCATCTCTACTTCCAGTTCTGGTCCGTCTGCTATGTCTGGTGGGTTGGTCACAGGTGTACCGCTGAGTAGTTCCTGGAAATGGTCCTTCCACCTTGTCATCTGGTCTTCTGGTTTGGAGAGGGTGTTACCATCAACGTCCTTCACTGGTTTGTTGGGGTTGCTCCTTCTGCCAGAAAGTTGTCTAGTTATGCTGTATAGGGTCTTCATGTCGTTGTGGTATGCTGCTTCCTGTGCTTGTCCAGCCAGCTTGTCTACCTGATCCCTTTTGTCTTGTCGTGCGCTCTTCTTGACTTCTTTGTTCTTGGTGCTGTATTCTCCCTGGATGTTCTGTTTCTGTGTTCTGGTTTTCGCCTGCTTCAGTCGGTGCCGAATTCCTCTTCTTTCTTCAATGATCTGGATGGTGTGGTCTGTGAGCCAGGTTTTGTACTTCTTCGTTCTAAATCCCAGCTTCTCTTCGCATGTCGTTGTGAAAGAGCATTTGACGCGGTCCCACTTCTTTTCCAACGATCCGTCTTCTAAGTCGGCTAGGGCCTGAAACATGTTGCCGAGGGCGATGGCGAACTCTTGCTGTTGCTCTGCTGCCTTCAGTTTGGATGTGGCGTATCGCTTGTTCTGATGGATGCCCGTCTTTCTTGCACTGGCAATTCTGACTTGTAGTTTGGCGATGACTAGTTCATGGTCGGAACCTGCATCAGCTCCTCGATACGCTCTGACATCCGTGAGAGTCCTCCTCCATCTTCTTGGGATCGTGACATGGTCGATCTGGTTCGCTGTTGCCTGGTCGGGTGATGTCCATGTGGTCTTGTGAATGATGCGGTGCTTAAAGATAGTTCCACCGATGACAAGATCATTTAGCCCACAGAAGTTGACGAAGAGTTCCCCATTTTCATTCGTGGTCCCGAGTCCCTCCTTTCCCATGACGGTCTCTCTACCAGTGTTGGTTCCTCCAACTTTCGCATTCATGTCACCCATAACAATGGTGATGTCCCTCTTGTGCACCCTGTCTAACACTCCTTGAAGCTGCTGGTAGAAGTCTTCTTTGGTGTCCATGTCTGCAGCGTTGGATGGTGCGTAGCACTGGACGATGGTAACTTCTTGAAATTTAGAGTGAAATCTGGCGGTCAGTAGTCTGTCACTTATTGGTTCCCATTCCAAAAGACATGTGTGCGCTTTCTTGGTAAGCATGAGTCCAGCTCCGTTGCGATGTGCATCGTTCTCATTTGCTGGTCCAGAGTATAGAAGCGTGTGTCCTGTAACCTTTCTTGCTGTGGTCCAACGTACCTCACTTAGTCCTAACATATCTATTTTATATCTATCCATCTCTCTGGACACCTGAGCCGTTTTTCCCGTTTCGTATAGTGTTCTTACATTCCAAAATCCGATCCGTGAGACGTTCTTAGGGGAGAGAAGATTTGTCCGCAGATTGCTCTGTTTCATACGCTCTCCTCTTGGTCGATACCGTAAATCCTCCGTAGTAGTTGCTGTGGTGTTGGTTTCTGTAGCGTGTTGTTGTTTTACGTGGTAGGGGTGCTGGCCCTACGCACAACCTTCTCCCTTTCTCAGTCGGGCTTAGGACCGTCCATGGCGGAGTTAGTTATGCACACAATGCGATAAATGTGTTGTGAACTTAGTTGTTCATAAGCTGTTATTGTGTACATTTCAGGATAAATTAAGAAAGTGCTTATGGCAGAACATAAGTTGTGTGACTGGTATTAAGACATATATTGATTTTATCACACAACCACCCGAGACACAGATATATGATATGCTTGCAGAACTGGAGACACATGAACTTCCAGACACCGCAAGCGAAACACTTATGATAATATGTTTTAGGGCATTCTGGCAAATGCTCCAAACTTAAGGTTGTGGTAAATCAGTAATCTAAACATGTTTGCTTCTTTTTACATACTATTGTGTTGCTTTTAGGTACCTGAACCGTTTTCTCTACTGAATAATGGTGTTCCAGTTATAAACACTGTATCAGTTTTTGTGTGCGCTACCATCATCTCTTCCCCTTACATTTCGTTTCGGCAAGTTATGATGATCGGTATACACTAATTAATAGCTGCATGGTTATGTCAGTTCTTATGAACATTATTGTACACGTGTACTACTTTGTATATATTTATGTTTATATGTGTCCATGTAAAACGTGTAATTGTATATTATGTATGTTCACTTGTGCTCTTCATATATATGGAGGTAATAAAAGGATTACAAATAACTTCTCCCCCATTGTATCGGCATCTACAATAAGCATCAGGTAGATCTCATCCTATTAGACTTCAGTAAGGCTTTCGATAAGGTCAATCAGAGGTCAAACATTAAGGTGGATTAAGAGTTTTCTAGATAATAGACTCCAGTCAGTTGTCCTTAATGGTATTAGTTCAGAGGCCATTCCGGTGTCCTCTGGAGTTCCACAGGGATCCGTACTTGGACCCCTGCTTTTCCTAGCCTACATAAACGACCTCCCACAAAACATCAGTTCCAAAGTCCGCATCTTTGCAGATGATACTGCAGTCTATCTATCACTGACATCTGCAAATGAATCGGCCACACTCCAAAACGATCTTAAGAGATTAGAAGAGTGGGAGTTGGAGTGGGACATGGAATTTAACCCCTCCAAATGTCAAGTTATTCACGTCACCAGAAGGAAACATCCTATTCCCAGCATATATAATCTCCATGGAGTCCTACTTGAGTCGGTCACCTCAGCCAAATACCTTGGCGTGGATATCTCAAATAACCTGTCGTGGGACACTCACATAAAAAGGTCAACAAAGAAAGCAAACCAAACATTAGGATTTCTACGTAGAAACCTCCAGGTCAAATCTGAACCCCTTAAGACCATGGCTTACCAGACACTAGTGAGACCCCAGCTTGAGTATGGCTCCAAGATCTGGTCGCCCCATACCCAAACATTGATAGACCAAATTGAAGGTGTCCAGCGAAGAGCAGCCCGTTGGATAAAGGCTGACTTCTATCGTACCTCTAGTGTTACAGAAATGCTACATTCCCTAAATCTACGCAGACTAGATCAACGGCGTATTGACAATAGGTTATCTCTTATGTATAAAATTCATAATGATCTTGTTGCTATTCCCATTGACAATTACCTAGTTCCTCTCTCCCGTCCTGCTCGCCATTGCCATTCCTTAAGCTATATGTTAATTACAGCAACTACAGACTACTACACGTTTTCCTTCTTTCCAAGAACAATCTATCATTGGAACCACCTCCCTCCTGACATTGTCCATCTCCCTACCATAGAGCAATTCAATACGGCAGTTTGCCATATTGAACATGCCAGTCCCTAGTTGTTCTGCATAGCTGCTTTTAAACATTTACCACAACTTATTTTCATTACCTTCTTAAATTATACTTTTAACTACTCATACTTTTAACTTCTTTGCGGTTTTTGACGCGCACCATGTCTACGTCCCCGCGAGGGGTTCGACATTAGCGGAAGATAGATCTTCTTGTGCTCATGTGTCTGGGTTCTACGCCATGTCATGACCGTTCGACATATCTTCCGAGTTCCCTGAGGGTTCCAGTCAAAGGTGGTCGAGTGGTTTAGGTCGCTGACTTGTATACCATTGTAACCTATCATCACTGATGGTCAAAGGTTCGAGCCGCGCTCAGACCGTGTCTCATTTATATGAAAAAGTTGGCAGTTTCTTACGGAGGTTGGTGCACCCAAGTACTGGTTAACCGCTGGAGCCTGCCCAGGAAAGGTGTTGTTAGGTAAACTTCCCGCCGGCGATATAGCCCAAAATGGTGCTGATGCAGGCGTAAAACCCGAAATATAACAATATAACATAAGGGAATTCTGGGCTATATTGCACTGATCTCTTCTCAATGTGTGCCATATGTACATCCACGTTTGCTGTGATCTTGTATGTGATGTCAGGCGCGTAGCTAGGCCTAACTATGGATTACGCACCATTCTAGGGGGTCTGGGGGCATGCCCCACCCGGATATTTTCCCCCCGCTATATGGTCTCAGGTGAAGTTTGCCTACTATTAACATCAGCTACAATCAATATAATTATGTTGGCATTTCGTTTATGTCTGCTTTCTTGTGAATGATCAATGTCAGTGTCCCCCCTTACCCCCTTACGATCCAATTTGTATTGCACTTTCGCATTTATTTCATTTTCAAAATAAATCTTACGCACGTGCGTACATGCGTAAGCCTAGCTATGCGCCTGGATGTATCGACCCTCGGCTCGATACCTATGTTGATATGAAACTAGCCACGTAATAACCTCTAAATATCACTAAGTTTCAAACCACAGAACCACAAATGACGTTGTAGTTTTAATTAAGCATGCAATGAATAGAACAGAATCAGTAGGATGCATTATGGGTAAACGACTATATAAATTATACGAAATGATGTTCAAGTAGGTATATAATTGTCGGTTACCCATAATGCATCATACAGAAATTGTGGTTAAGATCGCTGACTCTTTATATGAAAATGGTAGTTTCTTACGGAGGTTGGTGAACCAAGTACTGGGTAATCGTTGGAATGGAGCCTGTCCAGGAAAGGTGTTGTTAGGTAAATTGGCCGTCGCTCATATGGGCAACCGGTATTGACGTTAAATAAACTAAAAAAAACGAGAATGTTCTATGCGATTTCTAGAACGGGTATGTGATACAATTAGCAACACCATTCAGGTAGTCAGGTGAACGTTTTATCGTAAATATAGTTCTTCAGTTATGTGTTTTATCAGCACTTTATTAGTTTTGTCAATGGGCTGGTCCATGTATTAAAGAGATGATTGTGAAAAAAGAATTTTGTGTATATTACCTGCAAGGCAACACATTAACCGGATACACGAAATAGCACGTTCTATACGAATAGCATTCTACCCGAAAACACGAAAAAAAATATAGAGATTTTTGAAAATGATTGAAAATGCCCTCATTATTTGGAATTGTCCAAAATGGATCGGGCATGTGTGGTGTTAAAATATTTTATTTTAGTGTCTTGGAGCCTCCAACTAACAAAACCCAATTATAATAATATTATGTCTCCCTTTGCATCCTCAACTAACACATTATAATATTGGAGACATTTAGTATTTAGAAGATTTGTTAGAATGGAGACATGGTATAATGGGTTTTGTTAGTTGAGTCTCCTGGACTTATATAACGCAGACGCTTGGGGTCTGGACAAATGTTTGCGGGTTCAAAACCACAAAACATAGCCTTGGTAGTGACGGGGTGTCATTTTAAAAACTTGCTTGGAATGGCGTAAACGTTTTCTTATGTATAGTGTCAAGCATATAGTGTATCATAGTGTTCTTAAAAAACACCAATAAAGAAAAAAAAGTGTTTTAGTTTTGAACCCGCAAACATTAGTCCAGACCCCAAGCGTCTGTGACTTATAATGTAGACTCAGTATAATGGAGTGTTGTTAGTTGATGCATAATGACAGTAAAATAAGACACTTCACACACAGTAAAATAAGACACTTCACACACCCCACGTGCCGATCACTTTTGTATTGTTAGTTTGCACTCCCAACACCATATTAATCACATGCGGTCTATTCATCAGCTATTAACAAACAGAAATTTCATAATATTAATAATAATAAAACAATCAGATTTCTATATTTTATTAGAAATATACAATATGAAACATGTAACAATAATAAATAATAATAGATATAATATTATATACATATAATTACGCATCATCACGTGAGTATTGTTCACGGAACGTGTGCTGTCAATTTCAAATGTTGTGTTATTAACCCATTCAGCACCAAGTAACTGACATGGACTGGTGCATGATATTTTTAGACCAATAAATTAATAAGAAAATTACAATGGGCCAGTTCATTTATCAAAATGGGTAATTTTGTTTAAAAATGGTAATATTATTGGCAAAAAGTGCAGATCTTGGCGAGACTTTGGTCACGAGCCAGCTTATCTGGATCTACACTTTTTGTAAGCCTATTTAGAGGTATGTAGTGTTGAAATGGTTAATTTCACTGTTGGACAAAGTTTGTTTTTAATATACATGTATGGTTTAGGTTTATAGTCGTTCCGTCATATGCTATTTGGCTACTCTCCAGCTAGTATGTGTGCACGAATATCACGGGAGCTTCTGGCTGCTCTCCAGTTAGTATTTGTGCACGAATATCACGGGAGCTTCTGGCTGCTCTCCAGTTAGTATGTGTGCACGAATATCACGGGAGCTTCTGGCTGCTCTCCAGTTAAGTGGCTTCTGGCTACTCTCCAGCTAGTTTGTGCACGAATATCACGGGAGCTTCTGGCTGCTCTCCAGTTAAGTGGCTTCTGGCTACTCTCCGAATGTCCCGGGAGCTTCTCCAAGCAGTATTTCAGACACGGACAGGTAGAACCACTGAACTTTCACAAGACAGCTGCATAGCTTCTTCATGTTAGACAAACAAACAAATATTGTCGTATAATCATATACATTTGTTAATAAACCGTTAAACACAATACAGTAGCGATGTAATAAAGTATTTTCTTTGTACGAGGTTTGGTAGGATGAAGCAATTAAGTAAGTATGTGTTCATTCAAGATAATGTGCCAACCAATAAGTAAGTATGTGTTCATTCAAGATAATGTGCCAACCAATAAGTAAGTATGTGTTCATTCAAGATAATGTGCCAACCAATAAGTAAGTATGTGTTCATTCAAGATAATGTGCCAACCAATAAGTAAGTATGTGTTCATTCAAGATAATGTGCCAACCAATAAGTAAGTATGTGTTCATTCAAGATAATGTGCCAACCAATAAGTAAGTATGTGTTCATTCAAGATAATGTGCCAACCAATAAGTAAGTATGTGTTCATTCAAGATAATGTGCCAACCAATAAGTAAGTATGTGTTCATTCAAGATAATGTGCCAACCAATAAGTAAGTATGTGTTCATTCAAGATAATGTGCCAACCAATAAGTAAGTATGTGTTCATTCAAGATAATGTGCCAACCAATAAGTAAGTATGTGTTCATTCAACATAATGTGCCAACCGATAAGTAAGTATGTGTTCATTCAACATAATGTGCCAACCGATAAGTAAGTATGTGTTCATTCAACATAATGTGCCAACCGATAAGTAAGTATGTGTTCATTCAACATAATGTGCCAACCAATAAGTAAGTATGTGTTCATTCAAGATAATGTGCCAACCAATAAGTAAGTATGTGTTCATTCAAGATAATGTGCCAACCAATAAGTAAGTATGTGTTCATTCAACATAATGTGCCAACCAATAAGTAAGTATGTGTTCATTCAACATAATGTGCCAACCAATAAGTAAGTATGTGTTCATTCAACATAATGTGCAAACCAATAAGTAAGTATGTGTTCATTCAACATAATGTGCCAACCAATAAGTAAGTATGTGTTCATTCAACATAATGTGCCAACCAATAAGTAAGTATGTGTTCATTCAACATAATGTGCCAACCAATAAGTAAGTATGTGTTCATTCAACATAATGTGCCAACCAATAAGTAAGTATGTGTTCATTCAACATAATGTGCCAACCAATAAGTAAGTATGTGTTCATTCAACATAATGTGCCAACCAATAAGTAAGTATGTGTTCATTCAACATAATGTGCCAACCATCTCATGGCATCACCATAACCAGTTCGTTTTAAAATACTACAGGGAAAGGTTTCTAGAGGTCTGCCGGCCAATTATGTCCTTGTTGTGTGTTTCTGAAACAAGATAGCACTTACCATTAAAGGCTTAAAAGGTCGAATGATGAGGTTGTTTACACATTATTTCATAAAATGAGATGCACTATATTTGCCGATTTTTGCAAATGCGCTACACAGTCAATGAAATGATAGAATTCAACCACAAGTCCCTCAATTCATCCATTACGCTCACACGAGGGTGCTCGTATGCTTAGACCTGCTTGAGTAACTATAACCTCGTATTTACAAACATGGGCGTTCCTACTGACATATTTTCAATATATTTAGTTTCCTTACTGGACGATTTTTTAAAAACAGACCACAATTGTTTGGTAATCATCAACAACTAGATACATTTCACTTTGTGTTTTCATTAACGGGTGATTAAAATGTCTTTTTTCTGCGTTTCATCGAGGTATGCAAAAAGTCAGTATTTTGCCGAAGGTTTTTATGCAAATTATGTGTATACATCTAACATTTCATACAGCGATGAAACGCAGAAAAAGAACATCCAATTGTCTTCGGTTTTTATGCAAA
Source organism: Archivesica marissinica (assembly GCA_014843695.1). Lineage (NCBI taxonomy): Eukaryota > Metazoa > Mollusca > Bivalvia > Venerida > Vesicomyidae > Archivesica > Archivesica marissinica. Next base: position 35,903,298 of record CM026390.1, on the reverse strand, counting down.
TTAATAATTAGTTGTAAAAATCTGACATTTCAAATCTCGCTGAAACGAGAAAAAGAAATTTCAATTGTTATAAATACAACTAATATTTTACAAACTACAAACAAATTAATTCGCTATGAATATTAATGAGAATAGAATAATTTTGCATATCATTGGGCTATGAACGGTGGCCACGTGGGCGGAATCAGCCAATCAGAATCGCGATATTGCAAAAAGTTGTAATTACATAATCGGTATCTTTAATTAATTATAGATAATTGTTCAGATATATGTAAAATGTGGTATAACTGAAATAGATATGTTTAAGCATGACCTATATGTTCGATACATGTGCCGTTCCATTAATGTCAAACCCATTGCGGGGACGTAGACATGTTTTCCTGGGCAAGCTTAGCCGACCTAGGTGGTTAACCAGTACTAAGCAATGTGTATGAGGTGCCTTTGCTCAATGACACTTCATACGTGGCCTGACCGAGTATCGAACCCGGGACGATCGATGCAAGATCCGACGCTCTACCACTGGACCACGGATGCCACACTACATGTAGTGTAAGTACCATACATTGTCAACAAGAACGTACATTGTTAAAAAAAATCGTATTCTCAAAAGTACCAAGAGCTCTTTAAAATGTTACCTTTCCCGTTTTATGTACTCCAAGTTTTAATGTATCGACTAGAAATTCTTCACCAACGGCCTCCCTTTTGTCTGTCTTGTTAAACAGTACAGCAATAGGTATATCAAGAATGATGTCATCATGCAATGTACTCTAAAAGCGTAAACGACAACAATACAAATTAGTATTCATACTTTGTATTCGGCTTACACATGTATGTAAATATCACAACATGCCTTCATACTTTGTACTCGGCTTACACATGTATGTAAATATCACAACATGCCTTCATACTTTGTACTCGGCTTACACATGTATGTAAATATCACAACATGCCTTCATACTTTGTACTCGGCTTACACATGTATGTAAATATCACAACATGCCTTCATACTTTGTACTCGGCTTACACATGTATGTAAATATCACAACATGCCTTCATACTTTGTACTCGGCTTACACATGTGTGTAAATATCACAACATGCCTTCATACTTTGTACTCGGCTTACACATGTATGTAAATATCACAACATGCCTTCATACTTTGTACTCGGCTTACACATGTGTGTAAATATCACAACATGCCTTCATACTTTGTACTCGGCTTACACATGTATGTAAATATCACAACATGCCTTCATACTTTGTACTCGGCTTACACATGTGTGTAAATATCACAACATGCCTTCATACTTTGTACTCGGCTTACACATGTGTGTAAATATCACAACATGCCTTCATACTTTGTACTCGGCTTACACATGTGTGTAAATATCACAACATGCCTTCATACTTTGTACTCGGCTTACACATGTATGTAAATATCACAACATGCCTTCATACTTTGTACTCGGCTTACACATGTGTGTAAATATCACAACATGCCTTCATACTTTGTACTCGGCTTACACATGTATGTAAATATCACATCATGCCTTCATACTTTGTACTCGGCTTACACATGTGTGTAAATATCACAACATGCCTTCATACTTTGTACTCGGCTTACACATGTATGTAAATATCACAACATGCCTTCATACTTTGTACTCGGCTTACACATGTATGTAAATATCACAACATGCCTTCATACTTTGTACTCGGCTTACACATATATGTAAATATCACAAAATGCCTGTCAACACGAAAGAACACTGATATTCAAATTATATGAAAATATATATGCTTATAATAATGAACCTATTGACTTAGCAATATATAACAGAAGAATATATATATGAATATATATTTTATATCAAGTCCGTGGTATATTAATCGTGAATATGTGTTATTACGTTTATTTATCGTCGCTACCGGTTGCCCATATGAGCAACGCCTCCTGAAGATATCATTCATTTTAGGTTTTTGGAGGATAGTGCAATGATACAGACAGAGATCCATTCCAGAGTCTCCTCTGGTTCTTTTACGTGCACGGTGTAAAGCACCGACACGAGACCTCGGTGTAACGTCCCATCTGAAAGACTGTTAAATTTATTAGGGTCAGACGGGGGATGATCGTGAATATATATTGGCATGTGCATTTATAGCTTAGTTCCTAATCAAGCTAATACACTACATATAAACACATGGCCGATGTGTGTGAAATAACGTAGAAGGTGCGTTATATTTCTCTGTTTGAATATAGATATACAAAATATATTGCTACTCCATTATAAGTTGAAATATATTGGAAATACATGTATATTGGATATAAAATCATAAATATCCTCCAACTTACATCGAGTTCCTCTCTAACTTCTTCGAATCGCGTTTGATCTGCACAATCAACCATGAATATGATGCCATCAACCGCCGGATAATAATCCCTCCAGACTCTTCGAGCTGTAAATGACGAGCAATGGCCATTAGTTTGAAGACAAATATAAAATAGGAAATGTATTGTCCTGTTTGAAAGCAATTAATACGTGACTGCATTAAAAATAACACAACTTGGGATTGAATGGCATTAGTGGTTGTAATTTTTCGGGATTCATTAAAACAAAGCAATGTAATCTTTTACAGCAATCATTCTCAAACAAGTTTATTGCAAAATAATAAAGAATTTAACAATCCATTAGATTAGATTCCAACATTATGCGAGTCATGTGTACTCGTAAAAATGATAAATTTGGTAAAATAATGGTATCATATAAAAGAGGCGTTTTAAGGCCGTCAAGTATATATATACTTTTATTTAGTATTTTAGCAAAATACCAGTCACAATCAACGATTCACGTCATAATTGCATGGACACTGCTTGCTATCCGGCACAACCTATCTCTTAATGAATACCTACCATGTCGATGTCCTCCAAGGTCGTAAGCTGTGAAACGCACGTTCCCCATTTCTAGTTCCTGGCACGCTGAAGTAACATGAAACACTGATATTACAATAACACATTTACATACAATAAACCTACTATAGACAAGAATGAACAAATTCACTGCAGCTGATACATAATATTCGTGACATGAACAATACAGAACGAAACGAATCATAACCATACCGTGTTCATGACATAAACAGCGTGAACTATGAGAAGGTAGATACTCATGACAATGTCCAATGACATGAATATCGTGGACATTACAGAACGACGAGAACCATCATTTATCGGGCAGCAAGTCCAATGACATGAATGACGGGAATAATGAATAGCGCAGATATGCATGGCCATACAATACCCAATGACAGGCACGACGTTGACAATGCAGAACGAAGAGAATAATGTACACACTGACTTGTACCACATGAACAATGCAAACACAGATAGACATGCATAACCATACAATACCCAAGTATGAATAATACAGAAACCAAGGGAGAGTTCAATGGCATAAACCATGGGAACAATGCAGAACGCAGAGAATCATTATCAGACTTAGATCAATGACATGCACTACGTGAACAATGCAGAATGCAGAGACTCATAAGACAGAGCCCAAGTACACAAACAAGGTTAATATGTACAGAACGCAGCGTAACATGGTCATACACTGCCCGATAACATGAACGCTATGAACATTGCGGAACGCATAGAACCGTCTTGTGTGTTTTACGTTTATTTATCGTCGCTACCGGTTGCCCATATGAGCGACGCCTCCTGAAGAGATTAGTCATTTTAGATTTTTGGAGGATAGTGCAATGATACAGACAGAGACCCATTACAGACTCTCCTCTGGTTCTTTTACGTGCACGGTGTAAAGCACCGAAACGAGACCTCGGTTTAACGTCCCATCTGAAATACTGTTAATTTTATTAGGGCCAGACGGGGAATCGAACCTGCGATCCCTGGATTACCAGTCCAGCGTGTTACCACTGGACTACAGAACCTTCCGTGTTAGGTATTATATTTATAATTCATTGAAACTGAATCTCACGTTAACCGTGGTCCAATCAGCATACACGACATCGAACAATCATCGATAAAATGTACATGTGTATAGTTTTATAATTGTGATATTTTATTAATATCTCGTGAGCATATTATGCGTAGCCCGAACGCTATTGTTATTATTATTTACGCTTATTAACAATTAAGGTAACTTAGTAAGTCAATGGATGCAATATGTTTGTACACTAGTCAGTTATCAGTATTTAAATAGCGTGTACATTGTATTGACGTGTTTCGTATGCTTACAGCTTTTTGGTGTTGGTGGGTGTTGCACCAGTCTTCCGCTGGATAACATAGTCAGGAATGTTGATTTCCCAGCATTGTCCAGTCCTATGATGAGCAACTTTGCATTCTTCTTGAACCCTGTAAATAAATACATCAGGTTATCAAACAATGGTATTTCATTAATATAAAACTGGCTAGTCGGTATATCATTATTCCTTCTTAGTAGAACAGAAATCATTATTTCTTCTGGAAGTGATCCAATAAAATATACCCTACACAATGTTATCATAGTACTGTCAAACCTGTCTTAAGCAGTCAGCCAAGGGAATCACAAAACGTGGCAGGTGGCTGGTTAATAGAGGTCAAGTGTATAATAAAGTAAAATATTGGGAATATGTAATCTGGCTGCTTAATACAGGTTGGCTGCTTAATAAAGGTGACCACTAACACAGGTTTGACTGTACTATAATATTACCATATCTGATGTGATGTTGACCGTTTGGCTGTCCGGTGTTATCCTCTGTACGATAAATGGAGTAGTTGATTTGATAATATTTTATTGCTCTACATACATGTAACAATAGCAATCTTATGACCGATAAATAATTAGCAAATGGGTTAGGCCACAAGTTCTGACAACATTAGTGATTGGCCCTCCCCATAAAAACGATTTGAACACTACAGAGTGAAAGAGAGAAATGGGGTAGTTCTAAGTGACGTTGTACCAGTGTCCACTTTATATCGTATATTAGTTAGTGCGAAACAATAGAACAGTTTCCGTTAACTATTATTAGTAATCCTCACCCATGTATTTTACTTGAGAGCCATACATGCTATCGTAATCAATTACCGACAGAACCAGTCGGAAGGACGCAATGTCCCTTCTAAGACACGTACACAATTGGTCTCCAGCCGATACCCGATAGACTCTCTCATCACGGCAGAGATTACATGCACATGCATATTCCTTTTCATAGACTGTCAATCTATTTTACCATTTGAATTCGTCTGGGCTAATTATTCGCGGCACGAACTACCATTTCTGATTACGCCACTATGTGAAGGATAATTTGAGTGAGTAATATGAAGATTTCGTAAAATGAGTGGTTATTTTTCAGTTGACCCCTTTTATCAGCATTACATAATGTCAACCTCGTGATGTTGTCGAACTTATGTGAAAGACCCCGTCCCTTGATGATATTACAAGAAATGTAAATTGTTATGCCAGGAGGTTGGAATTACTTAGGCCGCCAATCGTACATGCCTCATCCAGTCACTGACAAACCTCAATATACAGGAACTGACATTCTACATAAGTGGCAAACCCTTGCACTGATCAGCAGATTTTGGAGCTGCAACATAGTCGTTTATAGACGACTGGTACATCTGACACCAGTAGCAAGGACATAGTGAAAGAACTGCCAGCAGGTGCCGTGAGAGTGAAAGAACTGCCAGCAGGTGCCGTGAGAGTGAAAGAACTGCCAACAGGTGCCGTGAGAGTGAAAGAACTGCCAGCAGGTGTCGTGAGAGTGAAAGAACTGTCAGCGCATATATAGTGAAAGATATGTCAGCAAGTACAGAGTGAAAGAACTGCCAGCAGGTGCCGTGAGAGTGAAAGAATTGCCAGCAGGTGCCGTGAGAGTGAAAGAACTGCCAGCAGGTGCCGTGAGAGTGAAAGAACTGCCAGCAGGTGCCGTGAGAGTTAAAGAACTGTCAGCGCATACATAGTGAAAGATATGTCAGCAAGTACAGAGTGAAAGAACTGCCAGCAGGTGTCGTGAGAGTGAAAGAACTGCCAGCAGGTGCCGTGAGAGTGAAAGAACTGTCAGCGCATATATAGTGAAAGATATGTCAGCAAGTACAGAGTGCAAAGAACTGTCAACAAGTAATGAGTGAACGAACTGTCAGCAAGTACAGAGTGCAAAGAACTGTCAGCAAGTAATGAGTGAACGAAGTATCAGCAAGTAATGAGTGAACGAAGTATCAGCAAGTAATGAGTGAACGAAGTATCAGCAAGTAATGAGTGAACGAACTGTCAGCAAGTACAGAGTGAAAGCACTGTCAGCACGTACAGAGTGAAACAACTGCCAGCAAGTAATGAGTGAACGAAATATCAGCAGGCACATAGTGAAAGAACTGTCATCAAGAATAGAATGAAAGAATATGTCAACAAGTACAGAGTGAAACAACTACCAACCAGTATAGACTGAAAGAACTGCCAGTAATCATAAAATGAAAGAACAACCATCACATCCAGAGTGAGAGAACTATAATCAGCGAACGTGCGGCTCTAGTTTATATATGCATGTCCATGTAGTTATTATTTGAAAGAAACTACCCAAGTGATAGGAAATAAGTCTTCCCAACTACATACATTTAAAACTGATGAAATAACTGACTAACGTTGATTGCCCCCAGGCTTTAAATGACGTGTCTAACCAACAAGGGAAATGTGTGCGGATGCAACCTGAGATACACTGTTATGTTATGAACACTAGATAATAATATGTGTCACATAATGAGCCAAGACATATTTACAATATACAATGTATTAGATATTTGTGAAATGTAGGATTTATAAAATTTATGTGGAGAATAATTACAATGTAGAGCTTTGTAATATATGTGACGTTATAAACATTAATTTAGAATCGGCTTATTATTTAATTTCATCTTGGATATACGGTTCCAGTTCGATCTTTTGCAATAGAGCCATCAGGTTTTAAGGTAGCTGGATATGTTTCTGAGTACTAATTTGCATCTCAATGATTTTCATGGAAATATGTGAATACGACCTTCCGGATATCGTTGTTACTGTATGTTTAAAAATATTATTTAAATTTATTTAACGTCACTATTTGAGCAGGCTCCAGCGGTTAACCAATACTTGTGCACCAACCTCCGTACCAACTGTTTCATATAAAGAGACACGGTCTGAGCGGGGCTCGAACCAGTGACCAGCAGTGATAGGTTACAGTGGTATATATATCTCCGTGATCGAGTGGTTAAGGTCGCTGATTTACACGGACCATGTTCCTGTTTGTGTTTGTATTCGTCACCTAGCACACAATACATGTTCGGCATATATACATTATTGCTTGGAATCGGTCTTGACGGGCTCCACACTAATCAGAACTCATAATAAACTTGTGAGAATTGTGTGGCGTCCGTGATCCAGTGGTAGAACGTCGGATTTGGAATCGAACAGTCCCAGGTTCGATACTCGGGTCAGGCTACTTATGTAGTGTCATTGAGCAAGGCCCCTCACACACATTGCTTAGTACTGGTTAACCTGTTAGGTCGGCTAAGCATGCACAGGAAAACATACATGTATAGGTCCCCGCAAGGGGTTTGACATTAATGGAACAAAATACGAGGCAGTAATCATGTGTGTTTTACGTTTATTTATCGTCGCTACCGGTTGCCCATATGAGCGACGCCTCCTGAAGAGATTAGTCATTTTAGATGATAGTGCAATGATACAGACAGAGATCCATTCCAGAGTATCCGCTGGTTCTTTTACGTGCACGATGTAAAGTACCGACACGAGACCTCGGTTTAAAGTCCCATCTGAAAGACTATTAATTTTATTAGGGTTAGACGGGGGCTCGAACCTGCAGAAATCAGGGAAATTGACACATGTATAAATACGAGGCAGTAGGCCTAATCAAATAAAATGACTTACCGAAGTATGACAATAGTATTCTGATCCAGTCAAACAGGAACATATTCACTAATTTTAATAAACTATTACAGTACAGTTAGTTGATTGTAGATTCTTTTAGAAGTCTGGAGCTAATGAAATCGGTATTAGAAAACCCACTTAAATAGTCGACTGCCAAACACGTTAGCCCATTTGGAATATCGGATGATGACATTGGTATAAACTCGTTGTACACATTCGTGCAATAACCTACACGTCATTTTTGAGAGAGTTACCTCCCATCTGTTTACATTTATTTTGTCATGTGTTAATATAGGAAATGAGCTGACGTTTAGCCTTACTGAGCTTTCTATGAGTTAATGTTTATTTCAGCGACCACTCAATTATGTGTTCTAAGTGTGAAATGCACAGAATGACACCGTGTATTTTTAATTGATAATATTCTGAACGCTAAAAAGGTACTAAAATACATTTTCGGATAATACTTATTTTCGGATGTTTTTGGCATTCCGGAACGACCCTTAGAGAATGATACTTCTCACTTCCTATGCTGGATATCATATATCTGACAGTCCCGCCAGAGGTCCAAATATAATGGTCCATGTTTTTCTGAATATTTCAGCACATGATTCTGGCAAAGTTCTAAATATAAACTGTATTAAATCAATAATTAATCCTACAAGTAGATATTGTGAGGGCACACTAATGATCGTGTGCACATCAAGTGTTTTGCAAACTAGACTGTACTGGAGATCATGTCAAGATCATGTAGGCCTCAAATTATTTTGTACAAATTTATATTAGCTTGATTGCGAAACAAGTTCTTACAACTTATATTAACTTAATCGCTCTAGAGACCTCATTCTTGATGGAATCTATCGCCACGAGGGAGAAAGAAGAGGCAACATGGAATTTAAATGCCTTGCCTAAGGGCACAATCGTAACAGCTCCAGCGGGGGCTAAAACTCCGGACCTTTCGCACCTGAAGCGAACTGCGCTATCACGATTTCCACTAGGCCCCAAATTACTATGCACATGTAATCTTGTGCAGATTAAGTTTCAACAAATCCCAAGTTGCAAGGTTCTACAAATCCCAATGCCTGGGACAAGGCTAAGTCATGTTCAGGCAAGTGGTTGTCAACCATAATTTAGTCCAGGGCAAGTCAAAATTCCCTGGGTATGTTAATTGGACAAGCATCCAATAAACAGATCAATTAAATATACTTGTAGACTAATCAAATTGTCATGCACACAGCAATGTGTGTGTTTTTACGTTTATTTATCGTCTCTACCATGTACCCGATGGTGATCAGAAACTAGTGGAATCGTATGTCAGTGCTCCCATACAGTAAACCCCAATTGCTAAATCTTCCAAATGTAGATGTGAAAGATCATGCACGTTTGAAACTGTACTTACACTAATGATTACCACAATGAAACACTGCTTGAAGGGCACTCAAGGTCTTCTTCCACCAATAATCGCTTGAGAATCACCATAAACATTATGACCTAACCAGTCATTGTAACTTTAAATCCAAATATCAAAGATAACAAGCTGTCCGATTAGCGCAGTGGTTAGCACACTCGCTTCTCACCAATGAAATCCGGGTTCGATCCTCGGACCGGGAAGTATATGAGTTGGTACGGTGGTCTCCAGATCGGACAGGTGGGTTTTCTCCGTGTACTCCGGTTTCCTCCCACACAAATGCCCACATTTACGCTTACATCTGCGCCAACGAGAGTGATTAATATAACTCGTTCGAACTGACTTTGCAATCGTTGTAAAGTAAATAAAGTTTAAGAGCAAACTGTTTCTTTCTTTCAGATGTCTGCCCCAGTATTGGTGGGTGTCATGTTTATTGTGATATTTGTGCTGATGCATCTGTATCGGCGGTATCGCCGCATGCACTTTGACGTGCTGGTACGCGACATCACCATAGGTCACAGATGGGTTATGATGGATGTATTCTGTGAGGCAACGTATTGTAACATTGATAACGTACAGATTAAGCATGGAGCTAGGTGCGATACCTGTGGCATTTGTGTTGAGGACCACAATATGAAAGCAGCTAATAAAGAACTTGTGTGCAAACCGTCATCAACTAGAGGAACTGGAACGCCACATCAGTGGGTAAAAGGCAACTTGCCGATGTGTAGTCCGTGCTGTGTTTGTGGTCGGGAATGCGGGACATTACCACAAATCTGTGATAGAAGGTGCGTATGGTGTAAACGAACGCTGCATGACTACTGTAATCAGGTCAATGAAGACTGCGATTTCGGTAAACTTAAATCCATTATAGTTCCACCGCATTGTGTTGAGTTAAAACGTGTAGGTATTCAAGGAAGAAGACATTTGATTGTGTCTAAATGCAGACATCCACAGATTGAGAACTGGAGACCTTTGATTGTTCTAGGAAACAGAAAAAGTGGCAATAATGAAGGCGAAGCAATGCTTTGTGCATTCCGAGATATACTCAACCCAGCACAGGTGAGTAACTATGACAACACCGAATTACAGGGTCATACAATGTAGCTACGAGTGTGATATTTGTGTGGCAAGCACCGGAGTAAGCTGTGAGTAAGATTGGTAGTTCAGGAAATACGAAAGTAAGACACTGCTGGGATGCCTTGATACTGCGTCACTATAGTGCTTATACATTATATAGCATATAACTGTATGGCAATATAGCATATAACTGTATGACACTATAGCATATAACTGTATGACACTATAGCATATAACTGTATGACACTATAGCATATAACTGTATGACACTATAGCATATAACTGTATGACAATATAGCATATAACTGTATGACACTATAGCATATAACTGTATGACACTATAGCATATAACTGTATGACACTATAGCATATAACTGTATGACAATATAGCATATAACTGTATGGCAATATAGCATATAACTGTATGACACTATAGCATATAACTGTATGACACTATAGCATATAACTGTATGACACTATAGCATATAACTGTATGACACTATAGCATATAACTGTATGACAATATAGCATATAACTGTATGACACTATAGCATATAACTGTATGACACTATAGCATATAACTGTATGACACTATAGCATATAACTGTATGACAATATAGCATATAACTGTATGGCAATATAGCATATAACTGTATGACACTATAGCATATAACTGTATGACATATAGCAATAACTGTATGACACTATAGCATATAACTGTATGACACTATAGCATATAACTGTATGACACTATAGCATATAACTGTATGACACTATAGCATATAACTGTATGACACTATAGCATATAACTGTATGACACTATAGCACATAACTGTATGACAATATAGCATATAACTGTATGACAATATAGCATATAACTGTATGACAATATAGCATATAACTGTATGACAATATAGCATATAACTGTATGACAATATAGCATATAACTGTATAACACTATAGCACATAACTGTATGACAATATAGCACATAACTGTATGACAATATAGCATATAACTGTATGACACTATAGCATATAACTGTATGACACTATAGCATATAACTGTATGACAATATAGCATATAACTGTATGACACTATAGCACATAACTGTATGACACTATAGCATATAACTGTATGACAATATAGCACATAACAGTATGACAATATAGCATATAACTGTATGACACTATAGCATATAACTGTATGACACTATAGCATATAACTGTATGACACTATAGCACATAACTGTATGACACTATAGCACATAACTGTATGACAATATAGCATATAACTGTATGACAATATAGCATATAACTGTATGACAATATAGCATATAACTGTATGACAATATAGCATATAACTGTATGACAATATAGCATATAACTGTATAACACTATAGCACATAACTGTATGACAATATAGCATATAACTGTATAACACTATAGCACGTAACTATATGACACTATAGCATATAACTGTATGACAATATAGCATATAACTGTATAACACTATAGCATATAACTGTATAACACTATAGCACATAACTGTATGACACTATAGCACGTAATGTCGCAAACTCTCCTTTTTCTTCTCGTAAGAATATGTCTAGGTTGCTACGGCTCTTACCAGGGTCTATCCTATGTAGACTCGCTGGAGTTGTCTAGGGGGTTTCTTCGTTATTATATGTATTAATGATAACTCAACACAGTATTACATTTCTTCTATATAATATCTTGTTTAAATTGGCATCAGAAATATCCAGTTATATATAATCAGTGATCTATATATATATACATCGTATCATTAAAAGCTTATTTAACAATCCATTTGTGTGAGCCGACTATGCGCTTACACAGTATATTTAACATCCAATCTTCTAATCCGTCATTACTCAATATCACTATAATCTAATCACTGTTTCTGATTAGATTAACTTTTAATCAACTTCTGGTATGGTTCGCCGAAACTCTCTGTTTCTTCTATGGCTGAACAATTTAATTATTCGACAAATCTTTATAAGTTATATTTCTTATAATGTCCATAATATCTAAGTATCATAAATACAGTTTATATGTTCTATATACTAGATTGAGATCACGACCTTTCTCGCTCCTGGGGTTAGGCTCTAGTGTGTCTGATCTATGTTAATAAAATCCATTTCTTATATACATGATTGAATCAGTGTATATATGATATAACAATTCCTAAAACATCTGTTATTCCTAAACATCTGTTATGTTATCTAATATTACACCATCAAACCAGTTCGGTGCCTTTGTATTACATAACTGGACATCTGCAACCACGGCCTTGTTATCTAATATTACACCATCAAACCAGTTCGGTGCCTTTGTATTACATAACTGGACACCTGCAACCACGGCCTTGATAAACTGAGATTAGGCCTAACATCTTAAGTCATTTCCCGCGCGAAGCGAGATTGATAATTTTAGGCGCGAAAATAATATTAGATGATTATGCATAAAACATATATATATATTACATGGTAAACATTTGGCCATATATAGAAACAGTTTAATGTATTTATATAATACATTACTATTTATATATAACAATAATAAATATTTCGTGCAAATTGGGGTTTTGCACAATCCTCCCTACCCGGGGAGAAGTTTGACATCGCCCTCTATCGGCCGATTTACAAATCTTCATTCCTTTGAATATACAGTAGAAAACAATCATAATATCAATACATCATATGTCCTAAAATAGCATTTCTTTCGCTAGGTACCAACATTCTAATCATAGAGGCAATAACTATTTACTGAACAACTGGAATAATACCAAGTACATTTACTAAGTCAAACATCACAGTCATTGAACTCTACTGAGAAAGTCTGCTAGAACATTTTGAGTCCCTTTGATATGTTTAATGGTCAGATTAAATTCTGAGAGACACAGTGCCCATCTTAAGAGGCGTTGATTGGACGTTTTCGACCTACTTAACCATACAAGGGGATTATGATCTGAATTAATTATTGTTTTGCTTGTGCTAACATATATGCGAAAATGTTCGATACCGGCCACTATAGCTAATAATTCCTTCTCTATTGTAGAGTAGTTTTTCTCTCGTGGAATTAGTTTTCGGGAATAAAATGCTACTGGGTGTGGTACTTGGTCAACGGTCTGAGTCAGTACAGCCGAAATTCCCAAATCGGAAGCATCAGTATAGAGTTCGAACTCTTGGTTAAAGTCAGGGGCCTTCAGTATGGGTTTATTGGTTAAAGCTTTCTTTAAGGATTCGAAAGCAAGTTGATGTTTATCGCTCCACTGAGTTATGATGTTCCCTGATCGCTTGCCCTTTAATAAGTCAGTCAGGGGAGCGGCGATCTCAGCGAACTGGGGAATGAATTTCCTGTAAAATCCTACTGATCCCAGATATCCTCGTAATTGTTTTTTGGTCTGTGGGGGAGAGATATTACTAATACACTCAACCTTGCTGGAAATTGGTTTGATTTTTCCCGACCCTAATTCATGTCCCAAGTACTTGACTGTTCCAGACCCAATTTTACACTTCTTCGGATTCAAAGTAACACCACTATCCTCTAGTCTATGAAATGTCCAATCCAAGTGATTTATGTGCTGTGACCATAAATTGGATCGAACAGCAATATCATCCAGATATGCGTCGGCAAATCTATCACGGATGGTTTCTGTCGGGGATTGAGCGATTATCTCGTTTATGGCCCTCTGGAAGGTAACTCCACCGTTTTTAAAACCAAATGGGAGAGTTAATGGTTCAAACAAGCCCCAGGGGGTTATGAACGCTGCAATTTCACTAGCTCGAGGGGTTAGCGGAATCTGCCAGTAACCTTTATTAAGATCTAAAATTGATATCAGACTCGAACCTGCGACCTGATCAATGAGATCGTCTAATCTCGGGATGGGGACGGCTTCTCCTCGAGTCAGGTCATTAATTTTCCGATAATCAATACATGGTCGCCATTCTGAGTCTGATTTGCGTACCAATATTATGGGAGAGGCCCACTGGCTTCTGCTAGGGCGGATAATTCCTAACTCCAACATTTGATCTAGCTCAGTTTTTAATATTTGTTTCTTTTCTGGAGACATGCGGTAGTAAGGCTGGACTACGGGTGAAGCACCTTGCACATCAATATCATGGGTAACACCGTGGAAACGTCCCAGTTGTCCAGAGAATAAACGGGGTAACGGTCAAATAACTGACTAATATCGTCCCTGTGGTCTGGGTTTAAATGACTGATATCCGGCCAGGTTTTCTTAGGTACAGATTCAAGAGGACTGCAAGGATCGAATTCTTTCTCAATGTCCGTAGGGGCTTGGTAATCTAATAGGGTAGGGTCTTGGGACTCATACACCGGACTACTATCAGCTAGAGCTGCGCCCTCCTCCCTACCTGTCCAGGGCTTCAACTGGTTTACATGCATAACACGGTATTTTACTCTCTTATCAGGCATGTATATAATATAGGTATGCGACGCTACCTTTTCGTGTACCGGATACGGTCCCGGGAGGGCATTCTTCAGCTTATTACCTTTTAACGGTAATCGTACTAACACTAATTCACCACGCTGGAATACACGCATTTTCGCTTTCTTACTTCTGTCATACTTTGTTTTACGACCATCTGCGGCCTGTTGTGCATTCTCGCTGGCGTCACGTAACGCTTCAGCTAATCTATGACATAATTCTTGTACATAGTTATTTATGGGGATCCCTTCATCCCGCTCATTTCTAGCCCAGAGATCATAAGTGGAATCTAGATTATCTCTAGGTTCGCCCCATATAGAAGGTAGAAGGGAGAATATCCTGTGCTAGAGTGCTCTGCACTTCTATATGCAAATAATAGCCAGGGTAGCATCTCATCCCAAGACGATAAAGAGTTCTCCCCAAGGATTCTAAGCATGGTTTTCAATGTACCATTATATTTCTCTATTGATCCGTTGGTTTGAGGCCTGTAACTCGTGCTAGTTAAGTGACGTATATCGTGCTCGGCTAGGAAGCGTGTGAATGTTTCAGCTATGAAAGCGCTTCCTCGGTCAGTCAACAGGGTCTGGGTTTTCCATGTCGAGATATTATCTCGATCAGGGCTTTTTGTGCATTAACAGCTGTCGCTGCGGCGCATGGGAAAGATTCCGTATATTTAGTGGCATGATCAATAAAATTCAAGATATACTGGTTCCCATTTATAGTTTTCTTCATGGGTCCAACGAAATCAGCGGATATAAATTTGAATGGTTGGGATATAATGGGCAGGGGTTTCAATGGGGCTACAGTGGCTTTCTGTCCCTTACCCGCTCTCTGGCACGGCCCACAGCTATGGCAGAATCGTTTAACATCTGCGCGGATTCTTGGCCAAAAGAAGCGGCGCTTAATGCGCTTCAGGGTCTTACTAGGTCCCTGGTGTCCCGTACTTAAACTGTCATGGGCGAGTCCCGTTATATGATCACGGAATCCCCGTGGAACTACCACCTGATCATATATTTTCCAGGGTCGAACTTTGGACGTGTCTTGAGGTTGTTCTCTCCTCATAAGTAGTCGGGGTTCGAGCTGGATGTAATATCCTTGCCGAATAGGTGTTCCTTCTTGAGCCATTTCCCAGAGGGGTGCTAAGGTCGGGTCATTATTCTGTTCTTGCAATAATTTATCAGGACTCAAATCGTCAATAGAGGGAATATTTTGGGGTTTAACTGTACTGGCTTTCTCAGAGGGGGAATTGATCTCAATTGTATTCCGAAAAGGTAAGACATTGGGATTTGTATCGGTCGTGTTTTCTGAGTCTGGGTTGGACGTGACAATTTCATCAAACGGGATAATTTTCTTATTTGAGCGTGTAACCACGCCACAGGTAATCAAATCAGTGACAGGGGCAGTTTCACAGTCGTTACCTATTATAAGATCCACCCCGCGGTGCATCTGTGTTTTAATACAGCCACCTTCAATGTTCCTTGGTATATTGGACAATCGACGCTAATCTTTGCTATCGGATAATTACCAGGGATATAATTGACACCGCGGATTGTTACCCGTTCACCTGTGTATTCTAAATGATCAGCGGTCTGATCAGTAGCCGACAATAAACTAATTGTCGCACCTGAATCTCTCAAATACGTCACTTGTGCGGTGTTATTATTTATGCGTGCTTGACCTGTATATTTGACAAGTAATGGATTTACCATCTCGGTATTTTCATACGAGTTCACTGGCTCATTGGTTATAAAGGCTGAACTATGAGTAGTGTTTGACACTTGGTGTCCGTTTGCTAGATTTCTAGTACCCCTGTACCTAGGTGAATTGGGATCTGCCCAACACTCTGTTCGTCCGTGGCCATTACGCCTACAATAACTACAATATTTTTCTATCCGGGGAGTTCTATGGGTAGCTTGGGAATTATCTATCCTAATATTGGGTCGATACATGGGTGATGGGATATATGGCCTTGGGGCTGGAGGTCGGTGTTCTGTATCTCTGGGTTTCACATTCGGATTTGAATTAATCCGTGTCCTGGGCGCTAATCTGCGGTGGAGGTTATATTCATCAGCCAGGGAAATACATTCCTGGAGAGTAGATGCTTTCTTATCCAGAATGAACAAATTAAGCTCATCACTTAGCTGGGAATCGAATCTATATCTCAAGAGCAGCTCGATCCAGTTGACCTCGCTCGGATCATTGTTCTCCGTCCATAGAGTCATCTGCTCCCTTAATTCCTTAATGAATTCGGAATATGTCTGCTGAGGTTTCTTTACCCAAGAGAAGAAATTCTTTCTATATACAGTGGGTGAGAGTCTATATTCATCCAAGATGGCGGCCTTGATGGTATCGTAATTATTAGCGTCTTGGACAGGAAGAGTGGCATATATATTTCTGGCCTTGTCGGACAACTTGTCTATAATATGGCCCACCCATGTTTGTTTGGCGACCTGGCTAGCTTCGAACAGTCTCTCACATGTTGCGAAGAATTTATCTGGCCTCATAGTCTGGGTCCAAATAGGAACAGAAATGTTTGTCTTAGAGGGCCTATTATCTGTATGGAGGGGGTTATTTTGCTGAGATTCCTGATCTCTCTGGATTTCTCTCAGGCGAATCTCCATCTGCATTTTCTCCCTTTGCATTCTTTCCTCCCTGTCCCTTTCTTTCTCTTCTCTTTCCCCTCTTTGTTTTATTTCTTCCCTCTCTCTTTCTCTTTCTTCTCTTTCCCTCTCTCTTTCTTCTCTTTGTTTTACTTCTTCCCTCTCTCTTTCTCTCTCTCTTTGTTTTACTTCTTCCCTCTCTCTTTCCCTCTCTCTTTCTTTCTCATAAATCTCACCCTGACGTTCCAGATTTGCCTGATTACAGAAGGGAAGTCTCATTAATTTGTCCCATATCTCATCACCTGTTGTCTGCAAGTCGGGGTGAACCGGCCCCTCAGTTTCCTTATTAGCACTCCTAGTTGTAGCCATTTTTTTTTTTATTTCCCAAAATTTTTAATCCCCAGAATGTATCTCCAAATGTATTATAGAATTGAGTTCAATAAAAGGAAGTAAATCACTAATATAATTTTAATGATAATATTAAGCCTCTATGAAAAGAAAACTGGTACTTACCGAAGTCTGTCTCGTCCGTTAATCCAATATCTAATTTATCACATATTCAAAGTTTGCACATTTCCAATAATTTAATCCATTTCATTAATTTAATAATTCGTTGACGTCTTTCACTTATTTCCAAATTCTAACACTGTCTCGCATGCACTTCTGTTTTCCCACGTTAATTAATAGTCCCTTGTATTCTTCATGTATAAATCCTAGTGTCCTTCACAATATTCCATATATAAATTCTAGTGTCCTTCACAATATGTCACGATATGTCACCTCTTCTTTATTTCCAATCCCGGACGAGCGTCCCAATTGTCGCAAACTCTCCTTTTTCTTCTCGTAAGAATATGTCTAGGTTGCTACGGCTCTTACCAGGGTCTATCCTATGTAGACTCGCTGGAGTTGTCTAGGGGGTTTCTTCGTTATTATATGTATTAATGATAACTCAACACAGTATTACATTTCTTCTATATAATATCTTGTTTAAATTGGCATCAGAAATATCCAGTTATATATAATCAGTGATCTATATATATATATACATCGTATCATTAAAAGCTTATTTAACAATCCATTTGTGTGAGCCGACTATGCGCTTACACAGTATATTTAACATCCAATCTTTCTAATCCGTCATTACTCAATATCACTATAATCTAATCACTGTTTCTGATTAGATTAACTTTTAATCAACTTCTGGTATGGTTCGCCGAAACTCTATGTTTCTTCTATGGCTGAACAATTTAATTATTCGACAAATCTTTATAAGTTATATTTCTTATAATGTCAATAATATCTAAGTATCATAAATACAGTTTATATGTTCTATATACTAGATTGAGATCACGACCTTTCTCGCTCCTGGAGTTAGGCTCTAGTGTGTCTGATCTATGTTAATAAAATCCATTTCTTATATACATAATTGAATCAGTGTATATATGATATAACAATTCCTAAAACATCTGTTATTCCTAAACATCTGTTACGTTATCTAATATTACACCATCAAACCAGTTCGGTGCCTTTGTATTACATAACTGGACATCTGCAACCACGGCCTTGTTATCTAATATTACACCATCAAACCAGTTCGGTGCCTTTGTATTACATAACTGGACACCTGCAACCACGGCCTGTATAAACTGAGATTAGGCCTAACATCTTAAGTCATTTCCCGCGCGAAGCGAGATTGATAATTTTAGGCGCGAAAATAATAGCAGACGATTATGCATAAAACAAATATATATATATTACATGGTAAACATTTGGCCATATATAGAAACAGTTTAATGTATTTATATAATACATTACTATTTATATATAACAATAATAAATATTTCGTGCAAATTGGGGTTTTGCACAGTAACTGTATGACACTATAGCACATAACTATATGACACTATAGCATATAACTGTATAACACTATAGCATATAACTGTATAACACTATAGCATATAACTGTATAACACTATAGCAGGTAACTGTATAACACAATAGCATATAACTGTATAACACAATAGCACGCAACTATATGATACTATACCACATAACTGTATGACACTATAGCATATAACTGTATAACACAATAGCATATAACTATATAACACTATAGCATATAACTGTATAACACAATAGCACGCAACTATATGATACTATACCACATAACTGTATGACACTATAGCATATAACTGTATGACATATAGCACGTAACTGCATGACACTATAGCATATAACTGTATGACACTATAGCATGTAACTGTATAACACTATAGCATATAACTGTATGACACTATAGCATGTGACTGTATGACACTATAGCATATAACTGTATAACACTATAGCATATAACTGTATGACACTATAGCACGTAACTGTATGACACTATAGCATATAACTGTATGACACTATAGCATGTAACTGTATGACACTATAGCATATAACTGTATGACACTATAGCATGTAACTGTATAACACAATAGCACATAACTATGTGATATTGTAGCACGTAACTGTATGATACTATACCACATGACTGTATGACACTATAGCACATAACTGTATGACACTCTAGCATGTAACTGTATGACACTATAGCATGTGACTGTATGACACTATAGCAGGTAA
This sequence comes from Archivesica marissinica, assembly GCA_014843695.1. Taxonomy (NCBI): domain Eukaryota; kingdom Metazoa; phylum Mollusca; class Bivalvia; order Venerida; family Vesicomyidae; genus Archivesica; species Archivesica marissinica. The sequence goes on along the minus strand of CM026390.1, from coordinate 35,883,195 downwards.
CTATATAACACTATAGCATATAACTGTATAACACTATAGCAGGTAACTATATAACACTATAGCATATAACTGTATAACACTATAGCAGGTAACTATATAACAATATAGCATATAACTGTATAACACTATAGCAGGTAACTATATAACACTATAGCATATAACTGTATAACACTATAGCAGGTAACTATATAACAATATAGCATATAACTGTATGACAATATAGCATATAACTGTATGGCACTATAGCATATAACTGTATAACACTATAGCACGTAACTGTATGACACTATAGCATATAACTGTATAACACTATAGCATATAACTGTATAACACTATAGCATATAACTGTATGACACTATAGCACATAACTGTATGACAATATAGCATATAACTGTATGACAATATAGCACATAACTGTATAACACAATAGCATGTAACTATATGATACTATACCATGTAACTGTATGACACTATAGCACATAACTGTATAACACAATAGCATGTAACTATATGATACTATACCATGTAACTGTATGACACTATAGCACATAACTGTATAACACAATAGCACATAACTATGTGATATTATAGCACATAACTGTATGACACTATAGCATGTAACTATATAACACAATAGCACGTAACTGTGTGATATTATAGCACATAACTGTATGACACTATAGCATGTAACTGTATAACACAATAGCACGTAACTGTGTGATATTATAGCACGTAACTGTATGACACTATAGCATGTAACTGTATAACACAATAGCACGTAACTGTATGACACTATAGCATGTAACTGTATAACACAATAGCATGTAACTATGTGATATTATAGCACATAACTGTATGACACTATAGCACGTAACTATATAACACCATGTTGATGTGTGAGTTGATCATGCATAGTGTATGTAACTCTTGGATGCAGCACGCCATTATGATATTTAATAACTTCCATGCAGCTTGTTCGCACATTGAAATGCCATCAGTGATGTTTGGATTTGATACATAAATACAAACCGTAGAGTAATATATATGTATATTATATAATATATATATACATTGCTGTACGTTGTGAGATTCGAGAAATTCTCTGTGATGTCACTGATATGTGATATCAGTTGGTTTGATATCACATAGTTCATAATGAAGGAATGTGAGAATATATTGCATTAAACTATTAATACAACATCATATAATATTCTTTTAAAATGGCATATGTTACATGTAGTTACAAATTTTATTTTAACTTCATTGCAAAATAAGTGCTTACAAGTTTGGACTATACACTCTTGTCCTCATTGCTGATTGAATCCATTAGTGAGAGAGAAGTGGCATTGTGGATTTAAGTGTATAGTTAAGGACACCCCATCCATGTTTCTGAAAGAGCTCGAACTTGCAACTACTCTGTTGTGAGACGGACACCAATTGTACATTTCAAGAGAGTTTACGGATACAGTGCACAAATAATTTGGACAGCCATCAAATTAGCCTAGAAATTGGCTAGTTTCAGAAGTACATTGTATGGTCTGGTTTTCTCAAATACTTCATGGAAGTGATCAAATTAATCGGATTATTTATTGTTATAGAAAATAACAACATAGTAAACAGTTTAATTGTAGCAGAGAAACACACAACTCTTGCATGATGACATTGGTGGGTTATTCATTTGTACAGGTGATAGATTTACATGACATGCAGCCAGAGAATGCCCTAGAGTGGTGCCACCTACTGCCAAATATAGTGTTCCGCGTGCTCGTCTGTGGTGGAGATGGCAGTGTCGGCTGGGTGCTAAATGCAATCGAGAATCTCAAATTAAGGGTATGTTCTTTAAATTACTAATATATATACACAGTTAAAGGCTGACAATCCATTATCTTCAATTAATGCTGAAACATGATGACCATTGACCGATTGAGCTCAGTCAAGGTGAAGTGCCCTAAGGGGCAGATAATCATAGAGTAGCCTCATTCAAGAAGAGTACTAAGGGGCAGATAATCATACTCATTCAAGGAGAAGAGTACTAAGGGGCAGATAATCATAGCTTAGCCGCATTCAAGACGAGTACTAAGGGGTAAATAACCATACTCATGCAAGAAGAGTACTAAGGGGCTGATAATCATAGCTTAGACACATTCAAGAAGAGTACTAAGGGGCAGATAACCATACTCATTCACGGAGAAGATTACTAAGGGGCAGATAATCGTAGCTTAGTCACATTCAAGAAGAGTACTAAGGGGCAGATAATCATACTATTTCAAGGAGAAGAGTGCCATGAGGCAGATAATCATAGAGTAGCCTCATTCAAGGGGAGAGTACTACTATTATTACAATTTCTGTAAACAAATAAAAGCACTGCGAAAGCTTGTTCCTTCTCCTTTAACCCTTTCAACACCACAGACCTCTAAATAGGCTTACAAAAAGTGTAGATCCAGATGAGCCGGCTCGTGACGAGCCGTCTCATCAGGATCTGCACTTTTTGCCAGTGATATGACTATTTTTAGACATAATTACCCATTTTGATAAATGAACTTGTCCAAATGTGATTTTCTGATTCATTTATTGGTTTATGAATATCATGGACCATTCCATGTGAGTTACTTGGTGTTGAATGGGTTAAGTGCTTTATATGCTTACTGGTTGACGCTGGTTAATCTGGTAGTAATGTTACATAGGCTTGGTAGCATGCAACATTTGTCATGTCTTTGTTGCAGACTCCTCCAGAAGTTGGTATAGTGCCATTGGGTACCGGTAATGACCTTGCTCGTGTCCTTGGCTGGGGTGAAGGTCACGATACTGATGTAGATATCAGTGAGGTTGTTGACCAGATAATTGCTGCACAACCTGTGCAGTTAGACAGGTAAAGTAGTACATGTAGTAATAGGCATATTGCTGCTTGCCTTGCTTTGTTTTTATATGAAATACCGTATAATGTAGTTTTTCGTGTTTATTTACAAATGTCAGTTGATCAAAGGGAAGTAACTTTTATATGGATTCTTGTGATTTTCCTTAAAAACTAGCCTGAGTAAGGAAAAACATGTATATTTGGCAAACAACGACATATTTTGATATGTATATATATGCGCGCAATAATGACGCCCACACCATGTTATATAAGTATGGCTCTTATGTTGTAATCAGTTAATTGTTGTTTTTATATTAAGTCAATTTTTAAATCATCGACTTTAGAATATAGAACATTTTATTTTTAAACCATTTACTCTGGTTAGTACAATTAATGAGTGGGGTTGTATTTTATATGGTTTACTACAAATAATTAAGTACACAATAAATACAAGTGGATTAAAATGAAAACTAAAAGCTTTAATTGATGTATAAATATCATGCCTTTTGTATACATGTATAATATCATTTATTGTACAATGGTGAGACTTAAGAATAAATTATCTCTGTCTGTCTGTCTGTCTGTCTGTCTGTCTGTCTGTCTGTCTGTCTGTCTGTCTGTCTGTCTGTCTGTCTGTCTGTCTACTGCATCTACATTCCGGTAAACGCAGTTATCCTCGAGACATTGCTGATTGATTAAAGTTGTTGTCACAAAGTGCACGCATATCTATGAAATGTTCAATAATACCATTTAGGATGTATTATTAATGTCGCTGTTACATTAATTGAAATGAAGTGAAAGTAAATACAGATTTAGCACAACTTTTATATCATATATGGTCATTTACAGCTCAGAAACGTTCAGAAAATGCAATTCGTCCTCCACACAATTTAGGCAGCATAAATGTAATTGTATAACCAAATAAACACAAAGGTTGATTTTATTCCATGGTTTTTGTACTCAAAAATTTATTTTTAATTTAGATAAGGATATACGTATACCAAATCTTGTGTAATTATCACTGTACATTCATTTGCAAACAGCAGTGCTTATATTACTGTATAAGCGCAAGCTGTGAATCAGACAGCATTAGAATAATGCTTTACCACCAGATGGTTAGTGGTTCTACTTGGGTACTCCCTAGTCTAAAACAGTGCTAGGATTGGCAGCTGGGCTACCTAGGTTCCCCCCATTTGTATAAAATAGGTGGTCAGATGAGCATCTGGGTCAATATTTCTACATGGGTGCCCATTTTTAACTAACACAATGCTCAAGTGTTGTGCAATAGTGGTCTTCTTAGACCAGATAAAGCTGTTGGAGTCAAAACCAACTGATAAAACTGTTGGTGTGAGTCAAAACCAACTGATAAAACTGTTGGTGTGAGTCAAAACCAACTGATAAAACTGTTGATGTGAGTCAAAACCAACTGATAAAACTGTTGGTGTGAGTCAAAACCAACTGATAAAACTGTTGGTGTGAGTCAAACCAACTGATAAAACTGTTGGTGTGAGTCAACCATAAACCAAAACAACTGATAAAACTGTTGGTGTGAGTCAAAACCAACTGATAAAACTGTTGGTGTGAGTCAAAACCAACTGATAAAACTGTTGGTGTGAGTCAAAACCAACTGATAAAACTGTTGGTGTGAGTCAAAACCAACTGATAAAACTGTTGGTGTGAGTCAAAACCAACTGATAAAACTGTTGGTGTGAGTCAAAACCAACTGATAAAACTGTTGGTGTGAGTCAAAACCAACTGATAAAACTGTTGGTGTGAGTCAAAACCAACTGATAAAACTGTTGGTGTGAGTCAAAACCAACTGATAAAACTGTTGGTGTGAGTCAAAACCAACTGATAAAACTGTTGGTGTGAGTCAAAACCAACTGATAAAACTGTTGGTGTGAGTCAAAACCAACTGATAAAACTGTTGGTGTGAGTCAAAACCAACTGATAAAACTGTTGGTGTGAGTCAAAACCAACTGATAAAACTGTTGGTGTGAGTCAAAACCAACTGATAAAACTGTTGATGTGAGTCAAAACCAACTGATAAAACTGTTGGTGTGAGTCAAAACCAACTGATAAAACTGTTGGTGTGAGTCAAAACCAACTGATAAAACTGTTGGTGTGAGTCAAATCCAACTGATAAAACTGTTGGTGTGAGTCAAAACCAACTGATAAAACTGTTGATGTGAGTCAAAACCAACTGATAAAACTGTTGGTGTGAGTCAAAACCAACTGATAAAACTGTTGGTGTGAGTCAAAACCAACTGATAAAACTGTTTATCTATCATCTTCTAACCATTTCAGATGGAGAATTTCAATAAATCATAAAAAGCATTTGGGAATCGCAAGACCTACAAAGGTAAATATTTCACCTGCTTGTAAGTAATCATTCAGTGCAATTATTAGTGGAAGTTGTGATAACGCATTGGTAGCACGTTCGCTTCAGGTGCAAATGGCCCGAAGTTTGAGCCCCACTGGAGCCGTTACAATTGTGCCCTTAAGCAAGGCATTTAAATTCCATGTTGCCTGTTCTCTCTCCCTCGCGGCAATGGATTCCATCAGGAATGCGGTCTCGAGAGTGATTAATATAAAATGTAAGAACTTGTTTCGCAATCGAGCTAAGATAAACTTGTATCAACTAAACAATCAGACAATAGTTGCAATTTAGTTTTGCTGTGATGATTATCCAATTAATTTATTCAATTATCTAGAGATTGTACGATGGTCGCCAGATGGGACAGGTGGGTTTTCTCCGGGTACTCCCACACGAATGACCACAATTACGCTTTCATCCTCGCCAACGAGAGTGATTAATATAAGTTGTTAAAAACTTGCTTCGCAATCGTTGTAAAATAAATAAAGTTTAAGCTAATTATCACTATAATTCCATTTCAATTTCCGATACTTGGAAAGCAACATCTGAACATACCCGTAAAGCTCTATATGCCCAGCCATTATACTTTGTTATTGGTGGGTTCACTCTAATCTCTATATATTTATAGTCAGCAAATGGATTGTTTCAATCTTGTCTATAGATGCAGATAGATTTGAGCACAATTAATTTAGGCCCGAATGACTTCTTCACTTTCCTACTACAGACAGTCTTATACGGGAAGATAAATCTGAGATGTATCTTAAACAATACTTTTTTGTATTACCTCCCTTCAATTACACAATTTTCATTGACTTCGTTTTATTTGTTTAAAGCTGTATGTAGACAATTGTGCAATCTATGTCAAGCTGTTGTACTATTTATTCACTGACAATATATCGCTCTAATCTTAGGAAATATCTCTATGTATGGATCTTATAAAGATATCTCTTTAAATTATACAGACGTATAAGTTGCTAACTCTAACTTAGTGAGATATCTCTTTAACCCATTTCATTCTGGATACATTTAAATGCTTTGGCAAACAACATAGATCCAGATCAGCCGCATCGTGATGCTGGATGCTGATCAGGATCTATGTTGTTTGCTACATAGCCAAGTGTCTTAGCAAGATCATCTGAATAGCAAACAGCATAGAGCCTGATCAGACGGCACGTTCCATAGCGGCTGATCTGGCTCTATGTTCTTTGGTTCTTATGTTCTAACGGTATCCAGAATGATATGGGTTAAATTATAAGTTGGGCCAATGTTGGGCTTGTACTGCCAAGCTATCCCAGTACTGCAGGGGAACAAAACACAGATGGAGAAACAACAAGTTCTTTTCTTTCGAGGTTGTGGAATTTTCAGTCTTCACGAAACCATGTCAGAGTTTTTCTGACATCGGTCAGACAAATGATTAAAATGTACTTAAAATTCCAAATTATTTTGTCTGACCAAAGGATTTCTTGTCTAGCATGCCAGTCGGTCCTATGGATTTCTGGGAGACTGGAATTGATAGAGTATAATACCATGAATCTCACCCTGTCTGTACTGGGACTTTGCTGAGGAAAAGGTTAATAGCCACGAATTTTACCGAACTTTGCTGGTTTGATATTAAAACTGACTTGTGAATTACATGTAGAATAAACGTGTTGTCTTCCATCTTTCCTATCTTGTTTGTCGTTATGTTATAGGAGATGGTGATGAACAACTATTTTTCTATCGGAGTTGATGCGCTGGTTACACTGAACTTCCACAAGTCCCGTCAGTCCTGGCCCTGGCTGTTTGCAAACAGACTCATCAACAAGGTATTCATCATTAATTCATATACAGTCAACCCTGTCTTAAGCAGCCAGTCAAGGGAGTCAGAGAAAGTGGCTGCTTAACACAGGTGGCTGCTTAATAGAGGTGAAATGTATAGTAAATCATCATATTGGGAATCTAGAAAGTGGCTGTTTAATACAGGTTGGCTGCTTAGTGGACGTGACCACTAACACAGGTTTGACTGTACTGACAGTCCTGTCCACATGTTTGTCTCAGCGGTTCTCTTACCTAGGATCACAATGTGACTGCCTCACTAGAGAGTGGGAACCAACAAACAGGCTGGATAATATGGACACGTCCTGTGGCTGGAATAGTATAAAACCACCCATTCCCAATTGGACAAATATAAAAACATCTACATTCTCGCTGGAAAAATATAAAACATCTACATTCCTGCTGGAAACATATACAAACATCTACATTCCCATTGGAAAAATATGAAAACATCTACATTCCCAAAGGAAAAATATGAAAACATTTACATTCCCAAAGGAAAAATATGAAAACATTTACATTCCCAAAGGAAATATATGAAAACATTTACATTCTCAAAGGAAAAATATGAAAACATTTACATTCTCAAGGGAAAAATATGAAAACATTTACATTCCCACTGGAAAAATATACAAACATCTACATTCCCTCTGAAAAAAATATAAAAGATCTACATTCCCTCTGGAAAAATATAAAACATCTACATTCCCTCTGGAAAAATATACAAACATCTACATTCCCAATGGAAACATATCAAATATCTACATTCCCATTTGAAAAATATGAAAACACCTACATTCCCAAAGGAAAAATATGAAAACACCTTCATTCCCAAAGGAAAAATATGAAAACATCTACATTCCCAAAGGAAAAATATGAAAACATTTACATTCCCAAAGGAAAAATATGAAAACATCTACATTTCCATTCCCAAAGGAAAAATATGAAAACACCTACATTCCTAAAGGAAAAATATGAAAACATTTACATTCCCAAAGGAAAAATATGAAAACATCTACATTCCCAAAGGAAAAATATGAAAACATCTACATTCCCAAAGGAAAAATATGAAAACATTTACATTCCCAAAGGAAAAATATGAAAACATCTACATTCCCATTCCCAAAGGAAAAATATGAAAACACCTACATTCCCAAAGGAAAAATATGAAAACATTTACATTCCCAAAGGAAAAATATGAAAACATCTACATTCCCAAAGGAAAAATATGAAAACATCTACATTCCCAAAGGAAAAATATGAAAGCATCTACATTCCCAAAGGAAAAATATGAAAACATCTACATTCCCAAAGGAAAAATATGAAAACATTTACATTCCCAAAGGAAAAATATGAAAACATTTACATTCCCAAAGGAAATATATGAAAACATTTACATTCTCAAAGGAAAAATATGAAAACATTTACATTCTCAAGGGAAAAATATACAAACATCTACATTCCCTCTGGAAAAAATATAAAAGATCTACATTCCCTCTGGAAAAATATAAAACATCTACATTCCCTCTGGAAAAATATACAAACATCTACATTCCCAATGGAAACATATCAAATATCTACATTCCCATTTGAAAAATATGAAAACACCTACATTCCCAAAGGAAAAATATGAAAACACCTTCATTCCCAAAGGAAAAATATGAAAACATCTACATTCCCAAAGGAAAAATATGGAAACATTTACATTTCCATTCCCAAAGGAAAAATATGAAAACATCTACATTCCCAAAGGAAAAATATGAAAACATCTACATTTCCATTCCCAAAGGAAAAATATGAAAACACCTACATTCCCAAAGGAAAAATATGAAAACATTTACATTCCCAAAGGAAAAATATGAAAACATCTACATTCCCAAAGGAAAAATATGAAAACATCTACATTCCCATTCCCAAAGGAAAAATATGAAAACATCTACATTCCCAAAGGAAAAATATGAAAACATCTACATTCCCAAAGGAAAAATATGAAAGCATCTACATTCCCAAAGGAAAAATATGAAAACATCTACATTCCCAAAGGAAAAATATGAAAACATTTACATTCCCAAAGGAAAAATATGAAAATATTTACATTCCCAAAGGAAAAATATGAAAACATTTACATTCCCAAAGGAAAAATATGAAAACATTTACATTCCCAAAGGAAAAATATAAAAGCATCCACTCCCAATTTCGATTGATCCAAGTCAAACTTGGAATAAGTGCAAGACTGCAACTTATCTTTTCATTCATCAATAATTTTAACCCACAAGAGATGTCAGATTTACTGCATACCAGATGCTACTGTTTCATGGAGCACACACACCAACACTAGCGGACATATCATCAAATTTTTAAAATGTCTGACACAGGTGCACAAATTGTGTGCTCAAGTTGCGCTGAAAATCACCCCAATCCCACCCTCACCGAACACCTACTGCACCCCACTGCACCCCCACAGCACCTCCACCGTGTCCCTTCATCATAAACCCGAACTCCTGAATCTGTTGCTCACAAATTCACTTGTTTCCTTTCTTTATTACCTATGTTTTTAAAGATGTTTTTTAAATCAGATTTGCCCTTGCTTATCTTGTAAATAATATTGTCTAGAAGAAAGTGCCTGTAATACAAGCTATAAGTAATAGCCAGGTGATTGACAGCCTGCGTGTTTCCCTGGAGTCTCAACCTGCAGGCACCAGTATAAATCACTGGCATATAGCAATTGATTTGTTATTATTATGTTTTTAACATGATAATTAGTTGTTTGAAGGGCTAGAACAGATGTATACATTATGTTGAATGTAATTGAATTTTTCTTTATCAAAGAACTGACTAGCACTAATGAGAGAAATATATTGCGAGGTATTTGGGAATAGTTACCTCTGAATGACAGCCACCGCCCTTCTCAAAACACACTTTCTAGTTTGACTAGTATGGAAACTAGGGTGATATTTTGTTACAAGTCAGTCTTCTATTTGTCAAAATACGTAGCCGCTAGTGATCGTTAGATGATCATGACCGAATTAATAAAACACAGATTGTCACTTAATTTCAATTCCATAAAATTTCAATTTATGAATTATAAGGGTTCAAAGATATGGTATTCATGTGTGTAAGTATGCAATCATAAACAGAAACCGTAGCAGTGCTCATTCTAGAGTGTGACACGGGTAAAATAGTCGCCCTTGGGACATTGACCTCGCCCCCTGGGGGCACCACTTATCTGTAAAAATTAAATTTATTTTACAATTTCCAGACAAAATATTGTCCAGTAAGATACACTGGCCATTGTAAAGTGCTCCATCCATTCAAATATTGTATTTAATGGTCATAATGTGTATTTTAACCCTATTATGTTGAAATTTATTAAATAATACTATTAGATGATGCACTCGCGCGCTTTCTCACTTCTCCCAAAAATTTGGGTTTAGCTTAGTCCTGGCTTGGAGGTTATAAAACTGTTATCCAATCTCAAACTATAAGATTGTAACCTCCGACCCTGGGCTCATAATTCTAAACAGATAGTGGTATGTAATATTATAGTGATTGTATGAACTAGATCAAGTTTGTTCATGTTGTTTACAGAGGACCAGCATTTCTTTGAAGCTCCACTCCTGTAACATTATGTTATGGTCTCTTGAAAATTGTACTTATTTTCTCCAAGCAGCATGACTTGCATGTCGTTTTCAAGAGATTTTATATTAAAAGAGTAATATTTATGTACGTCATAAATTTGCTGGCTAATTAAGTGTCCCTAGAGTTTTACCAAGAGGACTGCATTTTAATCTGTTTTATTGCCATTACAACTTTTACTTCATTATACATTGACAAGAAGAATGTAAAAGGGGATTTACTAATAAAGGCCCTGATTAAGAGTATGGGTAGTATTCCAGTTTTAATACCCTGCTGGCCTAGGCATGAAGTTTCTGTCACTTTTTGACAAGCTCATGAAAATTGCTCTCTTTATGGAACACAGTAGGTGTTTTAGAAGAAGAAGAAGAATGCTTTATTATGACTTAAGCTTTACAGTTTCTCGGCTGTTTTAGAACTAGGATATAATGTATATACATGTACATGCTGTTGAATGGGTTTCGGAACTTACCACTTTTGTTGGAAATAGAGTTTGTTATAATACATAGTATAAAATAAAAATCTTTTGGAGAGGAATTAATGTAAGTTTTCTGAAAACTTGTTTTCCAATCCAAACCATTCACAATTTATGTAATTTGTAACATTTTTTGTGTTATACATGTAAATTTATTGGAATAAATACTGTTTAACCCTTTCCACACCACAGACTTCTAAATAGGCTTACAAAAAGTGTAGATCCAGATGAGCCGGCTCGTAACGAGCCGTCTCATCAGGATCTGCACTTTTTGCAAGCAATATTGCTGTTTTTAGACAAAATTACCCATTTTAATAAAATGAAATGGTCCAAATTTAATTTTCTTATTAATTTATTGGTCTAAGAATGTCATGGACCAGTCCATGTCAGTTACTTGGTGTTGAATGGGTTAAACCAAAATAAAAATCAATGCAATAATTGTAAATTTATATTATTATTTACGTGTATCGTCAATGATGACTTTCTCAAAATATACAAATCTATATATAGTCTACATCCGTTTTGTCGAATTCCATCGTTCTGAACAAAATATTTTGATATAACTGATAGTGAAAATATTTCCCAAGATAGTGTTTCGCGTAGATCGTAAGTCTTACACGCCTTGCACGTATACAGTTGTCCTATAGTAAATCATTTTCCAAGTTGTAATTGTCTGTTATAACCGTGACATGGGCACACTTGTATATAGCATTTATATACGAAAATGTGAGAAGAAATTGCTGATGTATAATGGTGCAATAACGGTGCAGTTATAAACTGATACTCTACTGTGATGAGTCTTTGCTGATTAGTGTGTACCTGTATTAAACACAGTCTAATTACTGTCATGATAAACACCAGCAACTATCTTTATTGATTGTGTGCACAGACACAGCGGTACGTCTTTCATCAGGTAAATTTACCGAATGAAAGTCGCACTTCGGCAGCAAACTGACACTTTGACATATAACTATAATAAACAAACACTTTACTTTACTTTACTTATAAAGAGTGTGAAATACTGCCTTATTTATATTGATGGGACCAAACAATAAATTTGATATAACGGAAAATTTGACTTAACAAAATTTGACATTATAGTCATATGTAGAATGATAGTATTTGAAACGGGGACCAGACTTTGACCAGTGAATTTGACATAACCGACTTTGAGATAATGGATGTAGACTGTACATGTAATGTACATGACATATTTTACTTTGAGACCCTAGTGATGTCTGGTGATTGTGTTTGGACTACTTACTGATTGATGTGAATACATGCCTGTTACGATTGTTTGTATTCGTTATTCCGTGATGGATTGTCATACTATTTGGAGAAAGAAGAGTTACCAGATGCGTTGGTAACTGTAAATGGAAAATTTCTTTCCTGGTCAATGTTGTATAGCCATAGATTCAAAGTTGTAGACACATGTTTTTGTTACAACAGTCTGTAGACATAGGAATATTAGTGGTTAATGACCTTATGAATGGGAATTGGAATGGTCACACCTATGAATGGGAATTGGAATGGTCACGTCTATGAATGGGAATTGGAATGGTCACACCTATGAATGGGAATTGGAATGGTCACACCTATGAATGGGAATTGGAATGGTTACACCTATGAATGGGAATTGGAATGGTCACACCTATGAATGGGAATTGGAATGGTCACATCTATGAATGGGAATTGGAATGGTCACATCTATGAATGGGAATTGGAATGGTCACACCTATGAATGGGAATTGGAATGGTCACACCTATGAATGGGAATTGGAATGGTCACACCTATGAATGGGAATTGGAATGGTCACACCTATGAATGGGAATTGGAATGGTCACACCTATGAATGGGAATTGGAATGGTCACACCTATGAATGGGAATTGGAATGGTCACATCTATGAATGGGAATTGGAATGGTCACACCTTATGAATGGGAATTGGAATGGTCACATCTATGAATGGGAATTGGAATGGTCACACCTATGAATGGGAATTGGAATGGTCACACCTATGAATGGGAATTGGAATGGTTACATCTATGAATGGGAATTGGAATGGTCACATCTATGAATAGGAATTGGAATGGTCACACCTATGAATGGGAATTGGAATGGTCACATCTATGAATAGAATTGGAATGGTCACACCTATGAATGGGAATTGGAATGGTTACATATATGAATGGGAATTGGAATGGTCACACCTATGAATGGGTATTGGAATGGTCACACCTATGAATTGGAATTGTCACACCTATGAATGGGAATTGGAATGGTCACGCCTATGAAGCATTTGTTGAAGTATATCATGTTCAAATCAACTTTTTGCAGTGTCAAAATATCATTCACTCAATAAGAGAAGTGCTGGACAGGTTAACATTCCATCATTGCGCAATAAAGCAAGATGACTTGGCCTCTATGTTGGCGATGTTTCCAGAATGAGTGTGTGTTTTACGTTTATTTATCGTCGCTACCGGTTGTCCATATGAGTGACGCCTTCTGAAGAGATTAGTCATTTTAGATTTTTGGAGGATAGTGCAATGATACAGACAGAGACCATTTCAGAATCTCCTCTGGTTCTTTTAATTGCATGGTGTAAAGCACTGACACGAGACCTCGGTTTAACGTCCCATCTGAAAGACTGTTAATTTTATTAGGGGCAGATTGGGGATCGGTATTTAATGACTAATGTCTAGTAATCATAATACTCCATTTTGAATAATGCTATATTTAAGATATAGTACAATACGATGTTTCAGAAGAAAAATGATGTATCTAACAAAGATAAATTTAACCTCTACATTATAATTCTGATAAACTATTTCCAGATGTGTTTATGGACTTATAAATAATGTTTTTGCTTCATCGCTTAATTATTGTGTTTTAAACGTTTTATGTTCTCTTTCTGTTCTGTTATGTAAATATATATATATATTATACAGTCTAACTTCATTGCCTCGAACTTGACGATTCCGTGAATAATGGTTCGTGTCATGGGTGGATCGAGTCAAGGACAGTCAGTCTGGGAGTGACCCATGATATATAGAAATCACATGTATAGGGGCTTACTGTTGTATTCTGGTTTATGCAATACATCCAATATATCCTCTCGTGGTATGAATCAAATCCGTGTTTATACGACGGCGTTTCATAATCACGTTAAAATGGTATTATAATCTATAAGAATATCAATATTTTGGTAAATATGTTATGCAATTCAAGGACGAATGGATTAAATCTACATAATTTATAATGTCATGTCAGGTAGAATTATGCATTCTAAAAATAGAATGGGTCTCAGTCGGTAGGTAGTGATAATAATGTACAGCGATTTAACACATGGACATGTTACATACAAGTTTAATTGCTTACTTCTTAAAGCAGTCACTGATTGTCGTCTGCTGTGCCGTATTATGTTTGTTAGTCGGATTTGAGCAACGACTTGTATGAGAGGCACATCTTTAACTCAATAAGTGTGTGATATGTTTGTTCTGTACATAATTATGTTTAACCCTTTCAACACTACAGACCTCTAAATAGGCTTATAAAAAGTTTAGATCCAGATGAGCCGGCTCGTGACGAGCCGTCTCATCAGGATCTACACTTTTTGCCAGTAATATTACTATTTTTAGACAAAATGTACCCATTTTGATAAATGAACTGGTCCAAATGTAATTTTCTTATTAATTGATTGGTCTAAGAATATCATGGAACCAGTCCATGTCAGTTACTTGGTGTTGAATGGGTTAATACCAGTTTAAAATATGGATAAAAAAAGCTGCCGTGAGCAAAAGTAATTACCAATAGAATAGTAATTGCCAATTTTACTATGTGTAAATTACGCGCGTGTACCGATGAAAAAAAATGTGAATCAGAGAAAGGTGATAAAAATTGTGAGTACGTATTCTGAGACACGCAGACCTGGGCATTCGGCCGATTGTGTTTGACTCAAAAGTCTTAATTGAAGCAGTAATTGATTTTCTGGGACCAGTGATCTGGTTCGAGAGTTCCAATCATCTGTGTTCGAATCATCGAAGGTAGAACAATATGCATTATATAGATATTATTGCCGGGACCCGACAACGTGTTCGAGCAAACAGGTTTGTTCTAGTTAACCGAGTTTGATGCAACAAAGTTCGACTGTATATATATGTTCTAAGGGAAAATAAAAATAATTAGAAAAACTGTTTAGTTAATCCAAAATGCACGTTATAGTCGTAAAAACCTGCTAGTGAAGAACTGCAAGTAGGCGATTTCAAGCAGAAATCCTACAAAATGGACAAACCATCCTTGGTTTTGATACAATAGTACCCTCTTGAGCTAGATTTCTGTCAACAAAACATTTAACCTGTTGCTGAGTAGAGCCGATTGAGTATTCCCTCCATGGTATAGACGTAATTTTATTACTATTATGAATATTGTATCCATTTTGAATGATTTTTGCTTTAAATGGCCTACATGGGGTTCTTCAGATCCGGTTTTAGTGGCCACACCATGCATTTTGAGGGATGCATTCTGGGGGCGGTTGTTTAGCATTTGAAAACAAGGAAGGATTAATTCAACTTGATTTATAATTTATTAGAATGATCAACCATTTTCAATATTTCATTTCAACTAGGGGCAGGCCGATTTACAACTAGGGGCAGGCCAATTTACAACTAGGGACGGGCCGATTTTGGCCAAACTGTCAATACATGTAGTCCAATTTCTTATTTTTTCTTTGATGAAAAATGCTGAGCAACTTGTTATTTTTCTTCTATATGCCCTCCCTGCTAGTTGTCCACCTCTGACCCTTGCATATATGCCCTCCCTGCTAGTTGGCCACCTCTGACCCTTGCATATATGCCCTCCCTGCTAGTTGGCCACCTCTGACCCTTGCATATATGCCCTCCCTGCTAGTTGGCCACCTCTGACCCTTGCATATGTGTTTGTGTCAATGTTTGACAGGCTAAAAGTTCTCTTAATTTCCACGCAAGATGTATGCAGTTTTTTGCAGAGCAAAAATAATCTTGATTCATTGTTTTGTTGCATTTGTCAGTGAGTTTGTCTTCCTCTGATGGTCAGGTTGTGTCATGTTTGACAAGTTCATGAGTACTTCATATCTCAGTTACGATACAAAAATAGCAGTTACAGGGTGAAACAAAGGGACTTTTACTAACTTCTCAGTTTGAACAGAGATGAGTAATTCATGTGGGTTTGAACTCAGTGTTAACACTGCCAACACGGAACGGAGAGAAGCCGACACCCATCACATCGATTTCAAGGGAAGTTATTACCACTTGTCACTGGAGCAAATTTGCACATGTAGGATTTAGCCTGAAATGATTGGAGAAAATGTGGGATTTCGCCCCAAATGGGTGATGGGGCAAATTAACACTTGTGTTATTTAGCCTCCTCGTATGACGGGAGCAAATTTACGCATAGGGGATTTCGCTCCAAATGGTACAAACTTACACATGTATGATTGCACCCCTAATTGCTGATGTGGGCAAATTTACACATGTGGGGTTTTGCCCCAAATGGATGATGGTGGTAAATTACAAATAGCAATATCCCTAACAATATAGAATATTTAAAGGCTTCCAATGGAAAGTTACGTAATCATTAGAGAGAAACTCCTTAAAATCCCCACGTAATGCTGGTTCAAGGATACCTACATGTATAGTTATAATTGATAGATTCAAGGATACCTACGTATAGTTATAATTGATAGATTCAAGGATACCTACGTATAGTTATAATTGATAGATTCAAGGATACCTACATGTATAGTTATAATTGATAGATTCAAGGATACCTACATGTATAGTTATAATTGATAGATTCAAGGATACCTACGTATAGTTATAATTGATAGATTCAAGGATACCTACGTATAGTTATAATTGATAGATTCAAGGATACCTACGTATAGTTATAATTGATAGATTCAAGGATACCTACACGTATAGTTACAATTGATAGATTCAAGGATACCTACATGTATAGTTATAATTGATAGATTCAAGGATACCTACATGTATAGTTATAATTGATAGATTCAAGGATACCTACGTATAGTTATAATTGATAGATTCAAGGATACCTACGTATAGTTATAATTGATAGATTCAAGGATACCTACGTATAGTTATAATTGATAGATTCAAGGATACCTACACGTATAGTTACAATTGATAGATTCAAGGATACCTACATGTATAGTTATAATTGATAGATTCAAGGATACCTACATGTATAGTTATAATTGATAGATTCAAGGATACCTACGTATAGTTATAATTGATAGATTCAAGGATACCTACGTATAGTTATAATTGATAGATTCAAGGATACCTACATGTATAGTTATAATTGATAGATTCAAGGATACCTAACATGTATAGTTATAATTGATAGATTCAAGGATACGTATAGTTATAATTGATAGATTCAAGGATACCTACATGTATAGTTATAATTGATAGATTCAAGGATACCTATAGTTATAATTGATAGATTCAAGGATACCTACATGTATAGTTATAATTGATAGATTCAAGGATACCTACATGTATAGTTATAATTGATAGATTCAAGGATACCTATAGTTATAATTGATATATTCAAGGATTCCTATACATATAGTTATAATTGATAGATTCAAGGATACCTATATGTATAATTGATAAAGCTTGCGAACTACCATATTTATATTAAATATGCATATTCATACATTAAAAGTTTTTAAGGAAACTCACTGTGTGAAATCTGTTTGAATCAGGAGGTGGACATTTAAAAGAGGCTTTAATATTTCAAATATATGACTAAAGATTTTATACCGAAATGTTACGAAGAAAGGAGGCCCATTAAGAAACATTACTGATAATATTCTCTATTAGTAGACATTTTTAGAACCTTGTGATCCGAGTACCAGGAGATATATTAACCAATTAAATTAGCCATGTAGATATATCAAGGATAGTTAGCAATTGTTACACATAATTCAAGCCCGCCTCTGTGGAGCTGCCATAATTACAGTTTAATGTTCGGTAACCAGGGAATGCTGGCTACAAGACAGGGGTAGATATTATCTAAGACATTGGAACCCTATCAAAGAATTGCTAGAAATTTCTGAATTTTTGCTGTCCCACTAAAAAACACAATAAAACGACCTCAAGCCGTCTTCAGCTTGAAGCCTTTATGTTTTTATGTTCCGAGTACAATTCCAGGACTTGTTTATTCCAATTTTGATTCTGGTATAATTTCCACTAATTTGTGAAACTTTTAAGAAAGAATAAAATATTTATCATAAACATTTTAAGACTCCACAAGTTCTTTGTAGTTTTTGTGTGCATACAATCAGAGGTTAGTAAAACTGGTAAATAGTGCATAAACATGTTGTATGTATGTATGTTCCATTAATGTCAAACCCCTTGCGGGGACCTAGACATGTTTTTCTGGGCATGCTAAGCCGACCATAGCGGTTAACCAGTATTAAGCAATGTGTGTGAGGTGCCTTGCTCAATTACACTACATACGTGGCCTGACTGAGTATCGAACCCGGACCGTTTGATTCCAAATCCGACGCTCTACCATTGGACCACGGACGCCACACATTCATGTAGCTCGCCTGTGAAACACGTTCTTACAACACTGAACAGTCCGCCTCCGTGGTCGAGTAGTTACGGTCGCTGACGTATACCATACAACCGTTGTATGTCAATAAAGACATCATAAATGATGCCACTGACAGCTTGAGTCTGAAAACCATCACGCGGACATCATTTCAACATGCGGCGGCTTATAGGCGAGTTTGTACGATATATCTGTTTCAGTGAATTATCATACTATATTTCATCAAGTGAACATTGAAAACATTATTATCACCAGTGGTGCAAGCCAGGAGTGATAATAATAGCCTTTTAGTTTTATGTTCATAAGTGAAATATTAATCACTTAAACAAACACATTTTTGTCATTTATTTGAATAGAAAACGATGTAACCATGTGCTAAATAATGTTATTTAGATATCCATAAATGACGCCAATAAAGACAACCTAAATTGATGATGTCACTGACAGCTTGAGTCTGAAAACCTTCACATGGACAGCATTTCTACATGCGGTGGCTAGGTACCACACGTGCGGCGGCTAGGTACCACACGTGCGGCGGCTAGGTACCACACATGCGGCTCCTAGGTACCACACGTGCGGCGTTTAGGTACCACACGTGCGGCGGCTAGGTACCACATGTGCGGCGGCTAGGTACCACACATGCGGGTGCTAGATACCACACTTTTAGTGGCTAGGTACCACACGTGTAGTGGCTAGGTACCACACGTGCGGCTAGGTACCACACGTGTGGTGGCTAGGTACCACATGTGCTGTGGCTAGGTACCACACATGTAGTGGTTAGGTACCACACGTCGTGGCTAGGTACCACACATGCAGTGGCTAGGTACCACACATGTAGTGGCTAGGTACCACACAGTCATGGCTAGGTACCACACATGCAGCAGCTAGGTACCACACATGCAGCAGCGGCTAGGTACCACACATGCAGCGGCTAGGTACCACACATGCAGCGGCTAGGTACCACACATGCAGCGGCTAGGTACCACATATGCAGCAGCTAGGTACCACACATGCAGTGGCTAGGTACCACACATGCAGTGGCTAGGTACCACATATGCAGTGGCTAGGTACCACACATGCAGCGGCTAGGTACCACATGTAGCGGCTAGGTACCACACATGTGCAGTGGCTAGGTACCACACATGCAGCGGCTAGGTACCACACATGCAGTGGCTAGGTACCACACATGCAGTGGCTAGGTACCACACATGCAGTGGCTAGGTACCACATGTGCGGTGGCTAGGTACCACACATGCGGCGGCTAGGTACCACACGTGCAGTGGCTAGGTACCACACATGCGGTGGCTAGGTACCACACGTGCAGCGGCTAGGTACCACATGTGCAGCGGCTAGGTACCACACATGCAGTGGCTAGGTACCACATATGCAGCGGCTAGGTACCACACGTGCAGTGGCTAGGTACCACACATGCAGCGGCTAGGTACCACACATGCAGTGGCTAGGTACCACACATGCAGCGGCTAGGTACCACACATGCAGCGGCTAGGTACCACACATGAGGTGGCTAGGTACCACACATGCAGCGGCTAGGTACCACATATGCAGTGGCTAGGTACCACACGTGCGGTGGCTAGGTACCACACATGCGGTGGCTAGGTACCACATGTTCGGTGGCTAGGTACCACACATGTGTGGCTAGGTACCACACATGCGGCGGCTTGGTACCACACGTGCGGCGGCTAGGTACCACACGTGCGGCGGCTAGGTACCGCACGTGCGGTGGCTAGGTACCACACGTGTGGCGGCTAAGTACCACACGTGCAGCGGCTAGGTACCACACATGCGGCGGCTAGGTACCACACGTGCGGTGGCTAGGTACCACACGTGCGGCGGCTAGGTACCACACGTGCGGCGGCTAGGTACCACACGTGCGGCGGCTAGGTACCACACGTGCGGCGGCTAGGTACCACACATGCGGCGGCTAGGTACCACACGTGCGGCGGCTAGGTACCACATGTGCGGCGGCTAGGTACCACATGTGCGGCGGCTAGGTACCACACATGCGGTGGCTAGGTACCACATGTGCGGCGGCTAGGTACCACATGTGCGGTGGCTAGGTACCACATGTACAGCAGCTAGGTACCACACGTGCAGTGGCTAGGTACCACACATGCGGTGGCTAGGTACCACATGTACAGCAGCTAGGTACCACACATGCGGTGGCTAGGTACCACACATGCGGTGGCTAGGTACCACATGTGCGGTGGCTAGGTACCACACATGCGGTGGCTAGGTACCACACATGCGGCGGCTAGGTACCACATGTGCAGCGGCTAGGTACCACACGTGCGGCGGCTAGGTACCACACGTGCGGCGGCTAGGTACCACACGTCGGCGGCTAGGTACCACACGTGCGGCGGCTAGGTACCACACATGCAGCGGCTAGGTACCACACGTGCGGTGGCTAGGTACCACACGTGCGGCGGCTAGGTACCACATGTGCGGTGGCTAGGTACCACACATGCGGTGGCTAGGTACCACAGGCGGCGGCTAGGTACCACATGCGGGGCTAGGTACACATGCGGCTAGGTACCACACTGCGTGGCTAGGTACCACACATGCGTGCTAGGACCACATCGGCTAGGTACCACACATGCGGTGGCTAGGTACCACACATGCGGTGGCTAGGTACCACATGTGCGGGGCTAGGTACCACACATGCGGTGGCTAGGTACCACACATGCAGTGGCTAGGTACCACACATGCAGCGGCTAGGTACCACACGTGCAGCGGCTAGGTACCACACGTGCAGCGGCTAGGTACCACACGTGCAGCGGCTAGGTACCACACGTGCGGCTAGGTACCACACGTGCGGCGGCTAGGTACCACACGTGCAGCGGCTAGGTACCACACGTGCGGCGGCTAGGTACCACACGTGCGGCGGCTAGGTACCACATGTCGGTGGCTAGGTACCACACGTGCGGTGGCTAGGTACCACACATGCAGTGGCTAGGTACCACACGTGCGGTGGCTAGGTACCACACGTGCGGTGGCTAGGTACCACACATGCGGTGGCTAGGTACCACACATGCGGTGGCTAGGTACCACACGTGCGGCGGCTAGGTACCACACATGCGGCGGCTAGGTACCACACATGCGGTGGCTAGGTACCACACATGCGGTGGCTAGGTACCACATGTGCGGTGGCTAGGTACCACACATGCGGTGGCTAGGTACCACACATGCGGTGGCTAGGTACCACACATGTGGTGGCTAGGTACCACACATGCGGTAGCTAGGTACCACACATGCGGTGGCTAGGTACCACACGTGCGGCGGCTAAGTACCACATGTGCGGCGGCTAGGTACCACATGTGCGGCGGCTAGGTACCACACATGCGGTGGCTAGGTACCACATGTGCGGCGGCTAGGTACCACATGTGCGGCGGCTAGGTACCACAGTGTGGCGGTTAGGTACCACACGTGCGGCGGCTAGGTACCACATGTGCGGCGGCTAGGTACCACATGTGCAGCGGCTAGGTACCACACATGCGGTGGCTAGGTACCACACATGCGGTGGCTAGGTACCACACGTGCGGCGGCTAGGTACCACATGTGCAGCGGCTAGGTACCACATGTGTGGTGGCTAGGTACCACATGTGCGGCGGCTAGGTACCACATGTGCGGCGGCTAGGTACCACACATGCGGTGGCTAGGTACCACACATGCGGTGGCTAGGTACCACATGTACAGCAGCTAGGTACCACATGTGCGGTGGCTAGGTACCACATGTGCGGTGGCTAGGTACCACATGTACAGCAGCTAGGTACCACACGTGCAGTGGCTAGGTACCACACATGCGGTGGCTAGGTACCACATGTACAGCAGCTAGGTACCACACATGCGGTGGCTAGGTACCACACATGCGGTGGCTAGGTACCACATGTGCGGTGGCTAGGTACGACACATGCGGTGGCTAGGTACCACACATGCGGCGGCTAGGTACCACATGTGCAGCGGCTAGGTACCACACGTGCGGCAGCTAGGTACCACACGTGCGGCTAGGTACCACATGTGCGGCGGCTAGGTACCACACATGCGGTTAGGTACCACACGTGCGGCGGCTAGGTACCACACGTGCAGCGGCTAGGTACCACAGGTGCGGCGGCTAGGTACCACACGTGCGGCGGCTAGGTACCACATGTCGGTGGCTAGGTACCACACGTGCGGTGGCTAGGTACCACACATGCAGTGGCTAGGTACCACACGTGCGGTGGCTAGGTACCACTCGTGCGGTGGCTAGGTACCACACATGCGGTGGCTAGGTACCACACATGCGGTGGCTAGGTACCACACGTGCGGCGGCTAGGTACCACACATGCGGCGGCTAGGTACCACACATGCGGTGGCTAGGTACCACACATGCGGTGGCTAGGTACCACATGTGCGGTGGCTAGGTACCACACATGCGGTGGCTAGGTACCACACATGCGGTGGCTAGGTACCACACGTGTGGTGGCTAGGTACCACACATGCGGTAGCTAGGTACCACACATGCGGTGGCTAGGTACCACACATGCAGTGGCTAGGTACCACACATGTGGTGGCTAGGTACCACATGTGCGGCGGCTAGGTACCACATATGCAGTGGCTAGGTACCACACATGCTGTGGCTAGGTACCACACATGCGGTGGCTAGGTACCACATGTTCGGTGGCTAGGTACCACACATGTGTTGGCTAGGTACCACACATGCGGCGGCTTGGTACCACATGTGCAGCGGCTAGGTACCACACGTGCGGCGGCTAGGTACCGCACGTGCGGCGGCTAGGTACCACACGTGTGGCGGCTAAGTACCACACGTGCAGCGGCTAGGTACCACACGTGCGGCGGCTAGGTACCACACGTGCGGTGGCTAGGTACCACACGTGCGGCGGCTAGGTACCACACGTGCGGCGGCTAGGTACCACACGTGCGGCGGCTAGGTACCACACGTGCGGCAGCTAGGTACCACACGTGCGGCGGCTAGGTACCACACGTGCGGCGGCTAGGTACCACATGTGCGGCGGCTAGGTACCACACATGCGGTGGCTAGGTACCACATGTGCGGCGGCTAGGTACCACATGTGCGGCGGCTAGGTACCACATGTGCGGCGGCTAGGTACCACATGTGTGGCGGTTAGGTACCACACGTGCGGCGGCTAGGTACCACATGTGCGGCGGCTAGGTACCACATGTGCAGCGGCTAGGTACCACACATGCGGTGGCTAGGTACCACACATGCGGTGGCTAGGTACCACACGTGCGGCGGCTAGGTACCACATGTGCAGCGGCTAGGTACCACATGTGTGGTGGCTAGGTACCACATGTGCGGCGGCTAGGTACCACATGTGCGGCGGCTAGGTACCACACATGCGGTGGCTAGGTACCACACATGCGGTGGCTAGGTACCACATGTACAGCAGCTAGGTACCACATGTGCGGTGGCTAGGTACCACATGTACAGCAGCTAGGTACCACACGTGCAGTGGCTAGGTACCACACATGCGGTGGCTAGGTACCACATGTACAGCAGCTAGGTACCACACATGCGGTGGCTAGGTACCACACATGCGGTGGCTAGGTACCACATGTGCGGTGGCTAGGTACCACACATGCGGTGGCTAGGTACCACACATGCGGCGGCTAGGTACCACATGTGCAGCGGCTAGGTACCACACGTGCGGCAGCTAGGTACCACACGTGCGGCTAGGTACCACATGTGCGGCGGCTAGGTACCACACATGCGGTTAGGTACCACACGTGCGGCGGCTAGGTACCACACGTGCAGCGGCTAGGTACCACAGGTGCGGCGGCTAGGTACCACACGTGCGGCGGCTAGGTACCACATGTCGGTGGCTAGGTACCACACGTGCGGTGGCTAGGTACCACACATGCAGTGGCTAGGTACCACACGTGCGGTGGCTAGGTACCACTCGTGCGGTGGCTAGGTACCACACATGCGGTGGCTAGGTACCACACATGCGGTGGCTAGGTACCACACGTGCGGCGGCTAGGTACCACACATGCGGCGGCTAGGTACCACACATGCGGTGGCTAGGTACCACACATGCGGTGGCTAGGTACCACATGTGCGGTGGCTAGGTACCACACATGCGGTGGCTAGGTACCACACATGCGGTGGCTAGGTACCACACGTGTGGTGGCTAGGTACCACACATGCGGTAGCTAGGTACCACACATGCGGTGGCTAGGTACCACACATGCAGTGGCTAGGTACCACACATGTGGTGGCTAGGTACCACATGTGCGGCGGCTAGGTACCACATATGCAGTGGCTAGGTACCACACATGCGGTGGCTAGGTACCACACATGCGGTGGCTAGGTACCACATGTTCGGTGGCTAGGTACCACACATGTGTTGGCTAGGTACCACACATGCGGCGGCTTGGTACCACATGTGCAGCAGCTAGGTACCACACGTGCGGCGGCTAGGTACCGCACGTGCGGCGGCTAGGTACCACACGTGTGGCGGCTAAGTACCACACGTGCAGCGGCTAGGTACCACACATGCGGCGGCTAGGTACCACACGTGCGGTGGCTAGGTACCACACGTGCGGCGGCTAGGTACCACACGTGCGGCGGCTAGGTACCACACGTGCGGCGGCTAGGTACCACACATGCGGCGGCTAGGTACCACACGTGCGGCGGCTAGGTACCACATGTGCGGCGGCTAGGTACCACATGTGCGGCGGCTAGGTACCACACATGCGGTGGCTAGGTACCACATGTGCGGCGGCTAGGTACCACATGTGCGGCGGCTACGTACCACATGTGTGGCGGTTAGGTACCACACGTGCGGCGGCTAGGTACCACATGTGCGGCGGCTAGGTACCACATGTGCAGCGGCTAGGTACCACATTTGCGGTGGCTAGGTACCACACATGCGGTGGCTAGGTACCACACATGCGGCGGCTAGGTACCACATGTGCAGCGGCTAGGTACCACATGTGCGGTGGCTAGGTACCACATGTGCGGCGGCTAGGTACCACATGTGCGGCGGCTAGGTACCACACATGCGGTGGCTAGGTACCACACATGCGGTGGCTAGGTACCACATGTACAGCAGCTAGGTACCACATGTGCGGTGGCTAGGTACCACATGTACAGCAGCTAGGTACCACACGTGCAGTGGCTAGGTACCACACATGCGGTGGCTAGGTACCACATGTACAGCAGCTAGGTACCACACATGCGGTGGCTAGGTACCACACATGCGGTGGCTAGGTACCACATGTACAGCAGCTAGGTACCACACATGCGGTGGCTAGGTACCACACATGCGGCGGCTAGGTACCACATGTACAGCAGCTAGGTACCACACGTGCGGTGGCTAGGTACCACACATGCGGTGGCTAGGTACCACATGTACAGCAGCTAGGTACCACACGTGCAGTGGCTAGGTACCACATGTACAGCAGCTAGGTACCACACATGCGGTGGCTAGGTACCACACATGCGGTGGCTCGGTACCACATGTACAGCAGCTAGGTACCACACGTGCGGTGGCTAGGTACCACACATGCGGTGGCTAGGTACCACATGTACAGCAGCTAGGTACCACACGTGCAGTGCTAGGTACCACATGTACAGCAGCTAGGTACCACACATGCGGTGGCTAGGTACCACATGTACAGCAGCTAGGTACCACATGTGTGGCGGTTAGGTACCACATGTACAGCAGCTAGGTACCACACGTGCAGTGGCTAGGTACCACATGTACAGCAGCTAGGTACCACACATGCGGTGGCTAGGTACCACATGTACAGCGGCTAGGTACCACATGTGTGGCGGTTAGGTACCACACGTGCGGCGGCTAGGTACCACATGTGCGGTGGCTAGGTACCACATGTGCAGCGGCTAGGTACCACACATGCGGTGGCTAGGTACCACACATGCGGTGGCTAGGTACCACACGTGCGGCGGCTAGGTACCACATGTGCAGCGGCTAGGTACCACACGTGCGGTGGCTAGGTACCACATGTGCGGCGGCTAGGTACCACATGTGCGGCGGCTAGGTACCACACATGCGGTGGCTAGGTACCACACATGCGGTGGCTAGGTACCACATGTACAGCACAACCACATGCGGCTAGGTACCACATGTGCGGTGGCTAGGTACCACATGTACAGCAGCTAGGTACCACACGTGCAGTGGCTAGGTACCACACATGCGGTGGCTAGGTACCACATGTACAGCAGCTAGGTACCACACATGCGGTGGCTAGGTACCACACGTGCGGTGGCTAGGTACCACATGTACAGCAGCTAGGTACCACACATGCGGTGGCTAGGTACCACACATGCGGTGGCTAGGTACCACATGTACAGTAGCTAGGTACCACATGTGCGGTGGCTAGGTACCACACATGCGGTGGCTAGGTACCACATGTACAGCAGCTAGGTACCACACGTGCAGTGGCTAGGTACCACATGTACAGCAGCTAGGTACCACACATGCAGTGGCTAGGTACCACACATGCGGTGGCTAGGTACCACATGTACAGCAGCTATGTACCACACGTGCGGTGGCTAGGTACCACATGTACAGCAGCTAGGTACCACACATGCGGTGGCTAGGTACCACATGTACAGCAGCTAGGTACCACACGTGCGGCGGCTAGGTACCACATGTGCAAAGCAGTGAGAAATAAAATGTATTATTCTTATGCTTTCAACTATTGTTATATCGGATTAACTACATGTACATGTGTATTGTTATATCGGATTAACTACATGTACATGTATATTGTTATATAGGATTAACTACATGTACATGTATATTGTTATATAGGATTAACTACATGTACATGTATATTGTTATATAGGATTAACTACATGTACATGTATATTGTTATATAGGATTAACTACATGTACATGTATATTGTTATATAGGATTAACTACATGTACATGTATATTGTTATATCGGATTAACTACATGTACATGTATATTGTTATATCGGATTAACTACATGTACATGTATATTGTTATATCGGATTAACTACATGTACATGTATATTGTTATATCGGATTAACTACATGTACATGTATATTGTTATATCGGATTAACTACATGTACATGTATATTGTTATATAGGATTAACTACATGTACATGTATATTGTTATATAGGATTAACTACATGTACATGTATATTGTTATATAGGATTAACTACATGTACATGTATATTGTTATATAGGATTAACTACATGTACATGTATATTGTTATATAGGATTAACTACATGTACATGTATATTGTTATATAGGATTAACTACATGTACATGTATATTGTTATATCGGATTAACTACATGTACATGTATATTGTTATATAGGATTAACTACATGTACATGTATATTGTTATATCGGATTAACTACATGTACATGTATATTGTTAGACTTTAGTCGTGATTGGCAGGTTAAGGGTTAAAGGGTTTTTGAAAAAGGACACGAAATGACAATATATATAATCAATTATATAGGTTAATTATCAAACTGTACCTGAGACTACCAGTAACATAGTGTAAGGTCTTAATTGGATGGTTTTATTTGTTTGCCACAACAACTAGGCGATTCGTTTGTCCTGCTAATATTTTAATTTGTCCTGCTAATATTTTAATTTGTAATAAATGCATACATGTTGCACTGATGCATATTTTTGGTTTTTTTAATGTTTTGCTCAACATAGGCAGCTGCCAAATGTTGCCACGATAACATTCCATCTAATACTGTGTTATCTGTAGAATTTTGCGAAAAAACATGAAATTGGGTGTTGAATAATTCTGTAGAGTTATCAGAGTATCAGGAAAGAGAAGAATGTGAGATATGCAAGTGTGTGACAGATAAGTATCTCAGATTTGCAGATACTGTGTACTCACTGGCAAAGAGGTTAAAGATACAAGGGTCATTTATAGGAATTCTTTAAAGAGAAATACCACAGAATGTCATGTTTATAAATATGTATGATTGATAAAATGATACCATGGTCTTAAAGTGATTAATTTAAGAGATATTAAATGACAGTAACAACTTAAACAAACATATTATAATTAGAGCTAAAATTAGCATTTTAACCCTTTCCTTCATAGAGATTTAGGTTGATATACTATTATATCTACATACAAACGACAGCCATTTAGCTATCATGCAGTGGATAAGTAGTCGCCATATCTATCCCACCTGCATAGATATTACTGGGACTACATGAGATTCTGGCCTTTATTATGAACATTGGTTTGTTAACTACATTGCCAATGTATGTCGTATTGGTAATAGCGTCAAGAGGTGCTTCTATGAGGGAAAGGGTTAATAATTATACGGACAATGTATTGAATTTTATATATAAAAAAATTGTATTTTGATAATCTTACAGATAATTAATGGAATTTTGTTACAATAATATTTTAATAATTCTATTGACAATTTATGAGCTTTTATTAATATTAATATTTTAATAATTCATCATACAATTTATGGACTTTAAGTAATTTAATAATTCTGCTTATAATTTATGGATGTTTATAAAGATAGTATTTTAATAATTCTACAGACAGTCCATGGAACTATGTATAATTATTTTAATAATTCTACATACATTTTATGGAAATGTTTAAAGCATAGTATTTTCTATACAATAAAGTAAAAATCAAATCATCGCACTAATTCTAAATATATATGGGGAAAGCCTTGTATAGCCTATGGATAAATGATAAAGAAAATATACATGAAAAAGAAAACTTACAAATCAATTATCCAAATCTACGATACCAGCTAATAATTTTTCATAAGACCGATCACTTCTCACAGTTATATAAATTACATGATGTCACCGCTTGGACTTGTTCATGACATCTAATTGATTACAACTTACAGACGCTCTATGAAATAATACAATTTATCAAACACTTTAATTAATTATCGGTGATATGCTTCCAGTCTCTAGCCATTAAACTATTATAATTTTGGAAGTAATTCTTAGAAGTAATTATGATTGTTCGATTTGAAAATTTCTCTTCTCGGAATTAACTCTTTCTCTTCCAGATTTCGAGCAGAAGAGGCAATTATTATACAGTTCTGGTGTTATGGATGCAGTCATTTTGATTTTCAGTGTTGTGGGTATAGCTATTTTGATTTTCTCCTATGTGAAAAGCTTATCACAAAATCTTGACACAACGCCGCTCAATTTAGAAGTAATTCTGTCATTCTGGAATATGATTTTATAGCTTAATCGAACTGGGCTGTGCAAATAAGTTTTAACGTCCAATAAAAAGCACAATCGTTGTCATCATTCTATCTACCTGTCAACTCTCCCCCCTCATGGGGATGTAGTCATATTCCTCCTATAATGTCTGGTTCAGTAATTAATATTGGCTTCCCTCGTTGATAGGTTGTGCCTATTTGAAATTATTATACTAAATTCTACAGAAAATTTATGGAAATTTGTAATTCGTTGTACATTGTCCACATAGCATTACGGATTTAAAATATCATTAATGGTTCTAATTGCTTAACTCCAAAGCCATCTATTTCCCGATATAATAAGTTTACACAAGTCATAAATTATACATAGTGCTATACATGGCCATCATGTTCCTCCTGTTTCCATTTGTTTATCGCTACTGGTTGCCTATATGAGTGACACCTGAAGAAATTAGTCCTTTTAGAAATTTGGAGGATAGTGCAAATTGATACAGACAGAGACCCACAATTTCCCAGTCTCCTCTGGTTGTTTTACGTGCACGATGTAAAGCATCGTAGCGACACATCAGTTTAAAGTCTCATCCGAAAGACTATGATATCAGTCATTTTAGTATGGTAGAGCGGGGGATGCGGCCCCTGGATTACAAATCCAACGTGTTAAGCTCTGAACCATCGATCCGCTACTGATACTAGGTAACTAATGTCTGACAGAGTAACACATTCCCATAACCGCCTCTGTGGTCAATTGATTACAGTCGCTCACTTGTTTACCACTGTAACCTATCATCACTGATGGTCACCGGTTCGAGGCTGTGTCTCTCTATATGAAAAAGTTTGCAATTTCTTACTGAGGTATGTGCACCAAGTACTGATTAACCGCTGGAGCCTGCCCAGGAAAGGTGTTGTTGTTAGGTAAACTGCCTGTCGCTCAAATGGGTACCTGTTGCAAGGTTAAATGAATTTAAATTAAAAAAAACATATTCCCAAGACTATTGTATCAACATTTTTATGATGCAAATTGTGTAAGATGATGAAAGAAAATATTGCATTAAATATTTCATTCTGGATACATTTAAAGGCTTTTGCAAACAACATAGATCCAGATCAGCCGCAGCGTGACACTGCATGCTGATCAGAATCTATGTTGTTTGCTACATAGCCAAGTATCTTAGCAAGATCATCTGAATAGCAAACAGCATAGAGCCTGATCAGACGGCACGTTCCATGGCGGCTGATCTGGCTCTATGTTCTTTGCAAATACTGTTTGAACGGTATCCAGAATCAAATGGGTTAATGTTATTTTACTGCTTTGCGCGATATTTTGCAGTCGTTTGATAAAATTTGTTGACTCAGCAGATTTACACGAGTAAGTGGAGCATGTATGTTTTACTGTACATTTGAGGTGACTAGGTGTAGCAAGTTGGAAACCAGCTGCGAACAGTTAAGCTATTGGAACTGTTCTCACAATTTTCGGCTTTCTGTTTTGAGACTGTGTTTCTGATTGTATCATTGCGACCTAATTCCCAAGAAATCTATGTCATATTTTGTAAACATGTTTTGCCATACATATATGACAACCTAAGGAACATGTGATTGATACAACTGATTTCGTCATTGTGAAAATGGAAAATCATATCCGAGTAGATTATGATGGTGGCTGAGATAAGTGAGTAGTTGATGTGGGTTTATGTGTTTATTCCCCCGTTGTTTGAACTGTAATCCGTGGCTGGAGCCCCAACCCTGGTTCTGTGAAACTAGGTGACCTTTTTGACCCGATTTTGCATGTTTTGTGGGAAAACTGATTTTCGAGATTCATACACGGCTATGATGCATTTTGCAGAGGTATTGAAATGTGAAAAGAAATAATAGCATTATTTCTCACATTATGTTTATCCAGAGATCCATTATTGTAGTGGCTGTCCGATTAGCGCAGTGGTTAGCTCGCTCGATTCTCACCAATGCAAACCTGGGTTCGATCCTTGGACCGGGAAGTATGCGAGATTGTACGGTGGTCGCCAGATCGGACAAGTGGGTTTTCTCCGGGTACTCCGGTTTCGTCCCACACGAATGACTACATTTACGGCTCTCATCCGCGCCAACGAGAGTGATTAATATAAGTTGTTAAAACTTGCTTGCATTCGTTGTAAAATAAATAAAGCCATGACCATCTGTGATGATAGGTTACAGCGGTATAAAAGTCAGCGACCGTAACCACTCGACCACGGACGCAGACTCCCCTTGACTTGTACATGCAGGGCCTACTTTATAGAAGTATTGTACACGGTCAGTCTGTTGTGGTGGAGAACAGCATCGGTAGAAACCAGTACTTATATCTTCACTGACAACTTTCTCAAACATTCTCACATATCCTCCATTTTATCTCGTGTCCCTGATTGGGAGCAAACTCACTTGCAGTAGCAGATATTAAAAATACATGTTTTATAAACTGGTTTCTGAAAGATGTTTTGTATGCATGGTTTAGAGTAAGCTCTGATTTTGAGAAAGCCAAGGAACAACTTGGATATAAAAACAGAAGGATTGACAATATTTATGAAACATTGGTCTGATATAGGAATTAAATATATACAGTCAAACCTGTGTTAAGCAACCAGCCAAGGGAATCACAAAAAGTGGCTGCTTAGCACAGGTGGCTGCTTAACCCATTCAACACCAAGTAACTCACATGGACTGGTCCATGATATTCATAAACCAATAAATGAATCAGAAAATCACATTTGGACAAGTTCATTTATCAAAATGGGTAATTATGTCTAAAAATAGTCATATCACTGGCAAAAAGTGCAGATCCTGATGAGACGGCTCATCACGAGCCGGCTCATCTGGATCTACACTTTTTGTAAGCCTATTTAGAGGTCTGTGGTGTTGAAAGGGTTAATAGAGGTCAAATGTATAATAAAACAACGGAATGGGAATCTGGAAGCCGGCTGCTTAGTACAGGTTGGCTGCTTAATGGAGGTGACCACTAACACAGGTTTGACTGTAGAACAATTATACGACTTTCGAAATAATAAATTCTTTTCATTTAATGAAGCTAAAACAATACATGATCGTATACGGATCTAGACTGTATTTCAAATTGAATAAAAGTATCCCAAGGAAATATTTCACCATATTAAACCACAGGCACAAGACACAAACATTTTTTTTGGCCTATGGTCATATATTAAGTAATGTTTACTAGTAAATTTTGTGTCTTGTGCCTGTGTATTAAACCATGAAATTATAAGCCGAGTCTGAAAAGGAACTTTGTTTGTGAACATTTGTAAAATCTAGTAATCCACATCCACTTTTATATCATAAATATCATATAATATTTATACAATCAGCAAATAATAATAAAATTGTATAAACTAAAATCAGCAAATGAAGATGCAATAACAGCAGAACATTGGAATACTAGGTTTCACAGTCACTATGGAAACAAGATTTATTCAATAACCTTTGAAGCCACTATAGATACTACATTAACCCTTTGCACGCTAGCGGCAAATAAATTCACTTTTGCAAACAGCATAGAGTCAGATCAGATGGAACAGATTGTGGTGTTTTACGTTTATTTATCGTCACTACCGGTTGCCCATATGAGCGATGGCCTCCTGAAGAGATTAGTCAGTTTAGATTTTGGAGGATAGTGCAATGATACAGAAAGAGACCAATTCCAAAGTCTCCTCTTGTTCTTTTACGTGCACGATGTAAAGCACCGACACGAGACCTTGGTTTAAAATCTGAAAGACTGTTAATTTTATTAGGGTCAGATGGGGGATCGAACTTGCAATCCCTGGATTACAAGTCCAACATGTTAACCACTGGACTACATATCCATCTGTAGGTGAGTGAGTCCTCGCGGCTCTATCATGCAACCACCATGTAATGGTCCATGTCATTTCTGAATGGCTGTAAAACCTAACCATACATCCATCCATCATCATAAAGCTGAAATGGCTTATATATCTCACTAAAGCAAAATTCTCCTGAAAACAATTGAGGAATACAAAAAAATCATTTGAACTTTATAAAAATGTATTATATTTGATAATTATCACTGTAGGGTGTTCTAAATTATCAACTTAAATAAATGCAGATATAGTTAAAGCGACACTACATCGGTGAAAAAGCAAATATTTACAGAATGTAATTTCCTATTTTATCTATCTATCTTCCTTTAACCCTTTCAACCCCACAGGCCTCTAAATAGGCTTATGAAAAGTGTAGATCCAGATGAGCCGGCTCGTAACGAGCCGTCTCATCAGGATCTGCACTTTTTTGCCAGTAATAATTATTACTATTTTTAGATAAAATTACCCATTTTGATAAATGAACTGGTCCAAAGGTAATTTTCTTATTAATTTATTGGTCTAATAATAGCATGCACCAATCCATGTCAGTTACTTGGGGTTGAAAGAGTTAATGTCGAACCCCTCGCGGGGACGTAGATGGTATGGTATTTTAACTAATAAACAAACGTCGTATACAATGTACGACATTTGTTGACATAACAAAATAATGTGAATATGGTCAACATCCATGCGTAACACAGCGCGCGTATCATGAATAACAACATTTATGGTACAGATTTACTGTTATATCTCACCTTTTGTGCCTGTACATATTTATTTTTAGAATATCCGATTTAGATTATGCCTAAACGATAGTAGCATGAACTTCCTATAGACTTCAATAAACACAAACGTCAATTCCTACTTTCACTTTTGAGTTTGTTGATTGCAAAAACACTTTTTATTTATTAAAAGTTAGTGTTCGAATTACTTCGGAAGAATTTGTAGTGGCAATGCTATTTATACGTAAAAATGGCATTTTTGGGGTGTCGCTTTAACATTCCGATTACAAAAAATTCATCTGTCTTTCAATTCTGTTGGCCAATATGGTAGATCGTACTTGGGCTCTAACAAGATGTACATATGTATTATATAACCACTCTCTAGTACATCATGTCTTACTGTCTTACTAGTACAACATGTCTTACTAGTACATCATGTGTTACTAGTACATCATGTCTTACTGTCTTACTAGTACATCATGACTTACTGTCTTACTAGTACAACATGACTTACTGTCTTACTAGTACATCATGTCTTACTGTCTTACTAGTACAACATGTGTTACTAGTACATCATGACTTACTAGTACATCATGTCTTACTAGTACATCATGTCTTACTAGTACACCATGTCTTACTAGTACATCATGTCTTACTAGTACATCATGTCTTACTAGTATACTAGTACACCATGTCTTACTAGTACATCATGTCTTACTAGTACATCATGACTTACTAGTACACCATGTCTTACTAGTACATCATGTCTTACTAGTACATCATGTCTTACTAGTACATCATGACTTACTAGTACATCATGTCTTACTAGTACATCATGTCTTACTAGTACACCATGTCTTACTAGTACATCATGTCTTACTAGTACATCATGACTTACTAGTACATCATGACTTACTAGTACATCATGACTTACTAGTACATCATGTCTTACTAGTACATCATGACTTACTAGTACATCATGTCTTACTAGTACATCATGTCTTACTAGTACATCATGACTTACTAGTACACCATGTCTTACTAGTACATCATGATTTACTTGTACATCATGTGTTACTAGTACATCATGACTTACTAGTACATCATGACTTACTAGTATACTAGTACACCATGTCTTACTAGTACATCATGTCTTACTAGTACATCATGACTTACTAGTACATCATGACTTACTAGTACATCATGTCTTACTAGTACATCATGTCTTACTAGTACATCATGTCTTACTAGTACATCATGACTTACTAGTACATCATGACTTACTAGTACATCATGTCTTACTAGTACATCATGACTTACTAGTACATCATGACTTACTAGTACATCATGACTTACTAGTACATCATGACTTACTAGTACATTATGACTTACTAGTACACCATGTCTTACTAGTACATCATGACTTACTAGTACATCATGTGTTACTAGTACATCATGACTTACTAGTACATCATGACTTACTAGTATACTAGTACACCATGTCTTACTAGTACATCATGACTTACTAGTACATCATGTCTTACTAGTACATCATGACTTACTAGTACATCATGTCTTACTAGTACATCATGACTTACTAGTACATCATGACTTACTAGTACATCATGTGTTACTAGTACATCATGACTTACTAGTACATCATGACTTACTAGTACATCATGACTTACTAGTACATCATGTCTTACTAGTACATCATGACTTACTAGTACATCATGACTTACTAGTACATCATGTGTTACTAGTACATCATGACTTACTAGTACATCATGACTTACTAGTACATCATGACTTACTAGTACATCATGTCTTACTAGTACATCATGACTTACTAGTACATCATGACTTACTAGTACATCATGTGTTACTAGTACATCATGACTTACTAGTACATCATGACTTACTAGTACATCATGACTTACTAGTACATCATGTCTTACTAGTACATCATGACTTACTAGTACATCATGTGTTACTAGTACATCATGACTTACTAGTACATCATGACTTACTAGTACATCATGACTTACTAGTACCAGGGACCCTGACTTCGTCCTATGGGAGCCCCACTTCTCTTGGTTTTTACGATTTTGAAACAAAACTTTGTCTAGTAAGATACACCGGCCCATTATAAAGCACTCCTTCTATTGTTGTATTTAATGGTTGTACTGTGCATTTTAACCCTATTTTGGAGAAGTATATTAAAGAACACCATTTAAGGAAGCGATCAAGCGCTTTCTCACTTCTCCCAAAAATTCTGACCTAGAATGAACCCTGTAGAACATCACCTAAATGAAGAATTAACACAACATTTGTTCAATTATAAATAGATGTTTTTCAAAAGTTGCAGATAAATAGAGGATAATGAGCTATAATCAAATTCAATTTCACAGAACGAACATTGAAAGCAATATTATTGCTTTCTATGTTAATGAGTAAAATATATATTATATAATAAATTCACAGTTAGACTGAAAAGTGTTTTTATGATAGAAAATGTTACTACCATTCACTAAATGATGCTAGAGCATAGCCGGGAAACAGGCATCGATATATTTTGCCTGGTCAGTCAAATAAATATATTTTAACACCGAGACTATTAATTGGCCGTATTGAGTTTCTGATCATATCAACGCCTGGGGAAACTGGACGGATTATCCGTTTGATTATTGACTCGCATTAATCCTATTAATAGGCCTATTAGCATGTGACTTAATTAATGACGTAATTGAATCGAAAACAAGGCACTGCAATGTTGATAAAACTTTATAATTGGCCGCCATTGTTTACTGGTCAACGGAACGATAAATAGTTTTAAAAAGTACAATGTGCATCTGATTTGACATATTTACTCGATATTTAATTCGTCCTTAGTTTAATTACGCTGAATCGATCCATTACCATCTAAATGTAGTATTTAAAATCCGCCATCTCGTCGATATAACACAGAAACGGGACATTATATGGTTGCAATGTAAATAAGCCTACGGGAGCATTCGTGTATATTCGGAAATGATCGTGTATAATCGTGCCTGTTTGGCGATTTCCGATAGAATTCCGTTTCTATATTTAGCGATATTATCTTGTAGAGAAGAGTTGTCGTTCTTCAAATCTACACCCTCATAAAAGTGGGTGTAAGTAGATGGCGTTACGATCGGAAATCACGTTTCCCCAGGCTGTCATTTTGCCGGAAGTTAAAAAGTTAAAAATCGACAGACTGGAACCCAGGTTAGCCCCAGTGCACTGTACAGTTTTACTTGTTTACTACATATATACAGTATAGATTGTCCCGGTGCACTGTACAGTTTTACTTGTTTACTATATATATATATATATATACAGTATAGATTGTCCCGGTGCACTGTACAGTTTTACTTGTTTACTATATAGGTATACAGTATAGATTGTCCCGGTGCACTGTACAGTTTTACTTGTTTACTATATATATATACAGTATAGATTGTCCCGGTGCACTGTACAGTTTTACTTGTTTACTATATATATATACAGTATAGATTGTCCCGGTGCACTGTACAGTTTTACTTGTTTACTATATATATATACAG
This sequence comes from Archivesica marissinica, assembly GCA_014843695.1. Classification (NCBI taxonomy): domain Eukaryota; kingdom Metazoa; phylum Mollusca; class Bivalvia; order Venerida; family Vesicomyidae; genus Archivesica; species Archivesica marissinica. The sequence continues at coordinate 35,845,029 of CM026390.1, read as the reverse complement.
TATAGATTGTCCCGGTGCACTGTACAGTTTTACTTGTTTACTATATATATATACAGTATAGATTGTCCCAGTGCACTGTACAGTTTTACTTGTTTACTATATATATACAGTATAGATTGTCCCAGTGCACTGTACAGTTTTACTTGTTTACTATATATATATACAGTATAGATTGTCCCAGTGCACTGTACAGTTTTACTTGTTTACTATATATATATACAGTATAGATTGTCCCGGTGCACTGTACAGTTTTACTTGTTTACTATATATATATACAGTATAGATTGTCCCAGTGCACTGTACAGTTTTACTTGTTTACTATATATATATACAGTATAGATTGTCCCGGTGCACTGTACAGTTTTACTTGTTTACTACATATATATACAGTATAGATTGTCCCAGTGCACTGTACAGTTTTACTTGTTTACTACATATATATACAGTATAGATTGTCCCGGTGCACTGTACAGTTTTACTTGTTTACTACATATATACAGTATAGATTGTCCCGGTGCACTGTACAGTTTTACTTGTTTACTACATATATACAGTATAGATTGTCCCAGTGCACTGTACAGTTTTACTTGTTTACTATATATATACAGTATAGATTGTCCCGGTGCACTGTACAGTTTTACTTGTTTACTATATATATACACAGTATAGATTGTCCCAGTGCACTGTACAGTTTTACTTGTTTACTATATATATACACAGTATAGATTGTCCCAGTGCACTGTACAGTTTTACTTGTTTACTATATATATATACAGTATAGATTGTCCCAGTGCACTGTACAGTTTTACTTGTTTACTATATATATATACACAGTATAGATTGTCCCAGTGCACTGTACAGTTTTACTTGTTTACTATATATATATACAGTATAGATTGTCCCGGTGCACTGTACAGTTTTACTTGTTTACTACATATATACAGTATAGATTGTCCCAGTGCACTGTACAGTTTTACTTGTTTACTATATATATACAGTATAGATTGTCCCGGTGCACTGTACAGTTTTACTTGTTTACTATATATATATACAGTATAGATTGTCCCGGTGCACTGTACAGTTTTACTTGTTTACTATATATATATACAGTATAGATTGTCCCGGTGCACTGTACAGTTTTACTTGTTTACTATATATATATACAGTATAGATTGTCCCAGTGCACTGTACAGTTTTACTTGTTTACTATATATATATACAGTATAGATTGTCCCGGTGCACTGTACAGTTTTACTTGTTTACTATATATATATACAGTATAGATTGTCCCAGTGCACTGTACAGTTTTACTTGTTTACTATATATATATACAGTATAGATTGTCCCAGTGCACTGTACAGTTTTACTTGTTTACTATATATATATACAGTATAGATTGTCCCAGTGCACTGTACAGTTTTACTTGTTTACTACATATATATACAGTATAGATTGTCCCAGTGCACTGTACAGTTTTACTTGTTTACTATATATATATACAGTATAGATTGTCCCGGTGCACTGTACAGTTTTACTTGTTTACTAATATATATATATACAGTATAGATTGTCCCAGTGCACTGTACAGTTTTACTTGTTTACTATATATATATACAGTATAGATTGTCCCGGTGCACTGTACAGTTTTACTTGTTTACTATATATATATACAGTATAGATTGTCCCGGTGCACTGTACAGTTTTACTTGTTTACTATATATATATACAGTATAGATTGTCCCAGTGCACTGTACAGTTTTACTTGTTTACTATATATATATACAGTATAGATTGTCCCAGTGCACTGTACAGTTTTACTTGTTTACTATATATATATACAGTATAGATTGTCCCAGTGCACTGTACAGTTTTACTTGTTTACTATATATATATACAGTATAGATTGTCCCAGTGCACTGTACAGTTTTACTTGTTTACTATATATATATACAGTATAGATTGTCCCAGTGCACTGTACAGTTTTACTTGTTTACTACATATATATACAGTATAGATTGTCCCAGTGCACTGTACAGTTTTACTTGTTTACTATATATATATACAGTATAGATTGTCCCGGTGCACTGTACAGTTTTACTTGTTTACTACATATATACACAGTATAGATTGTCCCAGTGCACTGTACAGTTTTACTTGTTTACTATATATATATATACAGTATAGATTGTCCCGGTGCACTGTACAGTTTTACTTGTTTACTATATATATATACAGTATAGATTGTCCCAGTGCACTGTACAGTTTTACTTGTTTACTATATATATATACAGTATAGATTGTCCCGGTGCACTGTACAGTTTTACTTGTTTACTATATATATATACAGTATAGATTGTCCCAGTGCACTGTACAGTTTTACTTGTTTACTATATATATATACAGTATAGATTGTCCCAGTGCACTGTACAGTTTTACTTGTTTACTATATATATATACAGTATAGATTGTCCCGGTGCACTGTACAGTTTTACTTGTTTACTACATATATACAGTATAGATTGTCCCGGTGCACTGTACAGTTTTACTTGTTTACTACATATATACAGTATAGATTGTCCCGGTGCACTGTACAGTTTTACTTGTTTACTATATACTGTAGGGATGGCAACGAATAGCGATTTTGGTATTCGAATATTCGGTCGGGAAGGTATTCGAATATTCGATAAAATTCTATTAAAAACTCAAAATCACTCAAACTCTTATAAAAAGTGCGTAGACGTCATCTTCCTGTAAGGCCATGCAAATATGACGACGACTCATTCAGTTATTGTTATCGGGCACTGTACATTGGTTTAAACATTGTTTATTCTAACATTTTACATATAAATTAACAGCAGTATACTGAAAGGGGTTAGAACGAAAGAAAACGTGTATAGTTCTTTTCCCTATCAATTGATTGATATACAATAGGCAGGAGAATAATATTTATAACAATGAATATACGTGAAATATATTCTAGGTATATGCTAAAGAATTCAGAAGTTATTGTATTAGTGAGTCAATATAGTTTTGGATGTTAAAAGGAAAATGGTTAATATTTAAAGGAATATTTGAAGAAAGCTCAAGAACGTGAAATATAAAATTGGAACACGAGAAGAAGATATTAGTATAAAGAAAAGTGGTTGAATAGGATATACATTCATGGGTGTTTTCACAAATAAAACCACACGTTATTTAAAATTGTATGATACATGTACGTGTGGGTAGATGTTGTTGCAAAGTGTATGTAATATGTCATTCTCTGTCTAAACAGTTTTGACATCATAATACCTACCTTAACACCTACTGTACTTATCCGATTACATGATGTGTCTTTTAACACCAGCCATGGATGCAACCACAACATAATTTATTCCCACCTCCTGGAGTGATTTCTTTTGTATTGGAAGGTGTTATGATGGTTTCAAAGGAAAATAAAGTATCTGATTTATGACAGTTTATTTCATTTTTGCAAATATAATATTTTTCCCGAATATTCGAATACTGGAATAGTATTCGGATATTCGGACGTCCGAGCGAATATTCGAATATTCGTATATTCGTTGACATCCCTACTATATAGGTATACAGTATAGATTGTCCTGGTGCACTGTACAATTTTACTTGTTTACTATATATATATATATACAGTATAGATTGTCCCGGTGCACTGTACAGTTTTACTTGTTTACTATATATATATATACAGTATAGATTGTCCCGGTGCACTGTACAGTTTTACTTGTTTACTATATATATACAGTATAGATTGTCCCGGTGCACTGTACAGTTTTACTTGTTTACTATATATATATATATACAGTATAGATTGTCCCGGTGCACTGTACAGTTAGCTGTCACTGAGTAACCTGAATACAATTTATTTCTTTTCCCTTTGGAATGTATAATGCAGTCATTTGCCTGTTGTGAATTCTGCAAAAATTGAGGTTGATTTTTATCATTTTAAATCCTTTATCAGTTTATTACAGTTGTAAAAATGTTTCTTGGCTGCACAATGCAAGGATTGTACTGTCACGTTCCAGAAAGACAATCCTGACAAGGAGTGAGATTTTGCAGACAGGAAAATGGAACATGATTACTAGAGATAAAGTGTGCATGGTTTATGATATAGCTTTAGGAAACTAAATATGTGATTATCAAAAGTGAAATAATCTGATTAAAATAACTTATTAACCCTTTCCTTCTTAGAGAATTAGGTTAATATACTACCGGTATTATATCTCCATACAAACGACAGTCATTTAGCCCTTTTCTTCTTAGAGATTTAGGTTAATATACTATTATATCTCCATACAAACGACAGCCATTTAACCCTTTCCTGCATAGAGATTTAGGTTAATATACTATTATATCTCCATACAAACGACAGCCATTTAACCCTTTCCTTCATAGAGATTTAGGTTAATATACTATTATATCTCCATTCAAACGACAGCCATTTAACCCTTTCCTGCATAGAGATTTAGGTTAATATACTATTATATCTCCATACAAACGACAGCCATTTAACCATTTCCTTCACAGAGATTTAGGTTAATATACTATTATATCTCCATACAAACGACAGCCATTTAACCCTTTCCTGCATAGAGATTTAGGTTAATATACTATTATATTTTTTCTATTTTATATCTCCATACAAACGATAGCAATTTAACCCTTTCCTTCATAGAGATCCATATCCATATGTTACCGATAGCCAGAAAGAAGACACTGGCTGTATGTGTAGTTATTTCCGAGAATCGTCATGTGGGCCTGTATTCTTCACAGTCTTGTGGTATTTGTATGTTGGCATTGGATTGTACTATACTGGTATAGTTTAGTGTCCATCTCTCAGTCCGTCTGGGTGAACATTAGTAGAGTAGGGGCTAACGTTCAGTTGAATACTGTTGATAGCCCTTAAGTCATTTGACCACATTTACGCTTTCATCAGCGTCAACAAGAGTAATTAATATAAGTTGATTTTTTTTGCAATCGTTGTAAAATAAATAAAGTTTTAAAAATTTTGAGGGCCTTATGGAAGATTGAGTTTGTCATATACGTTTCTTCATTAAATCAAGTCTTTATTATTATTATTGGGGTGTGGGGCTAATTTGTAGTCTTATTCAGGGTTCATTCTAGGTCAGAATATTTGGGAGAAGTGAGAAAGCGTGTGATCGCTTCCTTAAATGGTGTTCTTTGATATACTTCTGCAAAATAGGGTTAAAATGCACAGTACAACCATTAAATACAACATTTGAATAGGAGTGCTTTATAATGGGCCAGTGTATCTTACTAGACAAAATTTGTTTGAAAATCATAAAAACCAAAAAATAAAGTGGGGCCCCCAGAGGGCGAAGTCAGGGTCCCTAGGGCGACTATTTCGCCAACATCGCCCTCTAGAATGATCCCTGCTTATTATTTGTCCATAAACCCCTTCTGCATCAATATTTTAGTGCATAAACCAAATGTTGGTATGTCCGCACACTCAAATGCATACTTACCCACTTAGTAGCTAGTAAGCACAATGCAACTAGAGAAACTGTTGCCAATCAATAACTCAGATAGGTTGTAGCTTTGGTCGTCCATCTTGGTGTGCACACTGGTCATAGTCTGTAGTAGTCCAAACAATAACTCAGATAGGTTGTAGCTTTGGTCCTCCATCTTGGTGTGCACACTGATCATAGTCTGTAGTAGTCCAATCAATAACTCAGATAGGTTGTAGCTTTGGTCGTCCATCTTGGTGTGCACACTGGTCATAGTGACAGTAGTAGTCCAATCAATAACTCAGATAGGTTGTAGCTTTGGTCGTCCATCTTGGTGTGCACACTGGTCATAGTCTGTAGTAGTCCAATCAATAACTCAGATAGGTTGTAGCTTTGGTCGTCCATCTTGGTGTGCACACTGGTCATAGTGACAGTAGTAGTCCAAACAATAACTCAGATAGGTTGTAGCTTTGGTCGTCCATCTTGGTGTGCACACTGATCATAGTCTGTAGTAGTCCAATCAATAACTCAGATAGGTTGTAGCTTTGGTCGTCCATCTTGGTGTGCACACTGATCATAGTCTGTAGTAGTCCAACCACTAACTCAGATAGGTTGTAGTTTTGGTCGTCCATCTTGGTGTGCACACTGGTCATAGTCTGTAGTAGTCCAATCAATAACTCAGATAGGTTGTAGCTTTGGTCGTCCATCTTGGTGTGCACACTGGTCATAGTCTGTAGTAGTCCAATCAATAACTGAAGATAGGTTGTAGCTTTGGTCGTCCATCTTGGTGTGCACACTGATCATAGTCTGTAGTAGTGCAATCAATAACTGAAGATAGGTTGTAGCTTTGGTCGTCCATCTTGGTGTGCACACTGGTCATAGTGACAGTAGTAGTCCAAACAATAACTCAGATAGGTTGTAGCTTTGGTCCTCCATCTTGGTGTGCACACTGGTCATAGTCTGTAGTAGTCCAATCAATAACTCAGATAGGTTGTAGCTTTGGTCGTCCATCTTGGTGTGCACACTGGTCATAGTGACAGTAGTAGTCCAAACAATAACTCAGATAGGTTGTAGCTTTGGTCGTCCATCTTGGTGTGCACACTGGTCATAGTCTGTAGTAGTCCAATCAATAACTCAGATAGGTTGTTGGTCGTCCATCTTGGTGTGCACACTGATCATAGTCTGTAGTAGTCCAATCAATAACTCAGATAGGTTGTAGCTTTGGTCGTCCATCTTGGTGTGCACACTGGTCATAGTGACAGTAGTAGTCCAAACAATAACTCAGATAGGTTGTAGCTTTGGTCGTCCATCTTGGTGTGCACACTGGTCATAGTCTGTAGTAGTCCAATCAATAACTCAGATAGGTTGTTGGTCGTCCATCTTGGTGTGCACACTGATCATAGTCTGTAGTAGTCCAATCAATAACTCAGATAGGTTGTAGCTTTGGTCGTCCATCTTGGTGTGCACACTGGTCATAGTGACAGTAGTAGTCCAAACAATAACTCAGATAGGTTGTAGCTTTGGTCCTCCATCTTGGTGTGCACACTGATCATAGTCTGTAGTAGTGCAATCAATAACTGAAGATAGGTTGTAGCTTTGGTCGTCCATCTTGGTGTGCACACTGGTCATAGTGACAGTAGTAGTCCAAACAATAACTCAGATAGGTTGTAGCTTTGGTCCTCCATCTTGGTGTGCACACTGGTCATAGTCTGTAGTAGTCCAATCAATAACTGAAGATAGGTTGTAGCTTTGGTCGTCCATCTTGGTGTGCACACTGATCATAGTCTGTAGTAGTCCAATCAATAACTGAAGATAGGTTGTAGCTTTGGTCGTCCATCTTGGTGTGCACACTGGTCATAGTGACAGTAGTAGTCCAAACAATAACTCAGATAGGTTGTAGCTTTGGTCCTCCATCTTGGTGTGCACACTGGTCATAGTCTGTAGTAGTCCAATCAATAACTGAAGATAGGTTGTAGCTTTGGTCGTCCATCTTGGTGTGCACACTGGTCATAGTGACAGTAGTAGTCCAAACAATAACTCAGATAGGTTGTAGCTTTGGTCGTCCATCTTGGTGTGCACACTGGTCATAGTCTGTAGTAGTCCAATCAATAACTCAGATAGGTTGTTGGTCGTCCATCTTGGTGTGCACACTGATCATAGTCTGTAGTAGTCCAATCAATAACTCAGATAGGTTGTAGCTTTGGTCGTCCATCTTGGTGTGCACACTGGTCATAGTGACAGTAGTAGTCCAAACAATAACTCAGATAGGTTGTAGCTTTGGTCGTCCATCTTGGTGTGCACACTGGTCATAGTCTGTAGTAGTCCAATCAATAACTCAGATAGGTTGTTGGTCGTCCATCTTGGTGTGCACACTGATCATAGTCTGTAGTAGTCCAATCAATAACTCAGATAGGTTGTAGCTTTGGTCGTCCATCTTGGTGTGCACACTGGTCATAGTGACAGTAGTAGTCCAAACAATAACTCAGATAGGTTGTAGCTTTGGTCGTCCATCTTGGTGTGCACACTGGTCATAGTCTGTAGTAGTGCAATCAATAACTGAAGATAGGTTGTAGCTTTGGTCGTCCATCTTGGTGTGCACACTGGTCATAGTCTGTAGTAGTGCAATCAATAACTGAAGATAGGTTGTAGCTTTGGTCGTCCATCTTGGTGTGCACACTGGTCATAGTCTGTAGTAGTGCAATCAATAACTGAAGATAGGTTGTAGCTTTGGTCGTCCATCTTGGTGTGCACACTGGTCATAGTCTGTAGTAGTCCAATCAATAACTCAGATAGGTTGTAGCTTTGGTCGTCCATCTTGGTGTGCACACTGATCATAGTCTGTAGTAGTCCAATCAATAACTCAGATAGGTTGTAGCTTTGGTCGTCCATCTTGGTGTGCACACTGGTCATAGTCTGTAGTAGTCCAAACAATAACTGAAGATAGGTTGTAGCTTTGGTCGTCCATCTTGGTGTGCACACTGGTCATAGTGACAGTAGTAGTCCAAACAATAACTCAGATAGGTTGTAGCTTTGGTTGTCCATCTTGGTGTGCACACTGGTCATAGTCTGTAGTAGTCCAATCAATAACTCAGATAGGTTGTAGCTTTGGTCGTCCATCTTGGTGTGCACACTTGTCATAGTCTGTAGTAGTCCAATCAATAACTCAGATAGGTTGTAGCTTTGGTCCTCCATCTTGGTGTGCACACTGGTCATAGTCTGTAGTAGTCCAAACAATAACTGAAGATAGGTTGTAGCTTTGGTCGTCCATCTTGGTGTGCACACTGGTCATAGTCTGTAGTAGTCCAATCGATAACTCAGATAGGTTGTAGCTTTGGTCGTCCATCTTGGTGTGCACACTGGTCATAGTCTGTAGTAGTCCAATCAATAACTCAGATAGGTTGTAGCTTTGGTCGTCCATCTTGGTGTGCACACTGATCATAGTCAGTAGTAGTCCAACATGAGGTGGTTATTGTCCGGTTCATTTTATATCTGAACATCAGGGTATGTAACTAGAGCCATGGACTGGGGCTAAATCAGTTGGTGACATCTATTGATTATATGGTCAGCCAATTAAGGTCTTGTCGTGGAAGCCGTGATAGCGCAGAGGTAACTGGTTCGCTTCAGGTATGAAAGGCCCGGGGTTTGAGCCCAGCTGTATCCATTATGCTTATGCCTTTAGGCAAGGCATTTAAATTCCACAGTGCCCCTTCTCTCTCTTGTGGCGATGGATTCCATTAGGAATGAGGTTTCGAGAGTGATTAATTTAAGTTGTGAGAACTTCACAATTGAGCTAAAATAAGTTTGTACAAACTAAGGTCTTTGCGACATTGACTTGAACAAAACTGTTGTGATTACTAATTTTAGATATGTTGGACATTTTTCCCTAAAACTATATTCTCATATTTGGAAATATATAAATTAGATTTTGATTTGAAATGTTTTCGGTGAAGTTGTATTATTGGGGCAAAGTAATAAATATTCAACTGGTTAACCCTTAAAAAATGCTGAATAAATAGGAAGAAATGTGCAAACAACATAGATCCAGATCAGCCATGGGGTGTAACGTCATGTCTGATCAGGATCTTTGTTGTTTGCTATTCAGTCAAGTTCACTATCCTAACAACAAACAACATAGAGTCTGATCAGACTGCTGATCTGGCACTATGCTGTTTGCAAATGCAATTGTAGATTCGAATAGCAGTTTTAGAGTTAGTATATTAACCCATTTCATTCTGGATACATTTAAAGGCTTTTGCAAACAACATAGATCCAGATCAGCCGCAGCGTGATGCTGCGTGCTGATCAGGATCTATGTTGTTTGCTACATAGCCAAGTGTCTTAGCAAGATCATCTGAATAGCAAACAGCATAGAGCCTGATCAGATGGCACGTTACGTGGTGGCTGATCTGGCTCTATGTTCTTTGCAAATACTGTTTGGAACAGTACCCAGAATGAAATGGGTTAATAGAGACAAGAAAATGTATGACTTACCTTACATACCTTAGTAAAACATTGTCCTTCAATTAGAAAACCCACACATAGAGTCAAAATGACCTTTCCAAAAAACTGCTCTGCTCATTTAAATATGAAACAGAGACAGTCTGATCTTACACCTCCCTTTCAGTCTGTTGACAAGTGTTTATTGTATATCAATTGTCTACAGTCTATCAATAAGTGGGTTCTGGTTATTGAAAGTTCAATTCCTGTTAACAATTACTTCCATAATTTCTAGGATGTTTGTAAATGTCATGTAAATGTACTTATTACAAACAGATTATTACAAACAGATTATTACCAGAGTGTTTCAGTAAAGAAATCCAATCTGTACTTGGAATATATATAATCTGTCTTTGGAATATATATAATCTGTGTTTGGAATATATATAATCTGTATTTGGAATATATATAATCTGTATTTGGAATATATATAATCTGTATTTGGAATATATATGATCTGTACTTGGAATATATATATTCTGTATTTGGAATATATATATTCTGTATTTGGAATATATATAATCTGTAGGAATATATATAATCTGGGAATATATATAATCAGGGAATATATAATATAATCTGTATGGAATATATATAATCAGTACTTGGAATATATATAATCTGTACTTGGAATATATATAATCTGTACTTGGAATATATATAATCTGTATTTGGAATATATAATATAATCTGTACTTGGAATATATATAATCTGTATTTGGAATATATATAATCTGTACTTGGAATATATATAATCTGTACTTGGAATATATATAATCTGTATTTGGAATATATAATATAATCTGTATTTGGAATATATATAATCTGTATTTTGACTTGGATAGTTTTTATCATTCCGCTTTCTCTGTAGGGTCATTTCACTGTAACAAATCATAATATCGAAAATAAATACTGCGTGCATATCACTTTTAGCATGTGTCATTCACTACTATGGAACGCCATAGCTTCCTTATGGTATGTAGGCAATTAGTTTGTACAAATGTCATTCTGTTCTCCACAAATGTCATATGGCACAGTGAGAAACTTCATTATATTCAGTACAAACTTCATTATGTTCGCAACAAATTCATTGTGTTCAACACAAGCATCATTATGTGAGGTACAGACATCATTATTTTCTGCACAAGCATGGTTATGTTCTGTACAATCACTATTATGATCGCTACATTAATTTCATTACGTTCAGTTTAATATTTATTATGTTCAGTTGAAGCTTTATTATGTTCAATTCAAAATTCATTATGTTCGGTACAAGCTTCATTATGTTCTGTTCAAGCTTTATTATGTTCAATACAAGCTTCATTATGTTCACTATCAACTTCATGATCAACTGTACAAACAGCCTTGTTTTCACTTAAAACTTCATTGTGTTTGGTACAAACTTCATTATGTTCAGTACAAACTTCATATTGTTCTTTACAAGCCTCATTATGTTCGATGCAAGCTTCATTATGTTCGGTGCAATCTTCATTATGTTCTGTACAAGCTTCATTATGTTCTGTACAAGCTTCATTATGTTCGGTGCATACTTCATTATGTTCTGTACAATCTTCATTATGTTTGGTGCAAATTTCATTATGTTCTGTATAAGCTTCATTATGTTTTGTGCAAACTTCATTGAGATTGGTACAAATTTCGTTATAACTTCATCAAGCTTAACCACAATATGGTGCATGATTGTGTATTGATAACTTTCTTTTGTTTTTCAGTTGTGTTATTTTACATATGGTACAAAAGATATTTTGGAAAGAGAATGCAAGAATCTCCATCGAAAAGTCAAGGTTTGAATTTGCTTAGTCCTAAATTCCATTTACACTTAGAGGTCTAACCGTAGTCTATATCTTCAAGTTCATAGTTACACATACATGTCTTAAACAGTAGTCTATATCTTCAAGTTCATAGTTACACTTACAAGTCTAACCGTAGTCTATATCTTCAAATTCATAGTTACACTTACAGGTCTAACCATAGTCTATATCTTCAAGTTCATAGTTACACTTACAGGTCTAACCGTAGTCTATATCTTCAAGGTCATAGTTACACTTACAGGTCTAACCGTAGTCTATATCTTCAAGTTCATAGTTACACTTACAGGTCTAACCGTAGTCTATATCTTCAAGGTCATAGTTACACTTACAGGTCTAACCATAGTCTATATCTTCAAGTTCATAGTTACACTTAGAGGTCTAACCGTAGTCTATATCTTCAAGTTCATAGTTACACTTACAGGTCTAACCGTAGTCTATATCTTCAAGGTCATAGTTACACTTACAGGTCTAACCGTAGTCTATATCTTCAAGTTCATAGTTACACTTACAGGTCTAACCGTAGTCTATATCTTCAAGTTCATAGTTACACTTACATGTCTAACCGTAGTCTATATCTTCAAGTTCATAGTTACACTTACATGTCTAACCATAGTCTATATCTTCAAGTTCATAGTTACACTTAGAGGTCTAACCGTAGTCTATATCACCAAGTTCATAGTTACACTTACAGGTCTAACCGTAGTCTATATCTTCAAGGTCATAGTTACACTTACAGGTCTAACCGTAGTCTATATCTTCAAGTTCATAGTTACACTTACAGGTCTAACCGTAGTCTATATCTTCAAGGTCATAGTTACACTTACAGGTCTAACCATAGTCTATATCTTCAAGTTCATAGTTACACTTAGAGGTCTAACCGTAGTCTATATCTTCAAGTTCATAGTTACACTTACAGGTCTAACCGTAGTCTATATCTTCAAGGTCATAGTTACACTTACAGGTCTAACCGTAGTCTATATCTTCAAGTTCATAGTTACACTTACAGGTCTAACCGTAGTCTATATCTTCAAGTTCATAGTTACACTTAGAGGTCTAACCATAGTCTATATCTTCAAGTTCATAGTTACACTTACATGTCTAACTGTAGTCTATATCTTCAAGTTCATAGTTACACTTACAGGTCTAACCGTAGTCTATATCTTCAAGTTCATAGTTACACTTACATGTCTTAAACCGTAGTCTATATCTTCAAGGTCATAGTTACACTTACAGGTCTAACCGTAGTCTATATCTTCAAGTTTATTGTCATACTTAGTGTGTAGTCTATAATGTTTAGTCATAGTCACACTTCGAAGTTTAACCTTAGTCTGTAGCTCCAAGTTCACTGTGACTCTTAGATGTTCATGGTAACATTTAGAGGTGTAACCGTAGCATATATATTGAAGTTTGTGGTCATACTTGGAGGTCTACCTTAGCTTATATTTCAAAGTTCATTATCAAATGTTAAGGACAGTCTGTAGCTGCAAGTTCACTGTTACTCTTAAGCTTAGAGGTTTAACTTTAGCCAATATCTTCAAGTTCATAGTCACATTTAGAGTGTAGTCTATGGTCAAGTCACTATCACACTTAGAAGTACCTCACTGTTAAAATGTTCAATTTGAATGATTAGATTTTATGTTGACCATGAACTTCAATATATTGGCTATGGTTTGTTTGTTACATAGCTGGAGTTGGATGGTGAAGAGGTAGAGTTACATGAGATTGAAGGCCTGGTTGTGTTGAACATTGCTAGCTGGGGAGGTGGCTGTCGACCGTGGAATCTTGCAGAGAACAAAGATGACTTTAGTCCAGCAAGGTACTGAAATAAATGACATGTCAAAAGATGATATAGTTAATGGATGCTGTAATATAAGCTTTTTCTAATAGCTTCATGTCTCAGCACATTGTCGTGGAAACCGAGAGATAGCCGTCACTTTTAATTGTGGTGAACTATTGTCTTAAGAAGTCTAGACAAAACTTGAAGGGGGTGGGGGCAAGTCACCCTTGAGGTGGTGGCCCTGTTTTCCTGTCAATTGATGTGTCTGAATGTTGCCATTCTAAAGAATTCACTGGAAATTTCAATTTTCAAAAGTAGTGTGTTGATTACAGTACCACTGACTGCACATATTGATGTATCTGAATGTTGCCATTCTAAAGAATTCACTGGAAATTTCAATTTTCAAAAGTAGTATGTTGATTACAGTACCAACCACTGCACATATTGATGTACCTGAATGTTGCCATTCTAAAGAATTCACTGGAAATTTCAATTTTCAAAAGTAGTGTGTTGACCACTGCACATATTGAATCACTCTGAATACATTTTTCCCCTGTTATAACCTCCATTAACCAGTAAACTGCCGAATAAATTGGACAGAATGTGCAAACAACATAGATCCAGATCAACCATGGCATAGCGCCGCATCTGATCAGAATCTATGTTGTTTGCTGTTCAGACAAGCGTTTTTGCTCCACTAACCGAATAGCAAACAGCATAGAGCCTGATCAGATGGCACATTCTGGCTCTATGCTGTTTGCAAAAGCGATCTTAATTGTGTTTGCCAGGTTACGGGTTAACACACTGTCTGATAAATGTATGAATGTTGGCTAGGCTGAGTTATCTATCTCATCTTGGTATTATTTAAAAGTTTAAACTTTATTTATTTTGCGAAGCAAGTTTTAACAACTTATATTAATCACTCTCGTTGGCGCGGATGAAAGCGTAAATGTGATCATTTGTGTGAGAGGAAACCGGAGTACCCGGAGAAAACCCACCTGTCCGATCTGACGACCACCGTACCATCTCACATACTTCCCGGTCCGAGGATGGAAACCGTTTTGGATTGATGAGAAGCGAGCGTTATTTCAGTTTGAAATGCAGTGAAGTTGTGGTGGTAGCTGGATTGCACAACTTCTCTCTTCATAATAGCTTCAGACAGGCATAAAATTACAATTGAAATGTAAGCTTGTCTTATCATGTCATACTAATAAAGTGCAGTTGTTATATTAACCATACTGTTGGGTATATAATTTGTGAGAGATTGTGAATAAATGAACTGGGCGTTAATAAATAATCATGTCACTAGAAGCTGTGCCGGAAGGTAGGTTCCGTGCTCTATTGTTATGTTATTATGTTATATTTCGGGTTTTACGCCTGTATCAGCACCATTTTGGGCTATATCGCCGGCGGGCAGTTTACCTAACAACACCTTTCCTGGGCAGGCTCCAGCGGTTAACCAGTACTTGGGTGCACCAACCTCCGTAAGAAACTGCCAACTTTTTCATATAAATGAGACACGGCCTGAGCGGGGCTCGAACCCGTGACCATCAGTGATGATAGGTTACAGTGGTATACAAGTCAGCGACCTTAACCACTCGACCACGGAGGCGGACCGTGCTCTATTGTACAAGGAGGAAACGCACAAACATTCATTTTGTAATAATTACGTAAGTGTATGAGATAGGTGCTTAACTTTATCATATGAAAACCAAACAATCTGCAATACTGCTTCCCTACAGTTGAAGTACACACCCCAATTAAGAAATAATGACTTTTAAAGTGCTTTAAGCCTCCTATTTCTCTGTCAAATAATGGAAACTTTTTTTCATATACCACTTGATATATGTTACCTTGTTCTGGAAATGTTTTCTTTGGAATAATGTTGAAAATTTGATTCATTCGAGGCATATTTAGCTCACCTGAGTTACTTGTATATTTGTATGGTATTTAGTTCACTAGAGTTACTTGGACACATTGTATGGTATTTAGTTCACCAGAGTTACTTGGACACATTGTATGGTATTTAGTTCACCAGAGTTACTTGGACACATTGTATGGTATTTAGTTCACCAGAGTTACTTGGACACATTGTATGGTATTTAGTTCACCAGAGTTACTTGGACACATTGTATGGTATTTAGTTCACCAGAGTTACTTGGACACATTGTATGGTATTTAGTTCACCAGAGTTACTTGGACACATTGTATGGTATTTAGTTCACCAGAGTTACTTGGACACATTGTATGGTATTTAGTTCACCAGAGTTACTTGGACACATTGTATGGTATTTAGTTCACTAGAGTTACTTGGACACATTGTATGGTATTTAGTTCACCAGAGTTACTTGGACACATTGTATGGTATTTAGTTCACCAGAGTTACTTGGACACATTGTATGGTATTTAGTTCACTAGAGTTACTTGGACACATTGTATGGTATTTAGTTCACCAGAGTTACTTGGACACATTGTATGGTATTTAGTTCACTAGAGTTACTTGGACACATTGTATGGTATTTAGTTCACTAGAGTTACTTGGACACATTGTATGGTATTTAGTTCACTAGAGTTACTTGGACACATTGTATGGTATTTAGTTCACCAGAGTTACTTGGACACATTGTATGGTATTTAGTTCACTAGAGTTACTTGGACACATTGTATGGTATTTAGTTCACTAGAGTTACTTGCACATTGTATGGTTTAGTTCACCAGAGTTACTTGGACACATTGTATGGTATTTAGTTCACCAGAGTTACTTGGACACATTGTATGGTATTTAGTTCACCAGAGTTACTTGGACACATTGTATGGTATTTAGTTCACCAGAGTTACTTGGACACATTGTATGGTATTTAGTTCACCAGAGTTACTTGGACACATTGTATGGTATTTAGTTCACCAGAGTTACTTGGACAATTGTATGGTATTTAGTTCACCAGATTACTTGAATTTATGTATTTAGTTCACAGAGTTACTTGATTGTATGGTATTTAGTTCACAGATTACTTGGACACATTGTATGGTATTTAGTTCACTAGAGTTACTTGGACACATTGTATGGTATTTAGTTCACCAGAGTTACTTGGACACATTGTATGGTATTTAGTTCACCAGAGTTACTTGGACACATTGTATGGTATTTAGTTCACCAGAGTTACTTGGACACATTGTATGGTATTTAGTTCACTAGAGTTACTTGTATATTTGTATGGTATTTAGTTCACCAGAGTTACTTGTATATTTGTATGGTATTTAGTTCACCAGAGTTACTTGGATATTTGTATGGTATTTAGTTCACCAGATTTACTTGTATATTTGTATGGTATTTAGTTCACCAGAGTTACTTGTATATTTGTATGGTATTTAGTTCACTAGAGTTACTTGTATATTTGTATGGTATTTAGTTCACTAGAGTTACTTGGACACATTGTATGGTATTTAGTTCACTAGAGTTACTTGGACACATTGTATGGTATTTAGTTCACTAGAGTTACTTGGACACATTGTATGGTATTTAGTTCACTAGAGTTACTTGGACACATTGTATGGTATTTAGTTCACTAGAGTTACTTGGACACATTGTATGGTATTTAGTTCACCAGAGTTACTTGGACACATTGTATGGTATTTAGTTCACTAGAGTTACTTGTATATTTGTATGGTATTTAGTTCACTAGAGTTACTTGTATATTTGTATGGTATTTAGTTCACCAGAGTTACTTGGACACATTGTATGGTATTTAGTTCACCAGAGTTACTTGTATATTTGTATGGTATTTAGTTCACCAGAGTTACTTGGACACATTGTATGGTATTTAGTTCACTAGAGTTACTTGTATATTTGTATGGTATTTAGTTCACCAGAGTTACTTGTATATTTGTATGGTATTTAGTTCACCAGAGTTACTTGGACACATTGTATGGTATTTAGTTCACTAGAGTTACTTGTATATTTGTATGGTATTTAGTTCACCAGAGTTACTTGTATATTTGTATGGTATTTAGTTCACCAGAGTTACTTGGACACATTGTATGGTATTTAGTTCACTAGAGTTACTTGTATATTTGTATGGTATTTAGTTCACCAGAGTTACTTGTATATTTGTATGGTATTTAGTTCACCAGAGTTACTTGGATATTTGTATGGTATTTAGTTCACCAGATTTACTTGTATATTTGTATGGTATTTAGTTCACCAGAGTTACTTGTATATTTGTATGGTATTTAGTTCACCTGAATTACTTGGACACATTGTATGGTATTTAGTTCACTAGAGTTACTTGGATATTTGTATGGTATTTAGTTCACCAGAGTTACTTGTATATTTGTATGGTATTTAGTTCACCAGAGTTACTTGGATATTTGTATTGTATTTAGTTCACCAGAGTTACTTGGACACATTGTATGGTATTTAGTTCACTAGAGTTACTTGTATATTTGTATGGTATTTAGTTCACCAGAGTTACTTGTATATTTGTATGGTATTTAGTTCACCAGAGTTACTTGGATATTTGTATGGTATTTAGTTCACCAGATTTACTTGTATATTTGTATGGTATTTAGTTCACCAGAGTTACTTGTATATTTGTATGGTATTTAGTTCACCTGAATTACTTGGACACATTGTATGGTATTTAGTTCACTAGAGTTACTTGGATATTTGTATGGTATTTAGTTCACCAGAGTTACTTGTATATTTGTATGGTATTTAGTTCACCAGAGTTACTTGGATATTTGTATTGTATTTAGTTCACCAGAGTTACTTGGACACATTGTATGGTATTTAGTTCACTAGAGTTACTTGTATATTTGTATGGTATTTAGTTCACCAGAGTTACTTGTATATTTGTATGGTATTTAGTTCACCAGAGTTACTTGGATATTTGTATGGTATTTAGTTCACCAGATTTACTTGTATATTTGTATGGTATTTAGTTCACCAGAGTTACTTGTATATTTGTATGGTATTTAGTTCACCAGAGTTACTTGTATATTTGTATGGTATTTAGTTCACCTGAGTTACTTGGATATTTGTATGGTATTTAGCTCACCAGAGTTACTTGGATATTTGTATGGTATTCAGCTCACCTGAGTTACTTGGATATTGGTATGGTATTTAGTTCACCTGAGTTACTTGGATATTGGTATGGTATTTAGTTCACCTGAGTTACTTGGATATTGGTATGGTATTTAGTTCACCTGAGTTACTTGGATATTGGTATGGTATTTAGTTCACCTGAGTTACTTGGATATTGGTATGGTATTTAGTTCACCTGAGTTACTTGGATATTGGTATGGTATTTAGTTCACCTGAGTTACTTGGATATTGGTATGGTATTTAGTTCACCTGAGTTACTTGGATATGCATGTTGTATAGTTCACTAGGACACATGTATGTTGTATAGGTATAATATTTGCTCAACTGAGTCACTGGGACATAGATATACTGTTTGCTAAACTCAGTCACTGGGACATAGATATAATGTTTGCTAAACTCAGTCACTGGGACATATATATAATGTTTGCTAAACTCAGTCACTGGGACATATATATACTGTTTGCTAAACTCAGTCACTGGGACATATATATACTGTTTGCTAAACTCAGTCACTGGGACATATATATAATGTTTGCTAAACTCAGTCACTGGGACATATATATATTGTTTGCTAACTCAGTCACTGGGACATATATATAATGTTTGCTCAACTCAGTCACTGGGACATATATATACTGTTTGCTAAACTCAGTCACTGGGACATATATATACTGTTTGCTAACTCAGTCACTGGGACATAGATATACTGTTTGCTAAACTCAGTCACTGGGACATATATATACTGTTTGCTAAACTCAGTCACTGGGACATATATATAATGTTTGCTAAACTCAGTCACTGGGACATATATATACTGTTTGCTAAACTCAGTCACTGGGACATAGATATACTGTTTGCTAAACTCAGTCACTGGGACATATATATAATGTTTGCTAAACTCAGTCACTGGGATATATATATACTGTTTGCTAAACTCAGTCACTGGGATATATATATACTGTTTGCTAACTCAGTCACTGGGACATAGATATACTGTTTGCTAAACTCAGTCACTGGGACATATATATACTGTTTGCTAAACTCAGTCACTGGGATATATATATACTGTTTGCTAACTCAGTCACTGGGACATAGATATACTGTTTGCTAAACTCAGTCACTGGGACATATATATACTGTTTGCTAAACTCAGTCACTGGGACATATATATATTGTTTGCTAACTCAGTCACTGGGACATATATATACTGTTTGCTAACTCAGTCACTGGGACATAGATATACTGTTTGCTAAACTCAGTCACTGGGACATATATATACTGTTTGCTAAACTCAGTCACTGGGACATATATATATTGTTTGCTAACTCAGTCACTGGGACATATATATACTGTTTGCTAACTCAGTCACTGGGACATATATATAATGTTTGCTAACTCAGTCACTGGGACATATATATACTGTTTGCTAAACTCAGTCACTGGGACATATATATAATGTTTGCTAACTCAGTCACTGGGACAAATATATAATGTTTGCTAACTCAGTCACTGGGACATATATATACTGTTTGCTAAACTCAGTCACTGGGACATATATATACTGTTTGCTAACTCAGTCACTGGGACATATATATACTGTTTGCTAAACTCAGTCACTGGGACATATATATACTGTTTGCTAAACTCAGTCACTGGGACATATATATACTGTTTGCTAAACTCAGTCACTGGGACATATATATACTGTTTGCTAACTCAGTCACTGGGACATATATATACTGTTTGCTAAACTCAGTCACTGGGACATATATATACTGTTTGCTAAACTCAGTCACTGGGACATATATATACTGTTTGCTAAACTCAGTCACTGGGACATATATATAATGTTTGCTCAACTCAGTCACTGGGACATATATATAATGTTTGCTAAACTCAGTCACTGGGACATATATATAATGTTTGCTCAACTCAGTCACTGGGATATAGATATACTGTTTACTAAACTCAGTCACTGGGATATATATATACTGTTTGCTAAACTCAGTCACTGGGATATATATATACTGTTTGCTCAACTCAGTCACTGGGATATATATATACTGTTTGCTAAACTCAGTCACTGGGACATATATATACTGTTTGCTCAACTCAGTCACTGGGACATAGATATACTGTTTGCTAAACTCAGTCACTGGGACATATATATACTGTTTGCTAAACTCAGTCACTGGGACATATATATACTGTTTGCTCAACTTGGACATAAATGTGATGTTTGGAATAAATGCTTCCATTTCCATTTATCTCATTAGTATCTTAAAGCGACACTATATTGTATGGAATAAATTTTATATACTAGTTACAAAGCTACTACATAATCTTCCATTATAATTTGAATAATTATTTTCAGTCAATAAACATTGTACTTTTGCATATAACAACCTGAAAGTTAAAGTATGACTGTGGCGTCCGTGGTTCAGTGGTAGAGCGTCGGATTTGGAATCGAACGGTTCCGGGTTCGATACTCGGTCAGGCCACGTATGTAGTGTCATTGAGCAAGGCACCTCACACACATTGCTTAGTACTGGTTAACCACTTAGGTCGGCTAAGCATGCCCAGGAAAACATGTCTAGGTCCCCGCAAGGGGTTTGACATTAATGGAACATACATAACATATACATACATTTCTGAATCGGTTCGCCACACGTTACGACACGTACCTACGTACATTCAGAACTCATCACTCTCTATCGACAATCTGATCAAACGTCTAAGACTGTTTCATCATCCGTTGTTGCGTCGCACATGCGCATTATGCATTGTTTACATATGTTTGTTTCATAAACAATTTTCGTTCACGACGGTGCTATATGTATTTGAATATATTTGTTTCTTTGTAAATATTTGGATTTTTTAAAATGAAACACACAGTCATTGGAAATTATATTATTTAAATATCTGGTACTTTTTACTAAGATAACCGTAATCCGCTATAGTGTCGCTTTAACCCATTCAACCCCAAGTAACTGACATGGATTGGTGCATGCTATTTTTAGACCAATAAATTAATAAGAAAATTACCTTTGGACCAGTTCATTTATCAAAATGGGTAATTTTATCTAAAAATAGTAATAATTATTACTGGCAAAAAAGTGCAGATCATGATGAGACGGCTCGTTACGAGCCGGCTCATCTGGATCTACACTTTTCATAAGCCTATTTAGAGGCCCGTGGGGTTGAAAGGGTTAATATATTTCGTCCAAAATAGTTTGCAATCTAGTCATGTATAATATTACTATTTGAAGCTTATATTTTATATTAACAAGAAAATGTAAATTATCATCGACAGTACAAAACATTTCTGCACAGTTTCTGCACATTAAGTTTTGGATAGTGTGGTACTGAGTATGTGAGGGGAATAGATATAACCCATGTGCACTATCGGTGTGTCGTTAAAGGCTGTTATATATAATTCATTCTTACATAATGTAAAAAATAGATTATGCTTAGATGAAGTGTTTGGCCTTTGAAATGTCAGAAATGCCACACATAATTGATATAAACATTTCTGTGTGTTTTTGTAAACATTGGATAATGTATAAGCACTGTGACATGAGGGGGAGACAGGCTACTAGCGCAAGATAAATGGTTTAAAGGCACTAATCACATGTGTTCATTACATCACAAATCTGTTATACTCCTTAAAACCAAGAGGGGAAAAAACAGAGTGTTTAACCTGACTATTCTCAGAATCGGTAGAGCTAGCCTGCTCGCTCGGTGTTTTCAAATGTGGTGTTTGTGTTAGATTTGGTGTTGTGATCGATGTGGTTTTGGTGTGTCATATTCGGTGTTGTGATCGATGTGGTTTTGGTGTGTCATATTTGGTGTTGTGATCGATGTGGTTTTGGTGTGTCAGATTTGGTGTTGTGATCGATGTGGTTTTGGTGTGTCATATTCGGTGTTGTGATCGATGTGGTTTTGGTGTGTCAGATTCGGTGTTGTGATCGATGTCGTTTTGGTGTGTCATATTCGGTGTTGTGATCGATGTGGTTTTGGTGTCACATTAGATGTTGGTATGGGATGGGTGTTTGTGTCACATTAGATGTAGGTATGGGATGGGTGTTTGTGTCACATTAGATGTTGGTATGGAATGGGTGTTTGTGTCACATTAGATGTTGGTATGGGATGGGTGTTTGTGTCACATTAGATGTAGGTATGGGATGGGTGTTTGTGTCACATTTCATGTTCAATATCCACTGCATCATACCACCCACAACTCTTTTCATTTACTAACAGCAAAATTGCATCAATTTATTAATTGTTTTAATTATGTACCTTTCTGTGAGTAATCTTAGAGCCAAATGTTTACAGAGACCATAAACAAGTACTCCCTGAAATGTTTATTGCTATAAATCGTTTGACAGTTGAAGTCTGTACAGTGTTTTATCATAGAGAAACACTGTTCTTGGTTATCAGTAGTTCTAGATCTACTCTCAGAATATGATAAGAATTTAATTGTGTCGATTGACATGACAATTATAGTGTGTTTTATTAGTACTGGGCTAGACATATGTCTTAGATCTACAGTATAGTGCCTGGTTCCTGGAGTATACCATTACTAATGACTGTATTGATAGTATGCAACAATACGTACATTGTGCGTGGTTAATGGTATAGAGTGTGATGGATTTGAATTGCTTCCCTTTGATTAGAAGTGAGTGAAATGTTATGCAGGC
Organism: Archivesica marissinica; assembly: GCA_014843695.1. Classification (NCBI taxonomy): domain Eukaryota; kingdom Metazoa; phylum Mollusca; class Bivalvia; order Venerida; family Vesicomyidae; genus Archivesica; species Archivesica marissinica. Next base: position 35,821,636 of record CM026390.1, on the reverse strand, counting down.
ACAGCTGAACCATCTGTCTCTTCTCCAGTTATGACATTTGGCTTGTCACGGATCATCAGTAGGTTTTTTTCCCTCTCTAATTTTATTACTGTCATTAAAAAGCAGGAGAAAAAAACACCAAAGGCATTTTTTTGTTTCACTACACCTTGAAATACCATTTAACATTAGTACGTGTAGAGACAAGGGCCTGCTAGGGACATGAAATGAGTTATATATTCATGAAAGCATGCCATTGCGATCACATGCAGGGCTCTTAATTAACAAAACAGGGCCGTTAATGTGTTTTCTGTCCTCCAATTAAATGAACACGGATCAAACCTCATTTACAAAATCATTACACCACAGTGTAAACTCAGAAATATCTTCGGAGACGAAATTATTTTGTGATTTTCTTGCAGTTAGCACATTCCTAGACATTTCTTTTAATTCAATATTCACAAATAGTGCACTTGTGTTAGTGTTAAGCTTTGCATGCTGGGTAAAAAATATATTTAAATAGTTAATAATATATAAATAAATAGCAGACGACAATTATGTCTCCCGTAATGGGGGGAAACATAATGTTTTTGCAATTGCCGTCTGTCCGCTTTACCTTGTCCGTGTGCTTCATCTATGTAACCCCTGGTTTGATTTCCACCAATCATGGCAGGAATTAAAGGTATGATGTCTAGTTGTGCATATTGTAACCCCCCGTTCTTGTTGGATGATATTTTGCGGATTTACGGCCATTTGAACATTTTTATGACTCAAAGCATGTTGAATTTTCACCAAGTTTGGCATGAAGCATCGGTATGATGTCTAGTGAATATTGTAACCCTGTTCCTGTTTGATAATTGTTTGCGTATTTACCACCATTTGGACATTTTTATAGCACAAAGCTTGTCCGTTGTTGGCAGCAAGCATCAGTATGATGTCTAGTTGTGCATATCTTTACTACGTTCCGGTTGGGTGATTTTCTGTGGATTTGCGGCCATTTGAACATTTTTATAACACAAAGCGTGTCCGCACTTCATCTTCAAAACCCCTTGTTGGCTTTTCACCAACTTGGCAGGAAGCATTTGTAAGATGTCTAGGTGTGCATATATTTACCCCGTTCCGGATGGATGATTTTCTGTGAATTTACGGCCAATTGAACATTTTTATATCTCGAAGCTTATTGTCCAATGTTTCCATAATATTGCATATTACTTATATTTAACATCCATGGATTTTATTACTCCATTGAAGCAACAGTGAGTGAGGCGACACGTTTTTTATAACACAATCTCTATCTTAGTAATGTGTTTATCTGATTTATAGCTGAAAAATCTGTGAATATGTCGTACATTTCATTAGAATTGTGCCGCTAACCGCCTCCGTGGTCGAGTGGTTAAAGTCGCTGACTTGAATACCACTGTAACCTTTCATCACTGATAGTCACAGGTTCGAGCCCCGCTCAGACCTCAGACCGTGTCTCTTTATAATGAAAAGTTGGCAGTTTCTTACGGAGGTTGGTGCACCAAGTGCTGGTTAACCGCTGAAGCCTGCCCAGGAAAGGTGTTGTTAGGTAAACTGCCTGTCGCTGAAATGGGCAACCGGTAGCGATGTTAACCCATTCAACACCAAGTAACTGACATGGACTGGTCCATGATATTCTTAGACCAATAAATGAATAAGAAAATTACATTCGGACCAGTTCATTTATCAAAATGGGTAATTGTGTCTAAAAATAGTAATATTACTGGCAAAAAGTGCAGATCCTGATGAGACGGCTCGTCACGAGCCGGCTCATCTGGATCTACACTTTTTGTAAGCCTATTTAGAGGTCTGTGGTGTTGAAAGGGTTAGATAAACGTAAAATAAAAATAGAATTGTGCCACTAGGACACAATTATAATGAAATGTCATGACATATTTAGTTTATGCAAATTTATTTTAGCTCTATTGCGAAACAAGTTCTTTCATCATATATTAATCACTCTCGTGACCTCATTCCTGATGGAATCCATCGCCACGAGGGAGAGAGAAGAGGCAATGTGGATTTTAAATGCCTTGCCTAAGGGCACAATCGTAACGGCTCCAGCAGGGCTCAAACTCCGGACCTTTCGCACCTGAAGCGAACGCGCATCCACTGTGCTATCACGACTTCCATGACATATTTGACTAGCGTGCAATGAGTAAAACTAAATAGGATGATGATGGGTACGGCTCACTTTCTGGTATACATTGTATGTAAGTCGTTTTTTAAATTTGAGCACAGAAAGCACCTGTTTAAAGATGATTAACCCAATCTGGCACTGATTAGACATGAAGGGAACATTTAGGTTTCCTTAACATTTAAAACTGTTATTGTCAGAATGATGCAAAGAGTTGATAAGTGGCACTTAAACTATAGATAATGACAACAGGCCCCTGGTTAGTGTAAATCCTACAGTTTTATCGGGCAAACTAAGCAGTAGACATGTTCTTTTATGAGAGAAAGTGCCAAGAAGTTTGCACCCACCCTGTACACACCCCACTGTGAAGGTTAATAGGGAACTTGGCATACTTATATTGCAATTATTATTATATATAATTATGTGATCTGTTGCCTGGTACCATGCGATGGAATGTGATCGGTTGCCTGGTACCATGCAATGGTATATGATCGGTTGTCTGGTACCATGCAATGGTATGTGATCGGTTGTCTGGTACCATGTAATGGTATGTGATCGGTTGCCTGGTACCATGCAATGGTATGTGATCGGTTGCCTGGTACCATGCAATGGTATGTGATCGGTTGCCTGGTACCATGCAATGGTATGTGATCGGTTGCCTGGTACCATGCAATGGTATGTGATCGGTTGTCTGGTACCATGCAATGGTATGTGATCGGTTGCCTGATACCATGTGATGGTATGTGATCGGTTGCCTGGTACCATGCGATTGTAATGTTATTGGTTGCCTTGTACCATGCCTGTATGATAAAGCTCTCAATTTAATGTACATGTATGATGATGTGTATCTACATGTACATAGAACTACAGGTAATAAAATATTATGCGATTGTAGTTGGATTTATAATCTACATAATATTGTCAAATAATCCCATATAATGTGCCGTTCATCAACTTTTATAATTTTTCATCAAGGTTTTAACATAAAATAGGATTACAGAAAATATCACACATTTTGAATTCAATTAACATGGCAATATAACTGGAGAGCTTACAAGTGTTGGTAGGATTGTACATAATCACCGAGTACAGTATAATAGCCTCTGTAATGGTGCGAGTTGTGCAATTCTAAAGGTTCATACGCAATAATGGCAGCAAGAAATAATCCATACCTCTTTTGCCTGAAGTGGCAGTTATATATATTATTATTATACCAGATTTGTATAGCACTCTTTTCATATTATTTCAAATTATATGTTCAAAAGTGCTTAACATTAATTTAGCATACATGTAGTAAGATATTTTTACAACATTACAATAGTCAACATTAACCCTTTCAACCCCACAGGCCTCTAAATAGGCTTATGAAAAAGTGTAGATCCAGATGAGCCGGCTCGTGACGAGCCGTGTCATCAGGATCTGCACTTTTTTGCCAGTAATAATTATTAATTTTAGACAAAATTACCCATCTTGATAAATGAACTGGTCCGAATGTAATTTTCTTATTCATTTATTGGTCTAAGAATATCATGGACCAGTCCATGTCAGTTACTTGGGGTTGAATGGGTTAAATAGTCAAATAAAAAAAAAACAATGTAAAATGTTTATCAAAAATATTAAGAAAAGTAGTAAATAAAGGTTAAGAATTAAAATGCAAACTGCTATAGGTACATCGTTAGATGGAACACACCAAACTAAAATCTACTTCCAAGATGTGTATCACAGAGTGTAGCCGGTCCAGTGATTGGGTCGATACCTACCTACGAGGCTCCCGCTACACCTGTGATACTCTCCCTGGAATAGACTCCATTTCACTGTTCTAAAATACTAATGTTGTAAAATGTTTCGTGTAATTTACACTCCATAGTGTTTCTTGAACTGTGTTTTTAACTTGGTTTTGAATGCTACGAGTGTATCACAGTGTCTTATAACATCGGAGAGTGCATTCCACAATGATGACGTGGCATGTTGGAAACTTCTGATGTGATTTTGGCACAAGTTTTTGTGAGTTTTCCGAGCTCAGCTTTCGCGCAGGTCTGTATATTTCAATCATGTCTTTGGTGTATTTCGGGCCTTGGTCATGTAGAGCTTTATAGGTGTGGATTAGAATCTTAAACTCCACCCTATACGGTACAGGAATCCAGTGACGTTCCTTGAGCAACAGAGTTTTTGTGATGAGTCGTGCTGCATTGTTCTGGACATTTTGAAGTTTGTTTAAACTGTACTTTGGAACACCGTACAAGAAGGGCAATACAGTAGTCCAAGCACGACTTAACTAGGGAGTTCACTAATGATTTTGTGGCATAGGAAGTGATGTACTCTCTGATGTGTCCTATCTGTATGTATGTTCCATTAATGTCAAACCCCTTACGGGGACGTAGACATGTTTTCCTGGGCAGGCTTAGCCAACCTAAGTAGTTAACCAGTACTAAGCAATGTGTGTGAGGTGCTCAATGACATTACAGACCTGGCCTGACTGAGTATCGAACCAGAGACCGTTTGATTCCAAATCTGATGCTCTACCACTTGACCACAAATGCCACACATCTGGCACAACTGTGCATAACAAGATCGACAAACAGAACTTTATATGTCCATTTTTTAATCTAGGAATGCACCGAGATTTCTTACACTGGTTGATGGTCTTATTGCGGAACTGCCTACGTTCACAGTTATGTTTTCAATGAGACTTTCATTTTGCTTTAATGTGAAGAGGATGGCTTCGGTTTTATCTGAATTCAGTCTTAACATGTTATTGTTCATCCATGACACTATTTCAGTTAAACACACAGAAATTCCATGACATATTTGACTGTTAATTTCACCACTAATAAAAGTAAAGTAAAAGTGTTTGTTTATTATAGTGTCACCCCTATTTAAAGGGTCAGCCATTTCTGACTTATGAGACACCTCTTTATTATGAACTTCAGTACTTCCTGAATTTTATGCTTGCATGCCAGGCGCCAGGCTGGTAGCCAATCGGTAACCATTATTTAACTAGCTGGCGGCTCACCAACCGGCCATATCAGAGATTCGAACCTTCGAACTCCCGCTCTGTAGGCGGACGCCTTAACCACTAGGCCACGGGAGACACAAATATATGCAAAAGAGTTAAATGTGACAACTCTTCCAATCTAAATGACATCCCTATCTATCTATCTTCCTTTTATGTCAAACCCCTCGCGGGGGGGGGGGACGTAGACAAAGCAGTGTTCATATTTACTGCACCTGATAATGATGACAAGTTCCAGGAGAAGACTTACGTGACAAAACTTGTTGTCCAACCCTCTGCTTTATTTCCTTACCCGGTATATAATTATAGAATCTGATGTCCTGTTTTTGTCCCTGCAGAAATCTTTAATTTTAATATCATTTTTCTTATATTAAAAGCAACAGCATGATGTTATTTTATTCTAACTTTAAGTCAGTTTCCTTCACAATTCTCTCTTCTAAATGTTATCACTTTTTATAATAAATCTTTGTAATTATATGCATGGCAATTCTGTCATCTTCTGAGCACTAGATCTTGAGATATTAAAATATACCTCTCTATCAGTGGATTGTATCATATGTAAACTATTATCTGTCAAGTATCTGCAGATGTATTTAACAGAGTTATTAATGCTGATGTGTACACCTGTTCTACTAGGTCTCAGTTTACACCTGACCGAGTACGACCCACGATGACCCTCCACCAACAATGTTCACTGCATGTGGGTACAATTGGGTATGAATAGGTTGCACAAATGAACTACTACTACCTGATGACAATGCTGATTTACTATAGATATTAGAATAGATAGCCATTGATAAATTAATTGACTGGGATAGCTGTCCTGGTTTATTGCTGACCTTCCTGTCTAGCTATCTATCAATTTGTTGAACTGTTTGAGATTTTAGATTGAAATGTTTGAGATTTGTTATCGAAATGTTGAGATTTTAGATACAAATGTTAGAGATTTTTGATCGAATTGTTTGAGATTTTTTATCGAAATGTTTGAGATTTTCGATCAAATTTTTGACATTTTAGAACGAAATGTCGGGAGATTTTAAATCAAACTGTTGGAAATTGAGATCAAAATTTTAGAGATTTTAGATCGAAATTGTTGTGATTTTAGATTGAAATGTTTGATATTTTAGATCAATATGTTTAATGTTGTAAATTGAGAACAAAATTTTAGTGATTTTAGATCGCAAATGTTTGAGATTTTAGAGTGAAATGTTTGAGATTCTGGATAAAAATGTTGGAGATTTTATATTGAAATGTTTGATCACAAGAGGGATGTGGCAAGTTAATTGACATTGGATCATTTTACTTTATGCTTTATACTTTATGCTTTATGGTTATACTTTATGCTTTATACTTTATGCTTATACTTTATGCTTTATACTTTATGCTTATACTTTATGCTTTATGCTTATACTTTATGCTTTATACTTTATGCTTATACTTTATGCTTTATACTTTATGCTTTATACTTTATATTTTATACTTTATGCTTTATACTTATGCTTTATACTTTATGCTTTATATTTTATACTTTATGCTTATACTTTATGCTTTATATTTTATGCTTTATATTTTATACTTTATGCTTATACTTTATACTTTATGCTTTATACTTTATGCTTTATACTTTATGCTTTATACTTTATACTTTATGCTTTATACTTTATGCTTATACTTTATGCTTTATACTTTATGCTTATACTTTATACTTTATGCTTTATATTTTATACTTTATGCTTATACTTTATACTTTATGCTTTATACTTTATGCTTTATACTTTATGCTTATGCTTTATACTTTATGCTTTATATTTTATACTTTACGCTTATACTTTATACTTTATGCTTTATACTTTATACTTTATGCTTTATACTTTATACTTTATGCTTATACTTTATACTTTATGCTTTATATTTTATACTTTATGCTTATACTTTATACTTTATGCTTTATACTTTATGCTTTATGCTTTATGCTTTATACTTTATGCTTTATACTTTATGCTTTATACTTTATACTTTATGCTTTATACTTTATGCTTTATATTTTATACTTTATGCTTATACTTTATGCTTTATACTTTATGCTTTATACTTTATGCTTATAATTTATGCTTATACTTTATGCTTATACTTTATGCTTATACTTGATACTTTATGCTTATACTTTATGTGGGAAAATATAAACAAACTTAAACATTTTGACTTCAAAATGAGCTGAATGTTTGTAAGGATTATAATGTTTGTAAGGATTATAATGTTTGTAAGGATTATAATGTTTGTAAGGATTATAATGTTCTTATTGCCTTAAGATTTGATCGTACATGTACTGTCTGTCTGTCTGTCTGTCTGTCTGTCTGTCTGTCTGTCTGTCTGTCTGTCTGTCTGTCTGTCTGTCTGTCTGTCTGTCTGTCTGTCTGTCTGTCTGTCTGTCTGTCTGTCTGTCTGTCTGTCTGTCTGTCTGTCTGTCTGTCTGTCTGTCTGTCTGTCTGTCTGTCTGTCTGTCTGTCTGTCTGTCTGTCTGTCTGTCTGTCTGTCTGTCTGTCTGTCTGTCGCTTAGGGATGAATACATTAATTCAGATTAGTTATAAAAATAATTATGCGCACGTGCAAAGGCCGATATATAACTGTAAATTTTGTAAATTGTTATTGAGAATAATTACATAATGTAGCTAAATTACTGTTTTGGTAGTGGATTCTTGGAAATAAAGTGAATAATTCTTAGAAATTTACTGTACTGTCTCTTTCAGTAAGAAATTAACCAGTTGGCTTATATTACCATGGATTTCTTAATAGCAGTATTACATGTCAAGTAAAATGTATAAACAAGCATGTTGCAGAAAGTAGCTGCATGTCATTGGTGATAAATTGGGTTCAGTGTTTACATGGTACATATAAACAAGGTTTCATGGAAGATTAAGATAATGCATCTATTATTGCCACCTGCATTCTCTCCCTACCACCTGCCTTCTCTCCCTACCACATGCCTTCTCTCCCTACCACCTGCCTTCTCTCCCTACCACCTGCCTTCTCTCCCTACCACATGCCTTCTCTCCCTACCACCTGCCTTCTCTCCCTACCACCTGCCTTCTCTCCCTACCACATGCCTTCTCTCCCTACCACATGCCTTCTCTCCCTACCACCTGCCTTCTCTCCCTACCACCTGCCTTCTCTCCCTACCACATGCCTTCTCTCCCTACCATCTGCATTCTCTCCCTACCACCTGTCTTCTCTTCCTACCACCTGCCTTCTCTCCCTACCACCTGTCATCTCTCCCTACCACCTGCCTTCTCTCATTACCACCTGCCTTCTCTCCTTACCACCTGTCATCTCTCCCTACAACCTGCCTTCTCTCCCTACCACCTGTTTTCTCTCCCTACAACCTGCCTTCTCTCCCTACCACATGTCTTTTCTCCCTACCACCTGCCTTCTATTTCTACCATCTGCCTTCTCTCCCTTACCACCTGCCTTCTCTCCCTACCGCCTGTCTTCTCTCCCTACCACCTGCCCCTTCTCTCCCTACCACCTGCCCCTTCTCTCCCTACCATCTGCATTCACTCCCTACTGTTGTTTATGAATCTTCATCCTACACTTCATTAAACTTCTCCAAAATGTTTTTTTTTATAATTTTAGTGAAAACGTTGATAAGCTCACCCGAGCTAAAGAGTCAACACTAGCGACTCCATTTTTATTCCCCCTCCCCCACCCAAGCCAAAGGGTCAACACTAGCGACTCCATGTATATTCCCCCTCCCCCACCCGAGCCAAAGGGTCAACACTAGCGACTCCATGTGTATTCCCCCTCCCGAGCGAAAGGGTCAACACTAGCAACTCCATGTGTATTCCCCCTCCCCCACCCGAGTCAAAAAAGGATCAACACTATAGCGACTTCATGTGTATTCCCCTCCCCCACCCGAGTCAAAGGGTCAACACTGTAGCGACTCCATGTGTATTCCCCCTCCCCCACCCGAGTCAAAGGGTCAACACTGTAGCGACTCCATGTGTATTCCCCCTCCCCCACCCGAGTCAAAGTATCAACACTGTAGCGACTCCATGTGTATTCCCCCTCCCCCCACCCGAGTCAAAGGGTCAACACTGTAGCGACTCCATGTGTATTCCCCCTCCACCACCCCAAAGGGTCTACACTGTAGCGACTCCATGTGTATTCCCCTCCCCACCCGAGAGTCAAAGGGTCAACACTGTAGCGACTCCACTGTAGCGTCCATGTGTATTCCCCCCTCCCCACCCCCACCCGACTCCATGTGTCGAGCCAAGGGTCAACACTGTAGCGACTCCATGTGTATTCCCCTATAGCCTTCATGTGTATTCCCCCTCCCACCCGTCAAAGGGTCAAAGGGTGAGCCAGGGTCTACACTGTAGACTCCATGTGTACTCCCCCATGTGTATTCCCCCTCCCCCACCCGAGTCAAAGGGTCAACACTAGCGTCCATGTTATTCCCTTCCCCCACCCGAGTCTCCATGTAGTGTATTTCCCCTCCCCACCCGAGCCCCCTGTAGCGACCCATGTGTATTCCCCCTCCCGAGTCAAAGGGTCAACACTAGCGACTCCATGTGTATTCCCCCTCCCCCCCTGAGTCCTCCCCCACCAGTTATGGCTTTGTAGCATTAACAGTTGCCCGTCCACACACACCACACACACACACACACACACACACACACACACACACACACACACACACACACACACACACACACACACACACACACACACACACACACACACACACACACACACACACACACACACACACACACACACACACACACACACACACACACACACACACACACACACACACACACACACACACACACACACACACACACACACACACACACACACACACACACACACACACACACACACACACACACACACACACACACACACACACACACACACACACACACACACACACACACACACACACACACACACACACACACACACACACACACACACACACACACACACACACACACACACACACACACACACACACACACACACACACACACACACACACACACACACACACACACACACACACACACACACACACACACACACACACACACACACACACACACACACACACACACACACACACACACACACACACACACACACACACACACACACACACACACACACACACACACACACACACACACACACACACACACACACACACACACACACACACACACACACACACACACACACACACACACACACACACACACACACACACACACACACACACACACACACACACACACACACACACACACACACACACACACACACACACACACACACACACACACACACACACACACACACACACACACACACACACACACACACACACACACACACACACACACACACACACACACACACACACACACACACACACACACACACACACACACACACACACACACACACACACACACACACACACACACACACACACACACACACACACACACACACACACACACACACACACACACACACACACACACACACACACACACACACACACACACACACACACACACACACACACACACACACACACACACACACACACACACACACACACACACACACACACACACACACACACACACACACACACACACACACACACACACACACACACACACACACACACACACACACACACACACACACACACACACACACACACACACACACACACACACACACACACACACACACACACACACACACACACACACACACACACACACACACACACACACACACACACACACACACACACACACACACACACACACACACACACACACACACACACACACACACACACACACACACACACACACACACACACACACACACACACACACACACACACACACACACACACACACACACACACACACACACACACACACACACACACACACACCGTGTGGAACAACATCGCCTGGTTGGTTCTTGTCGTCAACACCCCATAGATCGTCAACCGCTTTTATCGTTCTTAACTTTTGTACAGAAATACAATTTTTAACTTTTGTACAGAAATACAATTTTTAGATGTACATAGATTCTTTTACTTGGTCTCCCTGCTGCTGCTGCTGCTGCTGCTGCTGCTGCTGCTGCTGCTGCTGCTGCTGCTGCTGCTGCTGCTGCTGATGATGATGATGATGATGCTGATGCTGATGCTGATGCTGATGCTGATGCTGATGCTGATGCTGATGCTGATGCTGATGCTGATGATGAGGATGAGGATGGATGGATGGATGGATTTCTGCATTGGTGCTCTTGTTATAACAGCGAGCGCAGCAGATTTCTTTGTTGTTTTTAGTCAGTAAGGACCACTTAACCTGGCACGTTGCACGAAGGATCCATTCTCCCAGTGGTTCAACTAGTGTATATGTTTTTACATATTTATACTAGCAGATGTTATTATATCCTGGTGCAATGCATTATGGGTTGTTTGTCATCAACAACTTCATTTATCCTCTACAAATTGGTATCCATTCAAACCCAACATTAATTTGTCTCTGTTTACAAATAGCTGCCTGAAAAACACCATGTTTATGTTAATATGTCAGCAGTCTTGCACCTGTTTATGATGCTCGGCAAAGGGGAGGTAATCAATCACATTTCTAGATAACTGTTGAGAAGTTACAGCAGTGTAACAGTGTATGTCAAGTACTGTTATATGTTGGCAAGGAAAGTCGTTGATTTATTTTCTCTTTTAATTATAAAGTGCACGAACAAGATTCGGAATTGTAGTCGGGTTAAATGAAATTTGAATATGCTAATGAAATACAAAAAATTAATATGCTAATGAAATACAAATGTATGTTTACTAAAATGGCAGTTATCAAAAAATGATTCTAGTTGATAGTATAAGTGCATGAACAGGTTAAGGAATTGTAGTCAGGTTAAATGAAATTTAGAATATGCTAATGAAATACAAATGTTTGTTTCCTAAAAAAGGCAGTTGTGAAAAAATGATTCTAGTTGATAAGTCTAAGTACATGAACAGGATAAGGAATTGTAGTCTGATTCTAGTTGATAGTCTAAGTGCATGAACAGGATAAGGAATTGTAGTCTGATTCTAGTTGATAGTCTAAGTACATGAACAGGATAAGGAATTGTAGTCTGATTCTAGTTGATAGTCTAAGTGCATGAACAGGATACGGAATTGTAGTCTGATTCTAGTTGATAGTCTAAGTGCATGAACAGGATAAGTAATTGTAGTCTGATTCTAGTTGATAGTCTAAGTGCATGAACAGGATAAGTAATTGTAGTCTGATTCTAGTTGATAGTCTAAGTACATGAACAGGATAAGGAATTGTAGTCTGATTCTAGTTGATAGTCTAAGTGCATGAACAGGATAAGGAATTGTAGTCTGATTCTAGTTGATAGTCTAAGTGCATGAACAGGATAAGGAATTGTAGTCTGATTCTAGTTGATAGTCTAAGTGCATGAACAGGATAAGTAATTGTAGTCTGATTCTAGTTGATAGTCTAAGTGCATGAACAGGATACGGAATTGTAGTCTGATTCTAGTTGATAGTCTAAGTGCATGAACAGGATACGGAATTGTAGTCTGATTCTAGTTGATAGTCTAAGTGCATGAACAGGATAAGGAATTGTAGTCTGATTCTAGTTGATAGTCTAAGTGCATGAACAGGATAAGTAATTGTAGTCTGATTCTAGTTGATAGTCTAAGTGCATGAACAGGATACGGAATTGTAGTCTGATTCTAGTTGATAGTCTAAGTGCATGAACAGGATACGGAATTGTAGTCTGATTCTAGTTGATAGTCTAAGTGCATGAACAGGATAAGGAATTGTAGTCTGATTCTAGTTGATAGTCTAAGTGCATGAACAGGATAAGTAATTGTAGTCTGATTCTAGTTGATAGTCTAAGTGCATGAACAGGATATGGAATTGTAGTCTGATTCTAGTTGATAGTCTAATAGTGTCTGAAAGACTGTTAATTTTATTAGGGTCAGACGGGGGATAGAACCTGTGATCCCTGGATTACCAGTACAGCGTGTTAACCACTGGACTACAGATCTGTCTCTCTTGAGCTTTATGTTTGAAAAACGTGCCACAATACTGTATATTGTCATGTGTTTTGGTTCAGTAACTCTTGGTTAAGGACATGCCCTGGTCACTAGTTCAATACTGTATATTGTCATGTGTTTTGGTTCAGTAACTCTTGGTTAAGGACATGCCCTGGTCACTAGTTCAATACTGTATATTGTCATGTGTTTTGGTTCAGTAACTCTTGGTTAAGGACATGCCCTGGTCACTAGTTCAATACTGTATATTGTCATGTGTTTTGGTTCAGTAACTCTTGGTTAAGGACATGCCCTGGTCACTAGTTCAATACTGTATATTGTCATGTGTTTTGGTTCAGTAACTCTTGGTTAAGGACATGCCCTGGTCACTAGTTCAATACTGTATATTGTCATGTGTTTTGGTTCAGTAACTCTTGGTTAAGGACATGCCCTGGTCACTAGTTCAATACTGTATATTGTCATGTGTTTTGGTTCAGTAACTCTTGGTTAAGGACATGCCCTGGTCACTAGTTCAATACTGTATATTGTCATGTGTTCTGGTTCAGTAACTCTTGGTTAAGGACATGCCCTGGTCACTAGTTCATTTGAAAGAAAAACCTAATTAAAACCCTCGCACTTTCATCGCCGAATCAAATTCAGAACATGTGCAAACAACGCCTGATCAGGAACTATATTGTTTGCTATTCAGACAGGTGATTCAGCTCCACTGTCTGAAGAGTAATCAGCATATAGCCTGATCAGACGGCACATTCTGTTCCGTCGGATCGGGTTCTCTGCTTTTGCAAAGTCGCTTTTATGCGACATTGACAGTGTAAGAGTTAACCCTTTCAACACCACATACCTCTATATAGGCTTACAAAAAGTGTAGATCCAGATGAGCCGGCTCGTGACGAGCCGTCTCATCAGGATCTGCACTTTTTGCAAGTAGTATTACTAATTTTAGACAAAATTACCCATCTTGATAAATGAACTGGTCCGAATGTAATTTTCTTATTCATTTATTGGTCTAAGAATATCATGGACCAGTCCATGTCAGTTACTTGGTGTTGAAAGAGTTAAACAAACAAGTATTTGTATATAGCAGCTCCTCTAAATTCCACTGAGCAGTATTTGATCAAATTTTACCTGAGGAGTCCTAGCATTGACAGTCAATCAAAGTGAAGAAATAAATTTAAAATATCATTTAGAGCACCAGGGGACCCAAGAAGTCCGGTTAGCGCAGTGGTTAGTGCGCTCGCTTCTAACCAATGCAACCCGGGTTCGATCCACGCACCGGAAGATATGCGATATGGTACGGCGGTCGCCAGATCGGACATGTGGGTTTTCTGCGGTTCCACCCCCCCCCCCCACACACACACGAATGACCACATATACGCTTTCACCCGCGCCAACGAGAGTGATTCATATAAGTTGTTAAAACTTGCTTGCATTCGTTGTAAAATAAATAAAGCTTAAAAAAAAAGTCCACTTCATTTTTGTACAGGCTAAGTTGAGTTTAACTTAATTAGACATTTCTTGTTTACAATTCATTAGGCAATGGTATTTGGTTTTTGCCAACCATCTGGGTGATATAATATTGTACAGATGTCTTGTGTCAGAGCAGAAATATGTGTTTAATAATTACATAAAATGATTGGACCACCCTTTTAGTTTATTTTCCACCATGAAATGTTAATTGCAGTAATAGGCATTTTACATTAATCAGAAGCTGTATATAATCTAATACAAATGGAAAAATGGAAATACTTCCCTTCTATTCTCAGTAGGCCTATTATTAGTTCATACAAATTCATTTTAGCTCAATTGCGAAACAAGATCTTACAACTTATATTAATCACTCTCGAGACCTTATTCCTGATGAAATCCATCACCACGAGGGAGAGAGAAGAGGCAATGTGAAATTTAAATGGCTTGCCTAAGGGCACAATCATAACGGCTACAGCTGGGTTCGAACTCCGAACCTGTCGCACCTGAAGGCCCACTATTCACATTGACTAATCAGGCCCACTATTCACATTGACTAATCAGGCCCACTATCCACATTGACTAATCAGGCCCACTATCCACATTGACTAATCAGGCCCACTATCCACATTGACTAATCAGGCCTACTATCCACATTGACTAATCAGGCCTACTATCCACATTGACTAATCAGGCCTACTATCCACATTGACTAATCAGGCCCACTATCCACATTGACTAATCAGGCCTACTATCCACATTGACTAATCAGGCCCAATATCCACATTGACTAATCAGGCCTACTATTCACATTGACTAATCAGACCCACTATCCAATTGACTAATCAGGCCCACTATCCACATTGACTAATCAGGCCCACTATCCACATTGACTAATCAGGCCCACTATCCACATTGACTAATCAGGCCCACTATCCACATTGACTAATCAGGCCCACTATCCACATTGACTAATCAGGCCTACTATTCACATTGACTAATCAGGCCTACTATTCATATTGACTAATCAGGCCTACTATTCATATTGACTAATCAGGCCTACTATCCATATTGACTAATCAGACCTACTATCCATATTGACTAATCAGGCCCACTATCCACATTGACTAATCAGGCCTACTATCCACATTGACTAATCAGGCCTACTATCCACATTGACTAATCAGGCCTACTATCCACATTGACTAATCAGGCCCACTATCCACATTGACTAATCAGGCCTACTATCCACATTGACTAATCAGGCCCAATATCCACATTGACTAATCAGGCCTACTATTCATATTGACTAATCAGACCTACTATCCATATTGACTAATCAGGCCCACTATCCACATTGACTAATCAGGCCCACTATCCACATTGACTAATCAGGCCCACTATCCACATTGACTAATCAGGCCCACTATCCACATTGACTAATCAGGCCCACTATCCACATTGACTAATCAGGCCTACTATTCACATTGACTAATCAGACCTACTATCCACATTGACTAATCAGGCCCACTATCCACATTGACTAATCAGGCCCACTATCCACATTGACTAATCAGGCCCACTATCCACATTGACTAATCAGGCCCACTATCCACATTGACTAATCAGGCCTATTATCCACATTGACTAATCAGGCCCACTATCCACATTGACTAATCAGGCCTACTATCCACATTAACTAATCAGGCCTACTATCCACATTGACTAATCAGGCCCACTATCCACATTGACTAATCAGGCCCACTATCCACATTGACTAATCAGGCCTACTATCCACATTGACTAATCAGGCCTACTATCCACATTGACTAATCAGGCCTACTATCCACATTGACTAATCAGGCCTATTATTCATATTGACTAATCAGGCCTAGTATCCATAACGACTAATCATGATTGACTATTTATTAGAACAATGTTGGGCTTCTTTACTGCAAGGCTTGCAGGATGGGGATGCACAGAAAGCTGTCTTCTTCTCATTTGTATTTTATTTTTAATTTAAAGTTTATTTAACGTCACTACCAGTTGCCCATATGAGCGACAGGCAGTTTACCTAGCAACACCTATCATGGACAGTCTCCAACGGTTAACCAGTATTTGGTGCACCAACCTCCGTCAGAAACCTTTTGACATAAAGAGACAAGGTCTAAGCATATCCTTATTGGTACTCTTCGCTTGTCACTATAATTTATATCATTGGTCAGTTTGTTACCCCCCCCCCCCCTGAATACTATTTAAGGAGTATATAGTATTGTGGAAGTCGTGATAGCGCAGTGGATGCGCGTTCGCTTCAGGTGCGAAAGGTCCGGAGTTCGAGCCCTGCTGGAGCCGTTACGATTGTGCCCTTAGGCAAAGCATTTAAATTCCACATTGCCTCTTCTCTCTCCTTCATGGCGATGGATTTCATCAGGAATGAGGTCTCGAAAGTGATTAATATAAGTTGAAAGAACTTGTATAAATAAATTTGTATAAAGTAAGGAGTATAGGTATTTTGAATTGGTTTCCTCTGTTTTTATCATTGTTTAATTTGCACTCTATGCTTTCAGTTTTCATCCGTTTTCTCATCTTATGATTATTAAATTAATAAATCTCGACACATATCCTACAGTATCTTCAATGGATTCTTCACCGTAAAAAAATTATGATCAATTATGTTATCAAATAATGACCAGGATTTTTGATATAATTACATTTATCCTACCACAACATCTTGTTAGGGAACAATAGTAAAAACAAAGGATTCCTACTAAAATGGACTAATATACATTTCTGCATAAATCTATTTATAGAAAATTGGCAAGGGAGGTAATAACAAAACCAACTAGGTCACTCTTTGCTCAATCAATTAAGCATTTCTGGATAAATCTATTTATAGAAAATTGGCAAGGGAGGTAATGACAAAACCAACTAGATCACTCATTGCTCAATCAATTAAGCATTTCTGGATAAATCTATTTATAGAAAATTGGCAAGGGAGGTAATGACAAAACCAACTAGATCACTCATTGCTCAATCAATTAAGCAAACTATGTAGTACCGCATGCTGTGTTCCAGATTGAGTAGGGTATATAAATTATGGTAAATTATTATATTAAATGTTCATGTGATATAATGAAAAACATGCATGTGATATAACTTCATTGCTTAATTAATTAAATTTTATTGTCATAATTTCCAATAAGCATTCTTTGGAAGATTGGTGAGGTTTCAAACAGATTTTTACAGCCACCATAATAAATGTTGATATTTCTTTTTTAATGGAATTAATACAAGTCTCTCTACATATCAAAGAAATAATAATTATTCTAATAACTATGAACACCGCCATTACAAGTTCATTACTTTATATTATGCATTACAATTTGCAAAACCTTCTATTTGAAATAATATTGCTGATGCATGGTCTATAAAAGTAGACATTCGTTTAATCATGTTCCTACATCAAGTATATAATACGGAGTCCTGGACGGGGATATATTAATATTCTGCAAGTTTATAACATCTTTGACTCCTTAAAACACATGAGCCTTCACATTGAATTACAATTGAAATTTTGAGATGTTACTGCAAATTTAATGAACTTCTGACAAAACCTGTGTTTAAAGCGACACTACATCAGTGAAAACACAAATTTCTACAGAATGTATTTTCCTATTATATGGTATAATTTATTTCCAAATATTTGCCTCAAATACTGAGTATTTCAACAAATAAACAAACGTCATATACCAGATTTGTTGACACAACAAAATAATGTAAATAGAGTCGACATTCATGTGTAATACAACTCATATATCCTGAATAACACGATTTATGGTACAGATTTACCGTTATATCTCACATGTGTGCCTATGCATATTTATTTGTAGACTAGTCTCAGTTAATTTATCTTTAAACGACATTATCTCGCATTTAGTACTGACTCCGATGACAAACAAACGTCAATTCAGGAGTGTGGATGATCGTTATAGGAAATCCTACTTTCAATTTTGAAAGTTTATAGACCACAAAAACGCTGTTTATTGATTCAATGTTAGTGTTCGAATGTATTCGGAAGAATTTGTAGTAGGAATGCATTTATATGTGAACAAATGCATTTTATTTGCTTTTTCGTTTTAATGTCGCTTTAATGAACTGGAGATAGAATTTGAAACTTGTGTTTTAGCCTTGTGTGATAACTGAGTATGAGGCATGGTCGGTGATCTCTGAGTATGAGGCATGGTCTGTGATCCCGGAGTATGTGGCATGGTCTGTGATCCCGGAGTATGTAGCATGGTCTGTGATCCCGGAGTATGAGGTAGGTCTGTGATCCCGGAGTATGAGGCATGGTCTGTGATCTCTGAGTATGAGGCATGGTATGTGATCCCTGAGTATGAGGCATGGTCTGTGATCCCTGAGTATGAGGCATGGTTGTGATCCCGGAGTATGAGGCATGGTCTGTGATCTCTGAGTATGAAGCATGGTCTGTGATCCCTGAGTATGAGGCATGGTCTGTGATCCCAGAGTATGAGGTAGGTCTGTGATCCCGGAGTATGAGGCATGGTCTGTGATCTCTGAGTATGAGGTATGGTCTGTGATCCCTGAGTATGTGGCATGGTCTGTGATCCCTGAGTATGAGGTATGCGACCACAACATGGTTTATTCACACACCAGGTGCCATGGATGCGACCACAACATGGTTTATTCACACACTAGGTGCCATGGATGCGACCACAACATGGTTTATTCACACACTAGGTGCCATGGATGCGACCACAACATGGTTTATTCACACACTAGGTGCCATGGATGCGACCACAACATGGTTTATTCACACACTAGGTGCCATGGATGCGACCACAACATGGTTTATTCACACACCAGGTGCCATGGATGCGACCACAACATGGTTTTTCACACACCAGGTGCCATGGATGCGACCACAACATAGTTTATTCACACACCAGGTGCCATGGATGCGACCACAACATGGTTTATTCACACACCAGGTGCCATGGATGCGACCACAACATGGTTTATTCACACACCAGGTGCCATGGATGCGACCACAACATAGTTTATTCACACACCAGGTGCCATGGATGCGACCACAACATGGTTTATTCACACACCAGGTGCCATGGATGCGACCACAACATGGTTTATTCACACACCAGGTGCCATGGATGCGACCACAACATGGTTTATTCACACACCAGGTGCCATGGATGCGACCACAACATGGTTTATTCACACACCAGGTGCCATGGATGCGACCACAACATGGTTTATTCACACATCCTGGGTCGATTTATTTTGTATTGGAACATTTTATGATGGTTTCAAAAGAAAACAACGTATCTGATTATATGACAGTTTATTTCATTTTTGCAAATATACATGTAATAATTTTTCCAAATATTCGAATACTGGAATAGGATATTCGGACGTCTGAGCGAATATTCGAATATTCGTTGCTGTAACTATTTAGAGTACCCGTCTTAAACAAGGGGGATTGATGGAATTGACTGCACCAGCATGCATGCCTACTGAATTGACGGATCTGTAGTCCAGTTGTACCACGCTGGACTGGTAATCCAGGGATCGCCAGTTCGATCCCCCGAGACTCTGGAATGGGTCTCTGTCTGTATCATTGCACTATCCTCCAAAAAATATAAAATTACTAATTTCTTCAGGAGGCGTCGCTCATATGGGCAACCGGTAGCGACGATAAATAAACGTAAAACACACACTGAATTGAAGAGTACAAAAGCAGGAGAATGTTAATGTGTGGTTTTGAAACATGCATCTATAACCTTATCAGCATGCCTGCAGTAGCCATGCTCCATGCAATATACTTCAATAGATTCTACATCACACACTTTAATTTGCATATCTTTTCAAGATTATCAGCCTGTTTAAAGTTATTCCATAGCATGAAATGTAATTGAGGTGATAAGATCTAATCTGGCAGATAATAGTTGGAGAGGACAAGGAAACACACTCAGACAATTAAATATAAAATGCAGGTTGTGATAATCCTCAGTTCATGCACAGGAACTTGAAATATTTTTAATAGAAGGGGGGGGTCCTAGGATAGAGGTACAAAACCTTTGGTGGCTTAGGGATACAATTTCAAGTTCCTGTGGTTCATGTCATATCTCTTGTATCACATCATAGAAGTGAGTATTCTACTGTTCATGTTATATATCTTGTATCACTAGATGTGAGTTCTACTGTTCATGTTATATATCTTGTATCACTAGATGTGAGTTCTACTGTTCATGTTATATATCTTGTATCACTAGATGTGAGTTCTACTGTTCATGTTATATATCTTGTATCACTAGATGTGAGTTCTACTGTTCATGTTATATATCTTGTATCACTAGATGTGAGTTCTACTGTTCATGTTATATATCTTGTATCACTAGATGTGAGTTCTACTGTTCATGTTATATATCTTGTATCACTAGATGTGAGTTCTACTGTTCATGTTATATATCTTGTATCACTAGATGTGAGTTCTACTGTTCATGTTATATATCTTGTATCACTAGATGTGAGTTCTACTGTTCATGTTATATATCTTGTATCACTAGATGTGAGTTCTACTGTTCATGTTATATATCTTGTATCACTAGATGTGAGTTCTACTGTTCATGTTATATATCTTGTATCACTAGATGTGAGTACTCTACTGTTCATGTTATATATATTGTATCACTAGATGTGAGTTCTACTGTTCATGTTATATATCTTGTATCACTAGATGTGAGTACTCTACTGTTCATGTTATATATCTTGTATCACTAGATGTGAGTACTCTACTGTTCATGTTATATATCTTGTATCACTAGATGTGAGTACTCTACTGTTCATGTTATATATCTTGTATCACTAGATGTGAGTACTCTACTGTTCATGTTATATATTTGTATCACTAGATGTGAGTTCTACTGTTCATGTTATATATCTTGTATCACTAGATGTGAGTACTCTACTGTTCATGTTATATATATTGTATCACTAGATGTGAGTACTCTACTGTTCATGTTATATATATTGTATCACTAGATGTGAGTTCTACTGTTCATGTTATATATCTTGTATCACTAGATGTGAGTACTCTACTGTTCATGTTATATATCTTGTATCACTAGATGTGAGTACTCTACTGTTCATGTTATATATCTTGTATCACTAGATGTGAGTACTCTACTGTTCATGTTATATATCTTGTATCACTAGATGTGAGTACTCTACTGTTCATGTTATATATATTGTATCACTAGATGTGAGTTCTACTGTTCATGTTATATATCTTGTATCACTAGATGTGAGTACTCTACTGTTCATGTTATATATATTGTATCACTAGATGTGAGTACTCTACTGTTCATGTTATATATATTGTATCACTAGATGTGAGTACTCTACTGTTCATGTTATATATATTGTATCACTAGATGTGAGTACTCTACTGTTCATGTTATATATATTGTATCACTAGATGTGAGTACTCTACTGTTCATGTTATATATATTGTATCACTAGATGTGAGTTCTACTGTTCATGTTATATATCTTGTATCACTAGATGTGAGTACTCTACTGTTCATGTTATATATCTTGTATCACTAGATGTGAGTACTCTACTGTTCATGTTATATATCTTGTATCACTAGATGTGAGTACTCTACTGTTCATGTTATATATATTGTATCACTAGAAGTGAGTACTCTACTGTTCATGTTATATATCTTGTATCACATCATAGAAGTGAGTACTCTACTGTTCATGTTATATATCTTGTATCACATCATAGAAGTGAGTACTCTACTGTTCATGTTATATATATTGTATCACTAGATGTGAGTACTCTACATACACTCTGCCCAGTATGATCTGTTGTACCTGATTGACTACCTACATACACTCTGCCCAGTATGATCTGTTGTACCTGATATGACTACCTACACACACTCTGTCCAGTATGATCTGTTGTACCTGATTGACTACCTATATACACTCTGCCCAGTATGATCTGTTGTACCTGATTGACTACCTACACACACTCTGCCCAGATGGTCTGTTGTACCTGATTGACTACCTACATACACTCTGCCCAGTATGATCTGTTGTACCTGATTGACTACCTACATACACTCTGCCCAGTATGATCTGTTGTACCTGATTGCCTACCTACATACACTCTGCCCAGTATGATCTGTTGTACCTGATTGACTACCTACACACACTCTGCCCAGTATGATCTGTTGTACCTGATTGACTACCTACATACACTCTGCCCAGTATGATCTGTTGTACCTGATTGACTACCTACACACACTCTGCCCAGATGGTCTGTTGTACCTGATTGACTACCTACATACACTCTGCCCAGTATGATCTGTTGTACCTGATTGACTACCTACACACACTCTGCCCAGATGGTCTGTTGTACCTGATTGACTACCTACATACACTCTGCCTAATATTACTAGTGCGTTACCAGTATGACTTATTGTTGAATTAATATCATACTTTGATAGTTAGTTTAATAATATTTTATTGCTTGTTTATATACAATACAATTACAAATATAAACATGATAAATATATAAGCAAAATGATACAGCTGCAATGCTCTGTTTATACCTGAACACTGTAAGAATAAAATCTAGAAGCAAATGGGTTGGTCAACAAGTTTTACCAACATTAGTGAGTGCCCTCCCCAATCTAGAAGTAAATGGGCTGAGCAACAAGTTTTACCAACATTAGCGAGTGCTCTCCCCAATCTAGAAGCAAATGGGTTGGACAACAAGTTTTACCAACATTAGTGAGTGCCCTCCCCAATCTAGAAGCAAATGGGTTGAGCAACAAGTTTTACCAACATTAGCTAGTGCCCTCCCCAATCTAGAAGCAAATGGGTTGAGCAACAAGTTTTACCAACATTAGCGAGTACCCTCCCCAATCTAGAAGCAAATGGGTTGGGCAACAAGTTTTACCAACATTAGCGAGTGCCCTCCCCAATCTAGAAGCAAATGGGTTGAGCAACAAGTTTTACCAACATTAGCTAGTGCCCTCCCCAATCTAGAAGCAAATGGGTGGGCAACAAGTTTTACCAACATTAACGAGTACCCTCCCCAATCTAGAAGCAAATGGGTGGGCAACAAGTTTTACCAACATTAGCGAGTACCCTCCCCAATCTAGAAGCAAATGGGCTGGGCAACAAGTTTTACCAACATTAGCGAGTACCCTCTCCAATCCAGAAGCAAATGGGTGGGCAACAAGTTTTACCAACATTAGCGAGTGTTCTCCCCAATCTAGAAGTAAATGGGCTGGGCAACAAGTTTTACCAACATTAGTGAGTACCCTCCCCAATCTAGAAGCAAATGGGTTGAGCAACAAGTTTTACCAACATTAGTGAGTAGAAGCAAATGGGCTGGGCAACACGTTTTACCAACATTAGTGAGTAGAAGCAAATGGGCTGGGCAACACGTTTTACCAACATTAGCGAGTACACTCCCCAATCTAGAAGCAAATGGGTTGGGAGTTGTGTCATGATAAGGCTGGTATGTAAGTTGATAAGGCTGGTATGTAAGTTTATTGTGACATATACACCAGTGGATCCCCATCAGCTGTGCTGTAGGAATGATACATGCAGGATGAATCCTCTGTACCTTGTCACAAGTTGTGTATTATAAGGTACTAAGTAAATGAAGTGTTTATTAATGAAAGGCAATGAAATAAAAGCCACCATTAAGATCTGTGATAACCACTTTATGCATTCAGTTCCTGGTGCTAATTGAAATTTATGAGCGGACTAGCAGAAATATGGCCAGTAATGGGTGGACATAGTTTAAACACATTTAACATTAATGTCCACAGATATGATCAATGTTTTCCTAAAAATGTGTGATAAAATGCTGCCCTGTCCAACAATGTTTTCAAAGTCAGTGAAATTAGTTTTGATTTTAGATAGTTAATCTGGAAACAGTGTTTTTCTATTCAGTGTCCGATCACCGTTAAAATTAGCATATTGACACCCTGTCATTTAGACAGTGCTTGTATTTTGTATTTTATTTATATGTACAGGAACGAGTATGTTCATTAAATATACCGAGATTTTAACGCTTGATTATATTGACATTTGGAAAGTAGCAATTGTCAATTTTATTCTTCAATATAATAATATCTTTGAAATGAGCATAAATTTATGACACATTCAATTGGATGGTGCAGATGCTGCCTGAGTGTAGGCGGTTGAAATACCGGTACCCTAAATCATCTGCAGATTGAGTGCACATTGTATCCACTAGTCCAGATCAATTATAGATATACATTATGGTTTCCAATAGAAACCAATTTAACTCTCTGCATGCTTATTGGTCAAAATAATGGTGAATTATGTCATGGAATTTCATGTGTTGTAGTGATACATTTCTAATGAAATTTTCAATGACATATTTTTACACTTTTCAGCTACAAATGAGAAAAACACTAATGAATTGTCACTGCTACAATTATTTGAACTATTTATAGCCTTTAGACAGCATGCACAGAGTTTAGCTTTAGTTTAGTTTATTCAGGATACCTTCAGAAGTATTATACACAGCATGCAAAGAGTGTATAACACTGATACATGGGTCCTTAACCCATTCAACACCAAGTAACTCACATGGACTGGTCCATGATATTCATAAACCAATAAATGAATCAGAAAATCACATTTGGACAAGTTCATTTATCAAAATGGGTAATTATGTCTAAAAATAGTCATATCACTGGCAAAAAGTGCAGATCCTGATGAGACGGCTCGTCACGAGCCGGCTCATCTGGATCTACACTTTTTGTAAGCCTATTTAGAGGTCTGTGGTGTTGAAAGGGTTAATTGTTTATTGTCCCTGGTTACATGCCCGGTGTATAACACTGATACATGGGTCCTTAATTGTTTATTGTCCCTGGTTACATGCCCAGTGTATAACACTGATACATGGGTCCTTAATTGTTTATTGTCCCTGGTTACATGCCCGGTGTATAACACTGATACATGGGTCCTTAATTGTTTATTGTCCCTGGTTACATGCCCAGTGTATAACACTGATACATGGGTCCTTAATTGTTTATTGTCCCTGGTTACATGCCCGGTGTATAACACTGCTACATGGGTCCTTAATTGTTTATTGTCCCTGGTTACATGCCCAGTGTATAACACTGATACATGGGTCCTTAATTGTTTATTGTCCCTGGTTACATGCCCGGTGTATAACACTGATACATGGGTCCTTAATTGTTTATTGTCCCTGGTTACATGCCCAGTGTATAACACTGATAGTCTGATACATGGGTCCCATTGTTTTTGCGATGTATTGCTGTATGCTGGATTTAAGGTAAAGTAAGTTTCCCAGGGCATCTGAGTACAGTGCTGTATAATGTTCTAAGCTGCAAAAATGCAAAGTAAAGTGTTTGTTTATTATAGCCATTTCTGACACCTTATGAACATCAGTACCATCCAAATCCTATCATTGTAAGCTAGGTGCCAGGCTGATCGGTAACCATTATTTAACTAGCTGGCAGCTCACCAACTGGCCATATCGGAATGAAAACCTGACAAACTTCGAACCTGTGACCTCTTGCTCCGTAGAACACATTAACCACAATGCCACGGAGACGGCCTAGTAGTCATTAAACTAGACCTGTCCCGTCCCAAACCTTACTGTTTATATTGTTTAAATAACTTTGAAGTTGTTTGTTAAGAGGTGTCACCGGTTGCATTTTGATTCAGATTCTTTGGTGGTGTTACTCTTTGAAACACATGGGAAATCTTACATGTAGACATGAAAACATACAAAAACTTGACAGCCTCAGAAAATACATGTTTGTCTTTCCCTCTAGGTCTCAATCAATTATTCTGATGATTCTAGGAAAAGGGTTAGTTCTGTGAGAAACTTCTAGTGTATAGAGACACACTTTCCGGGGATAACAAACATGTGTTGCAAGTTGTAATCTGACCATGCAAATGGAAATAACACTTGGGAACACTCTGACATTCTTACAAAGTTAGCATTAGTGCAACTCTTGCTTAGTTCTCAGAAACAAAGTTTGTGGTCTGTGTCTCAGTTCACAGTGAACCAAGAATTGTGGGATTATATCCAGTATCTGATCTATCCTGTGCACTTGTCTGCACCAATCCTAGTCAGTGCACTTTAAATCAAGTTTTCAATTACAGTTCTTACCATAGTCATCTACTTGAGTGGGGGGGGGGGTTTGAATTACAGTTCTTACCACAGTCATCTACTTGAGTGGGGGGGTGTTGAATTACAGTTCTTACCACAGTCATCTACTTGTGGGTGTGTGTGTTGAATTACAGTTCTTACCACAGTCATGTACTCAGGGGGGGATTGTTGAATTACAGTTCTTACCACAGTCATCTACTCAGGGGGGGGGGTGTTGAATTACAGTTCTTACCACAGTCATCTACTCAGGGGGGGATTGTTGAATTACAGTTCTTACCACAGTCATGTACTCAGGGGTGGTGTTGAATTACAGGTCTTACCACATTCATGTACTCAGGGGGATTGTTGAATTACAGTTCTTACCACAGTCATCTACTCGTGGGGGGGGATTGTTGAATTACAGTTCTTACCACAGTCATGTACTCAGGGGGTGTTGAATTACAGGTCTTACCACAGTCATGTACTCAGGGTGGGGTTGCATTACAGTTCTTACCACAGTCATCTACTCAGGGGGGGGTGTTGAATTACAGTTCTTACCACAGTCATCTACTCAGGAGATTGTTGAATTACAGTTCTTACCACAGTCATGTACTCAGGGGGGGTTTGAATTACAGGTCTTACCACAGTCATGTACTCAGGGGGGATTGTTGAATTACAGTTCTTACCACAGTCATCTACTCATGGGGGGTGTTGAATTACAGTTCTTACCACAGTCATCTACTCTGGGGGGGATTGTTGAATTACAGTTCTTACCACAGTCATGTACTCAGGGGGGGGTGTTGAATTACAGTTCTTACCACAGTCATGTACTCAGGGGGGGATTGTTGAATTACAGTTCTTACCACAGTCATGTACTCAGGGGGGGATTGTTGAATTACAGTTCTTACCACAGTCATCTACTCAGGGGGGATTGTTGAATTACAGTTCTTACCACAGTCATCTACTCAGGGGGGGTTGTTGAATTACAGTTCTTACCACAGTCATCTACTCAGGGGGGATTGTTGAATTACGGTTCTTACCACAGTCATCTACTCAGGGGGGTGTTGAATTACAGTTCTTACCACAGTCATCTACTCAGGGGGGGATTGTTGAATTACAGTTCTTACCACAGTCATGTACTCAGGGGGGGATTGTTGTTGAATTACAGTTCTTACCACAGTCATCTACTCAGGGGGGATTGTTGAATTACAGTTCTTACCACAGTCATCTACTCAGGGGGGATTGTTGAATTACAGTTCTTACCACAGTCATGTACTCAGGGGGGTTGTTGAATTACGGTTCTTACAGGTCTTACCACAGTCATGTACTCAGGGGGGTGTTGCATTACAGTTCTTACCACAGTCATCTACTCAGGGGGGTGTTGAATTACAGTTCTTACCACAGTCATCTACTCAGGGGGGTGTTGAATTACAGTTCTTACCACAGTCATCTACTCAGGGGGGGATTGTTGAATTACAGTTCTTACCACAGTCATCTACTCAGGGGGATTGTTGAATTACAGTTCTTACCACAGTCATGTACTCAGGGGGTGTTGAATTACAGTCTTACCACAGTCATGTACCACAGTCATGTACTCAGGGGGGGTGTTGCATTGTTCTTACCACTCAGGGGGGGATTGTTGAATTACAGTTCTTACCACAGTCAGGGGGGATTGTTGAATTACAGTTCTTACCACAGTCATCTACTCAGGGGGGGATTGTTGAATTACAGTTCTTACCACAGTCATCTACTCAGGGGGGATTGTTGAATTACAGTTCTTACCACAGTCATCTACTCAGTAATTACAGTTCTTACCACAGTCATCTACTCAGGGGGGGTACAGTTCTTACCACAGTCATCTACTCAGTACTCAGGGGGGATTGTTGAATTACAGTTCTTACCACAGTCATCTACTCAGGGGGGATTGTTGAATTACAGTTCTTACCACAGTCATCTACTCAGGGGGGATTGTTGAATTACAGTTCTTACCACAGTCATGTACTACTCAGGGGGGGGTTGTTGAATTACAGTTCTTACCACAGTCATCTACTCAGGGGGGGTTGAATTACAGTTCTTACCACCACAGTCATCTACTCAGGGGGGGATTGTTGAATTACAGTTCTTACCACAGTCATCTACTCTTACCACAGTGGGGGATTGTTGAATTACAGTTCTTACCACAGTCATCTACTCAGGGGGGTTGTTGAATTACAGTTCTTACCACAGTCATGTACTCACTCTTACCACAGTCATGGGGGGATGTTGAATTACAGTTCTTACCACAGTCAGTTCTTACCACAGTCATCTACTCAGGGGGGGGGTTGTTGAATTACAGTTCTTACCACAGTCATCTACTCAGGGGGGATTGTTGAATTACAGTTCTTACCACAGTCATGTACTCAGGGGGGATTGGTGTTGAATTACAGGTCTTACCACAGTCATGTACTCAGGGGGGGATTGTTGAATTACAGTTCTTACCACAGTCATCTACTCAGGGGGGGATTGTTGAATTACAGTTCTTACCACAGTCATGTACTTAGGGGGGTGTTGAATTACAGTTCTTACCACAGTCATCTACTCACAGTTCTTACCACAGTCATGTACTCAGGGGGGGTGTTGCATTCTTACCACAGTTCTTACAGTTCTTACCACAGTCATCTACTCAGGGGGGTGTTGAATTACAGTTCTTACCACAGTTCATGTACTCAGGGGGGGTGTTGCATTACAGTTCTTACCACAGTCATCTACTCAGGGGGGTTGTTGAATTACAGTTCTTACCACAGTCATCTACTCAGGGGGGATTGTTGAATTACAGTTCTTACCACAGTCATGTACTCAGGGGGGTGTGTTGAATTACAGTCTTACCACAGTCATGTACTCAGGGGGATTGTTGAATTACAGTTCTTACCACAGTCATCTACTCAGGGGGGATTGTTGAATTACAGTTCTTACCACAGTCATGTACTCAGGGGGGGGTGTTGAATTACAGGTCTTACCACAGTCATGTACTCAGGGGGGTGTTGCATTACAGTTCTTACCACAGTCATCTACTCAGGGGGGGTTGAATTACAGTTCTTACCACAGTCATCTACTCAGGGGGGTGTTGAATTACAGTTCTTACCACAGTCATGTACTCAGGGGGGGGTGTTGAATTACAGTTCTTACCACAGTCATCTACTCTGGGGGGATTGTTGAATTACAGTTCTTACCACAGTCATGTACTCAGGGGGGTGTTGAATTACAGTTCTTACCACAGTCATGTACTCAGGGGGGATTGTTGAATTACAGTTCTTACCACAGTCATGTACTCAGGGGGGGGTTGTTGAATTACAGTTCTTACCACAGTCATCTACTCAGGGGGTTGAATTACAGTTCTTACCACAGTCATGTACTCAGGGGGGTGTTGACTTACAGTTCTTACCACAGTCATCTCAGGGGGGATTGTTGAATTACAGTTCTTACCACAGTCATCTACTCAGGGGGGGATTGTTGAATTACAGTTCTTACCACAGTCATCTCACTCACCACAGTCATCTACTCAGGGGGGTGTTGAATTACAGTTCTTACCACAGTCATCTACTCTACAGTTCTTACCACAGTCATGTACTCAGGGGGGTTGAATTACAGTTCTTACCACAGTCATGAATTACAGTTCTTACCACAGTCATCTTCAGGGGGGATTGTTCTTACCACAGTCATCTACTCAGGGGGATAATTACAGTTCTTACCACAGTCATGTTGAATTACAGTTCTTACCACAGTCATGGGGGGGGTGTTGAACGTTACCACAGGGGGGGGATCAGTTACCACAGTCATGTACAGTTCTTACCACAGGGGGGGACAGTTCTTACCACAGTCATGTACTCAGGGGGACTTACAGTCTTACCACAGTCATCTCAGGGGGGGGGTGGCAGTTCTTATTCTACACTTACCACAGTCATCTACTCAGGGGGGGGTTGAATTACAGTTCTTACCACAGTCATGTACAGTCAGGTACTCAGGGGGGTTGAATTACATTCTACACTTACCACAGTCATCTACTCAGGGGGGGGTGTGAATTACAGTTCTTACCACAGTCATCTACTCAGGGGGGATTGTTGAATTACAGTTCTTACCACAGTCATGTACAATGGGGGATTTTGTCATGTATACAGTTCTTAGTCATCTACTCAGGGGGGATTGTTGAATTACAGTTCTTACCACAGTCATCTCAGGGGGTGTTGAATTACTCTTACCACAGGGGGGATTACAGTTCTTACCACAGTCATCTACTCACAGTTCTCATACCACAGTCATCTACTCAGGGGGGGATTGTTGAATTACAGTTCTTACCACAGTCATGTACTCAGGGGGGGATTGTTGATTACAGTTCTTACCACAGTCTCTACTCAGGATGTTACCACAGTCATCTACTCAGTTCTTACCACAGTCATCTACTCACACTAGTTGTTGAATTACAGTTCTTACCACAGTCATGTACTCAGTTAATTACAGTTCTTACCACAGTCATCTACTCAGGGGGGGGGATTGTTGAATTACAGTTCTTACCACAGTCATCTACTCGTGGGGGGGATGGGGGGTATTGTTGAGTTACAGTTCTTATCACATCTACTCCGGGGGGGGGGGTATTGTACTGGTATATATGATGGTTTTGGTATTGCAGGTATTATGATGGTTTTGTTTTGGTATTGCAGGTACAATGATGGTTTTGTTTTGGTATTGCAGGTATGATGATGGCTTGCTGGAGGTGTTTGCACTCTACTCATCATTCCATATTGCCCAGTTGCAGGTTGGCATGGCGTCACCCATCACTCTTGGACAAGCTAGGAATGTTAAGGTAGGAACACACTAGAGAGAAGCCAAACATTGTTAAGGTTAAGAATTATTAGGACATTTTATCACAAATTTACATAATAGTTATTAGAAATGTCACTTGTCATTTGAAATTAATATTAATGTCAGCGTGTTTTATTTATAGATAACCTTGAGTGGCAGTAATGCACCAATGCAGTGCGATGGGGAACCATGGGAACAGCATCCAGCTGAGATAATCATTAGATACCACAAGAAAGCAACTGTGTTGGCAAGGACCCCACAAGATCTTTGAAGGTCAAAGATCACAAACACAATAATAAGCAGTAGATACTAAATACAACAGGGAGACAAAATGGTTGCCAAGGACCCCACAAGATCTTTGAAGGTCAAAGGTCACAAAAAACAAAATGATATTAGATACGAAAGGCAAGCAACTAGGCTAACCATAACTGTATAACTAATGTAACCAATATAACTCTAGATCTTTGGAGGTCAAAGGTCACAAACACAATAATAAGCAGTAGATATTAAATACAACAGGGAGACAAAATGGTTGCCAAGGACTCCACAATGTCTTTGAAGGTCAAAAAGACTATAAATGATAAACATTAGATACTAATTACGATAGAAAACAGTATTTTCCGCATTGACCAACCAATCACCCTCCCACCATCGCACATATCCATGACAGTTGAAAGTCACTAAAGGTCAAAGATCACACACCCAAATAGAAATATCACCGTTTGCTAGGACAGTGCAAGATCATTGAAGGTCATAAAACATAACATTGGAAGACAACAGCGTTGATCAGTATTTCTTGAGACCTTTGAACGGCACAATGAAGAAAGCAAACGTTATGTTATAGGACATCAAGGACTCTACGAGATCTTTGAGGATCAGGAAACGTGCATTTACTTTTTATGTACAGTCTGCATCCGTTACGTCGAATTCCGTCGGACCGAACAAAATATTTCGACATAACTGAAGTTTGACTTAACGAAATTCGATATAAATGGAACCAGTTATATAGTGTCTGAAACGGAACTTTGATCCGCCTTCGAGATAACCGGAGAATACGACATAACCGACTTTTGACATAACGGATGTAGACTGTATGTGGTAGGAAAGCAACACTATGTAGCTCTGCCACGTTTACCGATTTTTGTAAATGTGTACACGATGTTTAATGCATGTCATGGCTCCGAGTTGTTTCAACATGTGCATTGCACAGTGGAAGTGGTCTTGCATAGCTAGTATCAGTTGGTATATAAAGCTATTTACTTGTTCTACTGTATGCTATACACAAAGTATATCAACCTTGTATATAATTGTAGGAGTGCTATTTTGCTATCTCAGCACGAGTTCGAACCAATCCAGGGCTTAAAGCTTCAATATTATGAATTAAGGTTGCGTACACAGTTACTCAATGACTAAGCATGTATTACCATTACACGACACAGCTTGGTTTACACGTGTAAACGTGGACGCCTTATTCACATGCTCACACAGGTCAAAGGTCAAATGAATAAAGATAAACATTAGCTTGCAGACTTTCAATATACAAATATATGGCAGTTAGATGTCAATATACAAATATATGGCGTCCGCCTCCGTGGTCGAGTGGTTAAGGTCGCTGACTTGCATACCACTGTAACCTATCATCACTGATGGTCACGGGTTCGAGCCCCGCTCAGGCCGTGTCTCATTTATATGAAAAAGTTGGCAGTTTCTTACGGAGGTTGGTGCACCCAAGTACTGGTTAACCGCTGGAGCCTGCCCAGGAAAGGTGTTGTTAGGTAAACTGCCCGCCGGCGATATAGCCCAAAATGGTGCTGATGCAGGCGTAAAACCCGAAATATAACATAACATAGCAAATATATGGCAGTTAGATGTTATACAAAATGGCAGCAAGGTCACAAGGGAAATTGGTGAAGTCACATCTAGTTGTTTATATGATGGTGTTACATCAGCTATTATTTTTACAGTAGACCATTATAAATCTAATACTAGTTTGTTATCCAGGTTGTGAATGTTTTAAATGACCTCATTGTGTTAATTCTCATCAATCTTGGATTCGCATCAGCTTCTTGAATTACTCATCTTGGTCCTTGGTTGTTAGCATGTACCTTTTTTATTCTTCTCACTCTCAATATTAATCGACTGGTCTTCGACCGTTTTCAGAATTTTGGGTCTTGACAAAGACTCTTCTTTTCCTTTCGATAATCGGCAACTTCAGTGACAAAACTAGGCTAATGTTTCTCACTCTCCACTCATTCCATTGTCCAGGTGAGAAGCTAAAATAGGGCTATGCTTACCGTAGCTGCAGGAATTTGTGAAGGTGGCATTACTGCTGTTGGTACTTTAGACTGAGTCGTGTCCTATATGGAGTTGAGAGTCATGTCCTAGATGGAGTAGAGAGTTGTGTCCTAGATGGAGTTGAGAGTTGTGTCCTAGATGGAGTAGAGTCATGTCCTAGATGGAGTAGAGAGTCATGTCCTAGATGGAGTAGAGAGTCATGTCCTAGATGGAGTAGAGTCATGTCCTAGATAGAGTTGAGAGTCATGTCCTAGATGGAGTCGAGAGTTGTGTCCTAGATAGAGTTGAGAGTCATGTCCTAGACAGATGTCACACGTTTCTATTGCCAGTGGATGTCACATACGGATGTTGCAAAAACACCATGTCATTTATGCATATATTTTGTCATATATATAATATATATATTAGGATATTACTTGTACATCATACCTACCCCCTGCATATAAATGCTATCACACCTATTTGTATACATATTATTTATGCATATCTGCCCGAGACATGTGCTAGATTTATCACAAACATATTTAATGTGAATATTAACCCTTAATATGCTGATTAAATTGGAAGGAAAGTGCAAACAACATAGATCCAGATCAGCTGTTACGCAACGCCACGTCTGATCAGGATCTATGTTATTTACTATTCAGATAAATGCTTTAGCTCCACTATCCGAATAGCAAACAGCATAGAATCTGATTTTGCTCTATGCTGTTTGCAAAAACGAATATACTCGTTTCCAACACAGTAAGGGTTAATAAAGAAGATGATGTAATAGTTTAAGTGATTAATCTCCGATGTTTATTATCCGGGGACTGTGAACCATCGGTGTTTAAGTCCCGGGATAACGAACTATTGATGTCCGCGAATCTTCAAAGTTTATGTCCAGGGACGGGACCAGTTGTGGATATGTTAGACATATCAAAATGTTTTTATACAATGATGTTGCTATTGCCGGTGTCACATGAGATTTTCACCCGCGCGATATTTTCACCCGTGGGTGAAAAAAATGCCATGAGATTTTCACCACCTCACCCGCCCCCCAATATTTTAACCCTAACCCTAACCAGTTTCATAGGGGGGGGGGTGAAAATCTCATGGCATTTTTTTCACCCACTGGTGAAAATGTCGCGCGATATTTTCACCCGTGGGTGAAAAAATAGGCGGGTGAAAATATCATATGACACCAGCATATGATAGAATAAATGGAACTTTTTATAGTACTATCTTTTTGTACCATTATATCTCCATGTAAATGGGGGGATATATTGTTTTTGCCGTCTGTCCGTCCGTACGTCCATCTGTCCTCTTTAGCGCTCTTCATCTCCATAACCCGTTGTTGGATTTTCACCAATCTTGACAGGAAGCATCAGTATGATGACTAGTTGTGCAAACAGGGCATATTCTAACCCTGTTTGAACATGTTTATAACACAAAGCTTGTCCATGCTTCATCTCCAAACCCTCATAGTACTACCTATGACATTATGTTGCTATGGCTTCATACAGTGCATTCCTTTATTACTCCACTGAAGCAACAGTGGGTGGGGAGTCATACCTTTAAAAAAAACAAATAATTCTAATTTAGTTGTAGTTATTCCATTTTGGAATAGGACACCCTGTCTTCTTCCTCTAATTAAATTACTTACCTCAAATTCATGGTTTCTATTTATGTTTTGGAAAATCTTGACATACGGTAATATAAATCAAGTGGTGTTTATAAAAATCATGTCATGTTTATAAAAATCATGTCGTGTTTATAAAAACTATGTGATGTTTATGAATATCATATCGTGTTCTGGAGTCAGGTGGTGTCTATAAAAGTTATGGTGTGTTTATATGTGCCATGCAGTGTTTATAAATGACATGTGGTGTTTATATATGCCATGCAGTGTTTATAAATGACATGTGGTGTTTATATGTGCCATGCAGTGTTTATAAATGCCATGTGGTGTTTATAAATGTCATGTGGTGTTTATATGTGCCATGCAGTGTTTATAAATGACATGTGGTGTTTATATATGCCATGCAGTGTTTCTAAATGCCATGTGGTGTTTATATATGCCATGCAGTGTTTATAAATGACATGTGGTGTTTATATATGCCATGCAGTGTTTATAAATGTATAAATGTCATGTGGTGTTTATATATGCCATGCAGTGTTTATAAATGCCATGTGGTGTTTATATATGCCATGCAGTGTTTATAAATGTCATGTGGTGTTTATATATGCCATGGAGTGTTTAATAAATGCCATGTGGTGTTTATATATGCCATGCAGTGTTTATAAATGTCATGTGGTGTTTATATATGCCATGCAGTGTTTATAAATGCCATGTGGTGTTTATATATGCCATGCAGTATTTATAAATGTCATGTGGTGTTTATATATGCCATGCAGTGTTTATAAATGCCATGTGTTGTTTATATATGCCATGCAGTGTTTATAAATATCATGTGGTGTTTATATATGCCATGCAGTGTTTCTAAATGCCATGTGGTGTTTATATGTGCCATGCAGTGTTTATAAATGCCATGTGGTGTTTATATATGCCATGCAGTGTTTATAAATGCGATGTGGTGTTTATATATGCCATGCAGTGTTTATAAATGACATGTGGTGTTTATATATGCCATGCAGTGTTTATAAATGTCATGTGGTGTTTATATAAGCCATGCAGTGTTTATAAATGCCATGTGGTGTTTATATATGCCATGCAGTGTTTATAAATGTCATGTGGTGTTTATATATGCCATGCAGTGTTTATAAATGTCATGTTGTGTTTATATATGCCATGGAGTGTTTATAAATGTCATGTGGTGTTTATATATGCCATGCAGTGTTTATAAATGTCATGTGGTGTTTATATATGCCATGCAGTGTTTATAAATGCCATGTGGTGTTTATATATGCCATGCAGTGTTTATAAATGTCATGTGGTGTTTATATATGCCATGCAGTGTTTATAAATGACATGTGGTGTTTATATATGCCATGCAGTGTTTATGAATGTCATGTGGTGTTTATATATGCCATGCAGTGTTTATGAATGTCATGTGGTGTTTATATATGCCATGCAGTGTTTATAAATGTCATGTGGTGTTTATAAATGACATGTGGAGTTTATAAATGACATGTGGTGTTTATATATGCCATGCAGTGTTTATAAATGTCATGTGGTGTTTATATATGCCATGCAGTGTTTATAAATGCCATGCAGTGTTTATAAATGTCATGTGGTGTTTATAAATGACATGTGGAGTTTATGAATGTCATGTGGTGTTTATATTTGCCATGCAGTGTTTATAATTGTCATGTGGTGTTTATGAATGACATGTGGAGTTTATGAATGTCATGTGGTGTTTATGAAAAGTAATGTTGTGTTTATAAAGATTGTGTGACAGTTTATAAAATTCATGTGGTGTTAATTTTTAATATTGAATGGTTTAATAGAAGTGTTGTGATGTTTATATACACCATGTGGTGTTTATATACATCATGTGGTGTTTATATACATCATGTGGTGTTTATATACATCATGTGGTGTTTATATACATCATGTGGTGTTTATATAAATCATGTTATGTTTATTAAAGTCATGTGGTGTTTATGAAAGTCATGTTGTGTTTATAAATGGCATGTGATGTTTATAAATG
This sequence comes from Archivesica marissinica, assembly GCA_014843695.1. Classification (NCBI taxonomy): domain Eukaryota; kingdom Metazoa; phylum Mollusca; class Bivalvia; order Venerida; family Vesicomyidae; genus Archivesica; species Archivesica marissinica. Next base: position 35,783,901 of record CM026390.1, on the reverse strand, counting down.
TCATGTGGTGTAGATTAGTTTAGTAATATGTTATTGCATAATTATGTTGATATAGACACAAATCAAATCTAATTTAACACAAGCGTATATATATACAATTATTATGTATGTATGTATGTATGTATGTTCCATTAATGTCAAACCCCTTGCGGGAACATAGACATGTTTTTCCTGGGCAGGCTTAGACGACTTCAGTGGTTAACCAGTACTAAGCAATGTGTGTGAGGTGCCTTGCTCAATGACACTACATACGTTGCCTGACCGAGTATTGAACCCGAGACCGTTTGATTCCAAATCCGACGCTCTACCACTGGATCACGGACGCCACACAATTATGTAGCATAGACAAAAGATATATCAATTCTTCGTCCCATTGCCGACTATTTCTTATAGAGAGCAAGTCTCTGTGAAACCCTCATTTTAATTCTGTAGAACCTACATTCGAATAAATAAATGACTGTAAAATCTCTAAAATCGAATGTTGATCCCCCATCAAACCATTATATTATACATGTTACTGTGGATCCCCCAAATAGAGATTACCTGTCAACAAACACCACTTTGTCATTTACAGACAGGTTGCAATGTATTTGTTGTATCATTAACACTGTATTTTATTATTGATTTCTTTGCTTACTGCGAAAGCAGATGATGTTTGTTGTTAGTTTATACAAATTTATTTTAGCTCGATTGCGAAACAAGTTCTTATAACTTATATTAATCAATCACTCTCGAGACCTCATTCCTAGTGTAATCCATCGCCATGAGGGAGAGAGAAGAGGCATGTGGAATTTAAATGCCTTGCCTAAGGGCACAATCGTAGCGGCTCCAGCGGGGCTCGAACTCCGGGCCTTTCGCACATGAAGCGCACGCGCTACCACTGAGCTTCACGACTTCCACATAATTAACTGACAGTATAACAAACACACTTTGTTTGAAGTATGTGAACGTTCCTAACAGAGCATTCACAAAGTATGGTGACAAATAATTTCAATTCTGTAAATGACTTTCCCTCCCAATACTTGTTTATATCTCTTTGATCCCCAGTTTTCCTTAATAGGGGGAGCATGCCAATAGAATCCCACTGGGGCATTACCTCAATCAGTGCTTGAACACTATTTATCCCCAACCCTTGATGTTGAAATACAATACTACTACTATAGTACTCTCTGACAGTTAATCACCAGCACATTAGCGTTTCCACTATAATTAGCTCTTTTTCACTCTTATTGACACATACTTCATTGTTGACACATTGTCAAGGAAACACACTGTGTTGTGGGTTCATCTTCTGATCTCTTATCTAATGTTGTTTTTTGTCAATTGAGATTTGTGTGTATACTGTGTTAGCCGGTTTTATAGAAGATTATTTATCCAGTGTTTTTTTATAAAAAAAAACTCATTCCATAATTATGTACTGTCATTGTTTGTTTCACAGATAAACAAAGTTTGCTGTGTGTGTGTGTTTTACGTTTTATTTATCGTTGCTACCGGTTGCCTATATGATAGATTAATCATTTTAGATTTTTGGAAGATAGTGCAATGATACAGGCCGAGACCCATTCCAGAGTCTCCTCTGGTTCTTTTACGTGCACGGTGTAAAGCACCGACATGAGACCTCGGTTTAAAGTCCCATCTGAAAGACTGTTTATTTTATTATGGTCAGACGGGGGATCGAACTTGCAATCCCTGGATTGCCATGTGTTAACCACTGGACTACGTATCCGTCTGATGGGGGATCGAACCTGCGATCCCTGGATTGCCATGTGTTAACCACTGGACTACGTATCCGTCTGTTGGTGGATCGAACCTGCGATCCCTGGATTGCCATGTGTTAACCACAGGACTATGTATCCGTCTGATGGGGGATCGAACCTGCGATCCATGGATTCCCATGTGTTAACCACTGGACTACGTGTGTGTGTGTGTGTGTGTGTGTGTGTGTGTGTGTGTGTGTGTGTGTGTGTGTGTGTGTGTTGTGTGTGTGTGTGTGTGTGTGTGTGTGTGTGTGTGTGTGTGTGTGTGTGTGTGTGTGTGTGTGTGTGTGGTGTGTGTGTGTGTGTGTGTGTGTGTGTGTGTGTGTGTGTGTGTGTGTGTGTGTGTGTGTGTGTGTGTGTGTGTGTGTGTGTGTGTGTGTGTGTGTGTGTGTGTGTGTGTGTGTGGTGTGTGTGTGTGTGTGTGTGTGGGTGTGTGTGTGTGTGTGTGTGTGTGTGTGTGTGTGGTGTGTGTGTGTGTGTGTGTGTGTGTGTGTGTGTGTGTGTGTGTGTGTGTGTGTGTGTGTGTGTGTGTGTGTGGTGTGTGTGTGTGTGGTGTGTGTGTGTGTGTGTGTGTGTGTGTGTGTGTGTGTGTGTGTGTGTGTGTGTGTGTGTGTGGTGTGTGTGTGTGTGTGTGTGTGTGTGTGTGTGTGTGTGTGTGTGTGTGTGTGTGTGTGTGTGTGTGTGTGTGTGTGTGTGTGTGTGTGGTGTGTGTGTGTGTGTGTGTGTGTGTGTGTGTGTGTGTGTGTGTGTGTGTGTGTGTGTGTGTGTGTGTGTGTGTGTGTGTGTGTGTGTGTGTGTGTGTGTGTGTGTGTGTGTGTGTGTGTGTGTGTGTGTGTGTGTGTGTGTGTGTGTGTGTGTGTGTGTGTGTGTGTGTGTGTGTGTGTGTGTGTGTGTGTGTGTGTGTGTGTGTGTGTGTGTGTGTGGTGTGTGTGTGTGTGTGTGTGTGTGTGTGTGTGTGTGTGTGTGTGTTGTGTGTGTGTGTGTGTGTGTGTGTGTGTGTGTGTGTGTGTGTGTGTGTGTGTGTGTGTGTGTGTGTGTGTGTGTGTGTGTGTGTGTGTGTGTGTGTGTGTGGGTGTGTGTGTGTGTGTGTGTGTGTGTGTGTGTGTGTGTGTGTGTGTGTGTGTGTGTGTGTGTGTGTGTGTGTGTGTGTGTGTGAGTTTATATATATGTGTAATACTGTACTGTATATATGTGGGACCAAAGGATTGTGAATTATGATTTTCAATTATGCAGGTTATAATGAAACCAGTTAGATTGTACTTCTTTTGCCCATATATTTTTCTCCAACTGTTGTTTGCAGAGGAAGACACCGGGTGCCACTCCCCCAAATAGTATTTCAGGCACGATGGGGTACCCAGGTAGGACCATTGACCTTCTGCATACCAGCTTGATCACTTCATCGCTTGAAAGTATTTGACACCCCTGGTGTGATTAAAACGTACAGCATTTAGGGGGAAGAGATTTGAAATGAACTACCATAGCCACTTGGTCACGGCGCGCCCCATGTGAAAATGTATTTGTAGTGCTGCCATAATTTACATTGTTGCAAAATCTTAAATTTTCAAAATGCTGTTGATATATAGCATTTTAATATGTTGAAGTCACTCACTATTGTTGATAATACCTGGTCAGCTACTGTAACATTGAATCTTAATCACTCCACTCCACTTCTTCATGTTTTAAATCAAAATATAAAAAGTCCCACTTTGACACACAATTTGAGTTTGTGAAATGGTTCACATGTATAGATTTGTATAAACTTGTATAACTTCCACACATGTATAGATTTGTATAACTCTCCACACATGTATAGATTTGTATAAACTTGTATAACTTCCACACATGTATAGATTTGCATAAACTTGTATAATTCTCTACACATGTATAGATTTGTATAAACTTGTATAATTCTCTACACATGTATAGATTTGTATAAACTTGTATAATTCTCTACACATATATAGATTTGTATAAACTTGTATAATTCTCTACACATGTATTGGTTTGTATAAACTTGTATAACTTCCACACATGTATAGATTTGTATAACTTCCACACATGTATAGATTTGTATAACTCTCCACACATGTATAGATTTGTATAGACTTGTATAACTTCCACACATGTATAGATTTGAATACACTTGTATAGTTCTCTACACATGTATATATTTGAATACACTTGTATAATTCTCTACACATGTATAGATTTGTATAAACTTGTATAATTCTCCACACATGTATAGATTTGTATAACTCTCCACACATGTATAGATTTGTATAAACTTGTATAATTCTCCACACATGTATAGATTTGTATAACTCTCCACACATGTATAGATTTGTATAACTCTCCACACATGTATAGATTTGTATAAACTTGTATAATTCTCTACACATGTATATATTTGAATAAACTTGTATAATTCTCTACACATGTATAGATTTGTATAAACTTGTATAACTCTCCACACATGTATAGATTTGTATAAACTTGTATAATTCTCCACACATGTATAGATTTGTATAACTCTCCACACATGTATAGATTTGTATAAACTTGTATAACTTCCACACATGTATAGATGTGTATAAACTTGTATAATTCTCCACACATGTATAGATTTGTATAAACTTGTATAATTCTCTACACATGTATAGATTTGTATAAACTTGTATAATTCTCTACACATGTATAGATTTGTATAAACTTGTATAATTCTCTACACATGTATAGATTTGTATAAACTTGTATAATTGTATATTTGTATAAACTTGTATAATTCTCTACACATGTATAGATTTGTATAACTCTCCACACATATATAGATTTGATAAAAACCAACAAAAAACTGTATAATTCTCTACACATGTATAGATTTGTATAACTTGTATAATTCTCTACACATGTATAGATTTGTATAAACTTGTATAATTCTCTACACATGTATAGATTTGTATAAACTGTATAATTCTCTACACATGTATAGATTTGTATAAACTTGTAAATTCTCTACACATGAAAAAAAAACCCACATGTAGATTTGTATAAACTTGTATAATTCTCTACACATGTATAGATTTATAAACTTGTATAATTCTCTACACATGTATAGATTTGTATAAACTTGTATAATCCACACAAAAAAACTCTACACATGTATAACAGTATGTATAATCTCTACACATGTATAGTATAATTCTCTACACATGTATAGAGTATAATCTCTACACATGTATAACAGTTTGTATAATGCTCTACACATGTATAGACAGTATTGTATAATCTCTACACATGTATAACAGTATGTATAATCCTCACATGTATAACCCACAAAACAAACCCACAAAACAAAAACCACACAAAACAAAAACCAACAAAACAAAAACCACCAAGTATAAACTTGTATAATTCTCTACACATGTGTAGATTTGTATAACTGTATAATTCTCTACACATGTATAGATTGTATAAACTTGTATAATTCTCTACACATGTATAGATTTGTATAAACTTGTATAATTCTCTACACATGTATAGATTTGTATAAATTGTATAATTCTCTAACATGTATAGATTTGTATAAACTTGTATAATGCTCTACACATGTATAGATTGAAACCACCATTAAAAAAACAACAAAAAAAAAAAACAAAAAAAAAACCACCAAAAAAAACAACCAAAAAACAAAACCCCACAAAACAAACACCCACACAAAAAACACAACAAAAACCCAACCAAAACAAAACCACAAAAACAAAACAAAAATTCTCTACACATGTATAGACATTATTGTATAATTCTCTACACATGTATATACAGTATGGTATAATGCTCTACACATGTACTCTACACATGTATATACAGTATGGTATAATGCTCTACACATGTATAGACAGTATTGTATAATTCTCTACACATGTATATACAGTATTGTATAATGCTCTACACATGTATAGACAGTATTGTATAATTCTCTACACATGTATATACAGTATGGTATAATGCTCTACACATGTATAGACAGTATTGTATAATTCTCTACACATGTATATACAGTATTGTATAATGCTCTACACATGTATAGACAGTATTGTATAATTCTCTACACATGTATATACAGTATGGTATAATGCTCTACACATGTATAGACAGTATTGTATAATTCTCTACACATGTATATACAGTATTGTATAATGCTCTACACATGTATATACAGTATTGTATAATTCTCTACACATGTATAGACAGTATTGTATAATTCTCTACACATGTATATACAGTATGGTATAATTCTCTACACATGTATAGATTTGTAAAACTTGTAAATTCTCTACACATGTGTAGATTTGTATAAACTTGTATAATTCTCTACACATGTATAGATTTGTATAACTTGTATAATTCTCTACACAACACAAAAAAACACAAACCACACAAAAAAAACAAACCCACACAAAAAAACCCCACACAAAAAAAACAAACCCACACATGTATAATTGTATAACTCTCCACACATGTATAGATTTGTATAACTCTCCACACATTATAATTGTATAAACTTGTATAATCTCTACACATGTATATATTTGAATAAACTTGTATAATTCTCTACACATGTATAGATTTGTATAACTTGTATAATCTCCACACATGTATAGATTTGTATAAACTTGTATAATCTCCACACATGTATAGATTTGTATAAACTTGTATAACTCCACACATGTATAGATTGTATAAACTTGTATAATCTCCACACATGTATAGATTTGTATAAACTGTATAATTCTCTACACATGTATAGATTGTATAACTTGTATAATTCTCTACACATGTATAGATTTGTATAAACTTGTATAATTCTCTACACATGTATAGAAAAACAAAACAAACCACACAAAAAACAAAAACCACACAAAAATTGTATAATTCTCTACACATGTATATACAGTATTGTATAATTCTCTACACATGTATAGATTGTAAAACTTGTATAATTCTCTACACATGTATAGATTGTAAAACTTGTATAATTCTCTACACATGTATAGATTTGTAAAACAAACCACACAAAATTGTATAATTCTCTACACATGTATAGACATTATTGTATAATTCACACAAAAAAACTCTACACATGTATAGACAGTATTGTATAATTCTCTACACATGATATACAGAATGTATAATCTCTACACATGTATAGACAGTATTGTATAATTCTCTACACATGTATATATTGTATAAACTGTATAATTCTCTACACATGTATAGACATATTGTATAATTCTCTACACAGTATAATATGTATAATCTCTACACATGTATAACAGTATGTATAATTCTCTACACATGTATAAATAATTATAAACATGTATAACTGTATAATCTCTACACATGTATAGATTTGTATAAACTTGTATAATTCTCTACACATGTTAGATTTGTATAAAACTGTATAATTCTCTACACTGTATAGTTGTATAAACTTGTATAATTCTCTACACATGTATAGATTTGTATAAACTTGTATAATTCTCTACACATGTATAGATTTTATAAATTGTATAATTCTCTACACATGTATAGATTTGTATAAACTTGTATAATGCTCTACACATGTATATACAGTATTGTATAATTCTCTACACATGTATATACAGTATTGTATAATGCTCTACACATGTATAGACAGTCTTGTATAATGCTCTACACATGTATAGACAGTCTTGTATAATGCTCTACTCATGTATAGATAGTATTGTATAATTCTCTACACATGTATATACAGTATTGTATAATGCTCTACACATGTATAGACAGTATGGTATAATTCTCTACACATGTATATACAGTATTGTATAATTCTCTACACATGTATAGACAGTATTGTATAATTCTCTACACATGTATATACAGTATGGTATAATGCTCTACTCATGTATATACAGTATTGTATAATGCCCTACTCATGTATAGACAGTATTGTATAATGCTCTACTCATGTATATACAGTATTGTATAATTCTCTACACATGTATAGACATTATTGTATAATTCTCTACACATGTATATACAGTATGGTATAATGCTCTACACATGTATAGACAGTATTGTATAATTCTCTACACATGTATATACAGTATTGTATAATGCTCTACACATGTATAGACAGTATTGTATAATTCTCTACACATGTATATACAGTATGGTATAATGCCCTACTCATGTATATACAGTATTGTATCATTCTCTACACATGTATATACAGTATTGTATAATGCTCTACTCATGTATATACAGTATTGTATCATTCTCTACACATGTATATACAGTATTGTATAATGCTCTACTCATGTATATACAGTATTGTATAATGCTCTACACATGTATATACAGTATTGTATAATGCTCTACACATGTATATACAGTATTGTATAATTCTCTACACATGTATATACAGTATTGTATAATGCTCTACACATGTATATACAGTATTGTATAATGCTCTACTCATGTATATACAGTATTGTATAATGCTCTACTCATGTATATACAGTATTGTATAATGCTCTACTCATGTATAGACAGTATTGTATAATGCTCTACACATGTATATACAGTATTGTATAATGCTCTACTCATGTATATACAGTATTGTATAATTCTCTACTCATGTATATACAGTATTGTATAATTCTCTACATATGTATATACAGTATTGTATAATGCTCTACACATGTATATACAGTATTGTATAATGCTCTACTCATGTATATACAGTATTGTATCATTATCTACACATGTATATACAGTATTGTATACTGCCCTACACATGTATAGACAGTATTGTATAATGCCTTACACATGTATAGACAGTATTGTATAATGCCTTACACATGTATAGACAGTATTGTATAATGCCCTACTCATGTATATACAGTATTGTATAATGCCCTACTCATGTATATACAGTATTGTATAATGCCCTACTCATGTATAGACAGTATTGTATAATGCCCTACACATGTATAGACATTATTGTATAATGCCCTACTCATGTATATACAGTATTGTATAATGCTCTACTCATGTATATACAGTATTGTATAATGCTCTACTCATGTATATACAGTATTGTATAATGCTCTACACATGTATATACAGTATTGTATAATGCTCTACTCATGTATATACAGTATTGTATAATTCTCTACATATGTATATACAGTATTGTATAATGCTCTACACATGTATATACAGTATTGTATAATGCTCTACTCATGTATATACAGTATTGTATCATTATCTACACATGTATATACAGTATTGTATACTGCCCTACACATGTATAGACAGTATTGTATAATGCCCTACACATGTATATACAGTATTGTATTATTCTCTACATATGTATATACAGTATTGTATAATGCTCTACACATGTATATACAGTATTGTATAATGCCCTACTCATGTATAGACAGTATTGTATAATGCCCTACACATGTATAGACATTATTGTATAATGCCCTACACATGTATATACAGTATTGTATTATTCTCTACATATGTATATACAGTATTGTATAATGCTCTACACATGTATATACAGTATTGTATAATGCCCTACTCATGTATATACAGTATTGTATAATGCCCTACACATGTATAGACAGTATTGTATAATGCCCTACTCATGTATATACAGTATTGTATAATGCCCTACACATGTATAGACAGTATTGTATAATGCCCTACACATGTATATACAGTATTGTATAATGCCCTACTCATGTATAGACAGTATTGTATAATGCCCTACACATGTATATACAGTATTGTATAATGCTCTACTCATGTATATACAGTATTGTATCATTCTCTACACATGTATATACAGTATTGTATAATGCCCTACTCATGTATAGACAGTATTGTATAATGCCCTACACATGTATAGACAGTATTGTATAATGCCCTACTCATGTATATACAGTATTGTATAATGCTCTACTCATGTATATACAGTATTGTATAATGCCCTACACATGTATATACAGTATTGTATAATGCCCTACTCATGTATATACAGTATTGTATAATGCCCTACTCATGTATATACAGTATTGTATAATGCCCTACTCATGTATATACAGTATTGTATAATGCCCTACACATGTATAGACAGTATTGTATAATGCCCTACTCACTCTACTCATGTTTGTTTGTATTTCACTGAGCTTTTGCTGTTGCTTTTATAATGTAGAAAAAATATTGAAAATATTACAGACAAAAAACGATGCATGCTTGTATAATTGTGACTGTTTTGTATATTATTAATAACTGATTTTATTTTGTACTATAATATTTATCTGAACAAGCGGACAGACGCTGTAGTTTGTATTTTTATCTGTAGCTTTATACGTGAGTTGTCTATATTTCAATATTTAAGACTTTAATAGTATAAATAAAACTGGATTTAAAAGCTCTGTAACATTAACTGTGATTTTACTACTATTAAATGTTACAAAACACCTCCTCAATTTTCTGGTTGCTGTTATCAAGCCCCACTTTACGCGCCGAATTCCTCTCATATTTTGTATATTTTGCCAGTAAATTTTGAGCCTGGCGACAAAAAGGCTGTTACACTCTTTATGGCCATTTAATATCAACCCAAATTAAAAACATATATATTATGATGATGTACAGGGAATAATTTGTTATCTTGTGGAAGACTTAAACCTATACAGTTACCTTAATATTTAGATTATGAATTATGATAATTCATACAAAGCGTATGAACACATTCGTTTTATTGCTCCTAAATGTACAAGACCTATTTCTGATTAAATAGATTCAGATATTAATTTCATGATTGGATATTTTATTGTTGTCAGTTTATGTGATAAGAATCAAGCAAAACAGTTGTCGAACTTCAAATCCGGATTGAGTAAAACTGGATCGATGTAGATTTGTTTATCTTTAAAGTTTATTTATTTTACAACGATTGCGAAGCAAGTTCTAACAACTTATATTAATCACTCTTGTTGGCGCAGATGAAAGCGTAAATGTGGTCATTCGTGTGGGAGGAAACCGGAGAACATCCACCTGTCCGATCTGGCGACCACCGTACCATCTCGCATACTTCCCGGTCCGAGGATCGAATCCGGGTTGCATTGGTGAGAAGCGAGCGCGCTAACCACCGCTAATCGGACAGATTTGTTTATAAGCGTTGAGGATATGGGCAACTGTATCTTCTAAGATGTTTATGCATGTATTCCTACGTGGGGTCGCAGCCTGAACTAGTGTAGACATCGCTGAGAGGTTCCTTCTTCATATAGCAGGTGACAAGACCTTGGAGAATACTTCTTTCTTCTGAAAGGCAGTTATTTAGTGCCACACTCCTCAACGAAAACGGACCCAGCAATAAACATCTAGTCATCTAGGTAGCTCCCGTATTGAACCACTGACTGGTCAGTAGTCCAGTGGTTAACATGTTGGACTACTAATCCAGGGATTGCAGGTTCGATCTCCTGCCCGACCCTAATAATATTAAGTCTAAGATATTAAGAATTAAACCGAGGTCTCATATCGGTGCTTTTACACCGTGCACATAAAACAACCAGGAGACCCTGGAAAGGGAAATGCACTATCCCCCAACAATCTAAAATGACTAATCTCTTCTGGAGGAGATGCTCATAATTATGGGCAACCGGTAGCGACGATAAATAAACATAAAACACACGGTATCGGACCATACCTCCACTATTTCTGAAGATTGTCACAGCAATGTTGGGGCGTATGTCCCTGTGATAAAACTACGCCCAAGTTGATGTAGGTAGGTAGGTAGGTAGGTTGCCCATATGAGCGACACCTCGTGAAGAGATTAGTCATTTTAGATTTTTGGAGGATAGTGCAATGATACATTCCAGAGTCTCCTCTGGTTCGTTATCGTGCACGATGTAAAGCACCGACACGAGACCTCGGTTCAAAGTCCCATCTGCTAAAATACTGTTAATTTTATTAGTGTCAGGGGTGGGATCGAACCTGCGGTCCCTGGAATACCAGTCCAACATGTTAACCACTGGACTGCAGATACATCTGTAACATATCGTCATAATCGTTTCATGTGTCGATATAACATGTGTGATTGTTTATCTCGTATGTAATGTCCATGCAGATGAGTTATGTTGTTTCTAGTGTTTCTTCCACTATTGGTGCGACAATTCAAGCTTATCCATACAGTTCACTATATCAACCCCATTTGGAATACGAGATATGCCACCACCCCTGGTGGTCCGTGGTCCAGTGGTAGTGTCGGATTTGGAATCGAACGGTCCCGGGTTCGATACTCAGTCAGGCCACGTATGTAGTGTCATTGAGCAAGGCACCTCACCACACATTGCTTAGTACTGGTTAATCGCTTAGGTCGGCTAAGCCTGCCCATGATTACATGTCTAGGTCCCCGCAAGGGGTTTGACATTAAAGGAACATACATACATACATACAAAAAGGTTAACCTACATTTGCATGTCGAATCCTGGGGGAATCTGCAATCATGAACCCCAAACTGCCTGTTGAGTTAATGAGGTTTAACAAGTGGCATTGGTATTAATACGTATTGTAATGCTCGTGGAAATACACACTGTCGACCAGTCTCGATATGATGAGTATATCAGAACGGACGTGATGTCCAGTATAACGAAGGCTGACATGTAGCAGGAAATTGACCAGCATATTTAGCATAGTCCGTCACAACCCATTGCTCACTGACTAGAGTGAGACGTGAACGAGACAGCAGATCGTACGCTACGTAGCTCGTGTAATTCAAACTGAAGTATGGCTTGGAATTAGCCGTCGTTTGATTGGCTTCACGGTTTTTATGCGGTACGGTTTCGTTTTTAATTTTGGTTCCCTAAAAATATAATATATGCGTCCATATTAAATGTGTCACCAACTGCAATAGCAGCGGCTGCGGATACATAACGGGCACAGAACTATACAGTTAAACTGTTATAGTACATATATATTATGAATTATGAGTAAAGACGTTGGCATCTATAACAGTTACTAGTATAGTACAATCGACACTACATTTAGTGGACATTCGCCACAGCTATAGGTTATAACAGACCCGGCAAAACGTTTAGTGGACATTTGCCACAGTTATACGTTATATAACAGACCCTGCAAAACGTCTAGTGGACATTCGCCACAGCTATACGTTATAACAGACCCGGCAAAACGTCTAGTGGACATTCGCCACAGCTATACGTTATAACAGACTCGGCAACACATCAAATGGACATTCGCCACAGCTATACGTTATAACAGACCCGGCAAAACGTATAGTGGACATTCGCCACAGTTATACGTTATAACAGACTCGGCAACACATCAAATGGACATTCGCCACAGCTATACGTTATAACAGACTCGGCAAAACGTCTAGTGGACATTCGCCACAGCTATACGTTATAACAGACCCGGCAAAACGTCTAGTGGACATTCGCCACAGCTATACGTTATAACAGACTCGGCAAAACGTCTAGTGGACATTCTCCACAGCTATACGTTATAACAGACCCGGCAAAACGTCTAGTGGACATTCGCCACAGCTATACGTTATAACAGACTCGGCAAAACGTCTAGTGGACATTCGCCACAGCTAAACGTTATAACAGACCCGGCCCAACGTCTAGTGGACATTCGCCACAGCTAAACGTTATAACAGACCCGACAAAACGTCTAGTGGACATTCGCCACAGCTATACGTTATAACAGACTCGGCAAAACGTCAACTGGACATTCGCCACAGCTATACGTTATAACAGACCCGGCAAAACGTCTAATGGACATTCGCCACAGCAATACGTTATAACAGACCCGGCAAAACGTCTACTGGACATTCGCCACAGCTATAGGTTATAACAGACTCGGCAAAACGTCAAATGGACATTCGCCACAGTTATACGTTATAACAGACCCGGCAAAACGTCTAGTGGACATTCCCCACAGCTAAACGTTATAACAGACCCGGCAAAACGTCTAGTGGACATTCGCCACAGCTATACGTTATAACAGACCCGGCAAAACGTCTAGTGGACATTCGCCACAGTTATACGTTATAACAGACTCGGCAAAACGTCTAGTGAACATTCGCCACAGCTATACGTTATAACAGACCCGGCAAAACGTCTAGTGGACATTCGCCACAGCTATACGTTATAACAGACCCGGCAAAACGTCTAGTGGACATTCGCCACAGCTATAGGTTATAGCAGACTCGGCAACACATGAAATGGACATTCGTCACAGTTATAGCACACTCGGCAACACGTCTAATAGTCATTGTCATAATGATAACACACCAACCAAAACGTCTTAACTTCTATATGATTATAATTTCTCCATTATCTAAAAAGGACAAAAGAAACATCACAAATGAAAAGAACGTGCTCTGTAATGATTAGTATGTCTATGTACATGTAACGTTGACAACATTTCACCTTAATTGATATTCGCGGTAACCTCGCCGAAAAGTGTATGATTGGTACGGAGGAATAATATAGATAGATAGATATTCTTTATTATCCTACAATTGAAGAGACATTGAACATATATATACAATGTTATACATAAAAATCAAAGTAAATATGTACATGTAATTAAGCAATGGATGATATGTACATGTACAAGTAGTACAACATATAAGATATAATGCATAGTATACAATGTAGTGGTACACAATACCACAATGCAATGCAAGTCCGCAGACCCATGGTCACACAATAATGGTGTTTCTTGCGATGCGGTGCAAGGAATACCAGGACGTCGGCAATATAGTTAGCAGGTATTATAGTGACTATTGTCAAGCAGCGTTGTTTCAGCGAAATGAAACGATGACTGAAGCACTAAAATATTTAAATAAAATTACACAACATCAGTGCAAGGCCAATGAATTTGCAGATTTGCATGCTGTATACATAGTCTCTTGTAACTCTGAATTGAGTGGCAATGCACTTTTTAATATGTAAACTATATTCTATGTTTGTTATATGCTGTACATTGATGAGACTGAAATAAAGAATAAAATAATATAAAAAATAATAATACTGTAAACGGTAAAACATTTCCGATGGCGTGGCTTCCGTCAGCGAAGTCCTTGACCCATATTCCTGCTGTGAGCTGTGCCTAGGTCACGACGTGCACGTTGTGGGGTTAAGACCTGGATCATTGCGAATTGGTGGCGGGTTGCATTCATAAGTCCGTATGAGAGCTAAGTTATTACAATGTACCGCATTTTCATTTCAAATTTCGAGTTTGCCTGGATATTTTTCATATTCAAAGTGCGTGGCGTGCACGTTTTAATTGCATAGTTCGCGCGTGCAATTTTATTAAAATGACACGAATCATCACGACATTTGCCAGAAGAGTGCAGACAGACTATTTTTAGCGAATAATAATAGTCGTAAAAACACAAGTTATAAGCAATGAAATATGTTTAACGAGATACTCGTTAATGTAGCGTAACGAATCTGGTAATATACACTCAATTCCAAAATAAAGTGTGCACTTTGTTTTCTGTGATTTCTCATCGCCTATTTAACCGAAACCTATACATTTGGTACCAAACTTTAGATCAGACCCTGTAGAATATGGCAGACATATCAGATTTTAAGTCACTGTCAGTTTAAGTAACTTTTTTATGCGAGAAAGGAGACGGTGCTAAAATCAAAGTTGCAAAAGTACTCAAAGCATCAGGTCACATTCAATAATGCATTTAAAGTTGTTTTAATCGCAGTTCTGGTGGGGTATTTTCGATCAGTATCTTGTGTGCATACCTCTGCTGTTGATGCATACTGTCTCGCGGTACTAGACGCTGTTTGGAAACGACGTCGCAGGTGCGTCAACGTAATAAACCGGTCCGTTTGCCGATTCGTTACTCTTGATCTACCGGTTCTTCGGTACACCACCTGTTTGTTGGAAACGTTGGCGCAAGCGAATACTAGTGTTTCTGTGGCACCATAACGCCCTACTCACGTCAGTGACGTTGTCACCACGGGCAAGCATTGTTAATGCTTGGATACGTTGATTTTCGCTCAATCTAGGCATGTTCGTTGTGTACCAATGTGAACTCAAATGTGATTTAACCGTTATGTAAGACATAAGGATTACACAAATACAAGTTTCCGGTGACATGTATATTTTCCTCGGGCTGCACGTGCAAATCATGCGAAATCAAGTCTCACAGACTGGACTGACATTTTGTGCATACCATGTGGTAGATTATGCAATTGATCGATGACAAATATACTTGAGGTATACAATGCGAAATTTCTAACCGATACGTCTTCTAAATAGTGAAATATTCTAAATTCAAAAGTGCACACTTTATTTTGGAATTGAGTATACAAGTATAATGTATACTGCATTTTGATAGGCTCAACTTACTTGTTATAAATGTTTTTAGATATAAAGGATCTTACATGAGTGGTGATTTCATACCATATTTTATGAAACTCGTTTAGGAATGTTGCTATTAAGCGAGCCTTTTCGATATTAAGCGAGCCTTTTCGATATTAAGCGAGCCTTTTCGATATTAAGCGAGCCTTTTCGATATTAAGCGAGCCTTTTCGATATTAAGCGAGCCTTTTCGATATTAAGCGAGCCTTTTCGATATTAAGCGAGCCTTTTCAATATTAAGCGAGCCTTTTAGATATTAAGCGAGCCTTTTGGCGAGCTTGATAGCAAATTTCCAAAACGAGTTTCATAAAATATGAAATCACCACGAGTGTAAGATCCTTGTTTTTATCACATTACCATATTGGGTCTTAATCATATTTTTGCACAAAACAACACTGCAACTTGGCGTCAACTGTCAGTGCAAATTGTCATGACTTCACTAAAGTGTCATGACGTCACTACGCAAATTAGCGTTATATATATGTTTTTAAAAAGCATTATAATTGCTTTTAAATCGTAGTTCGTCTTATCATTGGTATGTACACATTCAAATAGAAATATGCATACTATAAAGTTTAATTTACAAATTATATTCTCTCAACCAATCAGAATCCTTCCATGTGTTATTACCACGTTGTGTGTGCATATACGATTCTATGAGATGACTGAATTACACTAAATACAAGCACAGACTTGGGGTCTGGACAAATGTTTGCGGGTTCAAAACCACAAAATTAAAAAACATTAAATTCTTCTCTTTTGGTTTTTACGAACACTATGATACACTATAGGCTTGACACTATACATAGCAACACATTTACGCCATTCCAAACAAGTCAAAGTTTAAAAATGACACCCCGTCACTATCAAGACTAAACGTGCTTGGAATGGCGCAAATTAGTTGTGTTGTTATATATAATGCCAAGCCTATAGTGTTGTATCATAATGTTCGTAAAAACGAGAAAAAAGGAAACACGTTTTTTAAATTTGTGATTTTGAACCCGCAAACATGTGTCCAGAACCCCAAGCGGCTGTGAATACAAGCAAAGTTATGTGATCAATTGTAACTGTGAACTTATTTCTATATAACAGGAACTTGAAATTGTATCCATAAGCCACCAACGGTCTCGTACCTCTATCCTAGGACACACCCTCTATTAAAAGTTCCTGTGTCTATATACATGCCATGCATAAAGGTACATGTATACAGGTTTGCTCGACGTGGCAGCATACGAGCACATTGAAGTTGTATCGGCAACTGTGGCGGGATACTGTAACGTGTACTATCAGCATAAGGTTAACGTGCAGTCTCTTAGGTTATCGCATAGAACAGATTAATTACTCACTTAAGATATTGCCGCATCTGCGAGTTCCTTTGATACGCATCGTACGTCTGCAGCTAGGATTTACAATAACCTTGAAATATACGTAGATAACCACGACTCAACAGTACAGCCAGTTACAGTTAATCCAAGAGAAACACGTTCGTATTGAAGGTGTATTTTCTTTTACTTTCCCGCCAAAATTAAAGTTCACGTACTCGACCTCTTTCGTCTTATGAGGCAACGAGCAGGCAGGCGTACATACGGGGATTGTTGCATGTCTGTGGAGGCAGCAGGTTTGAAGTATGTATTACATGTATCATAATGTAACGGGGATGTAATGTTCGTGCCGTGTAACGTTACAGTGTGTGTGTTTTACGTTTATTAACGTCGCTACCTGTTGCCCATTTCACCTCCTAAAGAGATTAGTCATTTTAGATTTGTGGAGGATAGTGCAATGATAGGTCTACAGACAGAGACCCATTCCAGAATCTCCTCTCTTTCTTTTACGTACACGGTGTAAAGCACCGACACGAGACCTCGGTTTAACGTCCCATCTGAAAGACTGTTAATTTTATTATGGTCAGACGGGGGATCGAACCTGCGATCCATGGATTACCAGTCCAACGTGTTAACCACTGGACTACAGATCCATCTGTAACGTTACATTAAAATACCGTACTAGCATAGCGGCTACATATAATAATGTGTCGATAAACTGCCTGCATTCTACGTGTGAACAAGTTCCGTAGGTCAACTTACCAATTTCCATTAGCAACAACAAAATGTTAATAACACATTCTTTCTTTAATTAATACATTACACACCAATTATTAATTCGTCTACTTCTCGATGTGCTGCCACGTTTTTTGGCTCCCTATTGGAAATAAATGAGCTATTACATACATTCATGAGATGTACATTCATTAATTGCAGTAATGGATTCCATAACGAAATTAAGAAAAAACTTATATCAATTACATCATCTCCCCAAGGCATAGGAAACGCACACAATGCGAGTACAGCACAAGTGAGCGGGAACTTGTACGGTTGGCCCGTTAGATGAAACAGATATGTTGCGTTCAACTTTGTACAATACTTGACAAGAAGCGCGAACAGATTGCAATACGAGGCTTTCTGCATCTAACATACTCTTACCGTTTATAATATAATGATTGATCAAAATGAAGCATTACAATTTTATTTTTAGAGGGACCAGGAGTTGTTTTGTTTTTAGAGGGACCGGGAGTTGTTTTAGAGGGACCGGGAGTTGTTTTGTTTTTACAGGGACCAGGAGTTGTTTTATTTTTAGAGGGACCGGGAGTTGTTTTATTTTTAGAGGGACCGGGAGTTGTTTTATTTTGTTAGAGGGACCGGGAGTTTTTAGTTTTTAGATGGACCGGTGGTTGTTTTTGTTCTTAGAGGGACCGGGGGCTGTTTTATTTTTAGAGGGACCGGGAGGTGTTTTTGTTTTTAGAGGGACCGGACGGCGGTTTGTTTTTAGAGGGACAGGAAGGCGTTTTGTTTTTAGAGGGACCGGGAGGTGTTTTGTTTTTAGAGGGAACGGGAGTTGTTTTGTTTTTAGAGGGACCGGGAGTTGTTTTGTTTTTAGAGGGACCGGGAGTTGTTTTGTTTTTAGAGGGACCGGGAATTGTTTTGTATTTCTCGAAACATGGCAACAATCTGCTATAAGCCTCGATGTGTCAGTGCCGGGAACCAGTGCCAGGACTGTGTGTTCGACATCCACTGTCCGGGTGGGGCAATTTCCGGTCGTGTGTCTTGGATACAATGATTGTGCTGGTGTCCTGGAGCAATTGTCTGCGCCGGGTCCTCTTGTCCTCACCGGGTGTCCTGGAGCAATTGTCTGCGCCGGGTCCTCTGGTACTCACCGGATGTCCTGGAGCAATTGTCTGCGCCGGGTCCTCTGGTCCTCACCTGGTGAGTAGGAGTTAATGTTCGATCATGTTTCCCATGAGTCCAGTGCTTTCATCATAAGGTCGTATCTGGTCCAGGAGCCCGTATAGACTCCAATAATAAATAAACATCAATTCATGAGAGTAGCTGACCGTTATATGAAATCCTACTTTCACTTTTGAGAGTTTGTATACCACAAACACACTGTTTATATATAGATAGTTAGTGTTCGAATTCTTTCTGAAGAATTTAACGTAGCAATGATATTTATACGCAAAAATGCATGTTGGGGCTTTTTGCGATGTAATGTCACTTTAAGAACGTATGCTAAAACCTATGTATAAATTACAAACTGTGACATAATGAAAATAGGGTTAGCCCTGCACCTAATACAGTTAGTATATACTCAATACACTTAAATCCACATTGCCTCTTCTCTCTCCCTCATGGCGATGGACTACATCTGGAGTGATGTCTCGACGGCGATTAATCTAGTGTTGTAACACCACGTTTCGCAATCAAGCATAACGATATTTGTATCGAGCTAGAATACATTTGTATACAGCTAGGCACAACCCACGGTTCATACATTCGCAAAAAGCGCGGGTACTACTGAAATATATATGCCGACAGTTCATCGAAAGATAACATACCCAATTATGAAGATACTGTTTGATTTTAGTGTGACAAGACAGAAGTGGTCGCATTAAAATGGCACAACCTGGCAGTATGAACATAGCATACCGCAAAATGGCGGATTTTTGTGAGAACGTCTGCTGTTATCAGGATAAACGGTTGTGCCGACACCAATTCCTGTGTATTTACGATCATTACTGTCCTTTCAAACCAAATCAGAACGTCATAATCCACAATATCAACGCCAAATAATTTCAGTCTGAGTGAATTGGGCGGCAAACAGAAGACATAATATAAACCAACGAGGCTAATTATCTCATGGGATAGGTTGACTAGATTTATATCTAGTGCATTTAGAATGCATTGCATATCAATAAAAATACTTCATGCCTCATGTAATAGAATACAATACACGTTTATTGCATATAACAGACACGTTTATAGCAATCCTAAACAGTAGTTATACATAATAATAATAATAATAATAATAAATAATAATAATAAATAATAATAATAAATAATAATAATAATAATAATAATAAATAATAATAATAAATAATAATAATTGATAATAATAATAAATAATAAATAATAATAATGAATAAGGCCATAATAAAAGATTTCCTAGATTTTCATCCCCGCCCGCCCCCGTTTTTAGGGCCCGCCCCGATTTTTTTTATTACTATTTGAAAAAAAAAAAAAAAAATCTTGTCAAGTTGAATCTTGTCAAAACACCATTTTATCAGCATAAATATCGATATCCTGAAAATATAAAATAAAAAATAAAATTTCACCCCCCCGCCCCCATTTTCAAAAAAATTTGGATGAAAATCTAGGATTTATTTTATTATGGCCTAATAATAATAATAATAAAAACTTTATTTAACGAGAGAACTCATTTGAACAATTAAGTCAATCTATCATAAGGCCCTCAACAAATTAAAACAATGAAATAGCATAATGATAGATGAGCTTGCACGTATTGCTGAATACTGTACTTAACGTGTAGTGTTTCTTTAATTAATATGTTGTCTATGTCGTTGTATATATGTTGGGGCCTTGTTTGTGTTAGCCATGTGTTATGTAAGCTACCTCGTAAAATAAAGTATTTATTATTATTATTATTTAAAAACAGGCAGTGGCATGGACTTTTACAAAACAGTATAATAATATGTTATTTAGTATTCAAATATATGATGTAAAACGTGTTAGTTTCCTTGGTTACTTGCAGCAAAATATATAAATTTGGAAAGATGGATGGTGTTTATAAGATAATTAGAATGCATGCAATGATAATACACATGCAATACGGCGTGCATATATATTATAAAGTAAATATTAAAATTGTTCAAATAATCTCCTCTGAGATATACATGTATTATATAAAATATTCTATAACACAGGCGCACCGACGCTTCGGTGGGACAAACCCACCTTTCTCAAGGTTTCTCAAGGTTTCTCACTCAAGGTTTCTCAAGGTTTTATCAAGTTTTTTGTCAGCAATATGAAAATCGGAAGTTATTGTATTTAGAACAACAACAATATTTATTGCATTAAGACATCAACTGATGTTTATAGCATACACAGATACAATACATGTAAGTGAAAACATGGTTTATAATGGAGTAGCTTCGGAGAAGCTTGTACGTAACTATGAACTTTGAAAAGGATAATTTGAAGGCAACTAATTGAATGATATATAAGTATATTTATGAATGCAACCCATACCAGATAGATGGTAACATAGATGTTTCACGTAGCTTAATTCTGTTTTATTTTCTACATCAGATCCAACATTGTTAGTTATTTTGAAGTATGTAAATAATAAGTGAAAGCTGCACTTTGGAAATATATAATAATGTTAAAGCTGCACATTGGAAATATATAATAATGTTAAAGCTGCACATTGGAAATATATAATAATGTTAAAGCTGCACATTGGAAATATATAATAATGTTAAAGCTGCACATTGGAAATATATAATAATGTTAAAGCTGCACATTGGAAATATATAATAATGTTAAAGCTGCACATTGGAAATATATAATAATGTTAAAGCTGCACATTGGAAATATATAATAATGTTAAAGCTGCACATTGCTCTCCCTTATGCGCATGTGGGTCTATCGAATCAGTCACTCACTTCCCTCTGCATTGCCCAATGTACAATCATCAACGTCTACAACACCTATCTAACCTTCCATGTGCTGCCACACTCAACAATCTCTTGTTTGGTGATGAGCATCTCACTACACACTGTAACACAACACTTTACCTGAATGTCCAGAGCTATATTGCAGCAACAAAACGTTTCGATACCTAGGTGAACGTGGGGGTTATCTCCGTGTTGGACCCGGCCCGTCGTGTGACAATACCAGATTCTATTTTGATAGTTTACATATTTGGATCTAACGTTTCCTTATTGCTACATTAAAATTACAATAACGCGATGCTGTAAATATATGCGGACGTTTAGCAAAATCAAGTCCAAATAGTTGCCACTGCTGTTAAGTATTCAATAGTTTCTCTACAATTTATATATACTGAACACATAAACTCGCCATTACTATTCGCCAAGCAATTTGTACCATTTAAACGTACTCCAACATGGGAAGGGATTCATATAAGCTTTAAGCTTGTTTCTCGACCCATATCGGTTCGAATGTATAAGAATTGTGTTTATATATGTATATACTAGTACTAATATAAGCACGTCTTTCAAGAAAATAATATGTTAGTGGACGTCGTGATAGCGCAGTGGATGCGCGTTCGTTTCAAGTGCGAAAGATCCGGAATTCGAGCCCCACTGGAGCCATTACGATTGTGCCCTTCGGCAAGGCATTTAAATTCCACGTTGCCTCTTCTCTCTCCCTCGTGACGATGGATTCCATCAGGAATGAGGTATCGAGAGTGATTAATATAAGTTGAAAGAACTTTTTTCGCAATCGAGCTAAAATATTTGTATAAAAAAATATGTTATGGAATGCATTACTCATATCAAATTAGAATGACTTGCTGCCGTCACGTGCCGTCAGTGCATGTGCACGTGCGCTACTTACGTATTAATTAATTACCGGTAGTATTGAAGTGTGTGGAGCTGTGGAGCTGTTCGTGTACGTTATAATAAATGCATATTGGGAAACGATGTAGTAAGTTGTCAATCATTGATTGATAACGCTCTCGTCATGAATATTATTTATTCGCTTTTTGACATGTTATTAATTAAATTTTACCCAAAACACGAAGTAGAGTCCAGACCTCCTGAGGTTTTATTACAAACATGCGCAATTTCTAACATTCGAACAGGCTTGTTAAATCGCTGAGCCGTCGTTTTACGGGCGATAACCACGGGCCGTAATTCAAAGAGGTAGGTCAACTTGAATGATATTATTTTATATTTATTATAATAGACCGCTATGAAGGCGAAGGGACACCATTGTACAAATCTAAATGGTGTTTTTGAAAAGCCTAGCAAAATAGATGACATATATGATTTAATATGATTTATTGTTGCTACATTTGCAATTATTCATCACAACAGGCAAGCCAAGTTAAAACTTGATCGTCCAAAGGACTAGTCAGTTAAATAGAGTCAAAAGTCGCGTGCCATGCAATTCCTTATTCCGACATCCGTAACATTATATATACTATTTCTTAAAGTAATCATTTCAACGTTTCAGTTACGTTTGACAAGATCTGAAGTTTCACTTTATTATATTGACGTATTCATTATTCACGTTATTGTATACAGTGTATACCCGTGGTTTGGTCAGCGAGATCGAAGCGTACCTCGTCTGTACTTTTAGTGTTACTGGTCCAACGCGATATGTGAAATATGTATATATTATAAACAGAAAACCAATAAAATAAACACGATATAGGTGATCCAGGTAGTTGGTATCGACCAGCTGGTATAATGAGATACAATCACTTAAAGTATTAACTTTATTTTTGTCAACAACAGGCTTTAATAACTTATATTAATCACTCTCGGATGAAAGCGTGTGTGTTGTCACTCGTGTGGGAGGATGCCGGATGCCGGAGTAATAATAATAATGGTAATAAAAAAACTTATTTGACAAGGTCAGTCTTCAATAATGCCCGGCCTGCGGGGAAAACCCACGTATCCGACCGTTCTGGCAACCACCGTACCATTTCACATTACCGTGACTTTCCGGTTCAAGGATCGAACATGGGTTGCATTGGTTTGAAGCTACTGCGCTAATCGGGTAGCCAAGTGTTCTATTAGAACACGATCTCTTTGATTTCTATCTAGGTTCCTGATTAGAAGATAGTTTTGTAATGATAATGCTGTTGAGACTGAGTATCGGGAAGAGTATTCAAGTATTTAATGTTAATATTGAGCCAAAGTGTATTTTATAATACCCGCTTACAAGTTACTGTGTATGCTTCATTCATTTCCTCTTTGTGAAACCGCACCTCCTGTTCATATTCCAACCCACGTGGCGCCGAAAACAACGTGCGCTCATATTTCATTTCTTTTAAGTTCCGATACTTTGCACAAATTCATCTCAAATCATAACCACTGAATCAGAGCTCCTAATTACATATTTTGGACAATAAATTGCTATCTCTGAATACAACTAGACGACCTCTATTACAGTGTACCAGTTTTTCCTGAATTCAAAATCAAGGAGCTGAACGCTCCGTTAGAAATGAGATACTTCATTTGATGAACTAAATGTAGCAGAACATTAGCTCAGGCTCGAAGCAGGTTGCAATCTGCTCCAAGCTTCTGTAAGCACGAACTAACATCAGATGAATGCACTACATATGGTTACGGTCCGACAAGTGGTTCTCACCAATGCGACGCGGGTTCGATCCTCGGACTGGGAAGTATGTGAGATGGTACGATGGTCGCCAGAACGGACAGGTTGGTTTTCTCCGGGTACGGGTACTCCGGTTTCCTCCCACATGAATGACCACATATACGCTTTCATCCAAGCCAACGAGAGTGATTAATATAAGTTGTTAAAACTTGCTTCACAATCGTTGTAAAATAAATTAAGCTAAACAAAAAGTGAGTCTAAATGTGTGCTTGACCTATTTATTTGTGAATTTCACTACTGTATTTTGTTGTTCTATGTGTAAGATATAAGCCGAAAACGACAAAATAATGTAAAATATTGGATTGGGGCGCATAGCGCCGAAGGCAGTACCACACGTTTACATATTGGATGCGATTGAGGCTTATATCTTACTTAAACACACACTTTTATATAACAAGATCCTACTAATTAAAATTGTTAATTTCGTACATGTACGCGTATAATTTAATATAATACTCTGGCTTTTTGACAGCAGTCCACTTTTAATAATAATGGACTGCAGGTATAAAGGTATGATGTCACGACAGTGTTTAAAATGAGGTTTTACTACGTTCGTTTCGGTGTCCAGGTACGGAATACAAACTACTTGATTCGAACACAAGACATACTTATTTGTGTTCAGCTTTTACAGAATAACATTTGTGTTTGGTCACAGTGGTGTGTACCTTGGCGTTGCCTGGCATGATTTTGGATCTACACGATCAATTAAACAAACCCCTTGTCCCCTTATGATCCCTTATCGAGGGATCAGAATGCTTATTGAACTTAAAAGCTTCATTGGAGTTCTCAAAGGATGTTCTTACTTAGTGCGGAGTGAAGCGGCTATTATCCACTCATGTCGGTCAATTTTATTCATTTATGTGCCCCATATAATGTGGCGTGTCGAGTGATGGGACAATTTACACAAATTATATGTGTCTTGTTAGTAAATGGACCTTCCTTTGATTTTTCTTTGGGAATTATCGGCTAAATTAGTAGTTGACTATAATTGTCACGAAAGGTCGTGATGTATAATTATTAATTGACAGTTTTACTGCTCGGTGGAATAGTCCTGCCTTGGACAAGATCGAAATGCGTACAAGCAACATTCTCGTCAGCTGCATCCAACAGCACAGCTTCAACAGTGCACATACTCATACTGCAGTTGCCTGCCTTACCGGTGCCGGTATATATAACTGGTACAAAACTACCGCCGCACTGTTGCTCGCCCATATGCACTGCGGTGGCGAGTGTTTATTAACTAGATAGACTCTTCATCATCACTGCAAAGCTGTGCGCCTCAGTGGTAGAGTGGCTAATGTCACTGGTGGTCATGGGTTCGAGGCCCGCTCAGACCGTGTCTCTTCATATGAAAAAGTTGGCAGTTTCTTATGGAGGTTGGTGCACCAAGTACTGGTTAACCGCTGGAGCCGACCCAGGAAATGTGTTGTTAGGTAAGCTGCTCGTCGCTCATATGGGCAACCGGTAGCGACGATAAATAAGTTAATAAAAATACCTTGCAACACTGGAATGGGTCTCTGTCTGTATCATTGCACTATCCTCCAAATATCTAAAATGACTAATATCTTCAGGAGGCGTCGCTCATATGGGCTACCGGTAGCGATGATAAATAAACGCAAAACACACATTGCAAAACAAGAATACAATAACCAATGTTGCAATTATGCACAGTATAATAATAACAAAAATAATAATGATAATAATAATAATAATGACTTTAGTGCACGAGAGAACTTATTTTGAGCTACATTAATAGGTCTGTGTTGTGATAATGTTGATCCAATGATGCAGGTACATGTACATATCACCCCGGTTGCCTAGTACTGGAAATAAGGGCGGGGACGAGTGACCACCTCGGCGCCAAAATGGGAAGCTGGTGTATATAATCTCCAGATAGAAGATAGATTTAGTCACGCGCCATTACCCCTCATTTACATTGGCCAGGGCTTTAATTACTTCTGTCAACCGGCTCATCAACCACCGAACATCCCAGATTGTCCGTATTATTTCCATAACAACTGTTCGTAAGCCACATTTACATACAATTTGAATAATCTCTCTATTATCATATTGTCCATGTTCAAAGTGCCGACCTGAATCATTATGGATAAATAAGATATGTGATAAAAGTAGGAAATCGGCTATTAACTCGTGGGCCATCCTGTTGTTTTGCTGAAAACAAGATGGCAGTTCCTCTATGTTGCCGGTAGATTTGTTAAATTGATCAGAATAATTTTGATAAACGTATAAAATATTTTAATTGCGGCGTCTAGGGGGTGCACGTTTCAGAATAGTACACGTTAGTGACGTTTCTGTTTACCGTGCACTAGGGTGTAGGTGTCAAAATATGTGCATACTGCATAGGAGCCTCAGGGTAGAAACATTTGTAATTTGGTTTAGATGCGGAGTAATAATTGTGGTTGCATCCAGCTCAGTTCTGGCTCCTACTACAGTTTTTCTAGACACACATGACAAAGTTAGTTTATACACACTTATTTTAGCTCGATTGTGAAACAAGTTATTACAACTTATATTAATCACTCTCGAGACCTCATTCCTGATGCAATCCATCGCCACGAGGGAGAGAGAAGGGGCAATGTGGAATTAAATGCCTTGTTTAAGGGCACACATCGCAACGGCTCCAGCGGGGCTGGATCTCCGGGAGTTTCGCACATGACAACATATGAGTTGTTTATTCTATTGGTTGAGACGGAACTACTTGTAATGTGTTTAATAATAATATAATAATAATAATAATAATAAAGACTTTACTTAACAAGAGAACTCATTTGAACAATTAAGTCAATCTACCATGAGGCCCTCAACAAATTAAAACATGAAATAGCATAATGAAACATGTAAACAGTAACCAGTAAAACTTTCATAGGAAATACGATATAAGCTGCAAGAACTAATACTTATATTCATGTATAATTGTTAGGTAGGTGCTATAGAAGTGTACGTTGGACTGTCAGTTTCCACTTTATACTGTATACGGTAGATGTTATAGAAGTGTGCGTTGGACTGTCAGCTTCCACCTTATACTGTATACGGTAGATGATATAGAAGTGTGCGTTGGACTGTCAGCTTCCACCTTATACTGTATACGGTAGATGATATAGAAGTGTGCGTTGCGCTGTCAGCTTCCACGTTATACTGTATACGGTAGATGGTATAGAAGTGTACGTTGAACTGTCAGCTTCGACTTTATACTGTATACGGTAGATGGTATAGAAGTGTACGTTGGACTGTCAGCTTCCACTTTATACTGTATACGGTAGATGGTATAGAGGTGTACGTTGGACTGTCAGCTTCCACTTTATACTGTATACGGTAGATGATATAGAAGTGTGCGTTGCGCTGTCATCTTCCACTTTATACTGTATACGGTAGATGGTATAGAGGTGTACGTTGGACTGTCAGCTTCCACTTTATACTGTATACGGTAGATGATATAGAAATGTGCGCTGGACTGTCAGCTTCCACTTTATACTGTATACGGTAGATGGTATAGAAGTATGCGTTGTGCTGTTAGCTTCCATCCATTTTATATTGTTTACGGTAGATGTTATAGAAATGTGCGTTGGGCTGTCAGCTTCCATTTTATACTGTATACGGTAGATGCTCTAGAAGTGTGCGTTGGACTGTCAGCTTCCACTTTATACTGTATACGGTATATGTTATAGAAGTGTACGTTGGACTGTCAGCGTCCACTTTATACTGTATACGGTATATGTTATAGAAGTGTGCGACTGGACTGGCAGCTTCCACTTTATACTGTATACGGTAGATGATATAGAAGTGTGCGTTGTGCTGTCAGCTTCCACTTTATACTGTATACGGTATATGTTATAGAAATGTGCGCTGGGCTGTCAGCTTCCACTTTATACTGTATACGGTATGTGCTATAGAAATGTGCGCTGGGCTGTCAGCTTCCACTTTATACTGTATACGGTATATGCTATAGAAGTGTGAGACTGGGCCCGCAATATGGCAATTGTTTAAAACAGCCAGTTGCAGTGAACGATCACGCAAAGATGCTGGTAATGCGCACTCTTCCAAATCGGAGCTATAATCTTCTGAAATTGAATCCATAATATAGTGTATATATGAATCGTACGGAACAATGCTTGATAACCGGGCTCAGAGTTTAAACAAACATGTAATCTGAAGCAAAGTTGGTGAAATGTAATGAAGTGTTTTATTTCTGAAATGTTTAAATGATTTTACACCAACAACTGTAGATTATATTAACATAATCGTCTTGGTGAAGAAGGTAAACATTTTCGAATTTAAAAGACGATAAAAAGATTTTCTTATTTAAAACGTTTATATTTTTTTGACGCACATGTAATTGAATGTGCAACTTTTCCGCCCATTAATATATACAGTTACACGTGCAGCTGGGTAATGCCATGCATAACATATCTGTTCTTCATCATTACTAACGCCCATACATATTAACTTACCATCTAGACTACAGTTTGCACAAAATTATAATAATTGCATCTTTTGTCCAGAATATGACACGGTATTGACGCTGAAAATACAATATATACAACAGACATACAGTTGACTGTGTCAAGATTATGCATACAAATAAATGGGACCCCCCCCCCCTGGTGGGGCCCGAAGAATAAAAACAAGATTATGCATACAAATAAATGGGACCCCCCCCCTGGTGGGGCCCGAAGAATAAAAACAAGATTATGCATACATATATACAATGTAAATATATATTCCAAAACGTGTTTCATAACATATGGTATGAAATCACCACGAGTGACGGATCTGTAGTACAGTGGTAACACGTTGGACTGCTAATCCAGGGCCGCAGGTTCGATCCCCCGTCTGACTCTAATAAAATTAACAGTCTTTCAGATGGGACTTTAAACCGAGATCTCATGTCGGTGCTGTATACCGTGCACGTAAAAGAACAAGAGGAGACACTGTCTGTATCATTGTACTATCCTCGAAAAATATAAAATGACTAATCTCTTCAGGAGGCGTCGCTCATATGGGCAACCGGTAGCGACGATACATAAACGTAAAAAACAAACACACACCACGAGTGTAAGATCCAAAATATATGGAGAAAAAATCGGGGTTTCACATAATTCTCGAATAAAACGTTCACAGTATTCATATTAAGTGCACGCATGCATTGAAACAATGGTATACTGTGACAAGGAGTCAGACGTGCTACAGAAGGAGGCGTGTGAATAATGTACAGGAGCCATTGTAAAAATAAAATCTGTTTTAGACTGTCGTCTTAAAACCAACAAATGACTTTTTAAATTACACCTCTCCGGTGTAACAATGCGTGAGATTTGCATTTTATGGGAAAAGCGATGCAACGTGCGGGAGGGATCACGATCCAATCTAATGGGTGTGGTAGCGTAAAGCCTTGTTAAATCTGTATTTCATTGATTACTCTGGCAAAAGTCTTTTCATAGTACAAGGCGCATCACGGGAATCACGGGGAATCCGTCCTAAGTCGGGGTTTTGTAACAACTTCTCATCCAGTGTTGAGTATTATTATCTTGTGATTGATTAACGTATCAAGCAGTCACAGATTTATGGCATGTGTGTGTTTGAACTGCATTGAACAGGCAGACGGCTACTCTACACAATTCACATACATCGTACGAGTGTGCCCGACTACTCTACACAATTCACATACATCATACGAGTGTGCCCGACTACTCTACACAATTCACATACATCATACGAGTGTGCCCGACTACTCTACACAATTCACATACATCATACGAGTGTGCCCGACAACTCTACACAATTCACATACATCGTACGAGTGTGCCCGGCTACTCTACACAATTCACATACATGATACGAGTGTGCCCGGCTACTCTACACAATTCATATACATCGTACGAGTGTGCCCGGCTACTCTACACAATTCACATACATCGTACGAGTGTGCCCGACTACTCTACACAATTCACATACATGATACGAGTGTGCCCGGCTACTCTACACAATTCACATACATGTTACGAGTGTGCCCGGCTACTCTACACAATTCACATACATGCTACGAGTGTGCCCGACTACTCTACACAATTCACATACATGTTACGAGTGTGTCCGGCTACTCTACATAATTCACATACATCGTACGATTGTGCCTGGCTACTCTACATAATTCACATACATCGTACGAGTGTGCCCGGCTACCCTACACAATTCACATACATGCTACGAGTGTGCCCGACTACTCTACACAATTCATATACATGTTACGAGTGTGCCCGGCTACTCTACACAATTCACATACATGTTACGAGTGTGCCCGACTACTCTACACAATTCACATACATCTTACGAGTGTGTCCGACTACTGTACACAATTCACATACATGTTACGAGTGTGCCCGACTACTGTACACAATTCACATACATGTTACGAGTGTGTCCGACTACTCTACACAATTCACATACATCGTACGAGTGTGCCCGGATACTCTACACAATTCACATACATGTTACGAGTGTGTCCGGCTACTCTACACAATTCACATACATCGTACGAGTGTGCCCGGCTACTCTACACAATTCACATACATGTTACGAGTGTGCCCGGCTACTCTACACAATTCACATACATGATACGATTGTGCCCGGCTACTCTACATAATTCACATACATCGTACGATTGTGCCCGGCTACTCTACATAATTCACATACATCGTACGAGTGTGCCCGACTACTCTACACAATTCACATACATCGTACGAGTGTGTCCGACTACTCTACACAATTCACATACATCGTACGAGTTTGCCCGACTACTCTACATAATTCACATACATCGTACGAGTATGCCCGACTACTCTACACAATTCACATACATCGTACGAGTGTGCCCGACTACTCTACACAATTCACATACATGATACGAGTGTGCCCGGCTACTCTACACAATGCACATACATGTTACGAGTGTGCCCGGCTACTCTACACAATTCATATACATCGTACGAGTGTGCCCGACTACTCTACACAATTCACATACATGATACGAGTGTGCCCGGCTACTCTACACAATTCACATACATGATACGAGTGTGCCCGGCTACTCTACACAATTCACATACATGATACGAGTGTGCCCGGCTACTCTACACAATTCACATACATGATACGAGTGTGCCCGGCTACTCTACACAATTCACATACATGATACGAGTGTGCCCGCTACTCTACACAATTCACATACATGATACGAGTGTGCCCGGCTACTCTACACAATTCACATACATGATACGAGTGTGCCCGGCTACTCTACACAATTCACATACATGATACGAGTGTGCCCGGCTACTCTACACAATTCATATACATCGTACGAGTGTGCCCGGCTACTCTACACAATTCACATACATCGTACGAGTGTGCCCGACTACTCTACACAATTCACATACATGATACGAGTGTGCCCGGCTACTCTACACAATTCACATACATCGTACGAGTGTGCCCGGCTACTCTACACAATTAACATACATCGTACGAGTGTGCCCGACTACTCTACACAATTCACATACATGATACGAGTGTGCCCGGCTACTCTACACAATTCATATACATCGTACGAGTGTGCCCGGCTACTCTACACAATTCACATACATCGTACGAGTGTGCCCGACTACTCTACACAATTCACATACATGATACGAGTGTGCCCGGCTACTCTACACAATTCACATACATGTTACGAGTGTGCCCGGCTACTCTACACAATTCACATACATGCTACGAGTGTACGAGTGTGCCCGACTACTTACAAATTCACATACATGTACGAGTGTGCCGCTACTCTACAAATCACATACATCTACGAGTGTGCCCGACTACTCTACACAATTCACATACATGTTACGAGTGTGCCCGGCTACTCTACACAATTCACATACATGTACCCACACAACACAACATGTACGATGTGCCCGACTACTCTACAAATTCACATACATCGTACGAGTGTGCCCGACTACTCTACACAATTCACATACATCGTACGAGTGTGTCCGACTACTCTACACAATTCACATACATCGTACGAGTGTGCCCGACTACTCTACACAATTCACATACATCGTACGAGTGTGCCCGACTACTCTACACAATTCACATACATGATACGAGTGTGCCCGGCTACTCTACACAATTCACATACATGTTACGAGTGTGCCCGGCTACTCTACACAATTCATATACATCGTACGAGTGTGCCCGACTACTCTACACAATTCACATACATGATACGAGTGTGCCCGGCTACTCTACAAAATTCACATACATGATACGAGTGTGCCCGGCTACTCTACACAATTCATATACATGATACGAGTGTGCCCGGCTACTCTACACAATTCACATACATGTTACGAGTGTGCCCGGCTACTCTACACAATTCACATACATGTTACGAGTGTGCCCGGCTACTCTACATAATTCACATACATCGTACGAGTGTGCCCGACTACTCTACACAATTCACATACATCGTACGAGTGTGTCCGACTACTCTACACAATTCACATACATCGTACGAGTGTGCCCGACTACTCTACACAATTCACATACATCGTACGAGTATGCCCGACTACTCTACACAATTCACATACATCGTACGAGTGTGCCCGACTACTCTACACAATTCACATACATGATACGAGTGTGCCCGTACTCTACACAATTCACATACATGTACGAGTGTGCCCGACTACTCTACACAATTCACATACATGTAGAGTGTGCCCGGCTACTCTACACAATCACATACATGATACGAGTGTGCCCGGCTACTCTACACAATTCACATACATGTACGAGTGTGCCCGGCTACTCTACACAATGCACATACATGTTACGAGTGTGCCCGGCTACTCTACACAATTCATATACATCGTACGAGTGTGCCCGACTACTCTACACAATTCACATACATGATACGAGTGTGCCCGGCTACTCTACACAATTCACATACATGATACGAGTGTGCCCGGCTACTCTACACAATTCATATACATGATACGAGTGTGCCCGGCTACTCTACACAATGCACATACATGTACGAGTGTGCCCGGCTACTCTACACAATTCACATACATCGTACGAGTGTGCCCGCTACTCTACACAATTCACATACATGATACGAGTGTGCCCGGCTACTCTACACAATTCACATACATGTTACGAGTGTGCCCGGCTACTCTACACAATTCACATACATGTTACGAGTGTGCCCGACTACTCTACATAATTCACATACATCGTACGAGTGTGCCCGACTACTCTACACAATTCACATACATCGTACGAGTGTGTCCGACTACTCTACACAATTCACATACATCGTACGAGTGTGCCCGACTACTCTACACAATTCACATACATCGTACGAGTATGCCCGACTACTCTACACAATTCACATACATCGTACGAGTGTGCCCGACTACTCTACACAATTCACATACATGATACGAGTGTGCCCGGCTACTCTACACAATGCACATACATGTTACGAGTGTGCCCGGCTACTCTACACAATTCATATACATCGTACGAGTGTGCCCGACTACTCTACACAATTCACATACATGATACGAGTGTGCCCGGCTACTCTACACAATTCACATACATGATACGAGTGTGCCCGGCTACTCTACACAATTCATATACATGATACGAGTGTGCCCGGCTACTCTACACAATGCACATACATGTTACGAGTGTGCCCGGCTACTCTACACAATTCATATACATCGTACGAGTGTGCCCGACTACTCTACACAATTCACATACATGATACGAGTGTGCCCGGCTACTCTACACAATTCACATACATGTACGAGTGTGCCCGGCTACTCTACACAATTCACATACATGTACGAGTGTGCCCGCTACTCTACACAATTCATATACATGTACGAGTGTGCCCGGCTACTCTACACAATTCACATACATGTTACGAGTGTGCCCGCTACTCTACACAATTCACATACATGTTACGAGTGTGTCCGACTACTCTACACAATTCACATACATGTTACGAGTGTGCCCGACTACTCTACACAATTCACATACATGTTACGAGTGTGCCCGACTACTCTACACAATTCACATACATCGTACGAGTGTGCCCGGCTACTCTACACAATTCACATACATGTTACGAGTGTGCCCGGCTACTCTACACAATTCACATACATCGTACGAGTGTGCCCGACTACTCTACACAATTCACATACATGATACGAGTGTGCCCGGCTACTCTACAAATTCACATACATCTACGATTGCCCCTCTACACAATTCACATACATCGTACGAGTGTGCCCGACTACTCTACACAATTCACATACATAATACGAGTGTGCCCGGCTACTCTACACAATGCACATACATGTACGAGTGTGCCCGGCTACTCTACACAATTCATATACATCGTACGAGTGTGCCCGACTACTCTACACAATTCACATACATGATACGAGTGTGCCCGGCTACTCTACACAATTCACATACATGATACGAGTGTGCCCGGCTACTCTACACAATTCATATACATGATACGAGTGTGCCCGGCTACTCTACACAATGCACATACATGTTACGAGTGTGCCCGGCTACTCTACACAATTCATATACATCGTACGAGTGTGCCCGACTACTCTACACAATTCACATACATGATACGAGTGTGCCCGGCTACTCTACACAATTCACATACATGTTACGAGTGTGCCCGGCTACTCTACACAATTCACATACATGCTACGAGTGTGCCCGACTACTCTACACAATTCATATACATGTTACGAGTGTGCCCGGCTACTCTACACAATTCACATACATGTTACGAGTGTGCCCGACTACTCTACACAATTCACATACATGTTACGAGTGTGTCCGACTACTCTACACAATTCACATACATGTTACGAGTGTGCCCGACTACTGTACACAATTCACATACATGTTACGAGTGTGTCCGACTATTCTACACAATTCACATACATCGTACGAGTGTGCCCGGCTACTCTACACAATTCACATACATGTTATGAGTGTGTCCGGCTACTCTACACAATTCACATACATCGTACGAGTGTGCCCGGCTACTCTACACAATTCACATACATGATACGATTGTGCCCGGCTACTCTACATAATTCACATACATCGTACGATTGTGCCCGGCTACTCTACATAATTCACATACATCGTACGAGTGTGCCCGACTACTCTACACAATTCACATACATCGTACGAGTGTGTCCGACTACTCTACACAATTCACATACATCGTACGAGTGTGCCCGACTACTCTACACAATTCACATACATCGTACGAGTGTGCCCGACTACTCTACACAATTCACATACATGATACGAGTGTGCCCGGCTACTCTACACAATGCACATACATGTTACGAGTGTGCCCGGCTACTCTACACAATTCATATACATCGTACGAGTGTGCCCGACTACTCTACACAATTCACATACATGATACGAGTGTGCCCGGCTACTCTACACAATTCATATACATGATACGAGTGTGCCCGGCTACTCTACACAATGCACATACATGTTACGAGTGTGCCCGGCTACTCTACACAATTCATATACATCGTACGAGTGTGCCCGACTACTCTACACAATTCACATACATGATACGAGTGTGCCCGGCTACTCTACACAATTCACACACATGTTACGAGTGTGCCCGACTACTCTACACAATTCACATACATGTTACGAGTGTGCCCGACTACTCTACATAATTCACATACATCGTACGAGTGTGCCCGACTACTCTACACAATTCACATACATCGTACGAGTATGCCCGACTACTCTACACAATTCACATACATCGTACGAGTGTGCCCGACTACTCTACACAATTCACATACATGATACGAGTGTGCCCGGCTACTCTACACAATGCACATACATGTTACGAGTGTGCCCGGCTACTCTACACAATTCATATACATCGTACGAGTGTGCCCGACTACTCTACACAATTCACATACATGATACGAGTGTGCCCGGCTACTCTACACAATTCACATACATCGTACGAGTGTGCCCGACTACTCTACACAATTCACATACATCGTATGAGTGTGCCCGACTACTCTACACAATTCATATACATGATACGAGTGTGCCCGGCTACTCTACACAATGCACATACATGTTACGAGTGTGCCCGGCTACTCTACACAATTCATATACCTCGTACGAGTGTGCCCGACTACTCTACACAATTCACATACATGATACGAGTGTGCCCGGCTACTCTACACAATTCACATACATGATACGAGTGTGCCCGGCTACTCTACACAATTCATATACATCGTACGAGTGTGCTCGGCTACTCTACACAATTCACATACATCGTACGAGTGTGCCCGACTACTCTACACAATTCACATACATGATACGAGTGTGCCCGGCTACTCTTCACAATTCACATACATGCTACGAGTGTGCCCGGCTACTCTTCACAATTCACATACATGCTACGAGTGTGCCCGGCTACTCTACACAATTCACATACATGATACGAGTGTGCCCGACTACTCTACATAATTCACATACATCGTACGAGTGTGCCCGACTACTCTACACAATTCACATACATCGTACGAGTATGCCCGACTACTCTACACAATTCACATACATCGTACGAGTGTGCTCGACTACTCTACACAATTCACATACATGATACGAGTGTGCCCGGCTACTCTACACAATGCACATACATGTTACGAGTGTGCCCGGCTACTCTACACAATTCATATACATCGTACGAGTGTGCCCGACTACTCTACACAATTCACATACATGATACGAGTGTGCCCGGCTACTCTACACAATTCACATACATCGTACGAGTTGCCCGACTACTCTACACAATTCACATACATCGTATGAGTGTGCCCGACTACTCTACACAATTCATATACATGATACGAGTGTGCCCGGCTACTCTACACAATGCACATAAATGTTACGAGTGTGCCCGGCTACTCTACACAATTCATATACATCGTACGACTGTGCCCGACTACTCTACACAATTCACATACATGATACGAGTGTGCCCGGCTACTCTACACAATTCATATACATGATACGAGTGTGCCCGGCTACTCTACACAATTCACATACATGATACGAGTGTGCCCGGCTACTCTACACAATTCACATACATGATACGAGTGTGCCCGGCTACTCTACACAATTCACATACATGATACGAGTGTGCCCGGCTACTCTACACAATTCACATACATGATACGAGTGTGCCCGGCTACTCTACACAATTCACATACATGATACGAGTGTGCCCGGCTACTCTACACAATTCACATACATCGTACGAGTGTGCCCGGCTACTCTACACAATTCACATACATCGTACGAGTGTGCCCGACTACTCTACACAATTCACATACATGATACGAGTGTGCCCGGCTACTCTACACAATTCATATACATCGTACGAGTGTGCCCGGCTACTCTACACAATTCACATACATCGTACGAGTGTGCCCGACTACTCTACACAATTCACATACATGATACGAGTGTGCCCGGCTACTCTACACAATTCACATACATGATACGAGTGTGCCCGGCTACTCTACACAATTCACATACATGCTACGAGTGTGCCCGGCTACTCTACACAATTCACATACATGTTATGAGTGTGCCCGGCTACTCTACACAATTCACATACATGTTATGAGTGTGCCCGGCTACTCTACACAATTCACATACATGTTACGAGTGTGCCCGGCTACTCTACATAATTCACATACATCGTACGAGTGTGCCCGGCTACTCTACATAATTCACATACATCGTACGAGTGTGCCCGGCTACTCTACAAAATTCACATACAACGTACGAGTGTGCCCGGATACTCTAGTACACACGTCATATACAACATGCGAGGTGCCCGGCTACTCTAGTACAAAAGTCAAATACAACGTGCGAGGTACACGCACACTCTATTACACAAGTCATATACAACGTGCGAGGTGCCCGGCTACTCTAGTACAAAAGTCAAATACAATGTGCGAGGTACACGGACACTCTAGTACACAAGTCAAATACAGCCTGCGAGGTACACGGATACTATAGTACACAATTAATATACAACGTGCGAGGTACACGCATACTCTAGTACACAAGTCAAATACAACGTGCGAGGTACACGCATACTCTAGTACACAAGTCAAATACAACGTGCGAGGTACACGCATACTCTAGTACACAAGTAATATACAACATGCGAGGTACACGGCTACTCTAGTACACAATTCATACATAACTAGTACACATGTAACATACAGCTAGTACACATGTCACATACATCTAGTACACATGTCACATACAACTAGTACACATGTCACATACATCTAGTATACATGTCACATACATCTAGTACACATGTCACATACAACTAGTACACATGCCACATACAACTAGTACACATGTCACATACATCTAGTACACATGTCGCATACATCTAGTACACATGTCACATACAACTAGTACACATGTCACATACATCTAGTACACATGCCACATACATCTAGTACACATGTCACATACATCTAGTACACATGTCACATACATCTAGTACACATGTCACGTCACATACAACTAGTACACATGCCACATACAACTAGTACACATGTCACACACATAACTAGTACACATGTCACATACATCTAGTACACATGTCACATACATCTAGTACACATGTCACATACATCTAGTACACATGTCACATACATCTAGTACACATGTCACATACAACTAGTACACATGCCACATACAACTAGTACACATATCACACACATAACTAGTACACATGTCACATACATCTAGTACACATGTCACATACATCTAGTACACATGTCACATACATCTAGTACACATGTCACATACATCTAGTACACATGTCACATACATCTAGTACACATGTCACATACATCTAGTACACATGTCACATACATCTAGTACACATGTCACATACAACTAGTACACATGCCACATACAACTAGTACACATGTCACACACATAACTAGTACACATGTCACATACATCTAGTACACATGTCACATACAACTAGTACACATGCCACATACAACTAGTACACATGTCACACATAACTAGTACACATGTCACATACATCTAGTACACATGTCACATACATCTAGTACACATGTCACATACATCTAGTACACATGTCACATACATCTAGTTCACATGCCACATACATCTAGTACACATGTCACATACAACTAGTACACATGCCACATACAACTAGTACACATGTCACACACATAACTAGTACACATGTCACATACATCTAGTACACATGTCACATACATCTAGTACACATGTCACATACAACTAGTACACATGTCACATACATCTAGTTCACATGCCACATACATCTAGTACACATGTCACATACATCTAGTACACATGTCACATACATCTAGTACTCATGTCACATACATCTAGTACACATGTCACATACATCTAGTACACATGTCACATACATCTAGTACAGATGTCACATACATCTAGTACACATGTCACATACATCTAGTACACATGTCACATACATCTAGTACACATGTCACATACATCTAGTACACATGTCACATACATCTAGTTCACATGCCACATACATCTAGTACACATGTCACATACATCTAGTACACATGTCACATACAACTAGTACACATGTCACATACATCTAGTTCACATGCCACATACATCTAGTACACATGTCACATACATCTAGTACACATGTCACATACATCTAGTACACATGTCACATACATCTAGTACACATGTCACATACATCTAGTACACATGTCACATACATCTAGTTCACATGCCACATACATCTAGTACACATGTCACATACATCTAGTACACATGCCACATACATCTAGTACACATGTCACATACATCTAGTACACATGTCACATACATCTAGTACACATGTCACATACATCTAGTACACATGTCACATACATCTAGTACACATGTCACATACATCTAGTACACATGTCACATACATCTAGTTCACATGCATGTCACATACATCTAGTACACATGTCACATACATCTAGTACACATGTCACATACATCTAGTACACATGTCACATACATCTAGTACACATGTCACATACATCTAGTACACATGTCACATACATCTAGTACACATGTCACATACATCTAGTACACATGTCACATACATCTAGTTCACATGCCACATACATCTAGTACACATGTCACATACATCTAGTACACATGTCACATACATCTAGTACACATGTCACATACATCTAGTACACATGTCACATACATCTAGTACACATGTCACATACATCTAGTACACATGTCACATACATCTAGTACACATGTCACATACATCTAGTACACATGTCACATACATCTAGTACACATGTCGCATACATCTAGTACACATGTCACATACAATTTGCGAGGTACACGGATACTGTAATTAGCGTTAATCGAAAGGATACCATAAACATATGTTTGGGGTTGTTGATAACATTGGAAGTTTGAGAAGCGAGCATTAACCATTGAGCGTATATAATATTTATGTGCCATCGCAATATATAGGCTATAATGTTTATGCGCATAATTTAAACTTTTATGTCGTGTATTATGTCAGTGGTGTTTGATGTATGTATCTGTTTTCCAGATATATATTAATATTTCAAATTTGAAGAGCCATGTGGAAATCGAGAGTATTTTTTATTTCATTGTATTGTGAATGTTATGCAAAGTATGACAGTGTTGCCCGTGATATATTGTATTTCATAATTGAGTATCAAAATGTATTTAAAATACGAAGCTGTTTTTGAAGCTATAAAAACTTAATAATATACATTTGGACCGCCAAATAGTGTCACTGTGTATGAAATAAAATGATAATATCAAACTATTTATTACTGTCATAACTGCTATATCGCACAAGCTCGTCAATATACAACAACGAACATTGACAACTTGCCACCCTCCTTGCATACGTAATAAATAACTCTCTCTCCCTCTCCCTCCCTCCCCCTCTCTCTCTCTCCTGCCAGTTACATCATTTCGATATTCAACTGCTCATATTTATTCGAGCTATTGAGTCACGCAGTGTCAGAGTGTTAAACCGTGATAGCACACCCATACAGGCGGGCCATACAGCGTCATAGTGTTAAACCTTGATAGCACACCCGTATACAGGCGGGCCATACAGCGTCATAGTGTTAAACCTTGATAGCACACCCATACAGGCGGGCCATACAGCGTCATAGTGTTAAACCTTGATAGCACACCCATACAGGCGGGCCATACAGCGTCATAGTGTTAAACCTTGATAGCACACCCATACAGTCGGG
>CM026390.1:35721354-35740451 GCA_014843695.1 Archivesica marissinica | reverse complement strand
CCATACAGCGTCATAGTGTTAAACCTTGATAGCACACCCGTATACAGGCGGGCCATACAGCGTCATAGTGTTAAACCTTGATAGCACACCCATACAGGCGGGCCATACAGCGTCATAGTGTTAAACCTTGATAGCACACCCATACAGGCGGGCCATACAGCGTCATAGTGTTAAACCTTGATAGCACACCCATACAGTCGGGTCATACAGCGTCATAGTGTCAAACCGTGCTAGCACACCCATACAGGCGGGTCATACAGCGTCATATTGTCAAACCGTGATAGCACACCCATACAGGCGGGTCATACAGCGTCATATTGTCAAACCGTGATAGCACACCCATACAGGCGGGCCATACAGCGTCATATTGTCAAACCGTGATAGCACACCCATACAGGCGGGTCATACAGCGTCATATTGTCAAACCGTGCTAGCACACCCATACAGGCGGGTCATACAGCGTCATATTGTCAAACCGTGATAGCACACCCATACAGGCGGGTCATACAGCGTCATATTGTCAAACCGTGCTAGCACACCCATACAGGCGGGTCATACAGCGTCATATTGTCAAACCGTGATAGCACACCCATACAGGCGGGTCATACAGCGTCATATTGTCAAACCGTGATAGCACACCCATACAGGCGGGTCATACAGCGTCATATTGTCAAACCGTGCTAGCACACCCATACAGTCGGGTCATACAGCGTCATATTGTCAAACCGTGATAGCACACCCATACAGGCGGGTCATACAGCGTCATATTATCAAACCGTGATAGCACACCCATACAGTCGGGTCATACAGCGTCATATTGTCAAACCGTGATAGCACACCCATACAGGCGGGTCATACAGCGTCATATTGTCAAACCGTGATAGCACACCCATACAGGCGGGTCATCCGGCGTCATAGTGTCAAACCGTGCTAACACATTGATACACACGGGTCATCCGGCGTCATAGTGTCAAACGGTACTAGCACAGTCATCCAGCGTCATAGTGTCAAACCCTGCTAGGACATTGAACACGGGTCACCCGGTGTCATACAACACTTTAATACAGGCGGGTCATACAGCGTCATAGTATCAAACCGTGCTAACACATTGATACACACGGGTCATCCGCTGTCATACAACACTTTAATACAGGCGGGTCATCCAGCGTCATAGTGTCAAACCCTGCTAACACATTGATACACACGGGTCATCCGCTGTCATACAACACTTTAATACAGGCGGGTCATCCGCTATCATACAACACTTTAATACAGGCGGGTCATCCAGCGTCATAGTGTCAAACCCTGCTAACACATTGATACACACGGGTCATCCGCTGTCATACAACACTTTAATACAGGCGGGTCATCCGCTGTCATACAACACTTTAATACAGGCGGGTCATCCAGCGTCATAGTGTCAAACCCTGCTAACACATTGATACACACGGGTCATCCGCTGTCATACAACGCTTTAATACAGGCGGGTCATCCAGCGTCATAGTGTCAAACCCTGCTAACACATTGATACACACGGGTCATCCGCTGTCATACAACACTTTAATACAGGCGGGTCATCCAGCGTCATAGTGTCAAACCCTGCTAACACATTGATACACACGGGTCATCCGGCGTCATATGTCAAACCGCTAACACATTGATACACACGGGTCATCCAGCGTCATAGTGTCAAACCCTGCTAACACATTGATACACACGGGTCATCCGCTGTCATACAACACTTTAATACAGGCGGGTCATCCAGCGTCATAGTGTCAAACCCTGCTAACACATTGATACACACGGGTCATCCGGCGTCATAGTGTCAAACCCTGCTAACACATTGATACACACGGGTCATCCAGCGTCATAGTGTCAAACCCTGCTAACACATTGATACACACGGGTCATCCGCTGTCATACAACACTTTAATACAGGCGGGTCATCCAGCG
This sequence comes from Archivesica marissinica, assembly GCA_014843695.1. Lineage (NCBI taxonomy): Eukaryota > Metazoa > Mollusca > Bivalvia > Venerida > Vesicomyidae > Archivesica > Archivesica marissinica. The sequence continues at coordinate 35,738,498 of CM026390.1, read as the reverse complement.
TCATAGTGTCAAACCCTGCTAACACATTGATACACACGGGTCATCCGCTGTCATACAACGCTTTAATACAGGCGGGTCATACAGCGTCATAGTGTCAAACCCTGCTAACACATTGATACACACGGGTCATCCGCTATCATACAACACTTTAATACAGGCGGGTCATCCAGCGTCATAGTGTCAAACCCTGCTAACACATTGATACACACGGGTCATCCGCTGTCATACAACGCTTTAATACAGGCGGGTCATCCAGCGTCATAGTGTCAACCCAACAAACACACCACCCCAACAACCAAACCCTGCTAACACATTGATACACACGGGTCATCCGCTGTCATACAACACTTTAATACAGGCGGGTCATCCAGCGTCATAGTGTCAAACCCTGCTAACACATTGATACACACGGGTCATCCGGCGTCATAGTGTCAAACCCTGCTAACACATTGATACACACGGGTCATCCAGCGTCATAGTGTCAAACCCTGCTAACACATTGATACACACGGGTCATCCGCTGTCATACAACACTTTAATACAGGCGGGTCATCCAGCGTCATAGTGTCAAACCCTGCTAACACATTGATACACACGGGTCATCCGGCGTCATAGTGTCAAACCCTGCTAACACATTGATACACACGGGTCATCCAGCGTCATAGTGTCAAACCCTGCTAACACATTGATACACACGGGTCATCCGCTGTCATACAACACTTTAATACAGGCGGGTCATCCAGCGTCATAGTGTCAAACCCTGCTAACACATTGATACACACGGGTCATCCGCTGTCATACAACGCTTTAATACAGGCGGTCATACAGCGTCATAGTATCAAACCGTGCTAACACATTGATACACACGGGTCATCCGCTATCATACAACACTTTAATACAGGCGGGTCATCCAGCGTCATAGTGTCAAACCCTGCTAACACATTGATACACACGGGTCATCCGCTGTCATACAACGCTTTAATACAGGCGGGTCATCCAGCGTCATAGTGTCAAACCCTGCTAACACATTGATACACACGGGTCATCCGCTGTCATACAACACTTTAATACAGGCGGGTCATCCAGCGTCATAGTGTCAAACCCTGCTAACACATTGATACACACGGGTCATCCGCTGTCATACAACACTTTAATACAGGCGGGTCATCCAGCGTCATAGTGTCAAACCCTGCTAACACATTGATACACACGGGTCATCCGCTGTCATACAACACTTTAATACAGGCGGGTCATCCAGCGTCATAGTGTCAAACCCTGCTAACACATTGATACACACGGGTCATCCGCTGTCATACAACACTTTAATACAGGCGGGTCATCCAGCGTCATAGTGTCAAACCCTGCTAACACATTGATACACACGGGTCATCCGCTGTCATACAACACTTTAATACAGGCGGGTCATCCAGCGTCATAGTGTCAAACCCTGCTAACACATTGATACACACGGGTCATCCGCTGTCATACAACACTTTAATACAGGCGGGTCATCCAGCGTCATAGTGTCAAACCCTGCTAACACATTGATACACACGGGTCATCCGCTGTCATACAACACTTTAATACAGGCGGGTCATCCAGCGTCATAGTGTCAAACCGTGCTAACACATTGATACACACGGGTCATCCGCTGTCATACAACGCTTTAATACAGGCGGGTCATCCAGCGTCATAGTGTCAAACCCTGCTAACACATTGATACACACGGGTCATCCGCTGTCATACAACACTTTAATACAGGCGGGTCATCCAGCGTCATAGTGTCAACCTGCTAACACATTGATACACACGGGTCATCCGCTGTCATACAACACTTTAATACAGGCGGGTCATCCAGCGTCATAGTGTCAAACCGTGCTAACACATTGATACACACGGGTCATCCGCTGTCATACAACGCTTTAATACAGGCGGGTCATCCAGCGTCATAGTGTCAAACCCTGCTAACACATTGATACACACGAGTCATCCGCTGTCATACAACGCTTCAATACAGTACTATCACATCCATACAGTCACCCGGCGCCATGGTGACAAACCGTGCTAGCACATTGATACATACTGTATTTTACAGATTTCCTGTAAACGTACAGAATACAGCATTCCTATATTGTATGTATGTATGTTCCTTTAATGTCAAACCCCTCGCGGGGACTTAGACATGTTTTCCTGGGCAGGCTTTGCCGACCTAAGCGATTAACCAGTACTAAGCAATGTGTGTGAGGTGCCTTGCTCAATGACACTACATACGTGGCCTGACCGAGTATCGAACCCGGGACCGTTCGATTCCAAATCCGACGTTCTACCACTGGATCACGGACGCCACTATTAATAACCTTTTCAAATATATTAAATATTAATAATTCCTGTACAAAGAAACGTCAATTCCCTCTGCATGCACATGCTTGTGTTTCCACGATTTTGAAATATCAAACTTTTAATTTCAGTCTACTATCGCACTGTGGTATTTTCTACAAAAGGCATTATGTTAGTTCGTGTTCCTTTCTGTTACATACCTCGGTTACCCGGATGTTTGTCGATGTTTGTTTATTGGGTATTACAGTGCTAATCACAAGGCAAATAATAATGAATAGTGAAAATGAAAAATGGTTGACATTATGATTAGGAGATTGTAAGTGCGGGAATCTGTTCTCTGAGCTGGTTCTGACATACGGTCGTTATGTCTGAGGCATTATTCAACTTTCTAATATTCTACCCGTGACATAGCTGGCTCCGGTATTGTCGTCGGCATTCCGAAATCGTCGTCGATGCTGACTTCCTCATAATAGTGTGTGTTTTACGTTTATTTATCGTCGCTACCGGTTGCCTATATGAGCGACGCCTCCTGAAGAGATTAATCAGTTTAGATTTGTGGAGGGTGTGGCAATGATACAGACAGAGACCCATTCCAGAGTCTCCTCTGGTTCTTTTACGTGAACGGTGTACAGCACCGACACGAGACCTCGGTTTAATGTCCCATCTGAAAGACTGTTCATTTTATTAGGGTCAGACGGGGGAACGAACATGTGATCCCTGGATTACCAGTCCAGCGTGTTACCACTGGACTACAGATCCGCCTGTTACTTCATAATAGCCATTGACATTCTGGTGTTGTCCTCGGTGATGGTTTTGGTATCGTTCTCGGTGATAAATCCGGAATTGTCTCCGCATTCTCAATATCGTGGCTATGTCCTCTGTGTGTCCGTATTCTCTTCCGCTCTGACTTCTGTTTCATCCTCAGCGTTGGCGTCGATGTAGTTCTCGTCGTTTCATTTCGACTGTGTCAATATCATCTCCGGCGTTTCGATAACGTCTTGGATCTCGTTCCCGTCGCAACCGACGGTGATTAATGATGAGCTCTTTTCAACAGTTTATGAAGGTTTGCGAGATTTCCATCTAGTCATAATTATATTCATTATTCAACATGCTCAGTATGCAAATGTCTTCGGAGTTGACGCTGACATATTCCTTAGGAATGGAGTAGTAGGTGTCATCCTCGATTGTTTCAATATCATCTCCGGCGTTTCGATAACGTCCCCGGCATTGGTGTATGTGTCTGATTTAGCTCATTGTTTCTCTGCGCCAAGCTACTTGAATGCACCACTAGTGAATACACATACACCCATATTGACTTCTAAAGGATTTAAATTCTAGATACTATTTATAGCATGTTTACGGTGTCAGTGTTTCTGATATGGAGTAACCGTCTTCTCGGAACTAACACGGTGTAAGATATCTGCCAAGAATATATCCATAGCTTCCATTCTATGAATGAGAACTGCCTATTGGAGGCGCGTGCTGGTGCAAACTGTACGATTACTGCGTTATATTGAAATGCACGTGTGCACATCCTATGATCGCTGAAGCTGAATTACACGTTTTATGCTGATATGCACTATTATGTTACATCTTTAATGACCAATTTTCCTCATCGATATTAATAAAACTAAAGTTCATAAAACTGAACCCACCTGTCGGGAGAGGAAACCAGATACAAAGAAACTGATATAAGTAAAGTGAAGTACGTAATTCATTGTGCTCATGCAAATTTTGCATTAAAGTGGACTGGTAAATTGAGTGTTGCATTCATATCACGTCTTGGATCTCGTTCCCGTCGCAACCGTTGGTGATTAATGATGAGCTCTTTTCAACAGTTTATGAAGGTTTGCTAGATTTACATCTAGTCATAATTATATTCATTATTCAACATGCTCAGTGTGCATATTTCACCTAAGGTAGATGGCGACACCCCGTTGCACGAGTCCGTTCATATGCATACACGGCATTATATGAATAGCTTTGTGGTTTTTAAAAACCAAAATTATTTAACCATATTTTATTGCATATCAATAGTACATATGTCATACACGTAAAGATACAATGCATAGCATGAACATAATAAATAGTTTGGGCCACAAGTTTTAACAACATTAGACAACGGCCCGTACCACAACACATATTTAACCATATTTTATTGCATATCAATAGTACATATGTCATACACGTAAAGATACAATGAATAGCATGAAAATAATAAATGGTTTGGGCCACAAGTTTTAACAACATTAGACAACGGCCCGTAGCAGGTAGCTTCGTCAGCTTCGTCGTAGCAGGTAGCTTCGTCGTAGCAGGTAGCTTCGTGCTTGGAGTACTTAACCCGTAACCAGCTACTCACATAACAAGTCGCTTTTGCAAACAGCATAGAGCCCGATCAGACTTCATATAACCCGTTTGATCAGGCTCTATGCTGATTGCTCGTCTTATTGTGCAGCTGAAACTCTTGGACGGAATAGCAAGCCACACAGATCCTAATCAGACGCGGAGTTTTTATTTATATTTATTTATATTTCGGGTTTTACGCCTGCATCAGCACCATTTTTGGGCTATATCGCCGGCGGGCAGTTTACCTAACAACACCTTTCCTGGGCAGGCTCCAGCGGTTAACCAGTACTGGTGCACCAACCTCCGTAAGAAACTGCCAACTTGTTCATATAAATGAGACACGGCCTGAGCGGGGCTCGAACCCGTGACCATCAGTGATGATAGGTTACAGTGGTATACAAGTCAGCGACCTTAACCACTCGACCACGAAGGCGGACCAGACGCGTAGTTAGGCTGCTGTTGATCTGGATAGATGTTGTTTGAATATTACTTCCAAATTATTCAGCATTTTAAGAGATAGTGATAGTCCGAACAATAAGCCATATACATTGATAAGAGTATTAGGTTAACGGTCTGTTCTTTGCACCACCTCATATATAAAGCTCTGAAGTGTGGAACTCATGAATAGCGTCCGCCTCCGTGGTCGAGTGGTTAGGATCGCTGACTTGTATACAAATGTAACCTATTATCACTGATGGCCATGGGTTCGAGCCCCGTTCAGATCGTGTCTCTTCATACGAAAAGGTTGGCAGTTTCTTACGGAGGTTTGGTGCACCAAGTATTGGTTAACCGCTGGAGCTGCCCAGGAAAGGTGATGCTAGGTCAACTGTCCGTCGCTGATATGGGCAACCGGTAGCGACGATAAACACGCATGTATATAAGTGAATGCACGATAATGCGCAATGGAAATAAGCAATATATGTAGATTTAATTGAGGAATAGAATTATCCTAATTAATTAATTAAATTTACTCATTACATTTTACGTTGCAATGTAATTATTAATGTTTACGTTCCAATGTAATTATTAAAGTTTACGTTGCAATGTAATTGTATTATATTCAAGTTTAATTTACTACAGTAATATAGATGTATTATATTCAAGTCTAATTTACTACAGTAATATAGATGTATTATATTCAAGTTTAATTTACTACAGTAATATAGATGTATTATATTCAAGTCTAATTTACTACAGTAATGTAATTGTATTATATTCAAGTTTAATTTACTACAGTAATATAGATGTATTATATTCAAGTCTAATTTACTACAGTAATGTAGATGTATTATATTCAAGTTTAATTTACTACAGTAATGTAATTGTATTATATTCAAGTTTAATTTACTACAGTAATATAGATGTATTATATTCAAGTTTAATTTACTACAGTAATATAGATGTATTATATTCAAGTCTAATTTACTACAGTAATGTAATTGTATTATATTCAAGTTTAATTTACTACAGTAATATAGATGTATTATATTCAAGTTTAATTTACTACAGTAATATAGATGTATTATATTCAAGTCTAATTTACTACAGTAATATAATTGCTCAAAATTAGTATCACCCTCTACCTTAATATATTGATTACCAGCATGACTACCAAACATGGACTGCACATACACTATGAAATATAATGTTGACACTAATTTGTGTGTGTGTGTGTTTTACGTTTATTTATCGTCGCTACCTGTTGCCCATATGAGCGACGCCTCCTGAAGAGATTAGTTATTTTAGATTTTGGAGGATAGTGCATGATACAGACAGAGACCAATTCCAGAGTCTCCTCTTGTTCTTTTACGTGCACGGTGTAAAGCACCGACACGAGACCTCGGTTTGACGTCCCATCTGAAAGACTGTTAATTTTATTAGGGTCAGACGGGGGATCAAACCTGCGATCCCTGGATTACCAGTCCAGCGTGTTACCACTGGACTACAGATCCGTCTGTAAAACTAGTTCAATTTGTTGAAACCATGTTTATTGGACAAACGGTTGTGTATGCATAGAAACACACACACTCATGCACATGCAGGCCTCGGCAACTATTATTTTTACTTTGGACGAGATAACCTAAAATCTTCTACTCGTCCAGACTTTTAGTTAAATAGCAAGTTTCAAGTTTAAAATGTATTGCCAAAATCAGCAACTATATTGAATTTGGCCATTTACAACGATAGAAATATGGCAAAGACATCACAACACATGTTACATATATACGTGTATAAACAAATACAATACATTTAAGAAACAGTAGTAAAATAACAATGCAGTTTCTTACGGAGGTTGGTGCACCCAAGTACTGGTTAACCGCTGGAGCCTGCCCAGGAAAGGTGTTGTTAGGTAAACTGCCCGCCGGCGATATAGCCCGAAATGGTGCTGATGCAGGCGTAAAACCCGAAATATAACATAACTAAAATAACAATGTATATAATGTATTTACCTTGACAATAGAACACTAGGTCTACTAATGAAGCAGCAACGTGGTGGCAACGTTATATAGAAGGATACTGGGGTTGCTTGCTCTTGCTGCTGTACCACCGCTGTCAAAACACTGACACTCCCATTTTGTGACGGGTAACCTTTGTTTTAAAAACTATATTTATTTTACTTGTGAAGCAATTTTTAACAACTTATATTAATCACTCTCGTTGGCTCACTCCTCTCACCAATATCCGGGTTCGATCCTCGGACCAGGAAGAATGTGAGATGGTACGGTGGTCGCCAGATCGGACAGGTGAGGTTTCTCCGGGTACTCTGGTTTCTTCCAACACGAATGACCAAATACATGCTTTCATCCGCCCCAACGAGAGTGATTAATATAAGTTGTTAAAACTTGCTTCGCAATCTTTGTAAAATAAATAAAGCTTAAACTAAAGCTTACAACATGCGCTATGAGAGATATTTACGTAATATAAATATAAGTATACGTGTGTTTCTGTTTTGTCTGACACGGGCAACATAAACTATCATGTCCCCCACCCCTGTTTCCGTTATGTTTTCTGGACGAATGGGTATTTATGTGATAAGAATTACTGCTATGTATTCGTATTATAGTTATTAAAATTGTCCAATTGTTTTCAGGTGAACTAGTTCCAAGCTTTATCTGGTGTGTGCACATAGAAATACAGGCTTGAGCTGGAATCCAGATATGGCCAGGGCAATCAATCTACGTAGTTGGAATTCTGCAACAATAGTTGGTTCCCATATGCTTCGCGGATGTTCCAGCAGGGATGTGGTATATACTATTATGTTGGACAGGGTATTATGTTATTGTCAACATGTTTTCATTTAATTACTAAATGATTCCGAGTGTGTATAATGCAGTGATTTTTCAATCGTTCTTGTATTACATAGATATGTGCTGGGGGGGGGGGATCTAAACATGAACAAGGAAAGAGTGAGTGTTCTCACTTGGTATCAGCGTTCGTCCGCCCGTCCGTCGACGCGTTATCATGCCAAATGCTTTATCATTATTTTAATTTGAGTTTGTATCACATTCAAAACAGGGTTTATCAACAGATAGATATCGCGCGAATCATTTACACTTAAGTGCTTACTTTGAAGATGATATTCAAGTGGACTGACCTTGATATTTTAAACTTTAGAATGCTGAAACAGTATGATAGATTACAAGTAATATGTTGCTGCACGAAGAGCATCTAAACCTTACTGAACTTAAGACAAGTTGCTATAGTGTTTGTTCATTTTAAAGTTACTATCAGACTGCCAGTTGTTATAGCGTAAAACTGTATCATTTTGTCCACAGTGGATGCCAAAGGACAAGCTCTCGAAATACCGTCACTTGAATTATGTTGTCAATGATTTGCTTCAATGTGCGTGCTATTAAACCTCCCGTCGACAAAAGGTTGGACTGTATCAGTGCTGCCTGAAGCAAACACCAATACAAATATCCGGCGTCAACTATCGTTACCAAGTGTTCTTGATATAGATGGAACGCATACACCCACAGATGTAGCAACCGCCAGTCTCACGGATGAAGCCATGCCAATAAAACCTCTTGACTCACAGATGGGGCCAACGTATGTTCGTTTTCCTCGGCTCACAGATGACGCCATGCCAATAAAACCTCTTGACTCACAGATGGGGTCAACGTATGTTCGTTCTCCTCGGCTCACAGATGGGGGTCAACGTATGTTCGTTCTCCTCGGCTCACAGATGGGGTCAACGTATGTTCGTTCTCCTCGGCTCTCAGATGGGGTCAACGTATGTTCGTTCTCCTCGGCTCACAGATGGAGCCAATGCAGGTATCATCTATCGACTACCTGACGGAGCCAATGTCAATAGCATCACTCAACTCACGGATCTGACCAAAACACATTAATATCTCTCGACTCACTGGTGGAGCCAGTGTCCGTAGCATATCTCGATTCACTAATGGAACCAACACCAGCAGCATATATCTACACACTGGTGTAACCAATGTCAGTAGCATATCTCGACTCACTTGTGTAAGCTAACGAGGATATTGAAACGTACGTTCACAGGAACAGAATACATGTTGTGCACGGGAAGCTAACGAGGATATTGATACGTACGTTCACAGGAACATAATACATGTTGTGCACGGGGAACTAACGAGGATATTGATACGTACGTTCACAGGAACAGAATACATGTTGTGCACGGGGAACTAACGAGGATATTGATACGTACGTTCACAGGAATATAATACATGTTGTGCACGGGGAACTAACGAGGATATTGATACGTACGTTCACAGGAACAGAATACATGTTGTGCACGGGGAAGCTAACGAGAATATTGATACGTAGGTTCACTGGAACAGAATACATGTTGTGCACGGGGAACTAACGAGAATATTGATACGTACGTTCACTGGAACAGAATACATGTTGTGCACGGGGAAGCTAACGAGACTATCGATACGTACGTTCACTGGAACATAATACATGTTGCGTTAGTTTGGCCATAGTATATATATATAGTTATATTATTGTATTGAATTGAACAGTCTTTCAGATGGGACGTTAAACCGAGGTCTGTGCACGTAAAAGAACCAGAGGAGACTCTGGAATGGGTCTCTGTCTGTATCAATGCACTATCCTCCACAATCTAAAATGACTAATATCTTCAGGAGGCGTCGCTCATATGGGCAACCGGTAGCGACGATAAATAAACGTACACATGAATTGAACAATACGGTTCAAACAAGCACTTTTATCACGCGAATTTACAAATAAATGCGTAGATTATTGACAGCAATAACTGTAAATGTTCAATAGTTCATGTATTTACCGAGTGTAAAGGGCACAGTTGGCAGTCATCAAATTGCAATCACGAGTGTTAGCTTTATCGCCAATTTTCGGCGGTCACCATGGAGGTATATACCGGGATAGGACAGAGAGCAGTAACACCCGGCCATTTATCGCCGCATGACAAGTCAGCAATGCTATTATAAACTGTAAGCAGTGTGACTTATTATAATATTGGCAACCTTGTTTATTGGCGCCTTACTGTGAACATGACAGGCGTAACAGGAACGGTAAATACTATGTAATATCGCGGTGTAATATCTACATGTATATGAATCATATATGTGGTGTTTATTCTCCGAGCTGCAGGCGAGTCAAATATCACCAACGGCACTATATACTACTTTTCCATATCCACACACATAGGCAGCCGATCGCATAGTCACACCCCTTGCAGCTCTGGCATATGTACATGTACGCGGTCAGCCCGTACCCTAGTCAACTCGACCCATGTCTTACGCCGTAGTACCCACCCCTGGCTATTATACGCGGCGAATTTCGATTTTAATGAATGACCCGCACTTCACTGTTCAAATATCAACACACTTTACAATAAAAGCCTTGTGTTAAAATGATAAAAAACATACGTCGACTGTACTATAGAAAGAGTACTGCAAATGCCCTGTATATTCCGTTACTGTAGTTTTATATTAACCCATTCAACACCAAGTAACTGACATGGACTGGTCCATGATATTTTCAGACCAATACATTAATAAGGAAATTACATTTGGACCAGTTCATTTATCAAAATAGGTAATTTTGTCTAAACATAATAATATTACTGGCAAAAAGTGCAGATCCTGATGAGACGGCTCGTTACGAGCCGGCTCATCTGGATCTACACTTTTTGTAAGCCTATTTAGAGGTCTGTGGTGTTGAAAGGGTTAAAGTCGCCTCAGGCCACCGAGGCATGTGGACGACTGGTTTCTCTAAGTAGTGTATACTTCAACGGTGCTTCTGAAGACATCCCGATGAGACCTCTTCTTCCTCTGGTCCAGGGGGTGACAAGTCACGTGTGGCGTCCGTGGTCCAGTGGTAGAGCGTCGGATTTGGAATCGAACGGTCCCGGGTTCGATACTCGGTCAGGCCACGTATGTAGTGTCATTGAGCAAGGCACCTCACACACATTGCTTAGTACTGGTTAACCACTTAGGTCGGCTAAGCCAGCCCAGGAAAACATGTCTATGTCCCCGCAAGGGGTTTGACATTAATGGAACATACATACAAGTCATGCAAGTGTGTTCTCTTTCGAAAAGGGTCCGTTGTAGGGCCACACTCCCCACTATTAATCACCTCGCATCAGCATATATAAACGGACCTGATAGTTAAACATCTGCTCGTCTCGGTCGTTCCAGGGTCTGGCAAGTCTTCCACCACTTCCGACGGCGATGCTTAAGAGTGAGTTTGTGTGTCCCTTGTTGCAAGATCGACGATCAGAAGATCTCTGTATCCTTCGCTGTTGCTGCGAGATGTACCCCGACCGCGATGTGCACGTCGTGATGATATCGGCCGGTATACCCTGCCTAGCAAACGAACGATATAATGTTCTTTATAGTCGCCTTCGCCGAGGCATTTGGGCGACTGGTTTCTCTAAGTAGATTACGTTGTCATCTAAGTTGCTTATGTTGACAACTGGAAATGCATCTTCCGTTCTTCTCAGGGTGACAGTTCCTGTATCCATCTTTCGAAGGGGTCCCTATCACAGCAGCGATAATGGTTCCGGTTTCTACGCTGGGGTCCTCGCGCCGTCACGAATTCAACGTCCTACCGTCTTTCTTGAAGGAGAACCGTCCCCTTGAAGGAGCCGGCTAAAACTAAACGAGCTATCCGCCGGCGCCAGCACCGAGCATTGCTGTCTCGCCTGCCTAGCCCGGAGCTAGCACACTACATATACAACAAGGTAATCCAATCAAAATACTGGAAACTGCAGTGAATCGTAATAAACAATAGATAGCACGTATCTCTCAATTTTCCAGTCGGAGCCAAGGTAAGCAACATTTCACGACTCACAGACGGGGCCAATGTCAGTAGCATCTCTCGACTCACATACTGAGCCAATGTCATTAGCATCTCTCGACTCACATACGGAGCCAATGTCAATAACATACCTCGACTCACAGACGGAGCCAATGTCAATAACATACCTCGACCCACAGACGGAGCCAATGTCAATAACATACCTCGACTCACAGACTGAGCCAATGTCAATAACATACCTCGACTCATAGACGGAGCCAATGTCAGTAGCATCTCTCGACTCACAGACGGAGCCAATGTCAATAACATACCTCGACTCACAGACGGAGCCAATGTCAGTAGCATCTCTCGACTCACAGACGGAGCCAATGTCAATAACATACCTCGACTCACAGACGTAGTCAATGTCAGTAGCATCTCTCGACTCACAGACTGAGCCAATGTCAGTAGCATATATCGACTCACAGACATCGCCAATGTCAGTAGCATCTCTCGACTCACAGACGGAGCTACTGTTAGTAGCATATCTCGACTCACAGACGGAGCCAATGTCAGTAGTATATCTCGACTCACAGACTTGGAGCCAATGTCAGTAGCATCTCTCGACGCACAAACGGAGTCGATGTCAGTAGCATATCTCGACTCACAAACGGAGTCGATGTCAGTAGCATCTCTCGTCTCACAGACGGAGCCAATGTCAGTAGCATCTCTCGACGCATGGGCGGCGGGGCCAATGTCAGTAGCATATCTCGACTCACAAACGGAGTCGATGTCAGTAGCATCTCTCGTCTCACAGACGGAGCCAATGTCAGTAGCATCTCTCGACGCATGGGCGGCGGGGCCAATGTCAGTAGCATCTCTCGACGCATGGGCGGCGGGGCCAATGTCAGTAGCATTTCTCGGCCTGTAGATCGACTCAATGTGAGTTGCATATTTAGACTATTAGACAACCCATAGCACCCAAAGAATTTTTTTCGAAATCGGATGTATGAAAACCTGGCACGTTTCAAACAGATAACATCGGAAACGAGTCACTACCGTTCATTTGCAATTCTGAATGGGTCTCGGATGCAGAGTCTATGTAGTAGTATGGTTGGCTGATCTCAATTAGATAGCAATTAAATAGATAACGTGTGCATCTGGTGACTAAGAAACGTGCATTTAACATAGACACGTTTCTAATTTAGTTAATACGTGGGAGGTGTAAATACACGTGATTCATGATTTTAAATATACACAGACTGAGCATATACATTTATATTGTTTGTTATCTCTGTTCTTATAGCATAGGGTCAATTACTTTCAGTAATGCTAATTACACTATGTGATTGTGAATAAACTCGAATAAAATATGTAACACGTGTTCCATTATTTGTGTATCGTTGCTTAGTAGTTAAAGCGACATTACATTGCAAAAAGCAAATAAATTGCATTTTTCACGCAAAACAAATAAAATGCATTTTTCACGCATTTACTACACATTATTCTGAATACATTCGAACACTAACATTGAATAAATAAACCATGTTTTTGTGGTATACAAACTTTCAAAAGTGAAATTAGTATTTCATATAACGGTCATCCGCGCTCCTGAATTGGCGTTTCTTTGTCATTGGAGTCAATACTAAACACGCGATACTTTCGATTAGAGATAATTTAACTAAGATTAATCTACACATATATATGCATAGGCACACATGTGAGATATAACGGTAAATATGTAGCATAACTTGTGTTATTCAGGATACACGCTTGTATTACGCATGTATGTCGACCCTATTTACACTATTTTGTTATGTCAACAAACCGCGTATACGACGTTTGTTTATTTGTTGAAATACTCAGTTTTTGAGGCAGATCTTTGGAAAAAAATAATACTATATAATAGCAAATTATATTATTCAGACATTTGCGTTTTCACTGATGTAGTGTCGCTTTAAAACAGATATATAAATCAGTGCTAAATACACATTCACTAAGAGGCAAGCCTGTTTCCTTATTGTTTTAGTACAAAACTATACGTAAATACGACAATTTATCCCTATCACATAACTTGTGATGATGATTGAGCTTATTTACCCTCGCCTCCGGCGAACCATATGGGCGAGCGGACACATAACTTGTCTTGTATTCAGTGTTATACACCGTATACATAGATATGCATGGTTACAACAGTAATACTGTAATATACGCATAGCGTGAAACTGAATGTCCAGAGATGGTGTTATTGTAAGTTACGTATATCATGAAGCTGAATGTAGTTATTGTAAGATAGGTATATCATGAAGCTGGGTGGAGTTATTGTAAGATAGGTATACCATGAAGCTGAATGGAGTTATTGTAAGTTACGTATATCATGAAGCTGAATGGAGTTATTGTAAGATAGGTATACCATGAAGCTGAATGGAGTTATTGTAAGTTACGTATATCATGAAGCTGAATGGAGTTATTGTAAGATAGGTATACAATGAAACTGAATGGAGTTATTGTAGGATACGTAACTATATCATGAAACTGAATGGAGTTATTGTAGGATACGTAACTATATCATTAAACTGAATGGAGTTATTGTAAGATAGGTATACCATGAAGCTGAATGGAGTTATTGTAAGTTACGTATATCATGAAGTTGAATGGAGTTATTGTAAGTTACGTATATCATGAAGCTGAATGGAGTTATTGTAAGATAGGTATACAATGAAACTGAATGGAGTTATTGTAGGATACGTAACTATATCATTAAACTGAATGGAGTTATTGTAAGATAGGTATACCATGAAGCTGAATGGAGTTATTGTAAGTTACGTATATCATGAAGTTGAATGGAGTTATTGTAAGTTACGTATATCATGAAGCTGAATGGAGTTATTGTAAGATAGGTATACAATGAAACTGAATGGAGTTATTGTAGGATACGTAACTATATCATTAAACTGAATGGAGTTATTGTAAGATAGGTATACCATGAAGCTGAATGGAGTTATTGTAAGTTACGTATATCATGAAGTTGAATGGAGTTATTGTAAGTTACGTATACCATGAAGCTGAATGGAGTTATTGTAAGATAGGTATACATGAAGCTGAATGGTGTTATTGTAAGATAGGTATACCATGAAGCTGAATGGTGTTATTGTAAGATACGTATACCATGAAGCTGAATGGAGTTATTGTAAGATAGGTATACCATGAAGCTGAATGGTGTTATTGTAAGATAGGTATACCATGAAGCTGAATGGAGTTATTGTAAGATAGGTATACCATGAAGCTGAATGGTGTTATTGTAAGATAGGTATACCATGAAGCTGAATGGAGTTATTGTAAGTTACGTAACTATATCATGAAGCTGAATGGAGTTATTGTAAGTTACGTAACTATATCATGAAGCTGAATGGAGTTATTGTAAGTTACGTAACTATATCATGAAGCTGAATGGAGTTATTGTAAGTTACGTAACTATATCATGAAGCTGAATGGAGTTATTGTAAGTTACGTAACTATATCATGAAGCTGAATGGAGTTATTGTAAGTTACGTATACCATGAAGCTGAATGGAGTTATTGTAAGATAGGTATACCATGAAGCTGAATGGTGTTATTGTAAGATAGGTATACCATGAAGCTGAATGGAGTTATTGTAAGTTAGGTATACCATGAAGCTGAATGGAGTTATTGTAAGATAGGTATACCATGAAGCTGAATGGAGTTATTGTAAGATAGGTATACCATGAAGCTGAATGGAGTTATTGTAAGTTAGGTATACCATGAAGCTGAATGGAGTTATTGTAAGTAGGTATACCATGAAGCTGAATGGAGTTATTGTAAGATAGGTATACCATGAAGCATGAATGGAGTTATTGTAAGATAGGTATACCATGAAGCTGAATGGAGTTATTGTAAGATAGGTATACCATGAAGCTGAATGGAGTTATTGTAAGATAGGTATACCATGAAGCTGAATGGTGTTATTGTAAGATAGGTATACCATGAAGCTGAATGGAGTTATTGTAAGATAGGTATACCATGAAGCTGAATGGAGTTATTGTAAGATAGGTATACCATGAAGCTGAATGGAGTTATTGTAAGATAGGTATACAATGAAGCTGAATGGAGTTATTGTAAGATAGGTATATCATGAAGCTGAATGGAGTTATTGTAAGATAGGTATACAATGAAACTGAATGGAGTTATTGTAAGATAGGTATACCATGAAGCTGAATGGAGTTATTGTAAGATAGGTATACAATGAAGCTGAATGGTGTTATTGTAAGATAGGTATATCATGAAGCTGAATGGTGTTATTGTAAGATAGGTATACAATGAAGCTGAATGGTGTTATTGTAAGATAGGTATACCATGAAGCTGAATGGTGTTATTGTAAGATAGGATACAATGAACTGAATGGTGTTATTGTAAGATAGGTATATCATGAAGCTGAATGGTGTTATTGTAAGATAGGTATACCATGAAGCTGAATGGAGTTATTGTAAGATAGGTATACCATGAAGCTGAATGGAGTTATTGTAAGATAGGTATACCATGAAACTGAATGGAGTTATTGTAAGATAGGTATACCATGAAGCTGAATGGAGTTATTGTAAGATAGGTATACCATGAAACTGAATGGAGTTATTGTAAGATAGGTATACCATGAAGCTGAATGGAGTTATTGTAAGATAGGTATATCATGAAGCTGAATGGAGTTATTGTAAGATAGGTATACCATGAAGCTGAATGGAGTTATTGTAAGATAGGTATACCATGAAGCTGAATGGAGTTATTGTAAGATAGGTATATCATGAAACTGAATGGAGTTATTGTAAGATAGGTATACCATGAAGCTGAATGGAGTTATTGTAAGATAGGTATACCATGAAGCTGAATGGAGTTATTGTAAGATAGGTATACCATGAAGCTGAATGGAGTTATTGTAAGATAGGTATACCATGAAACTGAATGGAGTTATTGTAAGATAGGTATACCATGAAACTGAATGGAGTTATTGTAAGATAGGTATACCATGAAGCTGAATGGAGTTATTGTAAGATAGGTATACCATGAAGCTGAATGGAGTTATTGTAAGATAGGTATACCATGAAGCTGAATGGAGTTATTGTAAGATAGGTATACCATGAAGCTGAATGGAGTTATTGTAAGATAGGTATACCATGAAGCTGAATG
>CM026390.1:35681630-35720354 GCA_014843695.1 Archivesica marissinica | reverse complement strand
TGAATGGAGTTATTGTAAGTTACGTATATCATGAAGCTGAATGGAGTTATTGTAAGTTACGTAACTATATCATGAAGCTGAATGGAGTTATTGTAAGTTACGTAACTATATCATGAAGCTGAATGGAGTTATTGTAAGTTACGTAACTATATCATGAAGCTGAATGGAGTTATTGTAAGTTACGTAACTATATCATGAAGCTGAATGGAGTTATTGTAAGTTACGTAACTATATCATGAAGCTGAATGGAGTTATTGTAAGTTACGTAACTATATCATGAAGCTGAATGGAGTTATTGTAAGTTACGTATTATCATGAAGCTGAATGGAGTTATTGTAAGTTAGGTATTATCATGAAGCTGAATGGAGTTATTGTAAGTTAGGTATTATCATGAAGCTGAATGGAGTTATTGTAAGTTAGGTATTATCATGAAGCTGAATGGAGTTATTGTAAGTTAGGTATTATCATGAAGCTGAATGGAGTTATTGTAAGATAGGTATACCATGAAGCTGAATGGAGTTATTGTAAGATAGGTATACCATGAAGCTGAATGGAGTTATTGTAAGATAGGTATACCATGAAGCTGAATGGAGTTATTGTAAGATAGGTATACCATGAAGCTGAATGGAGTTATTGTAAGATAGGTATACCATGAAGCTGAATGGAGTTATTGTAAGATAGGTATACCATGAAGCTGAATGGAGTTATTGTAAGATAGGTATACCATGAAGCTGAATGGAGTTATTGTAAGATAGGTATACCATGAAGCTGAATGGAGTTATTGTAAGATAGGTATACCATGAAACTGAATGGAGTTATTGTAAGATAGGTATACCATGAAGCTGAATGGAGTTATTGTAAGATAGGTATATCATGAAACTGAATGGAGTTATTGTAAGATAGGTATACCATGAAGCTGAATGGAGTTATTGTAAGATAGGTATACCATGAAGCTGAATGGAGTTATTGTAAGATAGGTATACCATGAAGCTGAATGGAGTTATTGTAAGATAGGTATATCATGAAGCTGAATGGAGTTATTGTAAGATAGGTATACCATGAAGCTGAATGGAGTTATTGTAAGATAGGTATACCATGAAGCTGAATGGAGTTATTGTAAGATAGGTATACCATGAAGCTGAATGGAGTTATTGTAAGATAGGTATACCATGAAGCTGAATGGAGTTATTGTAAGATAGGTATACCATGAAGCTGAATGGAGTTATTGTAAGATAGGTATACCATGAAGCTGAATGGAGTTATTGTAAGATAGGTATACCATGAAACTGAATGGAGTTATTGTAAGATAGGTATACCATGAAGCTGAATGGAGTTATTGTAAGATAGGTATACCATGAAGCTGAATGGAGTTATTGTAAGATAGGTATACCATGAAGCTGAATGGAGTTATTGTAAGATAGGTATACCATGAAACTGAATGGAGTTATTGTAAGATAGGTATACCATGAAGCTGAATGGAGTTATTGTAAGATAGGTATACCATGAAACTGAATGGAGTTATTGTAAGATAGGTATACCATGAAGCTGAATGGAGTTATTGTAAGATAGGTATACCATGAAGCTGAATGGAGTTATTGTAAGATAGGTATACCATGAAGCTGAATGGAGTTATTGTAAGATAGGTATACCATGAAGCTGAATGGAGTTATTGTAAGATAGGTATACCATGAAGCTGAATGGAGTTATTGTAAGATAGGTATACCATGAAACTGAATGGAGTTATTGTAAGATAGGTATAGTGGTTCCATGAAGCTGAATGGAGTTATTGTAAGATAGGTATACCATGAAGCTGAATGGAGTTATTGTAAGATAGGTATACCATGAAGCTGAATGGAGTTATTGTAAGATAGGTATATCATGAAGCTGAATGGAGTTATTGTAAGATAGGTATACCATGAAACTGAATGGAGTTATTGTAAGATAGGTATACCATGAAGCTGAATGGAGTTATTGTAAGTAGTATACATGAACTGAATGGAGTTATTGTAAGATAGGTATACCATGAACTGAATGGAGTTATTGTAAGATAGGTATACCATGAAGCTGAATGGAGTTATTGTAAGATAGGTATACCATGAAGCTGAATGGAGTTATTGTAAGATAGGTATACCATGAAGCTGAATGGAGTTATTGTAAGATAGGTATACCATGAAGCTGAATGGAGTTATTGTAAGATAGGTATATCATGAAGCTGAATGGAGTTATTGTAAGATAGGTATACCATGAAGCTGAATGGAGTTATTGTAAGATAGGTATACCATGAAGCTGAATGGAGTTATTGTAAGATAGGTATACCATGAAGCTGAATGGAGTTATTGTAAGATAGGTATACCATGAAGCTGAATGGAGTTATTGTAAGATAGGTATACCATGAAGCTGAATGGAGTTATTGTAAGATAGGTATACCATGAAGCTGAATGGAGTTATTGTAAGATAGGTATACCATGAAGCTGAATGGAGTTATTGTAAGATAGGTATACCATGAAGCTGAATGGAGTTATTGTAAGATAGGTATACCATGAAGCTGAATGGGAATGTTTTTATTTCGAGATAATCACATCACACAGTTGATTTACCATTCTAATCTCATTTTAACAAGCCATGTAATTCGCATAAAACGTTGCAGTGGTTATTTAATTACCAGATTCCCAACTGAAGAACCTTCGCCGACAGTACCATTTAATGCCTGAGTGCAGTATGCGCCTGCAACAGCTCACCGGCGTGGTTATGTATGTACGCACGGTGTGTATAGCGTCCCATACTATATATATATACATACATGACATATTGTACAGCGTACCATATTCAAGAACCAAAGTATAACAACATGCATCGTATGTTGGGCGATACATGGCATATATTAAAGTCCAGTCGACTCGTACCCGATCAAAATCTTATCCGGTCATTGACTAAATCATACGTTTTGTAAAAGCGAAATCAACTCATAGACCAACAAATAAGTATTAGCTATTTCCTTTAAAATTATATGCGAATATATATATATATATATATATATATATATATTATATATATATATATATATATATATATATGTATGATTCTTGGAAACTAGGTAAAACGTATAATTTCAGGAAATGTAAAACCATGTTAAACTGATATTGACGTTTCCTGGAAATGATGTCATTTAAAAACCATGTTCTGAGTCGCTATTGATACGACGTTATATGTGACGCATTATATGATGCTTATGTGTGAACCGAAGTTGTTGAATAAAAGTCTCCGTGGTCGAGTGGTTACGGTCGCTAACTTGTATACCACTGTAACCTATCATCACTGATGGTCACGGGTTCGAGCCCCGCTCAGACCGTGTCTCATTTATATGAAAAAGTTGGCAGTTTCTTACGGAGGTTGGTGCACCCAAGTACTGGTTAACCGCTGGAGCCTGCCCAGGAAAGGTGTTGTTAGGTAAACTGCCCGCCGGCGATATAGCCCAAAATGGTGCTGATGCAGGCGTAAAACCCGAAATATAACAATATAATATAACAAGTTGGATCCGGTACGAGTCGTCCTGTTTCACTTTGCCCCGTATTAAGTTGGATCCGGTACGAGTCGTCCTGTTTCACTTTGCCCCGTATTAAGTTGGATCCGGTACGAGTCGTCCTGTTTCACTTTGCCCCGTATTAAGAATCATATAAACTAACATGTGCTATCCAAATATATCTGGGCCACTACAGCCCTAATACTCAGTGGAGCCCAAATTGTGCCGGATACCGCATCCGCCTCACGGTACCACGTACAGCGGTGGTGCTCATAGGCAAGACACTTAAAGGAATTAATATAAGTTTTCTGAAAACTTGTTTTCCAATCCAAACCATTCACAATATATGTAATTTGTAACATTTTTGTGTTATACATGTACATTTATTGGAATAAATACTGTTTAAACCAAGACACTTAAATCCACATTGCCTATTATCTATTCCCCATGGCGTTGGCTACATCAGGAATGAGGTCTCAAGAACGACTAAACTAATGGTAAAACCTGCTTCACAATGAGATACATTACTTGTTTGTCCTATTACCTCCCTTGATGGCTAAAGTCAGATTTACCCCTAAATGTATATTGTCCTTTTAGTTGGAATCCTTTGTTTTTACTGCTGTCGTCTAAACAGATGTTGCGTTAGGATAAATGTAATTTATCAAAATTGTGTTCATTAATTGAACCAATGTTTACAGTAAGGTATCCATTGGACATGCTAAAAGATATCTGTCGAGATTAAATAATTTCATAATTATAAGACGAGAATACGGATGAGGTTGGAAAACATGTGGTGCAAAGGAAACAACGATAAAAACAGAGTAAACCGATTAAGAGTACTACTATACTAGTATGGGTATGCAGGGACAGTAACTGACTAATGTTTCTCATTGAGCTAAAATAAATGTATATAAACTAATATGGGCCACACTATACATAGCTGCCAATACTGAAATCACTGGCATGTGACATTAATAAAGAGAATATAGAATCTGATTTTTAAAACCTAAAGATTAATTATATTACAAATGTGCGTGAAAACCTCATATGTTTGACCTTGGGTAAATGATATGTTGCGTTGATCCTTTCTCTCCATATTTACCATGTAATCAGAACCCAAAGTCAAACAAATTTACGAGAACACTCGAAACCTGGAGTGCTCTTTTTCAAATACCAACCACCGACGATAGAAGATCGGAGAACGCGTGCTTGAAATGCAATAAATTCTACACCGAGGCGCTCGTATCAAATATCTGGGTAGTAAAATGTGTCCGGGTTACGCGTTGCAAATTACTGAATGTTAGATAAGGATAAAAATCAAAAGTTGGCGTACTGGTTAGCCCATATAGGTACCGGTGGGGTATATAGGTACCGGTGGGCCAATTAGATACCGATGTGGCCGAGTAAGATTTCATTCCTCAAATTATATGTCCACAAGCACTGTACTTGACTACTGGATAATTGAGCAGAAGTAACATGTCTATAGCATATAATTATAGTTGAAGCATAAGAAAGAGTGCATTACGGTCAACATAGGGAAACTAGGGAACATCGAGTATACTACACCACCGTGTCATTAATCACGTAGCTAAACCAGCCATGTATATGGACTAGAATATTTAGTTTGGGTAAAGACAATTTGAAGATAGATTGTATAGAATCTCGGTTATCTCGAGGATGGTATTACATTTACTTGTATCAATATAGGTGTATCCTTCCATTACTAGCATTAGACATGCTGCCTTCACTTCCATTACTAGCATTAGACATGCTGCCTTCACTTCCAATACTAGCATTAGCCATGCTGCCTTCACTTCCATTACTAGCATTAGCCATGCTGCCTTCACTTCCATTACTAGCATTAGCCATGCTGCCTTCACTTCCATTACTAGCATTAGCCATGCTGCCTTCACTTCCATTACTAGCATTAGCCATGCTGCCTTCACTTCCAATACTAGCATTATGCATACTGCCTTCACTTCCATTACTAGCATTAGCCATGCTGCATTCACTTCCAATACTAGCATTAGGCACGCTGCCTTCACTTCCAATACTAGCATTATGCATACTGCCTTCACTTCCATTACTAGCATTAGCCATGCTGCATTCACTTCCAATACTAGCATTAGGCACGCTGCCTTCACTTCCATTACTAGCATTAGCCATGCTGCCTTCACTTCCATTACTAGCATTAGCCATGCTGCCTTCACTTCCATTACTAGCATTGGTCATGCTGCCTTCACTTCCATTACTAGCATTAGCCATGCTGCCTTCACTTCCATTACTAGCATTAGCCATGCTGCCTTCACTTCCAATACTAGCAGTATACATGCTGCATTCACTTCCAATACTAGCATTACACATGCTGCATTCACTTCCATTACTAGCATTATACATGATGCATTCACTTCCAATACTAGCATTAGCCATGCTGCATTCACTTCCAATACTAGCATTAGCCATGCTGCATTCACTTCCAATACTAGCATTATACATGCTGCATTCACTTCCAATACTGCATTATACATGCTGCATTCACTTCCAATACTAGCATTATACATGCTGCCTTCATTTCCAATACTAGCATTAGACATGCTGCATTCACTTCCATTACTAGCATTAGCCATGCTGCATTCACTTCCAATACTAGCATTATACATGATGCATTCACTTCCAATACTAGCATTAGCCATGCTGCATTCACTTCCAATACTAGCATTTTACATGCTGCATTCACTTCCAATACTAGCATTAGCCATGCTGCATTCACTTCCAATACTAGCATTATACATGCTGCATTCACTTCCAATACTAGCATTATACATGCTGCATTCACTTCCATTACTAGCATTAGCCATGCTGCATTCACTTCCAACACTAGCATTATACATGCTGCATTCACTTCCATTACTAGCATTATACATGCTGCATTCACTTCCATTACTAGCATTATACATGCATTCACGTCCATTACTAGCATTATACATGATGCATTCACTTCCAATACTAGCATTATACATGATGCATTCACTTCCAATACTAGCATTATACCTGATGCATTCACTTCCAATACTAGCATTATACATGATGCATTCACTTCCAATACTAGCATTAGACATGCTGCCTTCACGTCCATTACAAGTATTATACATGTCTTCACGTCCATTACAAGAATTAGACATGTCGTCTCTTCATTACTGGTAGTATAGACTTGTATTTGGAGATTGTAGCACAATTGAACTGTCAGATTTACAAGATATGTTGTTACTTTCACTCTCCACTAGACAGTCATTTAAAAAGGCGCACACGTCCGCAAATCGTAATAAATTACCTTTCAATCAAATTTCTAATCGGCCATATCTTACGTCGTGTCTTTTGAAACTTCACGGACATGGATTTATCTTGAATCTTTGACACTTCAGTACCAAACTTCAGATTTTGAAACGAAATCCAGATACGAATATGGTCGGCACAAAGTAGCATGAGCTTTACAAAGATTTTCATCTCAGCTCTACTGATCATGGCATTTCTCAAAATTAAAAAAATTGAGCGCTAAATATAATGACTTTAAATTGTGCAAATAAATGCTATAACATTCCCCTGTCTGTAGTCAATTTAATCTGAGATATTAGTTTTGCTAAAACCTCCTACGTAGAAAATGAATCCATATCCTGTCGGGTATAGTTTGTGAATATACCGGAGGTGGGGAGAATCGTGTTCCCTTATTTACATAATGGAGGGACTACCCCGCTCATAATAGTTTCCACATTCTTCTGATCACAGGCTGGTACATGTATATACATTACTAAAGTAGTCCGACTAATCACATACTGGTACATATATATACATTACTAAAGTAGTCCGACTAATCACAGACTGGTACATATATATACATTACTAAAGTAGTCCGACTGATCACAGACTGGTACATATATATACATTTCTAAAGTAGTCCGACTGATCACAGGCTGGTACATATATATACATTACTAAAGTAGTCCGACTGATCACATACTGGTACATGTATATACATTTCTAAGGTAGACCGACTTATCACAGACTGGTACATGTATATACATTACTAAAGTAGTCCGACTAATCACAGACTGGTACATGTATATACATTTCTAAAGTAGTCCGACTGATCACATACTGGTACATGTATATACATTACTAAAGTAGTCCGACTAATCACATACTGGTACATGTATATACATTACTAAAGTAGTCCGACTGATCACATACTCGTACATGTATATACATTACTAAAGTAGTCCGACTGATCACATACTGGTACATGAATATACATTTCTAAAGTAGTCCGACTAATCACAGACTGGTACATGTATATACATGTCTAAAGTAGTCCGACTAATCACATACTGGTACATGTATATACATTTCTAAAGTAGACCGACTGATCACATACTGGTACATGTATATACATTTCTAAAGTAATCCGACTGATTACAGACTCGTGTATGTATATACATTACTAAAGTAGTCCGACTGATCACATACTGGTACATGTATATACATTTCTAAAGTAGTCCGACTGATCACATACTGGCACATGTATATACATTTCTAAAGTAGTCCGACTGATCACAGACTGGTACATGTATATAATTTCTAAAGTAGTCCGACTTATCACAGACTGGTACATGTATATACATTTCTAAAGTAGTCCGACTGATCACAGACTGGTACATGTATATACATTTCTAAAGTAGACCGACTGATCACATACTGGTACATGTATATACATTTCTAAAGTAATCCGACTTATCACAGACTGGTACATGTATATAATTTCTAAAGTAGTCCGACTGATCACAGACTGGTACATGTATATAATTTCTAAAGTAGTCCGACTTATCACAGACTGGTACATGTATATACATTTCTAAAGTAGTCCGACTTATCACAGACTGGTACATGTATATACATTTCTAAAGTAGTCCGACTTATCACAGACTGGTACATGTATATACAGTTCTAAAGTAGTCCGACTTATCACAGACTGGTACATGTATATACATTTCTAAAGTAGTCCGACTTATCACAGACTGGTACATGTATATACATTTCTAAAGTAGTCCGACTTATCACAGACTGGTACATGTATATACAGTTCTAAAGTAGTCCGACTTATCACAGACTGGTACATGTATATACATTTCTAAAGTAGTTCGACTGTGATCATTATTGAAACCGTGCTCGAAGCGACATCTATCGTGCTTATGATTTATATTACTTTTAAAAAAGAAAATAATTAAAGTTTTCTATTTGCCTTGTTGTAAAGAATCAGCAGAGCGCTAGTAAAGCTGTTAACCCTCTTTATGTTTTATTGTAAGTCGTATTAAAGGAATATTTTGGATATTACTAGTCAAATTGAAAGGAGTGTTATGATATTATACGAGTACAGTGTAAATGGTCTACTGATATGTTAATATGTGATGCAAACATGATGATATCTCACGAATGTCCTCGCAATACTCGACTTCAAAAGGTGCTCGTCGGAGCAAAATGAGTATTATCGGAAACAGATATGTAAATTAAATAGCTATCTCGATGATTTTGACTAAAATGTCGGCATAGCTGTACCGTGACGCATTTATCACCCATCAATCTAACAGTGTATGTAAGGTTACCGTATACACTTTGTCATACTGCGCCGACTATTGGCAGTCTGCCTGCAGCATCGTACAATAATGCATTGTATTCCGACTGTTTTTATTATTCAATTGCGGGAAGGCTATCAAAATTTAAAAAATGGATGGAAAACCAAAGAAACGGCAAATATCCGGTTTCTATCTTACCGAAACACAGAACTAAGCAATGTGCATACTATTGTAAGTACTGAAACACAGAACTAAGCAATGTGCATACTATTGTAACACATTAAACACAGAACTAAGCAATGTGCATACTATTGTAACATATTAAACACAGAACTAAGCAATATACATACTATTGTAACATATTAAACACAGAACTAAGCAATGTGCATACTATTGTAACATATTAAACACATAACTAAGCAATATACATACTATTGTAACATATTAAACACAGAACTAAGCAATGTGCATACTATTGTAACACATTAAACACATAACTAAGCAATGTTCATACTATTGTAGCACATTAAAACACAGAACTAAGCAATGTGCATACTATTGTAGCACATTAAAACACAGAACTAAGCAATGTGTATACTATTGTAACATATTAAACACAGAACTAAGCAATGTGCATACTATTGTAACAAATTAAACACAGAACTAAGCAATGTGCATACTATTGTAACATATTAAACACAGAACTAAGCAATGTGCATACTATTGTAACACATTAAACACAGAACTAAGCAATGTGCATACTATTGTAACACATTAAACACAGAACTAAGCATTGTGCATACTATTGCAACACATTAAACACAGAACTAAGCAATATGCATACTATTGTAACACATTAAACACAGAACTAAGCAATGTACATACTATTGTACGTACTGAAACACAGAACTAGGCAATGTGCATACTATTGTAACAAATTAAGCACAGAACTAAGCATTGTGCATACTATTGTAACAAATTAAGCACAGAACTAAGCATTGTGCATACTATTGTAACAAATTAAGCACAGAACTAAGCATTGTGCATACTATTGTAACAAATTAAGCACAGAACTAAGCATTGTGCATACTATTGTAGCACATTAAGCACAGAACTAAGCATTGTGCATACTACTGTAACACATTAAGCACAGAACTAAGCATTGTGCATACTATTGTAACACATTAAGCACAGAACTAGGCATTGTGCATACTATTGTAACACATTAAACACAGAACTAAGCAATGTGCATACTATTGTAACACATTAAGCACAGAACTAGGCATTGTGCATACTATTGTAACACATTAAGCACAGAACTAAGCATTGTGCATACTATTGTAACACATTAAGCACAGAACTAGGCATTGTGCATACTATTGTAACACATTAAACACAGAACTAAGCATTGTGCATACTATTGTAACACATTAAGCACAGAACTAGGCATTGTGCATACTATTGTAACACATTAAGCACAGAACTAAGCATTGTGCATACTATTGTAACACATTAAGCACAGAACTAGGCATTGTGCATACTATTGTAACACATTAAACACAGAACTAAGCAATGTGCATACTATTGTAACACATTAAGCACAGAACTAAGCATTGTGCATACTATTGTAACACATTAAGCACAGAACTAAGCATTGTGCATACTATTGTAACACATTAAGCACAGAACTAAGCATTGTGCATACTATTGTAACACATTAAGCACAGAACTAAGCATTGTGCATACTATTGTAACACATTAAGCACAGAACTAAGCATTGTGCATACTATTGTAACACATTAAGCACAGAACTAAGCATTGTGCATACTATTGTACACATTAGCACAGAACTAAGCATTGTGCATACTATTGTAACACATTAAGCACAGAACTAAGCATTGTGCATACTATTGTAACAATTAACCAGAACTAAGCATTGTGATACTATTGTACACATTAAGCACAGAACTAAGCATTGTGCATACTATTGTAACACATTAAGCACAGAACTAAGCATTGTGCATACTATTGTAACACATTAAGCACAGAACTAAGCATTGTGCATACTATTGTAACACATTAAGCACAGAACTAAGCATTGTGCATACTATTGTAACACATTAAGCACAGAACTAAGCATTGTGCATACTATTGTAACACATTAAGCACAGAACTAAGCATTGTGCATACTATTGTAACACATTAAGCACAGAACTAAGCATTGTGCATACTATTGTAACACATTAAGCACAGAACTAAGCATTGTGCATACTATTGTAACACATTAAGCACAGAACTAAGCATTGTGCATACTATTGTAACACATTAAGCACAGAACTAAGCATTGTGCATACTATTGTAACACATTAAGCACAGAACTAAGCATTGTGCATACTATTGTAACACATTAAGCACAGAACTAAGCATTGTGCATACTATTGTAACACATTAAGCACAGAACTAAGCATTGTGCATACTATTGTAACACATTAAGCACAGAACTAAGCATTGTGCATACTATTGTAACACATTAAACACAGAACTAAGCATTGTGCATACTATTGTAACACATTAAGCACAGAACTAAGCATTGTGCATACTATTGTAACACATTAAGCACAGAACTAAGCATTGTGCATACTATTGTAACACATTAAACACAGAACTAGGCATTGTGCATACTATTGTAACACATTAAACACAGAACTAAGCATTGTGCATACTATTGTAACACATTAAACACAGAACTAAGCATTGTGCATACTATTGTAACACATTAAGCACAGAACTAAGCATTGTGCATACTATTGTAACATATTAAGCACAGAACTAAGCATTGTGCATACTATTGTAACACATTAAGCACAGAACTAAGCATTGTGCATACTATTGTAACACATTAAACACAGAACTAAGCATTGTGCATACTATTGTAACACATTAAGCACAGAACTAAGCATTGTGCATACTATTGTAACACATTAAGCACAGAACTAAGCATTGTGCATACTATTGTAACACATTAAGCACAGAACTAAGCATTGTACATACTATTGTAACACATTAAACACAGAACTAAGCATTGTGCATACTATTGTAACACATTAAGCACATAACTAAGCATTGTGCATACTATTGTAACACATTAAGCACATAACTAAGCATTGTGCATACTATTGTAACACATTAAGCACAGAACTAAGCATTGTGCATACTATTGTAACACATTAAGCACAGAACTAAGCATTGTGCATACTATTGTAACACATTAAGCACAGAACTAAGCATTGTGCATACTATTGTAACACATTAAGCACAGAACTAAGCATTGTGCATACTATTGTAACACATTAAGCACAGAACTAAGCATTGTGCATACTATTGTAACACATTAAGCACAGAACTAAGCATTGTGCATACTATTGTAACACATTAAACACAGAACTAGGCATTGTGCATACTATTGTAACACATTAAACACAGAACTAAGCATTGTGCATACTATTGTAACACATTAAACACAGAACTAAGCATTGTGCATACTATTGTAACACATTAAGCACAGAACTAAGCATTGTGCATACTATTGTAACACATTAAGCACATAACTAAGCATTGTGCATACTATTGTAACATATTAAGCACAGAACTAAGCATTGTGCATACTATTGTAACACATTAAGCACAGAACTAAGCATTGTGCATACTATTGTAACACATTAAGCACAGAACTACGCATTGTGCATACTATTGTAACACATTAAGCACAGAACTAAGCATTGTGCATACTATTGTAACACATTAAGCACAGAACTAAGCATTGTGCATACTATTGTAACACATTAAGCACAGAACTAAGCATTGTGCATACTATTGTAACATATTAAGCACAGAACTAAGCATTGTGCATACTATTGTAACATATTAAGCACAGAACTAGGCATTGTGCATACTATTGTAACATATTAAGCACAGAACTAAGCATTGTGCATACTATTGTAACATATTAAGCACAGAACTAGGCATTGTGCATACTATTGTAACATATTAAGCACAGAACTAAGCATTGTGCATACTATTGTAACATATTAAGCACAGAACTAAGCATTGTGCATACTATTGTAACATATTAAGCACAGAACTAGGCATTGTGCATACTATTGTAACATATTAAGCACAGAACTAAGCATTGTGCATACTATTGTAACACATTAAACACAGAACTAAGCATTGTGCATACTATTGTAACACATTAAACACAGAACTAAGCATTGTGCATACTATTGTAACACATTAAGCACAGAACTAAGCATTGTGCATACTATTGTAACACATTAAGCACAGAACTAAGCATTGTGCATACTATTGTAACATATTAAGCACAGAACTAAGCATTGTGCATACTATTGTAACACATTAAGCACAGAACTAAGCATTGTGCATACTATTGTAACACATTAAGCACAGAACTAAGCATTGTGCATACTATTGTAACACATTAAGCACAGAACTAAGCATTGTGCATACTATTGTAACACATTAAGCACAGAACTAAGCATTGTGCATACTATTGTAACACATTAAGCACAGAACTAAGCATTGTGCATACTATTGTAACATATTAAGCACAGAACTAAGCATTGTGCATACTATTGTAACATATTAAGCACAGAACTAGGCATTGTGCATACTATTGTAACATATTAAGCACAGAACTAAGCATTGTGCATACTATTGTAACATATTAAGCACAGAACTAAGCATTGTGCATACTATTGTAACATATTAAGCACAGAACTAGGCATTGTGCATACTATTGTAACATATTAAGCACAGAACTAAGCATTGTGCATACTATTGTAGCACATTAAGCACAGAACTAGGCATTGTGCATACTATTGTAACACATTAAACACAGAACTAAGCATTGTGCATACTATTGTAGCACATTAAGCACAGAACTAAGCATTGTGCATACTATTGTAGCACATTAAGCACAGAACTAAGCATTGTGCATACTATTGTAACACATTAAGCACAGAACTAAGCATTGTGCATACTATTGTAACATATTAAAACATCGAGTAGCATAGCAACTTTAATAGTAAAACTTTTCTCTATACTAATCTATTTTTCCTCTCGTGCTCCGATTTGATAGTTCATGTTCTTGAACTTTCTTCAAATATTCCTTTAAATATTAACCATTTTCTTTTTTACATCCAGAACTATTGACTCACTAATACAATATGGTTATACCTAGAATAGATTTCATATATATATATATATATATATATATTATTCTCCTGCCTATTGTATATCAATCAATTGATAGGGAGAAGAACTATATAAGTTTTCTTTCGTTCTAATCCCTTTCAGTCTACTGCTGTTAAATTATATGTACAATGTTCATTTCTTGATTACATGTACAAATACTGAACTAAATAATGTTTAAGCTAACACTTTCATAGGAAATAAGATATAAGCTGCAAGAACTAATACTTATATACATGTATAATTGTAAATTATCAGTTTATTAGGTTAATGATCTGTTCTTTGCACTACCTGATATATTAAGCTTTGAAGTGTGGAACAGAATGTTTGATGTGATACAGGAGGGAACAGGTATTGAGTTCGAACATCGCAAGTAAATCAGAATGACTCTTGCAGATAGACAGGTGCTAGGCCATCGAGTGTTTTAAACATTCGCTACACAACCAGTAATACTCAAGTTTAACATTTAGCGCAATTGAACAGTATTTCAAAAAAAAATATAATGTATAATCTTTTTTGCCTCGGATAGACTCTTATCGTAGCTTTGTTTCTCGGTAATAAATTATAATATAAATTGATATGCATACGTCACTTAGGATGAATTATTTAAATTGCTTGCGTAAAAATACTAGACACTCGTATACACTTCAGTTATAGTTTTGTCCTTGGAACAGGGATATGAGTTTAAAAGTGGAAATGCATTCATGCTGTGTTTTATGCGAACATAACAAAAACGTGACTTCCTTCTTTTACATTTATAAGCGGCGTTTTACGAAGAGCAACATGGGCCTGTAGGTCAAGTTGATAAATAAACCCTATATCCCTTCTAACATGAAAGCGAAAATCGTGATAGCGCAGTGGTAGAGAATTCGCTTCAGGTGCGAAAGACCCGGGAGTTCGAGCCCCGCTGGAGCCGTTATGATTGTGCGCTTAAGCAAGGCATTTAAGTTCCACATGACCTCTTCTCTCTCCATCGTAGCGATGGATTCCATCAGGAATGAGGGCTCGAGAGTGATTAATATAAGTTGTAATAACTTGTTTCGCGTACACATTTATTTGAGCTCGATTGCGAAATAGTTAGTATCTGGTTCATAGTTCACACACCCCCGGAATACTAGTAAGCTATATCCCAAAGGAGGGCTGGTACACATAAAGTAGCTAGCGCCACATTAGTTCGTGTATTTTGATTTAAAAAGAGTAGCTATTGTACCCATCTCTTTGATCTTCGCGTATATTTTGATAACATTAATATCGTATATAAAATGGAAATCATGCAGAGTAATGCAAACTAATTTACATGGCACGGTGGTCGTGAAATAACAGTTTGTGATTTGATAAAATCTTACGAAAACTGCGATCAAAATTAAATCCAGATAGTATCAAGTTTTAAGCATTGATCCTGAAATTAAATTCTACTGTGTTGCTTTATGAAGTCTGGTAGCGATTAGTACGTCGCCGTAGAACCGAGAGAACACCGCCGGGTAATCCGTAACAGCGGTCAAGTAAATAAAGACGGATACGTTTCAAATATTTTCATATGGGTTTTGGTCAGTTTGCTTCAGTCTGTTCTGTATCAATAGTTAATTGGCCAAAATGGCCGGAGTAAAGTATCTGAATGACCGGAGTGTTGACCAAATGAAATTGAAACGACACGCAGAAAAGCTTTGAAATATTTTGATAGCAATATTTTAAGAACATTTTGACGATCTAAAAAGAGGTAACACCTGTTGGTTGCAGAGTCCTAGGATCATAGAGGTTGTGGGACCGATTCCACAACGATGTTATAAATAAGAAATGCGGGTTCAATCCAACCTATACATGCTATCGGATAGCTATTTTAAGGAGAGATCACATTGATCTGTATTTACATCTGACTTATGGAATGGCTTATAGCCACGGTAGTTCGGTGTATACGCCATCTGGATTCAAAACCCACCTCGGCAATGTGATGTCGTTAAACAAGTTTGTAGTTTCAACATTCAAGTTTTATTTACGATATGTCGACACTGAATATTTCCTTTGGACATTTTACATGATATTGTGGAAAAGT
Source organism: Archivesica marissinica (assembly GCA_014843695.1). NCBI lineage: Eukaryota > Metazoa > Mollusca > Bivalvia > Venerida > Vesicomyidae > Archivesica > Archivesica marissinica. The sequence goes on along the minus strand of CM026390.1, from coordinate 35,703,889 downwards.
GCTAAACACAATACAACAAAACATGCATATCATATCAATTACAAAACATTTTATGCAACAACAATAGTAGCAAGGACATTCGTACCTGGTATGCATTAAGAACATCTGTTATATATTTACATATTTTAAAATGCAACATTGTTGAAAATCTACGTAATGAAGGCCAACGAATGTCGTTATATCTGTTACATGGTATTCTGATTCAACAGCGTTTTGGTTACACAGTTTACACACACACGTTGCTCTCTAATACTGCCGCTGTACTCACGTAATTCTCTTTCAAATGAATGCCAACATTGTCTTAAACAACATAACATTGATACTATAATGTCTAACTATTCTTCATAGCAAATTGTATTCCTAGCTTGTCCATACTCTGCTATTTTGGCATTCCATATAAAGAAGTAGACTACCCTTGGATACACTGATCAGCAACCAGAAATCTGAACACTCTAGTTCAGACAACGCTATTGCAATTTCCATAGGCCACCATTATAACACACAGTGCCATTATATTTCCCCAAAAAATAGTTTGGCACAAAAGACAGTATATGTAGTTTTCAACAGACTGGCCTTTGAGCCACAGGAAAATGTCAATTTTCAATGGGGTTGACCGATTGCGGTTTTTAAAATTCCCACTAAAGGCACCCACCCCCTACTCTGAAGGTAATTTGGTGGTGAATGTTGCACTGACACCTGCATTTATAATATGCTGGTTATTTGTCACCAAACAGTCTGCAAATATGTCTAAATATTCCAAAATGCAGCTCATATATTGTATTTTAATATTTAGAAGTCATTTTCACTATTTGTGACAATACCTACTCAGCCAATCAGTTCATGTATCAATAACTCTTAAGGGCTTCCCTACACTTTTTCAACCAATCCCAGACCACTATATCAATAACACCGTCTGATTTCTCCTGATATTACCACCGCCAAAACAACATAAGGAAATAAGGGGGGGGTATCTTCATTTAACCGCATATATGACATGTTTATTATTATAATAGCACTAACACTAAGCATGGAGAGACTTCCTGGAATGCCCATTGTTACATTTACCATCACCGGACAAACAGTGCACGATTACGGGGATGGTGTAGTATTTAACAGATGCGATATTATCGGGTTAAGATATCATCGTATGTTTAATGTCAAATAAAGTATCTCGTAAGTAACGTATTTTATTGAGACGACATTAAAATCACATATGTACTCTCCCGCAGATATTCTAAAATACATTAAAATAAAATATTCAGCTACTTCTTATAATAAGTTAGACATGACATCCCGGGAATACGATGCTCTTAAAGAGATTAAGTAGGATTTAAATACGTTCGATCGATCATTTTGTATGTTTTTATGAAGCTTACGTGAGTTCTGAACAAGTTTCAGTTATTGCGGTGCGCAACTGATAATATACAAGTATATATGAATATAAGTGTTAGTTCTTGCAGCTTATATCTTATTTTTACTTGTTACTGTTTACATGTTTCATTATGCTATTTCATGTTTTGATTTGTTGAGGGCCTCATGGTAGATTGACTTAATTGTTCAAATGAGTTCTCTTTTTAAATACAGTCTTTATTATTATTTTTATTAATTATAATATACTGTAGCAAACAAATTGCCTCCAAACACATTGCGAACGTTTTTTTATTAGTTTATTATTATAGTGTCATTCAGTTGCATATATGTACACAGATATTCGTAAGCTAAAGACATAGATAATATCATGCGAAGAACCATTATATCACAGAATTACAAGAAACTGTTATATAGTATTTGAAAAATTAAGTCTATAGATAGATATGTGAATCAAACAGATCCCGGAGAAACCAGGAACCTAGATAGATATGTCAATCAAACAGATCCCGGAGAAACATAGATAGATATGTCAATCAAACAGATCCCAGAGAAACCAAGAACCTAGATAGATATGTCAATCAAACAGATCCCGGAGAAACATAGATAGATATGTCAATCAAACAGATCCCAGAGAAACCAAGAACCTAGATAGATATGTCAATCAAACAGATCCCGGAGAAACATAGATAGATATGTCAATCAAACAGATCCCAGAGAAACCAAGAACCTAGATAGATATGTCAATCAAACAGATCCCGGAGAAACATAGATAGATATGTCAATCAAACAGATCCCAGAGAAACCAAGAACCTAGATAGATATGTCAATCAAACAGATCCCGGAGAAACATAGATAGATATGTCAATCAAACAGATCCCAGAGAAACCAAGAACCTAGATAGATATGTCAATCAAACAGATCCCGGAGAAACATAGATAGATATGTCAATCAAACAGATCCCGGAGAAACCAAGAACCTAGATAGATATGCCAATCAAACAGATCCCGGAGAAACCAAGAACCTAGATAGATATGCCAATCAAACAGATCCCGGAGAAACCAAGAACCTAGATAGATATGTCAATCAAACAGATCCCGGAGAAACCAAGAACCTAGATAGATATGGCAATCAAACAGATCCCGGAGAAAACATAGATAGATATGTCAATCAAACAGATCCCGGAGAAACAAGAACCTAGATAGATATGTGAATCAAACAGATCCCGGAGAAACCAAGAACCTAGATAGATATGTCAATCAAACAGATCCCGGAGAAACCAAGAACCTAGATAGATATGTCAATCAAACAGATCCCGGAGAAACCAAGAACCTAGATAGATATGTGAATCAAACAGATCCCGGAGAAACCAAGAACCTAGATAGATATGTCAATCAAACAGATCCCGGAGAAACCAAGAACCTAGATAGATATGTCAATCAAACAGATCCCGGAGAAACCAAGAACCTAGATAGATATGTCAATCAAACAGATCCCGGAGAAACCAAGAACCTAGATAGATATGCCAACCAAACAGATCCCGGAGAAACATAGATAGATATGTCAATCAAACAGATCCCGGAGAAACCAAGAACCTAGATAGATATGTCAATCAAACAGATCCCGGAGAAACATAGATAGATGTCAATCAAACAGATCCCGGAGAAACCAAGAACCTAGATAGATGTGTCAATCAAAAAGATCCCGGAGAAACATAGATATATATGTCAATCAAACAGATCCCGGAGAAACCAAGAACCTAGATAGATATGCCAATCAAACAGATCCCGGAGAAACCAAGAACCTAGATAGATGTGTCAATCCAACAGGTCCCGGAGAAACCAAGAACCTAGATATACACGTGAATCAAACAGATCCCGGAGAAACCAAGAACCTAGATAGATATGCCAATCAAACAGATCCCGGAGAAACCAAGAACCTAGATAGATGTGTCAATCAAACAGATCCCGGAGAAACCAAGAACCTAGATAGATGTGTCAATCCAACAGGTCCCGGAGAAACCAAGAACCTAGATATACACGTGAATCAAACAAAGCCCGGAGAAACCAAGAACCTAGATATATATGTAAATCCAACAGATCCCGGAGAAACCAAGAACCTAGATAGATATGTAAATCAAACAGATCCCGGAGAAACCTAGATAGACATGTGAATCAAACAAAGCCCGGAGAAACCAAGAACCTAGATAGATATGTCAATCAAACAGATCCCGGAGAAACATAGATAGATATGCCAATCAAACAGATCCCGGCGAAACATAGATAGATATGTAAATCAAACAGATCCCGGAGAAACATAGATAGATATGTAAATCAAACAGATCCAGGAGAAACATAGATAGATATGTGAATCAAACAGATCCCGGAGAAACCAAGAACCTAGATAGATATGTGAATCAAACAGATCCCGGAGAAACAAGGAACCTAGATAGATATGTGAATCAAACAGATCCCGGAGAAACCAAGAACCTAGATAGATATGTGAATCAAACAGATCCCGGAGAAACCAAGAACCTAGATAGATATGTCAATCAAACAGATCCCGGAGAAACCAAGAACCTAGATAGACATGTGAATCAAACAAAGCCCGGAGAAACCAAGAACCTAGATAGATATGTCAATCAAACAGATCCCGGAGAAACATAGATAGATATGTCAATCAAACAGATCCCGGAGAAACATAGATAGATATGCCAATCAAACAGATCCCGGAGAAACATAGATAGATATGTAAATCAAACAGATCCCGGAGAAACATAGATATATATGTAAATCAAACAGATCCCGGAGAAACATAGATAGATATGTGAATCAAACAGATCCCGGAGAAACCAAGAACCTAGATAGATATGTGAATCAAACAGATCCCGGAGAAACAAGGAACCTAGATAGATATGTAAATCAAACAGATCCCGGAGAAACATAGATAGATATGTCAATCAAACAGATCCCGGAGAAACCAAGAACCTAGATAGATATGTCAATCAAACAGATCCCGGAGAAACCAAGAACCTAGATAGATATGTAAATCAAACAGATCCCGGAGAAACCAAGAACCTAGATAGATATGTCAATCAAACAGATCCCGGAGAAACCAAGAACCTAGATAGATATGTCAATCAAACAGATCCCGGAGAAACATAGATAGATATGTGAATCAAACAGATCCCGGAGAAACAAAGAACCTGGATAGATATGTGAATCAAACAGATCCCGGAGAAACAAGGAACCTAGATAGATATGTAAATCAAACAGATCCCGGAGAAACCAAGAACCTAGATAGATATGTGAATCAAACAGATCCCGGAGAAACCTAGATAGACATGTGAATCAAACAGATCCCGGAGAAACAAAGAACCTGGATAGATATGTGAATCAAACAGATCCCGGAGAAACAAGGAACCTAGATAGATATGTAAATCAAACAGATCCCGGAGAAACCAAGAACCTAGATAGATATGTGAATCAAACAGATCCCGGAGAAACCTAGATAGACATGTGAATCAAACAGATCCCGGAGAAACAAAGAACCTGGATAGATATGTGAATCAAACAGATCCCGGAGAAACAAGGAACCTAGATAGATATGTAAATCAAACAGATCCCGGAGAAACCAAGAACCTAGATAGATATGTGAATCAAACAGATCCCGGAGAAACCTAGATAGACATGTGAATCAAACAGATCCCGGAGAAACAAAGAACCTGGATAGATATGTGAATCAAACAGATCCCGGAGAAACAAGGAACCTAGATAGATATGTAAATCAAACAGATCCCGGAGAAACCAAGAACCTAGATAGATATGTCAATCAAACAGATCCCGGAGAAACGGAGCTATTGAGAGAGCCGAACGAAGAACAAAATGCCCTAGTCAGAATGAGATTATATATGCTTCAAGTACATTATAATTGGAAACAAATGTTGGTGTTCTTACTGAACCACTCGGCTCGGATAATACTGCGTGGTATGGTAACACAATATATACTGACACAATAAACATAACTGTGCACTTTTATATTGAGCGTTACTTTTTCGTTACACATTTTAGAATTATGGATATTACTATCATGAGTGAAGCAAATACTCCTGCACACATTGCACTAATTTACCCAATATTTAATCACGTAGACGTCCACATTTGTCTATATTGTTTTCTAAAAGAATATAATATTATAAATTTTACCTCTTAGGCAAGTTCACAGTTTCGTTTTTGTGTCGGTATACAGTCAAACCTGTGTTAGTGGTCACCTCTAGTATACAGTCAACCCTGTGATAGTGGTCACCTCTAGTATGCAGTCAACCCTGTGTTAGTGGTCACCTCTAGTATACAGTCAACCCTGTGTTAGTGGTCACCTCTAGTATACAGTCAAACCTGTGTTAGTGGTCACCTCTATTAAGTAGCCAACCTGTATTAGTGGTCACCTCTAGTATACAGTCAACCCTGTGTTAGTGGTCACCTCTACTATACAGTCAACCCTGTGATAGTGGTCACCTCTAGTATGCAGTCAACCCTGTGTTAGTGGTCACCTCTAGTATACAGTCAACCCTGTGTTAGTGGTCACCTCTAGTATACAGTCAAACCTGTGTTAGTGGTCACCTCTAGTATACAGTCAAACCTGTGTTAGTGGTCACCTCTATTAAGCAGCCAACCTGTATTAGTGGTCACCTCTAGTATACAGTCAACCCTGTGTTAGTGGTCACCTCTAGTATACAGTCAACCCTGTGTTAGTGGTCACCTCTAGTATACAGTCAACCCTGTGTTAGTGGTCACCTCTAGTATACAGTAAAACCTGTGTTAGTGGTCACCTCTATTAAGCAGCCAACCTGTATTAGTGGTCATCTCTAGTATACAGTCAAACATGTGTTAGTGGTCACCTCTAATATACAGTCAAACCTGTGTTAGTGGTCATCTCTATTAAGCAGCCAACCTGTATTAAGCAGTCAGTTTTCAGATTCCCAATATGTTACTTTGTTATACAGTTGACCTCTATTAAGCAACCACCTGTGCTAAGCAGCCAATTTCTGTGATTCGCTCGGATGGCTGCTTAAGACAGGTTTGACTGTAGTTATATGCTGACAACCGATTTTTTGAAATTGTGACAATGAGTTTGAAGAGGACTGCTACATTAGAACACACATCTTCTACTCTGCTTGTGTTATTAACTCAGTGCACGGAATATACCAAATATTTTACTAAAGATGATTTATGATGTTTCTGCTTAGTCAGAAGCTTATGAGAACATCAATTAACATTATCAACGTTCTATCAACGTTCGTTGATCAATTACATTAGAAGACATTAACATTATGAAATTGTTCACATAAAACTACGAGTTCGGGATGGGGGTGACTGTTATGCAATGGTCTATTGAATACTTCAGTATTACTTTCCTAACACAAACCCGAGCCATACACCGCTAGTCTAACCTAAACAAAACAATCAAAATTTGTATTAGTTTTGATGAAAAATATTTATCTTTGAAATTAGATTTTCGCCAACACATTTGATTATACTGGATTTTAGGCAAAGGTAACATTGTTTGCAGAAGCTCTTTCTATACAACTCCATCAAAACTTCTCACAAAAGATTCGGGCATGAAAAGGGCTGTTGTTAAGAGGAGTACAATCTGCGTATTTATTCTGACAAGTAAATGTTTGTTATGCTTCTACCCGGTGAGACCAGTACCATTATCACAATGAATAAATTGCCAGTATTTTAATGTATTAAACGGTATTTTCCTATCAAATATGTGTTTAAGAAACTGCGAATGGCCCTAATTACATGTTACTCAGCGAAACTATTGCAGTAAAAGCTAGTTACCTTCGTCAAGTGCAAATGCACTGTATATATGTGTCACCTACACATTCAATGCAGACATGTATCCATCAAGCAATGGCTAAACAGCAACATACAATACTAGTCTGGTCATTTTGCTGACGGCGTGTCCGTTTAGCACATTACACTACGGTGCCAATGATTAATCTACATCCGGTGAATCACGTGCGCCACATTTGGTCAATCATAGGAACGGCTATTTGTCAGACAGGTCATAATTCAATTTGCGAACTGTTCAAGGACGTTGCATGAATGGTATGGGCGAGATACAATGTGCTTAACACAAAAAGACAGGTCTGTATTCCAGTGGTAACACGCTGGACTGGTAATACAGGGATCGCAGGTTCGATCCCCCGTCTGACCATAGTAAAATTAACAGTCTTTCAGATGGGACATTAAACCGAGGTCTCGTGTCGGTGCTTTACACCGTGCACGTACAAGAACCAGAGGAGACTCTGGAATGGGTCTCTGTCTGTATCATTGCACTATCCTCCACATATCTAAAATGACTAATCTCTTCAGGAGGCGTCGCTCACATGGGCAACCGGTAGCGACGATAAATAAATGGGGGGAAACACACACACATAGGTGGGGGTAGTTATGGAAGGAGCAATCCAACAGAGAAAGTCAAGAAATCTTGCACGGAATAGCATGTATAAAATGGAGGAACTAGCAACGGTTCCGGTGACCGAAGGCACGTCAGCTAACCTTGGTGTAGAATACGATTTCCGTTTAATATAAATAGAGTAAAGGCCAACTGTTTATCAATTTTAGGACACTTTTATACAAATTTTATGTTAGCTTGATTGCGAAAATAATTCTTACAACATTATATAAATCGCTCTCCAACCTCATTACTTCATCACTATGGGAGAGAGAGAAGAGGCAATGTGGACTTTAAGTTCCTTGCCTATAGAACGCAATCGTAGCTACAGCTGAGCAATGGACTAGATGTAACTGAAAACTGAATTAAACGTCAGAATTTATGACAGTATTAAATGGCTGGTATCAACCATTTTTAACCGTTTTCACAATCAACCAACGGAGAATGAATTAAATTAAAATGTGCACACCTGTTGTAATACATGCAGTTTGCGTGTATCGTCATTGTAATTGCTGGATAGTGATACCGTCAACACGAAAGTAGGCGTGTAGAATTAGTGTCATGCTGTCACGTGGTATTGTCATGTGACATTCTCGCGTACATCCGGGAATATCGGAGAACAGTTCATGTCCATCATGGCGGATCAAGCTGACAAAAATACAATCAAAAAGTTAATCTAATACTTCCAGCAAATCTCCTATATGACAGTTCATCATGTAGTTGCACGGATGCCGGATACAAGGTTCATGGTGGACAAAAAAAGGACAAATCACATCTTCATGAAAATGAAATGGGTAGCCAACGGGCAACAGACGGGCGTTTCAGAACTTGGGGCATTGGTCAGTGCTATTGTATATAAAACATGATCCGTGTGCGTAGCAAATCAGATTGACACACCGTTCTAATTACAATTATAAATGTACTAGTGAAAGCCCCCTCAACCCGTTGGTAGTGTTGGGTAGAGTGCGTTTTATAACAATACATTAAGTTGTTTGAAAAACGGCTGCTGGTATATATCTAGTAGGTAATGTCATCGTCATAATACACGGTGAAATCCATATATGCGTAGAATGCACGTGCACATGTCATTCAAACCTAACACACCAATGCTTGCATCATAGCAGCCACAACGTCACTCGAAATCCATATGTGCGTGGAATGCACGTGCACATGTCATACAAACCTAGCACACCAATGATTGCATCATAGCAGCCACAACGTCAATCGAAATCCATATGTGCGTGGAATGCACATGCACATGTCATACAAACCTAGCACACCAATGATTGCATCATAGCAGCCACAACGTCAATCGAAATCCATATGTGCGTGGAATGCACGTGCACATGTCATACAAACCTAGCACACCAATGATTGCATCATAGCAGCCACAACGTCAATCGAAATCCATATGCGTGGAATGCACGTGCACATGTCATTCAACCCTAACACACCAATGCTTGCATCATAGCAGCCACAAGCCCACAACGTCAATCGAAATCCATATATGCGCGGAATGCACGTGCACATGTCATTCAAACCTAACACACCAATGCTTGCATCATAGTAGGTACAACATGAATCGAAATCCATATGTGCGTGTAATGCACGTGCACATATCATACAAACCTAACACACCAATGCTTGCATCATAGCAGCCACAACGTCAATCGAAATCCATATGTGCGTGGAATGCACGTGCACATGTCATTCAAACCTAACACACCAATGAGTGCATCATAGCAGCCACAACGTCAATCGAAATCCATATGTGCGTGGAATGCACGTGCACATGTCATTCAAACCTAACACACCAATGCTTGCATCATAGCAGGTACAACATCAATCGAAATCCATGTGCGTGGAATGCACGTGCACATGTCATTCAACCCTAACACACCAATGCTTGCATCATATCAGCCACAACGTCAATCGGAATTTTGTCAATTTGCTTTCGTTAATAGTTTGCAAACAACGTTAGATGCAATTGGCGTAATGACTATTGTAAGATTTCTTAAAATGTCGACGGTTTTATAAAGGAACACATTGTTTTACTTGGCAAACTGCAACATTTATATTCGTGCATTATGATATTATGTACGTTGTAATTGTTACTGGTGTGGTCGTTGTACACACAGTTATTTTTATTTGGTTACGATATCAAAGAACTGAACAAATTTGTCATTTTTTGTAGTCTCCATTTCTGAATATTTGACTCATAAGAGAAATTATTTCCTTATCGTGTACTAAACCATTATGTAACTAAAGTTAATATCGTGAAGTAATTTGTAAATAACCACAGTAACTACTCTTGTAGTTGGATACAGTAATTATATGAACATAAAAACATTAATGCTGTTGTACTACAATAAAATATGTATAATCAACGTGTCTTTCTTAGTTCAATGTGCAAACGGCGAATGCAAATGGCGGGATAATAACTCTGTAGGATCTCCTTAAACGTTCTGAGGTTCATAACAAAACATACATTTTATTCCACAATCTTTTATTTTAAATAATTGTGCATGTTATTCTCGTTGTATCATTAGGAATAGTTTAATCTAATCACGATACGATAGTATCCCAAGTAGAACATATTCAAATCACTTGGCCATCACCGCTGTAGTTTCCAATCACATTCATCCGGGGGTGTCGAATTCCACAAGTGAGGAAACAATCCAGATTGTTTGAGGAATGGTGGTGGTTCTTCCTGGGCACAAGCACGTGCCATAAATACTGCACTGATGGTACCCGGGTTTGTCATAATATTATAACCAAAGCTGCTGGTGAGACTTTAAACTACAAATACAAACAAACGTCAAATATATATATATGCATGGCATAAACAAAATAATATGTGCGTAAACAGCTACAATGCCAGCAAAGACCCAACGTCTCAGTTGGTCAATGATTATAAAATAGATTATTTTAATGTACAAAACAAACAGCCTTATTATTTACTGGCGAGATGTATAATCAGACGCCATGCGAACAAAAAATATAACTAATATAACGCCGCGTCTGATCAGGATCTATATTGTTTGCTATTCAGCCACATGTTTTAGCGCCACTATCCGAATAGCACGTTCTGTGTCGTCTGAGTTGGCTCTATGCTGTTTGCAAAAGTGATTTTATCTGCCGCTAGCGTGGAAAGAGCAGTATCGTGACACATTGCATTGTCCTCTGATAATGATGTATTTCGATTAAAGAGGACACAATCTAATGTTCTTACTCCGCTGCAACTGCAATCCAATCGAATCGATATTAATATTTTCTTTGATAAGAGTCATACATTGAGATTCCATTTGAACATAATGATAGGTCAGCCGCAGTTTTACGCTAAACATGGGTCTAGATTATAGAATTATAATACAATTGCTAAACATTAAAAGGACTTGAGAAAAACGTTGACTCGCGCGCTACGATAAACCATATTGTTCCTTGAATGGACTAAAATAAACGGAAACGAACCCAATTAGCTTCAAAGCGGCAATTTTGGTACACTTTGCACATTTTGCGTCGTCAAGGTGACATTGAGTGTTATATTGGTAGCCAAACGACACTTAATGTAGACGGCCAGACGGGCATAGCTAATTTTATCCTTGGTTGGAGCATGGGACGTATTTATATATGTTCAAATCAATTGAGTTTGATTTCTCATTAAGGATCCATGTGACTTTATCATCTTCAAAGGGTGATTTGTATTTGATGTCTATAACTGTGAAATTTTAACCATGCCTTCGTCAAAACTACCATTAAAAGTTAATTTTATATAAATAGATAACTGTAATATTCGGATTTATTCGTAAATGTGGTTATACACAATTAATTATCTGAGAAATAAAATCAGCTAAATATCAATAAATACTACTTTTAAACTTTAGTTAACAAATATAACAAAATTAACCAACTTTATTATGTTTACAACGATTGCGAAGCAAGTTTTAACAACTTATATTAATCATTCTCGTTGGCGTGGATGAAAGCATATATGTGGTCATGCGTGTCGGAGGAAACCGGAGTACCCGGAGAAAACCAACCTGTCCGATCTGGCGATCACCGTACCATCTCAGATACTTCCCGGTACGAGCATCGAACTAGGGTTGAATTGGTGAGCAGCGAGTGCGCTAACCACTGAGCTAATCGGACAGATACTACTACAGCCAAATAGGCAGACTAGTGAGAACAGAGAAACTCATCAACATGTAAGCTGACACCTATTCATCGTCAAGTGACATTTTTAATTAGAATGAGTGTGTGTGTGTGTGTGTGTTTTACGTTTATTTATCGTCGCTACCATATGAGCGACGCCTCCTGAAGAGTTTAGTCATTTTAGATATTTGGAGGATAGTGCAATGGTACAGACAGATACCCATTCCAGAGTCTCCTCTGGTTCTTTTACGTGCACGGTGTACAGCACCGACACAAGACCTCGGTTCAATGTCCCATCTGAAAGACTGTTAATTTGTATTAGGGTCAGACGGGGGATCGAACCTGCGATAAAGAGGATAAACTGTAGCGTATAGTATAGTATTGCAATGGTGCCCTCGTCAAACAGAGGATAAACTGCAGCGTATAGTATAGTATTGCAATGGTACCCTCGTAAAACGGAGAATAAACAGCAGCGTATAGTATAGTATTGCAATGGTACCCTCGTAAAACGGAGAATAAACAGCAGCGTATAGTATAGTAATGCAATGGTGCCCTCGTAAAACGGAGAATAAACTGCACCGTATAGTATCGTATTGCAATGGTGCCCTCGTAAAACAGAGGATAAATTGCATAGTATAGAATAGTATTGCAATGGTGCCCTCGTAAAACGGAAAATAAACTACAGCGTATAATATAGTATTGCAATGGTACCCTCGTAAAACGGAGAATAAACTGCAGCGTATAGCATAGTAATGCAATGGTACCCTCATAAAATGGAGAATAAACTGCAGCGTATAGCATAGTAATGCAATGGTACCCTCGTAAAACGGAGAATAAACTGCAGGGTATAGCATAGTAATGCAATGGTGCCCTCGTAAAACGGAGAATAAACTGCAGCGTATAGTATTGTATTGCAATGGTACCCTCGTAAAACGGAGAATAAACTGCAACGTATAGCATAGTATTGCAATGGTGCCCTCGTAAAACGACGGAGAATAAACTGCAGCGTATAGCATAGTATTGCAATGGTGCCCTCGTAAAACGGAGAATAAACTGCAGCGTATAGCATAGTATTGCAATGGTGCCCTCGTAAAACGGAGAATAAACTGCAGCGTATAGCATAGTATTGCAATGGTGCCCTCGTAAAACGGAGAATAAACTGCAGCGTATAGCATAGTAATGCAATGGTGCCCTCGTAAAACGGAGAATAAACTGCAGCGTATAGCATAGTATTGCAATGGTGCCCTTGTAAAACGGAGAATAAACTGCAGCGTATAGCATAGTATTGCAATGGTGCCCTCGTAAAACGGAGAATAAACTACAGCGTATAGCATAGTATTGCAATGGTGCCCTTGTAAAACGGAGAATAAACTGCAGCGTAGAGCATAGTATTGCAATGGTGCCCTCGTAAAACGGAGAATAAACTGCAGCGTATAGCATAGCATTGCAATGGTGCCCTCGTAAAACGGATACTAACTGCAGCGTATAGTATTACAATGGTACCCTCGTAAAACAGAGGATAAACTGCAGCGCATAGCATAGTATTGCAATGGTACCCTCGTAAAACGGAGAATAAACTGCAGCGTATAGCATAGTATTGCAATGGTGCCCTCGTAAAACGGAGAATAAACTGCAGCGCATAGTATAGTATTGCAATGGTACCCTCGTAAAACGGAGAATAAACTGCAGCGTATAGCATAGTATTGCAATGGTGCCCTCGTAAAACGGAGAATAAACTGCAGCGTATAGTATAGTATTGCAATGGTGCCCTCGTAAAACGGAGAATAAACTGCAGCGTATAGTATAGTATTGCAATGGTGCCCTCGTAAAACGGAGAATAAACTGCAGCGTATAGTATAGTATTGCAATGGTGCCCTCGTAAAACTGAGAATGAACTGCAACGTATAGTATAGTATTGCAATGGTGCCCTCGTAAAACGGAGAATAAACTGCAACGTATAGTATAGTATTGCAATGGTGCCCTCGTAAAACAGAGGATAAACTGCAGCGTATAGTATTGCAATGGTGCCCTCGTAAAACGGAGAATAAACTGCAGCGTATAGTATAGTATTGCAATGGTGCCCTCGTAAAACAGAGGATAAACTGCAGCGTATAGTATTGCAATGGTGTCCTCGTAAAACAGAGAATAAATTGCGTAGCATAGTATAGTATTGCAATGGTAACCTCGTAAAACGGAGAATAAACTGCAACGTATAGTATAGTATTGCAATGGTACCCTCGTAAAACAGATGATAAACTGCAGCGTATAGCATAGTATTGCAATGGTGCCCTCGTAAAACGGATAATAACTGCAGCGTATAGTATTGCAATGGTACCCTCGTAAAACAGAGGATAAACTGCAGCGTATAGTATAGTATTGCAATGGTGCCCTCGTAAAACAGAGGATAAACTGCAGCGTATAGTATAGTATTGCAATGGTGCCCTCGTAAAACGGAGAATAAACTGCAGCGTATAGTATAGTATTGCAATGGTGCCCTCGTAAAACAGAGGATAAACTGCAGCGTATAGTATTGCAATGGTGTCCTCGTAAAACAGAGAATAAATTGCGTAGCATAGTATAGTATTGCAATGGTAACCTCGTAAAACGGAGAATAAACTGCAACGTATAGTATAGTATTGCAATGGTACCCTCGTAAAACAGATGATAAACTGCAGCGTATAGCATAGTATTGCAATGGTGCCCTCGTAAAACGGATAATAACTGCAGCGTATAGTATTGCAATGGTACCCTCGTAAAACAGAGGATAAACTGCAGCGTATAGTATAGTATTGCAATGGTGTCCTCGTAAAACAGTGAATAAATTGCGTAGCATAGTATAGTATTGCAATGGTGCCCTAAAATGACACGACATAATTAAACATTCAAAGGAAATGACACAGGTTTGGTGAGTGCGTGTTGCTGGTGTTGCTGTTGTTGTTGGTTGGTTGGTTGGTTGTTGTTGTTGTTGTTGTTGTTGTTGTTGTTGTTGTTGTTACTCGAAGCCATATTTAACATGCCATCTCTTCAAGTATTTGCCATATATGTTTTCGACTAGATGTTCAAAACATCAAAAAGAAACCGCGGAGGTCATCTTGGTTCATTCCGTATACGTTTTCAATGCTTCAATATATAAATTGCTTATTTATTTTCACAGCTTGATACTTAGTTTCAGGCCATTAGGTTCGTTCTGCATGCAATATTATATTTTACATCATATAAATAAGCATTTCTTCATTTCAAGAGATTCGATGTCGCCTTTCATCTGTTTGTATAGTCATAAGCCGTGTTGGGAATAGACAAAATTTGAACGTGCTAAGGTGAATTGAATTAATTAAAATAATCGTTTGTATGCAGACATACGGTCTTTCAAAACAAGAATTTACCAATCTCACCACAGGCCCGTGACAATACTAGCAAGTGTAAGGGAACATAACAAGCTCGGAGATTGACACAATTTATATAACTAAATATGATATGATATGGAGGTGTATGAATACATGTCACGTTAACGTTCACGTATCGGAAGTGACGTTGTGTTCTTGAAAATATGTATTTGTAAATTTTGGGAGCATTGTAACATTGGAACAAGTAAACAATAAAATTAATTTTAAAATAGATTTGATTTTTTTAATTTCATTCTATGAATACTTACAATATACTTCAGCGCCGAATAAATTCAAAGCAATGTGCACACAACATAGATCCAGATCAGTCGCGGCGTATCGCCACGTCTGATTAGAATCTATGTTGTTTACTATTCTGACAGGTGCTTCAGCTCCACTGGCTGAAAAGCAATCATCATATAGCCTGGTCAGAGGGCATGTTCTGTTCTGTCTGATCGGGTTGTCGGCTTTTTGCTTAGGCGCTTTTATGCGACATTGGCGGTGAAAGTGTTAACGAGAGACTCGGTGGTTACCGCTACTTACGATAGACGGAAACAAGAAACACGCTGCGATACACAGTCAACGAACACACACGGGTATATTGAATGACCACATATGCGCTTTCATCCACGCCAACGAGAGTGATTAATATAAGTTGTAAAATAAATAAAGGTTAAACTCAATTTAAACACGGGCATATGCAGTAACGAACAAAGACGAACTGAAGGAATAGGACTATATTACAGATGGCCGTCATACAAATATAAAGCTTTACAACAAACATTCCAAGCAGATCGCAGCCACAACAGTGTTATAATATAAGAGAAAATATAGTACACGATCATACACTAATCAATTCCAAGCAGATCGCAGCCACAACAGTGTTAGAATATAAGAGAAAATATAGTACACGATCATACACTAATCAATTCCAAGCAGATCGCAGCCACAACAGTGTTATAATATAAGAGAAAATATAGTACACGAGCATACACTAATCTCAACATATACAATATGATATTACACGATCATACACTAATCTCAACATATTCAATAATATGTTACACGATCATACACTCATCTCAACATATACAATAAGATATTACACGATCATACACTAATCTCAACATATACAACAAGATAGTACACGATCATACACTAATCTCAACATATACAATAAGATGTTACACGATCATACACTAATCTCAACATATACAACAAGATAGTACACGATCATACACTAATCTCAACATATACAACAAGATAGTACACGATCATACACTAATCTCAACATATACAACAAGATAGTACACGATCATACACTAATCTCAACATATACAACAAGATAGTACACGATCATACACTAATCTCAACATATACAATCAGTGTTATGTATTACGAGCGGTATATTGCAACTAGTGAACTTTGTATGTACTATATTACAATTGACAGGTACATGTTCATTGAGCAGTGGAAAAGTTCAAATCAAATAACACCCAAAAAATACGCACTCCTTGTCCATGTATAGTTCGTCACACAATCGGAAGAAAGGGCACGAAAAGGACGCGGTTGTCTTGTGGTGATATATATGGGGTTTGTCTTTGTTTGTTTTGGGGGTTTAAAGAGCTTAAGTGGAAGTCGTGATAGCGCAGTGGTAGCGCGTTCGCTTCAGGTGCGAAAGGTCCGGAGTTCGAGCCCCGCTGGAGCCGTTACGATTGTGCTCTTAGGCAAGGCATTTAAATTCCATGTTGCCTTTTCTCTCTCTATCTCGTGGCGATGGATTCCATCAGGAATGAGATCTCGAGAGTGATTAATATAAGTTGTAAGAACTTGTATCGCAATCGAGCTAAAATAAATGTGTATAAATTAAATATCTTAAGTGTTATACGGCGACTCATCGGCTGTAATTGTTGGCGGAAGAACACGGGGCGCCCCCCCCCCCCTCTGAGCAGCATTGCAGGCAGCACGGACGGTGGAATACAGACGGAGCCGTTTAGTTTAAACAACATTTATTTCCGAATATAATAAAATAATAATAATAAAAGTGTTCGCTTAGGACCATGCGCAACACGTGCATGTGGCTAAACATGCGACGTCCAGTCAATCTGGCTTATCATAAGAATATGATAGCTCCTGTGGTTATGTTGTTACAGAATATATTGTGACAGTAACTCAAAGCATGTAATCTGGCATGTATGCTTGTTATTGTAGCCATGTCCGATCTAAAGAAATTACAACATTATTCAAACAGATCTGTCATATTTTGGGAAGGGCAGTTTACTAATGTTGTTAGAACTTGTTGCCCTGGGTACTAAGTATGGCGCAGCGTCTTATGCCTGGTTACAAGAGTACCTTCAATCCTGGGTACTAACTATAGAATCTGTTTTTCCTATACACATCTCGTTTATGTATTTCCTTTTCAGATGGATTTTCATCATACAATATATCTCTTAAAAATGTACCCATCAGGTAAGGGAGGGTCGCATTACAATATTTACATAATTATGTTATGACATGCCTACTAATTACGTAAAAACGAATATTGAAAACAAAATAAATGTAAGCATGTTATCATTAGATATATAGACTATGTATTCATCCAGTGCTTTGTATAGTGTTAACATGTGAAAACTATGTTTGTATGTCATATAATTAAAAAAAAGAAAGAAAAAGAACTTGTTGCCAAACCCAAATTGCTTTTGCTTTGTCGAGATTATGTATGTAATGTAATCGCCAAATAGCAAAAAAAGTACGATCCACAGGCCGTGTCTCATTTATATAAAAGTTGGCAGTTTCTTACGGAGGTTGGTGCACCAAGTACTGGTTAACCGCTGGAGCCTGCCCAGGAAAGGTGTTGTTAGGTAAACTGCCCGTCGCTCAAATGGGCAACCGGTTAAATAAACTTAAATAAAACAGTACGATTGAACTATAGGCAGCTCTGTCATGGAGAAGACATGTCATGATATACGCCAAGAACTGCAACGCAAAGCCACGTGTAGGTAATGGATGAAACATGTTCTGGCAGTGTTGTCCAACCTGAAACGTTTGCCAAGAATACTTGCAAATGACATGATGGATGGTTGATCAGTTCAGCGAAAATACCAGGGTTAGATCATACACGATCAATCTAAATGAATGTGATAGTTTGCATACAAACACACATACTATGCACATATATTATTGTGGGGGCGGATTCAGTCGTTGTACCCGTTATTTAAAAAGTTTATACTTTATTTATTTTACAACTTATATTAATGACTTTCGTTGGCTCGGATGAAAGGGTATATGTGGTCATTCGTGTGGGAGGAAACCGGGCTACCAGGAGTACCCGGAGAAAACCCACCTGTCCGATCTGGCGACCACCGTACCATCTTACATACTTCCCAGTCCGAGGATCGAACACGGGTTGTATTGGTGAGAAGCAAGTGCGCTAACCACTGCGCTAATCGGACAGCCTACCCGTTATTTGCATACATGTATAGATAGTGCACTTTATTGATACGGGTATAATAGGATTACAGACACTTGTCGATGCACGCCAAACTGTGTGCAATGAAATATATATTTACTCAACGTATAGACTGTGACCTCTCATCCATATGTCCCCCCAGGTCAGTGTTCGCTAACTATTCTCTCACAGTAAATTTCATAATGTTTTCCCACCATTTCTAAACAATACCTTCTTTGTTCTATAGAGGTTATCACTGATTTCTATGTTCAATGTGGCGGAGTAATACGTGCAGCTACAGTGTCGGTTACTGTTACATATATATCTATATTTGTGAATTGTCATATTTTTAAAGCGACATAACATTGGTGGAAAAAAAACTAAATTTCTACAGAATTTAATTTGCTATTATATCGAATAATATGTTCTTACTATTTGTCACACTATTTGTCGCACATATTTCAACCTATAAACAACATCATGTAAATAGGGTCAACATCCATGCGTAATGCAACACGTGTATCCCGAATAACAGAACAGAACAGAAGTTTATTTTGGCAGACTTGTACATACACACATCGTCTTAACAAAACTAGTAATAACATATATATATATAATGATCACGTGACAAATAAATATAAGTTAGAGTGATAAATAAAATTTGGCAATTACACATTTATATTATTTCTAATAACTAAAGACAATTTTATAAATTTGGCTAAATTATGTATAGTGGTATTATTATCGGAACTCATAAGATTATTAAATTTGAAAACAGAAGGTCTATTGCAATAGTGTGCATCAATAAATTGTTTAATAACAACAGTTATGGTACAGATTTACCATTATGTTTCACATTTGTGCATGTGCATATTTGTTTTAAGACTAATCTGATAGCAATCTCTAAACGACAGTATCACGCATTTCATGCGTTTAGTAGAGACTCCAATAATAAACAAACGTCAATTCAGGAGTGTGGCTGACCGCTATGTGAAACTACTTTCACTTTTGAGTTGTAGACCACTGTTTACAGATTTAGTGTTAGTGTTCGAATATTGTCGGTGTATTTGTAGTAGCAATGTTATCTATACATGTTTACGATGTAGTGTCGCTTTAAGGTCCAGTTACAATAAGTGATGACAACTGTTCGCAGTTGTACCGTCTCTTTGCATAGCTATACACAATATACAGTATACCGTGTTGCCACCTAACCACCTAACTAACAGTTCACCTTACAACAGAGGCACCATATACACACTATCAACCATTTATTTTCAGACATTTAAAATGGTATTGAGTATATATCTATTCAAATTAACTATATAACCTTCTCCGTTGAATGAAATCAGTTATCAACATGTACTCTATATTAAATATATTTAATTGTTTATCCATTGTTCGTCTATATCATACAACTATTGTCCTCATGGGCATTTTAGCCTAACGGAATTAAAAAAATTAAAAATTGTCAAACTTGTCTATTGTATTGTTTGTAAAATCATGAATCGTTTTAAAGTATGTCACAATAACTACTGCGAACATTGCAATCAATCGTGCCCAGCTGCCATACAAACTGCCTATGACGGAAAACTGATCATGTTACACGCATATTGATAACTGTTTCGAACGGAAAACTGACCATATTATGCGCATATTGATAACTGTTTCGAACGGAAAACTGATCATGTTACACGCATATTGATAACTGTTTCGAACGGAAAACTGACCATGTTACACGCATATTGATAACTGTTTCGAACGGAAAACTGACCATATTATGCGCATATTGATAACTGTTTCGAACGGAAAACTGATCATGTTACACGCATATTGATAACTGTTTCGAACGGAAAACTGACCATGTTACACGCATATTGATAACTGTTTCGAACGGAAAACTGACCATGTTACACGCATATTGATAACTGTTTCGAACGGAAAACTGACCATGTTACACGCATATTGATAACTGTTTCGAACGGAAAACTGATCATGTTACACGCATATTGATAACTGTTTCGAACGGAAAACTGACCATATTATGCGCATATTGATAACTGTTTCGAACGGAAAACTGATCATGTTACACGCATATTGATAACTGTTTCGAACGGAAAACTGACCATGTTACAGCGTTGTTTGGGTGCGCATATTGATAACTGTTTCGAACGGAAAACTGATCATGTTACACGCATATTGATAACTGTTTCGAACGGAAAACTGACCATGTTACACGCATATTGATAACTGTTTCGAACGGAAAACTGACCATGTTACACGCATATTGATAACTGTTTCGAACGGAAAACTGCCTATGTTACACGCATATTGATAACTGTTTCGAACGGGAAACTGACCATGTTACACGCATATTGATAACTGTTTCGAACGGAAAACTGACCATGTTACACGCATATTGATAACTGTTTCGAACGGAAAACTGACCATGTTACACGCATATTGATAACTGTTTCGAACGGGAAAATGACCATGTTACACGCATATTGATAACTGTTTCGAACGGAAAACTGACCATGTTACACGCATATTGATAACTGTTTCGAACGGAAAACTGACCATGTTACACGCATATTGATAACTGTTTCGAACGGAAAACTGACCATGTTACACGCATATTGATAACTGTTTCGAACGGGAAACTGGCTATTGTACACACATAGTGGCAATGTTCGAACGGGAAACTGGCTATTGTACACACATAGTGGCAATGTTCGAACGGGAAACTGACTATTGTACACACATAGTGGCAATGTTCGAACGGGAAACTGGCTATTGTACACACATAGTGACAATGTTCGAACGGGAAACTGACTATTGACCCATAGTGGGTTCGAACGGGAAACTGACTATTGTACACACATATGACATGTTCGAACGGGAAACTGACTATTGTACACACATAGTGACAATGTTCGAACGGGAAACTGGCTATTGTACACACATAGGGCAATGGTTCGAACGGGAAACTGGCTATTGTACACACATAGTGGCAATGTTCGAACGGGAAACTGGCTATTGTACACACATAGTGGCAATGTTCGAACGGGAAACTGGCTATTGTACACACATAGTGGCAATGTTCGAACGGGAAACTGGCTATTGTACACACATAGTGGCAATGTTCGAACGGGAAACTGGCTATTGTACACACATAGTGGCAATGTTCGAACGGGAAACTGACTATTGTACACACATAGTGGCAATGTTCGAACGGGAAACTGGCTATTGTACACACATAGTGACAATGTTCGAACGGGAAACTGACTATTGTACACACATAGTGGCAATGTTCGAACGGGAAACTGACTATTGTACACACATAGTGACAATGTTCGAACGGGAAACTGGCTATTGTACACACATAGTGACAATGTTCGAACGGGAAACTGACTAGTGTACACACATAGTGGCAATGTTCGAACGGG
>CM026390.1:35485928-35680630 GCA_014843695.1 Archivesica marissinica | reverse complement strand
ATATTGATAACTGTTTCGAACGGAAAACTGACCATATTATGCGCATATTGATAACTGTTTCGAACGGAAAACTGACCATGTTACACGCATATTGATAACTGTTTCGAACGGAAAACTGACCATGTTACACGCATATTGATAACTGTTTCGAACGGAAAACTGACCATGTTACACGCATATTGATAACTGTTTCGAACGGAAAACTGACCATGTTACACGCATATTGATAACTGTTTCGAACGGGAAACTGGCTATTGTACACACATAGTGGCAATGTTCGAACGGGAAACTGGCTATTGTACACACATAGTGGCAATGTTCGAACGGGAAACTGACTATTGTACACACATAGTGGCAATGTTCGAACGGGAAACTGGCTATTGTACACACATAGTGACAATGTTCGAACGGGAAACTGACTATTGTACACACATAGTGGCAATGTTCGAACGGGAAACTGACTATTGTACACACATAGTGACAATGTTCGAACGGGAAACTGGCTATTGTACACACATAGTGACAATGTTCGAACGGGAAACTGACTAGTGTACACACATAGTGGCAATGTTCGAACGGGAAACTGGCTATTGTACACACATAGTGGCAATGTTCGAACGGGAAACTGGCTATTGTACACACATAGTGGCAATGTTCGAACGGGAAACTGGCTATTGTACACACATAGTGGCAATGTTCGAACGGGAAACTGGCTATTGTACACACATAGTGGCAATGTTCGAACGGGAAACTGACTATTGTACACACATAGTGACAATGTTCGAACGGGAAACTGGCTATTGTACACACATAGTGACAATGTTCGAACGGGAAACTGACTATTGTACACACATAGTGGCAATGTTCGAACGGGAAACTGGCTAACACACCACACAACAAACCCCAACACACAAACACCAACACACGCTATTGTACACACATAGTGGCAATGTTCAAACGGGAACTGGCTATTGTACACCATAGTGGCAATGTTCGAACGGAAACTGGCTATTGTACACACATATGCATGTTCGAACGGAACTGGCATGTAACACACATAGTGGCAATGTTCGAACGGGAAACTGGCTATTGTACACACATAGTGGCAATGTTCGAACGGGAAACTGGCTATTGTACACACATAGTGGCAATGTTCGAACGAAACTGGCTATTGTACACACATAGTGGCAATGTTCGAACGGGAAACTGGCTATTGTACACACATAGTGGCAATGTTCGAACGGGAAACTGGCTATTGTACACACATAGTGGCAATGTTCGAATGGGAAACTGGCTATTGTACACACATAGTGGCAATGTTCGAACGGGAAACTGGCTATTGTACACACATAGTGGCAATGTTCGAACGGGAAACTGGCTATTGTACACACATAGTGGCAATGTTCGAACGGGAAACTGGCTATTGTACACACATAGTGGCAATGTTCGAACGGGAAACTGAGTATATTATGTACAGGTATATTGACAAATGTCTCGAACGGGCCTCTAAAATGAAAATCCGAGTTGTTTTGCACGCGACGCCAGCCAACAGCACGCTTACATACATCATTTAGTGTGTCATAATGCGCAATAAACAT
This sequence comes from Archivesica marissinica, assembly GCA_014843695.1. NCBI lineage: Eukaryota > Metazoa > Mollusca > Bivalvia > Venerida > Vesicomyidae > Archivesica > Archivesica marissinica. The sequence continues at coordinate 35,679,032 of CM026390.1, read as the reverse complement.
TTTCCCATTAGATACTCCGTCAAGCGAAATGAAGAAAAAACATTACATTACAAATTACATATTTGGTATACAAACTATATTCAAAATCCATTAGCACGTATTTTTCGGGCGATATAATCAATCTTACCCACCATGCGGTAATGTCCCATTGAATGCCCGTAGATATATTGTTAACTGGTTAATAATCCACGTTCGATATGCAACTATGCGTAGGCAGAAAACGTAAAACCTACAAAGATAAATAAAGTAAGATATATCGAAAAACAATTTTAAGTATTTTATGCTATAGATACATGTTTTTTTCCGTATAGATAATGTTCCTTACTCATTCATGCTGATCGTAATTTCAAGTATAGTTAAGCGGTTGCTCATGCGGACGGATGAATCATATAATCTATTCTAATTTGTGAATACACGGAACAATAATTATCATATTCACTAACACTTGTTGCTACTGGTTACGTGTGCACTTGCTATGCCTTCTAATGTTCTGCTGGCATAATGCAAGGTGTACACTTTGATTACAGTGTGTTTTACGTTTATTTATCTTCGCTACCGGTTGCCCATATGAGCGACGCCTCCTGAAGAGATTAGTCAGTTTAGAGTGTTGGAGGATAGTGCAACGATACAGAGAGAGAGAGACCCATTCCAGAGTCTCCTCTGGTTCGTTTACGTGCACGGTGTAAAGCACCGACATGAGACCTCGGTTTAAAGTCCCATCTGAAAGACTGTTAATTTTATTGGGGTCAGACGGGGGATCTAACCTGCGAATTACCAGTCCAGCGTGTTACCACTGGACAATAGATCCGTTTGTTTTGATTACAGTATACCCCGTGCATAGTTATACAGTGTTCATTCCATCACACAATGTTTATGAATATTTAATTATGCTAAAATATAACACATTGCTCCATTGCAGTTATTGGTCAGCGGACGAACATTATTGAATATATGCATGTTTTCTTTATACAAATTAGCTCCATTGTTTGTGTGTGTTTTACGTTTATTTATCGTCGCTACCGGTTGCCCATATGAGCGACGCCTCCTGAAGAGATTAGTCAGTTTAGAGTGTTGGAGGATAGTGCAACGATACAGATAGAGACCCATTCCAGAGTCTCCTCTGGTTCTTTTACGTGCACGGTGTAAAGCACCGACACGAGACCTCGGTTTAAAGTCCCATCTGAAAGACTGTTAATTTTATTGGGGTCAGACGGGGGATCTAACCTGCGAATTACCAGTCCAGCGTGTTACCACTGGACTACATATCCGTTTGTTTTGATTACAGTATACCTCGTGCATAGTTATAGTGTTCATTCCATCACACAAATCACACAATGTTTATGAATATTTAATTATACTAAAATATAACACATTTCTCCATTGCAGTTATTGGTCAGCGGACGAACATAATTGAATAGTTGCAACCGGCAACACTCTGTGATACACTTCTTGGAAGTGGATTCTAGTGTGGTGTGTTCCACCTAACGCTGTATCCCTAGTATGGAATATGTATTGCATACTGTTCTGTATATGACTTGATTGATCTGAACACTCGACTAAAATATACAGATACGGGGTTTTCAATATGTTGTCCATTTTAATAAACACTAGTATCAGGTTTATATGTCACTTTTTGTTGTAAATAGTATTTATTGATATGTTGTACTGAAATACAGTACATCGCATATATAGATGTCACTGTAATTAGGATTGCATTTAGAAATGTTTTAAGATTTCGAGTATGTAACATTATATACTATAGTTCATCCATATAGTAATATGGTATGCCAATAATTATCACCTACATTTGTTGTCATAATTTTATACTTATGTTGTAGAATGTAATATTGCTATGTCACTAAAAACTGTATAGTTTATGTGAATAAAATATGTTCGTTCGTTCGTTCGTTCATGTGTTCTTTATACAAATTAGCTCCATTGTTAGTCACTTGGAACGACTGTTCACTATGGTTCATGCAGCGTGTTTCCCGAAATGCAACTGCTATTTCTAAAGGTTATCTACAGTTCGATTTCGGCCTATATTAGTTCCTTATTTTGAGTTCATCTGAGGGCTTGGTTGTGTTTTACAGGTCTGCCAATCGACGCCGGGGTAATATATGATATATCTTTATTTCGTAATAAGCCATTTCTGTCTGGCCCATGCACAAAGCATCAATACAAAACATTACAAAGTGAAACATGTATGGTAATATGGTGACGGACACTAATCTCAACAAAGCATCAATACAAAACATACAAAGTGAAACATGTATGGTAATATGGTGACGGACACTAATCTCAACAAAGCATCAATACAAAACATTACAAAGTGAAACATGTATGGTAATATGGTGACGGACACTAATCTCAACGACCAATTATAGGAGAGACATACATTCATATAAACAAAAACAACGCACACAAACAACCCAACAAGAATTGAGTATTAATCGTTAACAATAATAACTATTAAGATCTGTTTAGATATTAACAAATGATCGACGACGTTCAAACGCTTTAAAACACGTATGAAGATAATTTGCGAATATATACCGGTATTCCGGTCACCCCATAAACGACACAGTCAGTCTATGCTATGCGAGTTTGTAGAGTGCTGGATTACGAGGTGTTGGTTTTACACAATACATTAAATATTCCTATCTGCTGTATCGCCCCTGACTCAGTCCCGAACACAACTGTTTAGATTACGACTCTTTTGTTTATTTTATAGGACCCATAATGTCCAAAGATCGGTTGATTTGTTTACTTCCCTCAAGCATTAGATTCTATCATGCTCGCGCTAGATACATATCACGTCTCTTTAAACAAATTAGAAAATGTCTTGCGAGATCTTTGGCATTTATAACGATATCTATGACAGTATCTTGCGATCAGTGAACGCGCACGAACAAATGAACCGAACCAACAGGAAAACCAACAGAATGGACTAGGAAACGCATATCTTGTGACCTGGTATTGGTATATATATTTAAACTTTGTGTTTGGTGTTTAGTTGTTTACTTAGTTCAGTTTAGAATACAATCAAGAATAAAATGACGCACACGTAAAATGAAGTTAATATAATTAAAGCGACATTACATCACAACAAGCGCCAACAATGCGTTTTTACGTATAAATACAATTGCTACTACAAATTCTTCCGAAATAATTCGAACACTAACTTTCTATACATAAACAGTGTGTTTTGTGGCATGCAAACTCTCAAAAAATGAAAGTAGGATTTCATATAACGATCAGCTACTCTCCTGAATTGATGATTGTTTACTACGCATGCTATATTCGTTTATAGATATTCTAAATCGTATTAGGCACCATTTGTTGAAACACCCCGCTTTTGATGCAAATATTTGGAAAACAATTATACCATATAATAGGAAAATACATTCTGTAGAAATTTGTGTTTTTATCGATGTAGTGTCGCTTTAAGGAACACAATGTACGTGCAAAATATTCGATTCCTTGCTTCCAGTCAATTATATTTGTTCGTCTACAACGCGACTCAAATGCAGATCACCAATAATTTTACTTTTAATAATGACGCTATTAATGTTTTTGTAAAGTAATGTGATTGTGTATGACTGTTTTGAAACAGGAAACTGTTCCATTTTGGATGAAATACCTCACTATGCATAGCACGCGGCACCATACTTAGTGTCCAAGATTGAAGGTACTGTTGTAGTTTATACAAATTTATTTTAGCTCGATTGCGAAACAAGTTATTTCAACTTATATAAATCACTCTCGAGACCTTATTCCTGATTTAATCCATCGCCATGAGGGAGAGAGAAGAGACAACGTGGAATTTAAATGCCTTGCCTAAGGGCACAATCGTAACGGCTCCAGTGGGGCTCGAACTCCAGACCTTTCGCACCTGAAGCGAACGCGCATCCACTGCGATATCACGACTTCCGTACTCTTGTAACCAAGCATAGCACGCGGCGCCATACTTAGTACCCATGATTGAAGGTTCTCTTGTAACCAAGCATAGCACGTGGCACCATACTTAGTACCCAGGATTGAAGTTACTCTTGTAACCAAGCATAACACGCGGCACCATACTTAGTACCCAGAATTGAAGGTACACTTGTAACCAAGCATAGCACGCTTCACCATACTTAGTACCCAGGATTGAAGGTACACTTGTAACCAAGCATAACACGCGGCACCATACTTAGTGTCCAGGATTGAAGGTACTCTTGTAACCAAGCATAGCACGCGGCACCATACTTAGTACCCAGGATTGAATATACTCTTGTAACCAAGCATAACACGCGGCACCATACTTAGTACCCAGGATTGAAGGTACTCTTGTAACCAAGCATAGAAAAAAACGCGGCACCATACTTAGTACCCAGAATTGAAGATACACTTGTAACCAAGCATAGCACGCTTCACCATACTTAGTACCCAGGATTGAATATACTCTTGTAACCAAGCATAACACGCGGCACCATACTTAGTGTCCAGGATTGAAGGTACTCTTGTAACCAAGCATAGCACGCGGCACCATACTTAGTACCCAGGATTGAATATACTCTTGTAACCAAGCATAACACGCGGCACCATACTTAGTACCCAGGATTGAAGGTACTCTTGTAACCAAGCATAGAAAAAAACGCGGCACCATACTTAGTACCCAGGATTGAAGGTACACTTGTAACCAAGCATAGCACGCGGCACCATACTTATTACCCAGGCTTGAAGGTACTCTTGTAACCAAGCATAACACGCGGCACCATACTTAGTACCCAGGATTGAAGGTACTCTTGTAACCAAGCATAGAAAAAACGCGGCACCATACTTAGTACCCAGGATTGAAGGTACACTTGTAACCAAGCATAGCACGCGGCACCATACTTATTACCCAGGCTTGAAGGTACTCTTGTAACCAAGCATAGCACGATGCACCCTACTTAGTACCCAGGATTAAAGGTATTCTTGTAACCAAGCATAGCACGTGACACCATACTTAGTACCCAGGATTGAATATACTCTTGTAACCAAGCAGTTGTGGAGCGTTATCATCGAGTATTCTTGGAAATGTGCAATTTAGTAGGACATTATATCGATTTATATGTTTATTTATCGTTGTTCTTGGAAATATAATCGTCATTATATGTATGTTAACTAGAGATTAATTGCACAGTGCAGATGTGTCTACAGTCACACGTTCATTCTTGCCACTGTCCTAATGATTCAAAGTGGCATCGCATACACCTGCATACCGCTGCCTATTTCGCATGCTTTCTTTTGATTTAATGAAAATAAACGTTGTGGACGGTGAGTCTGTGACATTAAAATGATTGTCGCACTAAATTTGCGCATTTGTGCATTCCGTCCGAAGTAAAGCACTTCCGGTCGAACGCCCCAGGACAATGGACACAATAAGACGACACCTAATTGAAGACGGTCACATGAAATTGAAGATTTAATTAATAGGATGCTTGCGGTCTTTGTATAACCGAAACACCTTGGTAACAATTTACAGGTTTAATTTACATGTCAGTGATATGATATCACGCTGGGTGATAAATGTTGGACTGTCCACACTTGTGTAAACAACTGGACAACCAGTATATTTGCATACGTCTCGGACAAAAGGAGAAATTCTTAATAAATTACCATAGAGGTCGGACATCCCTGTATTGAAACATTTATTACAAGTGTCTGTCAGTCTATCCATATATCTTTAGCCAAGTAGCTCAACATGCAGCAGCTTGTAACACAATCAGTGATCGTGGAAGTCGTGATAGCGCTTGGATGCGCATTCGCTTTAGGTGCGAAAGGTCCGGAGTTCGAGCCCCGCTGGAGCCGTTACGATTGTGCCCTTAGGCAAGGTATTTAAATTCCACGTTGCCTCTTCTCTCTCCCTCGTGGTGATGGATTCCACCAGGAATGAGGTATCGAGAGTGATTGATATAAGTTGAAAGAACTTGTTTCGCAATCGAGCTAAAATAAATGTGTATAAACTAATCAGTGATCAGTTCTGCTAAAGCAATGTTCTATTTATTGGAGACATTGTAAAGGTAATCATGTAGATATGCTCTCCGTTCAACATAATCCATGTCACTAATACAATTCATGTTTCGTTTCTAAGCAACAGTTTCAGTAGACAACGATCGCATGGCAACAAACTGCATGCACATATAACATGCGGACATATGTCACCGCGCAATTAGTTCGGAGAAATACCAGGTGGCGGCGCTGACATTTCATATTATAAAAACATAAATCGTGATGGATAAACCCTTTTTATTGCACCAATTTCAATGTTGTGTGAAGCTAATGTTACGTTTATATACATGCATCTGGTGTAAAGAAACATAGTATGCAGTATATTTAATACTTTATAATATTATACTGCAAGAAAGCTATATCTACCAGCTTAGCTCATTTACCCAGCAACTATTGTTCTGCGGAACCAATTGCCTCAAATGACTGTGAACAAGCCGCCTCAGCCTTTATCAGCTTTTAATCACATGTAAAACGAGGCAGTCTTGGTTATACCGTGCATTGATTGCTGCGCATGTATGCTATTCTGAAGGTGATGTTGTTGATGATGATGATGATGTTGTTGTTGTTGTTGTTGTTGTTGTTGTTGTTGTTGTTGTTGTTGTTGTTGATGATGATGTTGTTGTTGTTGTTGATGTTGATGATGATGATGATGTTGTTGTTGTTGTTGTTGTTGATGATGATGATGATGATGATGATGATGATGATGATGATGATGATGATGATGATGATGATGATGATGATGATGATGATGATGATGATGATGATGATGATGATGATGATGATGATGATGATGATGATGATGATGATGATGATGATGATGATGATGATGATGATGATGATGATGATGATGATGATGATGCCGCATCTGGTTTTACTAACTTAGCACCCCCTTAATCACTTCCTGGATGCGCCCCTGAGTGTTACAATAGATTCAAGGAGAGACGTAAACATTAAAACGTAATCATATTTTTATATTAGTTATGGCAATGTAGCAGTATTTAAATATCATTGTACATGTATAATATTCAACAATGCCATTACAGCATGTGGTAGTAAGTTTACATTAATATTGCAACATTTACATAGTTTAGTTTATACAAATTAACATTAGCTCGATTGCGAAACAAGTTCTTACAACTTAGCTAAATCGCTCTCGAGACCTTATTCCTGGTGGAATACATCGCCATGAGGGAGAGAGTAGAAGCAATGTGGAATGTAAGTGACATGCTTAAGGGCATAATCGTAACGGCTCCACCGGGGCTCGAACTCCGGGCCTTTCACACCTGTTCAAAGCGAACGCACTACAACGACTTCCACTGCGCAATAACGACTTTGATTACATAAGCTCTCAAATATAACGGCACAGTTAGTCCTACCATAGACAGGTAACACAATATCATTGGAAATAGCCACTACCCAGTTATGTTAGTATGTGACGGTTTTCTGTGTTTGGTCTTCATTTATACAATGGAGCGCACGCCAGTATATCTTCGTTTACCGTTCAAATGTGCACTAATTAGCTATATTCGACGTGTCGGGTAGAACGAAAAGATGAAACGAATCACATTGTGACTGCCTCTGGCAACATTTAATAGACATAATCCGTGGCTACAACGCGGCCGGCCCGCCACCATCGTATGTACGGATTATATTGCGCGACGGTGGGTCTTACTCTACAGATTCTCTGTATGTTTGGACAACGCCGGTTACACAATTATGTATAACCCGGATGGTCGGTGAACTAGACCTTTCTCTTTACCTGTTTCTATCATAAATACACAGCACAGACAAGCGTGTTTATCTGTAAAATTACATTTAGAGATTGCTGAGATGCACCAAAGAAAGTAAAGTTATTATATACGATTATGAAATCATTGGCTGTAACAACACTAGAGATCAGACAAGTAATCATTCCCCCTAATTGTAACGTTTAAGATCATCAATAGATAGTCAAGGAAGACACGTTGCGATTAGTAGAAATTGGTTTCGTTTGGATACTTTGCCATTTATCGAAAACGAAACAATTTCCCAGTCTGTTTCAAATCAATCATAATATAATCAAACAAATAAGTAAATAAAACAAAACAAAATAATAGAATTTCCCGCTCTTTTTTCCCATCTCCAAACTTGACTCTTCTCTCTCCTATGCTCTTTATTATTTATATATCAATCCGTGTCACAACTTCTGTTAACTAATTACATGTATACTCATATGTCATGTAAATGATCTGAGTTAATAAAGAATAATTGAATTGAATATACCAGAGGACATTGGAAACGCACATCTACATTATATGATTATTAGTACATGAAAAACGAAATACGAAGGATTCCAGCAAACATATATCACATCATTATTACAAAACACAAACTGAACAACTAAAACTATTCCAAAATGTTTAAAACGATGTATTTATATAATAGTTGTTCATGTAAAAACACACTTATCCGAGGTGTGCGTTTTCTATGTACTCTAGTATATAATGTATGCATAGCCGTTCATTTGCAACCCGAATTTAACCTGTGACCAGTAACTGTAAATCTATCTACGGGACTAATAGAGACCAATAGTTGTTGAGATAAGCCTTAAGTTATACCCAATCGGCTGACAAATATTGCATAAAATTCGAATTTCTACAGAGAAAGAGTCATGTTCACAAATGTATCTCCATTCCCTCTCAATATATACATCTATATAGAGCCTGCCTGTGATGACCGGATAGAGGATTATATGCGGTTAGACTTACCCCCAGTTTATGCTTAGTGGGTATATACTAAATTAACTAAACTATTAACATCGTCCGTTCAAATAAATATATATACATAATAAACAATATATATATGCACATTTATTCTGCGTGCGTTTCTTTGAATGGACGATGTCAATACGTGGCATTGACAAAGGTTCTTTGTACTGCCAATGCTAATTCAGGTGATGTAGAGCCCAAGATTCAGCTTAGCGGACACCTTTAATTTGTTTGGGTATAGACAACGTTTCGTGAACTGACTATAGGTATATTAAGAATGGTATTAACATACTTAGTTGCTACGATAATGTCATCTGGCTGCCGGCCTGTGTTGAATGACTGACATCGCTTGCTAACTCAATGTGTTGTTTTTGTATCGCTGTTCTCCGCTAATGACTATATCATTTTACCCTGTGCATGTACCGATAATGTACTTTCGGAAGAGGATAAACAGGCTGGGAGTTTGGCTTGTCTTTGAACTTCAACTTCTTTAAACAGATTTCAGCAAGGCCATATATGTCGAAACATGGCAACCGTAGAATAAATGGAAAGAAGAACAATAGATCAAACAAAACAGAATCAATATGTCAATGCTATTAAACTTTACTTGTGACCCTCGTATTGGATTTTAAAGACAACCAGTTTATTCAGCCTAAAACATTATCGTCCAATGTCCCTTCACTTAATGTTTGATTAATTAGAAATGTACACACATTTAATCAGCCTTGTTGGTCAAGTATTGTGCTTAATCACTGACCATCGTCAACTGTTACTGAAGAGAATACCCGAACAAATTTAGTGGTCAAATTAGCGGGTGGTCAGTCTGACCCCAGTTTCTTTGCCTTATAGTGCGACACAAACGCTTCAAAATTATAGGCGTGACTTTGTCAAAAGGACTTTGGGTTATAACACTCAAATGGTGCTGTTCCATAAATTAAAATAACGGTGCACTGTAATCAAGCAACATTCTAATATAAATCAAATTCACATATTGATTTCTTTGAAAATTAACACTTGATTTGTGAAAAGTCGATGGGTACGAACCACTTTGTCCATCATTCACTGTAGATTTTGACTAGTGATTTTACAAGTGCTGTTATTCAAGTTTCAATGTCTAGATATGAAATCTCACTGATTATTTATTTGCGTGTTTATAAGCCGTACAATTAGAAAATGCAAACATTCACACTATTAAACATGGTTTAAACATCTTAACTTTCGTACCATTACCACGACATATCAGCAAACCATAATTTAATATCAATATTAATACACACCCATATCATAATTTAATAATACTAACAATTATCTTGTTATGGGGTCTACTACATGCTGCTGCTGTTGTGTTTGTTACGTTAGCAATATTAACACTTATCTCGTCAGTATTGGCGTCTACTATACATGTTGCTGCTGTTGTGTTTGTTACGTTAGCAATATTAACACTTATCTCGTCAGTCTTGGGGTCTACTATACATGTTGCTGCTGTTGTGTTTGTTACGTTAGCAATGTTAACACTTATCTCGTCAGTCTTGGGGTCTACTACATGCTGCTGCTGTTGTGTTTGTTACGTTAGCAATATTAACACTTCTCTCGTCAGTATTGGCATCTACTATACATGTTGCTGCTGTTGTGTTTGTTACGTTAGCAATATTAACACTTCTCTCGTCAGTATTGGCGTCTACTATACATGTTGCTGCTGTTGTGTTTGTGATGTTAGCAATGTTAACACTTATCTCGTCAGTCTTGGGGTCTACTACATGCTGCTGCTGTTGTGTTTGTTACGTTAGCAATATTAACACTTCTCTCGTCAGTATTGGCATCTACTATACATGTTGCTGCTGTTGTGTTTGTTACGTTAGCAATATTAACACTTATCTCGTCAGTATTGGCGTCTACTACATGTTGCTGCTGTTGTGTTTGTGATGTTAGCAATGTTAACACTTATCTCGTCAGCCTTGGCGTCTACATACATGCTGCTGCTGTTATGTTTGTTACGTTAGCAATATTAACAATTATCTCGTCAGTATTGGCATCTACTACATGCTACTGCTGTTGCGTTTGTGATGTTAGCAATGTTAACACTTATCGCGTCCGCTTTGGCGTCTACTATACATGTTGCTGCGGTTGTGTTTGTGATGTTAGCAATGTTTACAATTATCTCGTCAGTTTTGGGTTCTACTACATGCTACTGCTGTTGCGTTTGTGATGTTAGCAATGTTTACAATTATCTCGTCAGTTTTGGCGTCCACTATACATGTTGCTGCTGTTGTGTTTGTGATGTTAGCAATGTTAACAATTATCTCGTCAGTTTTGGGGTCTACTGCATACTGCTGCTGTTGTGTTTGTGATGTTAGCAATGTTTACAATTATCTCGTCAGTTTTGGGGTCTACTATATATTGGTATGACTGGTGACTTGTTCTGTTGCTATGATATTGCCAGGGATCTGTATATTGGTATGACTGGTGACTTGTTCTGTTGCTATGATATTGCCAGGGATCTGTATATTGGTATGACTGGTGACTTGTTCTGTTGCTATGATATTGCCAGGGATCTGTATATTGGTATGACTGGTGACTTGTTCTGTTGCTATGATATTGCCAGGGATCTGTATATTGGTATGACTGGTGACTTGTTCTGTTGCTATGATATTGCCAGGGATCTGTATATTGGTATGACTGGTGACTTGTTCTGTTGCTATGATATTGCCAGGGATCTGTATATTGGTATGACTGGTGACTTGTTCTGTTGCTATGATATTGCCAGGGATCTGTATATTGGTATGACTGGTGACTTGTTCTGTTGCTATGATATTGCCAGGGACCTGTATATTAGTATGACTGGTGACTTGTTGTGTTGCTATGATATTGCCAGGGACCTGTATATTAGTATGACTGGTGACTTGTTGTGTTGCTATGATATTGCCAGGGACCTGTATATTAGTATGCCTGGTGACTTGTTGTGTTGCTATGATATTGCCAGGGACCTGTATATTAGTATGACTGGTGACTTGTTGTGTTGCTATGATGTTGATATGGATCTGTATATTGGTATGACTGGTGACTTGTTGTGTTGCTATGATATTGCCAGGGACCTGTATATTGGTATGACTGGTGACTTGTTGTGTTGCTATGATATTGCCAGGGATCTGTATATTGGTATGACTGGTGACTTGTTGTGTTGCTATGATATTGCCAGGGATCTGTATATTGGTATGCCTGGTGACTTGTTGTGACTTGTTGTGTTGCTATTATGTTGATAGGGACCTGTATATTGGTATGACTGGTGACTTGTTGTGTTTCAATAATGTTGCTAGGGATCCTGTATATTGGTATGACTGGTGACTTGTTGTGTTTCAATGGTGTTGCTAGGGATCTGTATATTGGTATGACTGATGACTTGTTGTGTTTCAATGGTGTTGCTAGGGACATGTATATTGGTATGACTGATGACTTGTTGTGTTTCAATAGTGTTGCGAGGGACCTGTATATTGGTATGACTGATGACTTGTGTTTCAATGGTGTTGCTAGGGATCTGTATATTGGTATGACTGGTGACTTGTTGTGTTTCAATGGTGTTGATGGGGACCTGTATATTGGTATGACTTGTTGTGTTTCAATGGTGTTGCTAGGGACATGTATATTGGTATGACTGATGACTTGTTGTGTTTCAATAGTGTTTCGAGGGACCTGTATATTGGTATGACTGATGACTTGTGTTTCAATGGTGTTGCTAGGGACCTGTATATTGGTATGACTGATGACTTGTTGTGTTTCAATGGTGTTGATGGGGACCTGTATATTGGTATGACTGATGACTTGTTGTGTTTCAATGATGTTGCTAGGGACCTGTATATTAGTATGACTGGTGACTTGTTGTGTTTCAATGGTGTTGATGGGGACCTGTATATTGGTATGACTGATGACTTGTTGTGTTTCAATGATGTTGCTAGGGACCTGTATATTAGTATGACTGGTGACTTGTTGTGTTTCAATGGTGTTGATGGGGACCTGTATATTGGTATGACTGATGACTTGTTGTGTTTCAATGATGTTGCTAGGGACCTGTATATTAGTATGACTGGTGACTTGTTGTGTTTCAATGGTGTTGATGGGGACCTGTATATTGGTATGACTGATGACTTGTTGTGTTTCAATGATGTTGCTAGGGACCTGTATATTAGTATGACTGGTGACTTGTTGTGTTTCAATGGTGTTGATGGGGACCTGTATATTGGTATGACTGATGACTTGTTGTGTTTCAATGGTGTTGCTAGGGACATGTATATTGGTATGACTGATGACTTGTTGTGTTTCAATGGTGTTGCTAGGGACCTGTATATTGGTATGACTGATGACTTGTTGTGTTTCAATGATGTTGCTAGGGATCTGTATATTGGTATGACTGGTGACTTGTTGTGTTTCAATGGTGTTGCTAGGGACCTGTATATTGGTATGACTTGTTGTGTTTCAATGGTGTTGCTAGGGACATGTATATTGGTATGACTGATGACTTGTTGTGTTTCAATAGTGTTGCGAGGGACCTGTATATTGGTATGACTGATGACTTGTTGTGTTTCAATGATGTTGCTAGGGACCTGTATATTAGTATGACTGGTGACTTGTTGTGTTTCAATGGTGTTGATGGGGACCTGTATATTGGTATGACTGATGACTTGTTGTGTTTCAATGATGTTGCTAGGGACCTGTATATTAGTATGACTGGTGACTTGTTGTGTTTCAATGGTGTTGATGGGGACCTGTATATTGGTATGACTGATGACTTGTTGTGTTTCAATGATGTTGCTAGGGACCTGTATATTAGTATGACTGGTGACTTGTTGTGTTTCAATGGTGTTGATGGGGACCTGTATATTGGTATGACTGATGACTTGTTGTGTTTCAATGATGTTGCTAGGGACCTGTATATTAGTATGACTGGTGACTTGTTGTGTTTCAATGGTGTTGCTAGGGACCTGTATATTGGTATGACTGATGACTTGTTGTGTTTCAATGATGTTGCTAGGGACCTGTATATTAGTATGACTGGTGACTTGTTGTGTTTCTGGTGTTGCTAGGGACCTGTATATTAGTATGACTGGTGACTTGTTGTGTTGCTATGATATTGCTAGGGACCTGTATATTAGTATGACTGTGACTTGTTGTGTTGCTATGATATTGCTAGGGACCTGTATATTGGTATGACTGGTGACTTGTTGTGTTGCTATGATATTGCTAGGGACCTGTATATTGGTATGACTGATGACTTGTTGTGTTGCTATGATATTGCTAGGGACCTGTATATTAGTATGACTGGTGACTTGTTGTGTTCTATGATTGCTAGGGACCTGTATATTGGTATGACTGGTGACTTGTTGTTGTCTTTCAATGATGTTGCTAGGGACCTGTATATTGGTTACGTGACTTTTGTTGCCTTTTAATGATTGCCAGGGACCTGTATATTGGTATTACTGGTGACTTGTTGTTGTCTTTCAATGATGTTGCTAGGGACCTGTATATTGGTATTACTGGTGACTTGTTGTGTTGCTATGGTGTTGCTAGGGCCCTGTATATTGGTATTACTGGTGACTTGTTGTGTTGCTATGATGTTGCTTGGGACCTGTATATTGGTATTACTGGTGATTTGTTTTGTTACTATGATATTGCTAGGGACCTGTATATTGGTATTACTGGTGACTTGCGTTTCAATGATGTTGCTAGGGACCTGTATATTGGTATTACTGGTGGCTTACGTTTCAATGATGTTGCTAGTGACCTGTATATTGGTATTACTGGTGACTTGCGTTTCAATGGTGTTGCTAGGGACCTGTATATTGGTATTACTGGTGACTTGCGTTTCAATGGTGTTGCTAGGGACCTGTATATTGGTATTACTGGTGACTTGTTGTTGTCTTTCAATGATGTTGCTACGGACCTGTATATTGGTATTACTGGTGACTTGCGTTTCAATGGTGTGGCTAGGGAGTTGTGTAATGGCGCTGCTAGTTATTTGTGATGTTGCTATGTGGTTCTTGTATTCTTAGCGATATTTCAGTGCATCTTGATCTAAATTGCCTGTTGGCCAAACTGAGCACTCGGATTCCTCTGACAATGGGATACAAAAGATGTATGCACTATATTAGTACATAGTCGGTTCAAAAGCTCACTCAGAGCTTGTGTTGTACTGTTGCTATCTTGGCGACTCAAAATAAAATTGACCGTATCTTGTCTCATCTTATATTACTCTCATTATATGGATCGTTGTCCGTGTGGACAGCATACGCACATGCTAATGTACAGCACCTTCTTGTGTACGTTGTATCCATTGATTGTACAATATACGACTGCTAAATTTAGCCGGTATTTACTATTGTGCTGCATGCACATATATGTCGTTGTCGTATTCTCGAACAACATTATGTTGTCTGTTTTCCACCGCTGATGATGCGTATTACGATATGTACCGGCATTGTTTGGATATAACGGTCGATACGACTAATCTCTCCAGGAGGCGTAGCTCATGGGGGCAACCGGTAGTGACGATAAATTAACGCAAAACACACACTATAACGGTCGATGTTGGTTACAATATATACTTCATCTAATGATGGCTGATGTCCCATATGAACATGTCACTTTGCTCGGGAACCATTTCTGAGCATTCTCCGTTTGTCTTCTGGTCCCCTTCTCTCTTTCTCTTTTTAATACTTGAAAGTATTTTCAAGAAATAAACAAATGGACAAGTCAGCATTCGTTGTACTAGTGTTTGTTTTATTTGCCTTAGAATAATGTCCGAATTGTGCAGTTGATAGCACGCTGGCTTCTCAGCAAGACAACAGCTGGTTCGATCATCGGACAGGGAAGTATGTGCATGGTACGGTTGTCGTAGATAGGGCAAGTCGGTTGAGCCAAGGGCAGATCTATCACTCAACCAATCACATTTCTTGAACTCAGGTTTTTTGAGATCTGAGAAAAAGTTGTATACCCTCGTGCCCAGAACCATGAATATAATTATGATCATTTGAAGTGAAGAATGACTAATAGTATTGCAATACAGAAACTACATTTCACACCGTAAGCACTAATTCTATTGAGTTTTAAACGAATGCGTTTTACAGTATTTGATAAAAGATTACCATACAATTTCAAAAAAATACATTTAAACGGAGAAAAATAGAGAAAAAAGCTATTGAATTGAAAATTAACATTTATGAATCCCAGATTAGTGATACATTGCGCCATGATTTATTTCTGACAATATCACGCGTAAAAATCACAAACAACTGTAGAAACTATTGAGTACTGGTTATTATATCACGCAATCTCGCACACACGTTTAGCGATATTACGAGACATCCGTTTTAATGAATAAACTACCATTCCAAATCGCGTATTGGAAGAAATAACCAATCACGCCAAACAACCAGTGATACATAAAATACCAAAATAACAAAGGTGTATGCCTATTTCTTCAGTTCAAAGTAGAAATGGTAAATGTCATAATATAATTGCCCAAGGAGCATATACACGTATTTATACTATCGATATCAAAGACACGTTAATAGCTGTATATATATCATCTATAGTTATTCGTAGATATCATCTGTTCTTGTTTGCGTTTATTTATTCGCTCTCTTGAGTTGGTGTTTTTTTATGTGGTTTAACACGGTATTGTAATATATGTACCCAAATACATGTTCCGATCAATCTAATACAAGCTATTTAGTCATATGTCACGATTTTGTCATAATTCATGCGCCGATTATCCCTGTACATGTAGTTGTTGAAGAACGATTATGGATGGGGGAATTAAACTGGCCGTTGTTTTGACGGATGGTCGCTATTAACAGGTGGTCGTTAGCACAGGTTTGGCTGTAGTTGTTGTTTTTTTCGGCAGTATACTGATGTGTTCATCGTCCGCTTCATGCTCTACTCAATGTTCACAGTTTAACACTATCACATATAATGTGTATTATATACATCTTGTATACACATGCTGCTTCGAAAACAATAAACCCGTCCCATACCATACCGTACAATACCATCTGAAATAAAAAAAGAAGAACACATTAATTTATAATTAAAGACAAATAGATAGATTTCTGTATTTATAGAACGATGACATAAATAGTTCTGAACTACAGTCAAACCTGTGTTAGTGGTCACCTCCAGTAAGCAGCCAACCTGTATTAGGCAGCAAGTGTCCATATTTACAATATGTTGGTTTATTATACATTTGACAGCAGCAACCTGTGCTAAACAGCCACTTTCTGCGATTCCCTTGACTGGCTGCTTACGACAGATTTGACTAATTCTACAAAGGGCCCCAAAGGGGTTCAAGTTGTGAATGCAGTTGCTGTTCCGTTTGATATCATGCATAACGTAGTGTGTTCTCTATAATATTATATATGCCGTCAGACCTACAAACGCCAGAAGGAATAACTATGCTTTGATAATATGTCATTGCTCTATATATAGATCATTTGTCAATATCTAAACACATCTACTTAATATAGTTTTCAATGATAAATAGTTGTTTTTATTTGTGTGTGTTGTTTTTGTTTATAAGAATGTATGTCTCTCCTATAATTGGTCGTTAAGATTAGTGTCCGTCACCATATTACCATACACGTTTCACTTTGTAATGTTTTGTATTGATGCTTTGTTGAGATTAGTGTCCGTCACCATATTACCATACATGTTTCACTTTGTAATGTTTTGTATTGTTGCTTTGTTGAGATTAGTGTCCGTCACAATATTACCATACATGTTTCACTTTGTAATGTTTTGTATTGTTGCTTTGTTGAGATTAGTGTCCGTCACACTATTACCATACATGTTTCACTTTGTAATGTTTTGTATTGTTGCTTTGTTGAGATTAGTGTCCGTCACACTATTACCATACATGTTTCACTTTGTAATGTTTTGTATTGATGCTTTGTTGAGATTAGTGTCCGTCACAATATTACCATACATGTTTCACTTTGTAATGTTTTGTATTGATGCTTTGTCGAGATTAGTGTCCGTCACCATATTACCATACATGTTTCACTTTGTAATGTTTTGTATTGTTGCTTTGTTGAGATTAGTGTCCGTCACAATATTACCATACATGTTTCACTTTGTAATGTTTTGTATTGTTGCTTTGTTGAGATTAGTGTCCGTCACACTATTACCATACATGTTTCACTTTGTAATGTTTTGTATTGTTGCTTTGTTGAGATTAGTGTCCGTCACACTATTACCATACATGTTTCACTTTGTAATGTTTTGTATTGATGCTTTGTTGAGATTAGTGTCCGTCACAATATTACCATACATGTTTCACTTTGTAATGTTTTGTATTGATGCTTTGTCGAGATTAGTGTCCGTCACCATATTACCATACATGTTTCACTTTGTAATGTTTTGTATTGTTGCTTTGTTGAGATTAGTGTCCGTCACAATATTACCATACATGTTTCACTTTGTAATGTTTTGTATTGTTGCTTTGTTGAGATTAGTGTCCGTCACAATATTACCATACATGTTTCACTTTGTAATGTTTTGTATTGATGCTTTGTTCATGGGCCAGAAATGGCTTATTACGAAATAAAAATCTACATATGTAACAATAAAAATCATTTTACAAGAATATAATTAACACATGGGTTGGACCTCCATACAATTAATATGAAAGGGTGTATTACTACATGCATACAATGGGAAGGTCTATATTACCTCATGACAATATATGTGCAGCTTGCCATCCATCGTACGTTGTGAGAGTTCCTCGTCCAGCCAGAGAGGCTAGCGTAACGTACACCGATGGCGGATACAGCAAGACCAATCTATCATCCGACCATTCACAACCAGTGTCGAAGTCAAAGTCTGCAAAACAGGAACGGTTTACTTTATTCATGTTATTCTCTTAACAGGTTAACATTGTAGAATATCCGAAGACAGAAAGTGAAATACTAACGATTGGTCTTAATAATTCAACGATAAAGAAAGGGATTCGAATAAGTTATTTTGTAACTATTTCCCAATCCTAACTGTGCTGTTGCAACTATTCCTGTGCTACGTACCATTCTGGAATACAATATTGTTTATACCAAGTGAAATGGACGGTAGAAGATATGGTAACTTACTTCGCTAGATGGTCTGTACATCCGTATTTACTGTGACGACTCTCTCTGCTAGTGCCGAGTGATGTGTTTAGTCTCTCCTCCTCTTGACATCACACTCGGTAACCAGATAGAGGCTGAGGTAGATCACGTGACTAGAACTTCCTGTCTGGTCAGTCTCTGGTACACTCCATTCGCCCATCGAGCTCGGCTCTATTGACGATAGTGTCCCACTCGTCCAGGTAAGGAGCACACCCCATGGTCAGCTTCCCTAATCGGACCCTTCCAGTCATGAGAAATAAGCCATCGCCTTTTGCAACACCACATTTCCTGGGTGCTAGAATGGTTCCCTGGAGCGCAGATTCCCTTCGAGGCCTAGTGAAATGGGAACCAGTCTGACGGATGATCTGGGCTACATCCACTTCGATGTTGGTCTTGTCATCGTCGTCGTGGTTGTGAACTGATTCCATGCTCCCAACGATAACTGAAGTCAGAAAATGTCATTATATTACTTTGACATTACATGACATTCTCACGTATCAGTACCGGAGCTCATTCAAGAACTCAGCTGCACATTACATCAACTATTATGACAAGCCATGCGAAAGTGATTGGTATATACGAGCAATGTATTTGTAGATCAGGACGACGCAGAATTGTGACTTTTTCAGAACAAAAAATGGGATCAGCTTATATGTTTAATTTTGTATACGTTGACGGCAGGCAGACAATTATTACAATGTGTTGCATGGAGTGGCTGGAATTGTCTTCTATTTTCACTTCTCTCTACTTATCCTCCTCTATTCTGCTATATATAAACTTTGATCTAACTTTATATATATTTTACTTATGTGCTATCTTCTATATTCTACTCTGTTTCTCACCCTCGTATGTTTACATAAACAGATATATCTCTATACTGTTAGAGTTCCGTAGATGTGTTTCAAGAGAACAGTCAAACATGTGTTAGTGGTCACCTCTATTAAGCAGCCAACCTGCAGTAAGCAACCAGTTTCCAGATTCCCAATATGTTGATCTATTATACATTTGACCTCTATTAAGCAACCACCTGTGCTAAGCAACCACTTTCTTTGATTCACTTGGCTGGCTGCTTAATACAGGTTTAACTGTATATCAAATGTTAACAGTAATAAGGTGAAATGTTTATTTATGTTTCTGTGTATGTAAATACATGTATGACGAAAAGAAAAAAGAATTGTGACTTTTGTAAGTATCTTGATAATTTGGGTATTACTATATTCTACTCTTAATATATTAAACATTATTTATTTTACACTCTTAATATATTAAACTTTATTTATTTTACACTCTTAATATATTAAACTTTATTTATTTTACACTCTTAATATATTAAACATTATTTATTTTACACTCTTAATATATTAAACTTTATTTATTTTACACTCTTAATATATTAAAATTATTTATTTTACAACGTTGACGCGGATGAAACCGTAACGGTTGTCATTTGTGTGGGGGGGAAACCGGAGTACCCGGAGAAAACCCACCTGTACGATCTGGCGACAACCGTACCATCTTACATACTTCCCGGTCCGAGGATTTCCGAGGATCGAACCCGGGTTGCATTGGTGAGAAGTGAGCGCGCTAACCACTGCGCTAATCGAACAGGTACACAATACATCTTAATATATTAAACTAGTGAGTACGGTAACAGCGCCATGCTTCCTTAAAATACGTATAACCAGCCTTTAGGAACAAGTAGGCGAAATGGTTTCAGTTTATTTGGACAAGGAAAAAAACTACATGATCGCAAGCGCCATGCCTCTGACTCACGACGAGATTAATCGTGTGAAGAATGTGTGATCTTGTATTTAATCCTTTATTCAAGTATACGAGAAAGTATTTAAAACGAGAAGACTGGTCTGTTAAGGACGTGTTCACGTTTACTTTAATTTCAAATCCTTTCATATAATAGCAAGATTAATAAATATTAACTATTCGCAATTGGATGACAACGGATCTTAGTGCAATACTGCCTTTATTGAATGGTTAGAGAATAAATCTCGAAGGTAAACGTGGACATGAATAAAGTCATATAACGTACAGCGGTGGTTCATATTTCACAATCAAAAAAGTTAAAGCGATGCATACCAAAGTCACTAGAGCAGTAAGCCTTCAGTATTTCATCCTCGCTACATGGTCGACATTCTGAAAACATAAAATGATTAATGATACACAGTTTTATAATTACATTTTCTTGTTCATATTAAACTTTAATAGTTGTTCTGGTGTATATTGAAAGGTACTCTTAACATACACGCAGCTTGCGTGTTTCGAGTCTACGATCGACTGACACAGACTATAGTCAGCCCTCCCACTGTATACCAGACAGACCTCCCACTGCACAAGACCGCCGTCCCGCTGTACAAGGCTTACCCCCAACTCAATGTACCAGGCCACCCGCCAACTGTATATCAGGTATCCCGATTTAGCAAGCCACCTCCCATTGTATCACACCTCCCACCCACTCACCGCGCCACCCACCAACTGTACCAGGACACCCTCTCGCTGTACCAGGTATCCCACACATGTTGCTAGAACTACCATTTTCTCAATACTATGTACATTTTGTGTTAATGCCATATAGTTTTACAATTCATACAATGCCCGCTTTAACACTTTAATTGTTACGTTTCCGGCGAGGTATTAGCGGTACAGTGCCACGTGTCCTATTGAAATCACTCGAAAAAATGTGACTGGAATGCCAACACCTGCATCTGCTTTCTCTCTATGAGTCCAGGGTCGGAGGTTATACAACTGTTCTAAGATCTCAAACTCGGAGTTCAAGTGATTTGATTGGTCGAGTCTGAGATTAACACGTAGCTGAACCAATCAGAAGCTTGAGACTCGAGTTTGAGATTGGAGAAACGTTTTATAACCTCGGAGTCAATATGTGTGAACTTCCTTTAAAGGTCTAATCGTCATAATTAGTGACCGTTATTCACTTTTAGGACGTTCGTTTTATTAGTATTGCTTGCATAAAATGGGACAATCGCATACATTGCAATTTCCGTTTTTAAGATGACTTAGTTTTGAGTTATATTGTAGATATTACACACCGGCCATCAACACTTAAAATATTCTATTATATAGAAATAGCCGGAGTAATCTTCAAAGCAAGCTTCGTGTGCGGCAATATGATCATTCTAATAGAATGTTACTCTCTAAAGAAGCCAGTTTTTTCATTGTGTATGTATGGACACGTGTATGTAACACGTACAGGATCTATTACAAACGCCGTTAAATCTGCTCATTTTGTCAAGAGCCACTATATCACGGTGGTTCCTACATCACGTAATTGATGACCGTAAACTTTTTTTATCAGATTCTTCAATCTGGAAAGTATCATTAAATACTCGTTAAACTGTGGTACTAAAATGGCAATGTGGTAAGGGTAATTTTCTGGTGATATCAATAACTTTCCATAAAATGGTATATAGAAGTATTTCAGTTTCACCTGCTGTAAGTAATATTCCTCGCTTGCAAAATAAAATAGAAATAATTTACATTTTATCTCAGTTCCAAGGACACTGGGTAGTTTATTTTGTATTTATTAAACTTGTTAAACAACACGTGGATATGCATCAGTATCAAACGACGTAATTAATGCCAACACATACAGGGGTAGGCGTTAATTATATGGACGTTACATTGAGCTGTAGCAATATGGAACATATTTATGTTAATTCTTTCTGGTGTTAATAATAATAATAATAAAAATGTTATGGTTACAAAGAAGGTGTACTAATCAAGTTGTAAATATATCGCATTCAACCCGTAGTGTAGGGAATATATAAAATAGTGCATATTCATCCCAGATGTAACAGAGTATCATCCTCCTATCCCTTGTTATGTGGTTTATATAATAAGACCGGGTGGGGTACTTAAATGTCTCCGAGAAGGAATCCCAGCCGTGATAAGCTATAGAGCTGTGTAGCTCATCAAAATATCATCTATTTGTAGAGCTCATCAAAATATCATATAGTCATGCTAGCATGCAGGTTCTATGGAATTGCTCATACGTGTGAGTCATTGTATACCGACAGCATTGTGAGTAAGGTTGCAGACTGTCTAAGAACACGTTCTAATGAATCATCATCATGTCTTTGAACTCGCTTTCTGCATCTTCAATCGTGATAGCAACAATAGGACAACTACAGGGTAATATGCATTGTCCTATACAATTATATACAACTATACAGTTAAGCTTTTCATTTCTGCTTCGACGAGTTTTCGAGATGTCGGTTTTTCGACAGGTCTCTCAATTTTTATTTCGTTCAGTACATCAACTTATAGTACCTTCTGTGAAAATAGATTGAAATGTTAACCATCGGTGACAAACACCCCCAATTAAATCTAAATAATCATCCCCTATTTTAATATAGCACGGTTGAAATAAACTTTTAATACGGAGTGAGCACATTAGCTGTATATCATTTGTACTTTGATGTCAACCTGTACCAGGAGTGCTCGAGCAGTACGGAAACAGACGGGGTCTTTTTCAATATCTAGTTAAACAACATGGACCTTCACATACATATTAACACAGTACTGAATGTATGCTGTCAGCTGTCTTAGATCATTTAGTTGAAACGGATAGCCGCTCCAGAATTGATATACTGTTATATTTTGTGCGACTTAAGCTAAAATTAATCAGTTTTAAAAGGAAGCTCCCCGGTTTTAACGCATTGAATTACAGTCGAAGCGTGTCAAAAAATAAAGTTTATGCACATAAATGCATTCATCAGCATCAAATGTCCTGAAATCCATAAAACTGTTTGCCGATCCCCCTATACAGTGGTGCATGCGCGTTGTAAGTTACGTGCATGTAATATAGCGACATTCAGCGCTATATCCTGTTGTCATCAGTTATCATCCGTGCGGCTGCGTGATTGGCACGGTATTTCAAAAGTCGATGGGTATCTTTTTTCTCTGATTTCATGTCTACACAATTATGATTTCGCCATGTCATCAGATGCCGGATACCAATAGCGCTGCATGCGCTAATAATTAAGCCACGTCTAGTGATGCTTTTGTGATTGTTGCAAAGAATCATAGATTAAAGAATCTTAGAATATAAAAAAATACTACAATTCAGTACAAAATGTTCAGAATTCAGATTAGTGTATGACACTCTTTACTGTGGTGGACGTTCTCTCTAAATTATCCCCGATACACTCTACTATATATAACCCACATAATAGACTAACTAAAGAGCTGATGTGGATAACAGACCACTTGATCAAATACAAGTACATATAATGAATGATACACAAACTTTTTCAAATCTGAAGAGTACCTCTTCATTTTAGATAGATTTTAATGTGCACAAAACAGACCAATGCCTGTACTGGATATATTCCGAATGTGTTTGAATACAAGATACAGCACAATCCAACATAATTCAGTTGTCTGCTCTTGGAACTTTATTTAAATAAGTTTGACTAATATCACAGTTCAAGTACGAAATTCAATGAATCGAGAATTATTGAGAGCGTTAACCGAATGTATATAATATTTTTAATAGAATAGTTTCAGGTAAACTAGGGTGGTCATTTCAAATTCGCCGACCATAGCTTATGGAGAAAACAAGTACTAAAATTAGGTTTGTGAAATTATTAGTTTCATTTTGCTTAATGTAGCAAATCGGTTGGGCGTTTCCTGGTTAAGGTAATCATACGGGGACAGGTAAGGGTGATTGCTGTTCACATAGAGGAAGAGTTCAGTTCAGTTATCGCACACAATACAGCGCGGAAAATACACTTGTTAAGCACCTAGCCGTCAACACGAAACATTAAAACCACGGTAAAGGTAACTGTAAATATAATGAGCAATTTATGCGCGCCCGATAATCGAGCGTGCTCCGTCATACAATGTATTGCTTGTTCGAGTGCATGTCTGTGTAGTTTCCGTCGTTTTCCCAGGTGCGCTTATTAGTGTTGCTCTCATAAACTCACTGATAAATGAATCAACAGCTTGTCTATAGCAACAGGTGTGGATCTGTCCGGTATTCGGACATGCAAACCATATTAACACCAACAACATTAAATGGATGTTATTCGGACTTAATGTTATAGCTATTACATAAAATACATTTTACGTATGAAGATGATTATATAATTAATATTGACCATGCATTTGTGTTCACTGACAGTGGAAAATTATGTGTGACGGTTTAAACATTATTTATTTCAGTATTTTACATGTACGTAACATAATTAACATTTTACATATAAATTAACAGCAATAGACTGAAAGGGATTAGAACGAAAGACGGTAATTGCAATGTTATTGGACTACTGCATTATCAAATAAATGTGTGTTTACGTTTATTTATCGTCGCTACCGGTTGTCCATATGAGCGACGCCTCCTGAAGAGATTAGTCATTTTATATTTTTGGAGGATAGTGCAATGGTACAGGCAGAGACCCATTCCAGAGTCTCCTCTGGTTCTTTTACGTGCACGGTGTAAAGCACCGACACGAGACCTCGGTTTAACGTCCCATCTGAAAGACTGTTAATTGTATTATGGTCAGACGGGGGATCGAACCTGCGATCCCTGGATTACCAGTCCAGCGTGATACCACTGAACTACAGATCCGTTTGTTTTGATTACAGTATCAAATAAAATTACCATTTTGCGATATTTTACAAATAAAAAATTAAATCCAAGATGAACGTTTTAACACGGTTCTGTAATAGCTTGCGCCAGCTGTTAAGAGATTCCAGGTTTTAATAATCATCCGATTTTCATATTGCACAATCACGTTTTGTGATCTATTTCAACAAAAGCAACAGAATATTTTGGCTATGCTGTTTAAATGGTAATTCTATCGATTCGATAACTGTACATAATTAAGTAGGCCTAACATTTCAATACTGCCAATCGTTAGCCAGAAGACGAATGCTAGGTGAATGTAGAGGAATGCCTTTGAAAGTAGATCCCTAATCATTATTTGTGTCATGGGGCAATTGCGAATTTCTGAACAGTATGCCGTATTTCTATATTAACTAAAAAAGTCACTGTTCTTGAAAATGAACAGCCTGCAATTTGAACAGATGTATCAATTGTGTGTATTCAACGGTAAGTGTTTCGTAATATTTTAAACATAGATAGATAAAGATCACTTTACACTCTGATAAACATATTGCGACATTTTGTATGGGCTCATTAATTAGCATAATTTAGAAGTATCAACATACAAGCTCATCGCTTTAGTGCTGGACAATGTCTGCACGATATGTGTGCACCGGCATAACTATATACTAGTACGTCAGATGACCAGTCATCTTCATTAATATTTACCTTCAATTGATGACTGTTTGGTTTCCGATGTCATTGTTGAATCGTACTGAAACACGATCGTCTTGTAACCGACTTTCTCGTCAAACTCCGGTTCTAAATATAGTATCACGGAATCAGTTGCGTAGATACATATCTCCTTGCTCGTCCCCTCCGATGTAACTAGCGCTTGAAGATTGTGGTTGTTGAGAATGAACTGTGCTCTTTGTGACGGTGACCGTGAGTTTACATTCAAATCTGCTTCTCGTGAAATCTTAAGCTTTACATCACCAGTTTCTAACACGAAGCATGATCGGAAATGTCCGGATCTTTCCGGTCTCAACTCGATTCTGAGTGCACCGTTTGGATTGTACCACGTGACAGAACCATCCATGCAGGTGAGTGTTGTCAAGTGCACACCTCGGTCGCCACCACTGAAAAATTAAAACAAATACGTGGTTGGTGCTATATACACATAATTATATAATTACACCTACAAAAAAAAGGACAAATATACAGCAAACCTGGCTGGTCTATCTTTGTTGTCAGTTCTTTAGGTATATTTTTCTTGTGTGTGTCTTACGTTTATTTATCGTCGCTACCGGTTGCCCATATGAGCGACGCCTCCTGAAGAGATTAGTCATTTGAGATATTTGGAGGATAGTGCATGAGACAGAGACCCATTCCAGAGTCTCCTCTGGTTCTTTTACGTGCACGGTGTATAGCACCGAAACGAGACCTCGGTTTAAAGTCGCATCTGGAAGACTGTTACTTTTATTAGGGTCAGACGGGGGATCGAACCTGCGGTATATTTTTCAATAAAGTAATAACAGCTATTGTTTGAAAAGCGGGAACAAGTACTTTAACAGATTTATTTCCCTGTTTAACATATCATGTTGTCCGTGAATTTCTTTCTGGAGAAACACCTGCCGTATATGTAGATATACTTATGTCAATATACTTAGACTGTGTGCATGCATGTCAAAAGTTACTAATTCGAGTCATTTATCAAGAGTGATATTTTAAATATAAGCATGACAAAACACTTAATCATGAACGCTCGAACGCCTGGCAAACATGCTTGAAGTCATATAAGATGTCACCCGAAATGTCGCGTGCCTTTTGACGAACCATTGGCACATGCGCAGAAACCCATTCACAGATTCTCACACAGTAACCCTGTCCCATGACCCGCACAGTATAAGATCTCTTAATCGTCAATCAATGCATTTGAATGATCGGAAATCTGGACATTTAATGAGTTTAAGAAGGATTATTGACAGCGACTGGGATCATCGTTGTGTTTTAGGAAGGAACCGCAACACGAATTATCTTGATAATATAGATTAATTACGTAAATTACTAACGATAGTCATCGTGACGGGCTGAAAGATTCGGGCCATACCTTGGTACACAAATCCAATAACCAACAACTGCCTACATATATAGGTTAGGAGACGGTTATTATATAGATGAAATAAATGTGATGTTCGTGCGTACATTGCCCTGGTTCCAACATTTAAAGTTACTAGTATGTAAACAAGGGTAACGTGAGATACCTAAACAAATTCAAAGTCATGTTTACAAGACATCCCATTTTGGAATTACGGCCACTCCGCACATAATCGACAAAAATACGCTAGCTATGGTTGGGGTCACGATTTACGAGAGTTAATTTCGTAGTCCATTTCTCTGAGTTATTTATATACATAGTCCTTTTCAATTACAAATAGAAAACGTACAAAACTGCACATATACAATATATCTGCTTTAATTGAACGATAAATGACATTATATGCTGAAATCCAAGGCCACCAATTCATGTCAGAACTAGGGACCTACTTTAGATGCCATAATTGATACAACGTTATTGAACACATAACACGCCTTCGTAATCACTAACATATCTTAATGACCCTCAAAATATGGTCCCCGTTTCTGTTTGCCTGAATAGGATAGTTTTGTGTAACAAGGACAAAACCTAGATTGAAAAGGTGTTATGACTTGCGTTCACGACAGAAGGACAAAACACTTCAGTTTCAAATTTTACGAAATGCATCGCTCTGATAACTTGAAGGAGATTGGACTGTGAGATAGGAAATAATCGGAGACGGCTATTTGAGAATCTTTCATCAGCAAGACAGTGTAGATAATTGTCATTACTATAAGGCTAAGACAAATAGTCACGATTTAATCTTTTAAGAGATTTTAGAATGTAAATAAACAACGCCTCGCAAAGCCACGTGTATGTAATGAAAAGCTTATATTTTGTTATTAATTAGTGTCGGTATTTGATTCTGTCACCGAGATATATCAGTGCATTGTATTTATAATTCTATGACATATAACTAATCATTGCAGCGTCATGCTTAGCATAGCAGATCTGCTGTAATGTAGAGGAATGTGTCATTGCAGGGTTAATACTCTAGAATACGACATTCGCTTTCGGAGAAAATAAAATATTATAGCAAGGATATAATTGTTAATAACTAATCCCCGAGGAGATGGATTAGTTATTAACAATTACATCATTGCTATAATATATATAGAACAGAACATATAAGTTTATTCATGACGTATACATAAGTACATAGTCATAATATATACATACAATTATATACACATAAACAAGTGATCAATAATGTCGTATTGATACTGTATTCTAATGAACTATATAGAGCATGAACACTCTAGTTGATGTTTTTGTGTAGTTAAGAAGATAAGCATTCAGTATGGAGTTCCTATGGTTTAATGAATTCTTAAGAAAACAGGCCAAGTTTAATAACACCTTTCTATTATCACTGTTCATTCAAATACAAATGGTATACATGCTTGGTCTCCTGTAGCAGTACTTGTTAATGAGTTGTTTCCTGAATGCTGAGTATCACGAACACTTTAAAACTAAATCATTGATACTCATCTTCAATATCTCTAATATATATATATATTTTTAATCCCTTTAATTGTATTGATGTCAATATACATGTATTATGTGCATATCATGTGGAAATTGAAACAAATCATATTATGACTAATCTCAGGCTGTATCGGATTTTGCTTGAAAAGCAGAACAGCAAACTTGGCAACATTAGAAACTGCTGGTCTCGCGAATGAATCTGATAATGTCATAATGTTGCCCGATTCAATATGTCATTACAACACAAGTTCACTGCCAACATGCATCAAGTACAGACGTAATGGGTCTAGACAGTGCACACGGATCACAGTTTGCAGACATGGTAGTCTGGAAGTAACGGGACAAGTGCCAGCTTTCTTATGAAAAAGCAACACATAGAGGTTACTCGTATCAAGTGAGTGCACTACTGGTGTCTGTATATAAGATAACACAGACAGTTGGATCCTCAACCACCATATAACGCAACATACAACGTGAACTATGGATCCTCAACCACCATACAACGTGAACTATGAATCATCAACTACCATGCGGCGCAACATACAACGTGAACTATGGGTCCTCAACCACCATATAACGTGAACGTTGAATCATCAACTACCATGCGGCGCAACATACAACGTGAACTATGGATCCTCAACCACCATACAACGTGAACTATGAATCATCAACCACCATACAACATGAACTGTGAATCTTCAACCACCATACGGCGCAACATACAACACGAACTGTGAAGCACATTTACGGAGAAACCCA
Source organism: Archivesica marissinica (assembly GCA_014843695.1). NCBI lineage: Eukaryota > Metazoa > Mollusca > Bivalvia > Venerida > Vesicomyidae > Archivesica > Archivesica marissinica. The sequence goes on along the minus strand of CM026390.1, from coordinate 35,649,146 downwards.
ACGTGGAGCACGTGATTGTATCACGCGACTTCCCGCCAGCCAGATATATATATATATATGTAAACAACTCGCCTCCTCTTGATTGTATTGTGACACGATGTTGCAGTTACTTATTGACATTGTTTATATAAACTAAACCAAGCATCACCCAATGTCTCCATTTTAAATGTAAATAAGAAAGGACACGTGTAGGACAGTACTATACAATACCGCCATTATGCAAGGTTTATCATGATGCATGCAGACGAGTTTCTATGTAACTGACAATAACACCATTAATAACCCACAGTGCTCGATGCATCTACTGACAGTTACGAGCATCCCGCTGGAGGCATGTATATCTACAGACAATAATTGGCATCTCGCTGGAGTCATGTATATCTACATACAATAATTGGCATCTCGCTGGAGGCATGTATATCTACAGACAATAATGGGCATCTCGCTGGAGGCATGTATATCTACAGACAACAATATTAGAACCTCGCTGGAGGCATGTATATCTACAGACAACAATATTAGAACCTCGCTGGAGGCATGTATATCTACAGACAACACTATTAGAACCTCGCTGGAGGCATGTATATCTACAGACAACAATATTAGAACCTCGCTGGAGGCATGTATATCTACAGACAACAATATTAGAACCTCGCTGGAGGCATGTATATCTACAGACAACAATATTAGAACCTCGCTGGAGGCATGTATATCTACAGACAACAATATTAGAACCTCGCTGGAGGCATGCATATCTACAGACAACAATATTAGAACCCCGCTGGAGGCATGTATATCTATATACACCAATATTAGAACCTCGCTGGAGGCATGTATATCTACAGACACCAATATTAGAACCTCGCTGGAGGCATGTATATCTACAGACAACAATATTAGAACCTCGCTGGAGGCATGTATATCTACAGACAACAATATTAGAACCTCGCTGGAGGCATGTATATCTACAGACAACAATATTAGAACCTCGCTGGAGGCATGTATATCTACAGACAACAATATTAGAACCTCGCTGGAGGCATGTATATCTACAGACAACAATATTAGAACCTCGCTGGAGGCATGTATATCTACAGACAACAATATTAGAACCCCGCTGGAGGCATGTATATCTACAGACAACAATATTAGAACCCCGCTGGAGGCATGTATATCTACAGACAACAATATTAGAACCCCGCTGGAGGCATGTATATCTACAGACAACAATATTAGAACCTCGCTGGAGGCATGTATATCTACAGACAACAATATTAGAACCTCGCTGGAGGCATGTATATCTACAGACAACAATATTAGAACCTCGCTGGAGGCATGTATATCTACAGACAACAATATTAGAACCCCGCTGGAGGCATGTATATCTACATACACCAATATTAGAACCCCGCTGGAGGCATGTATATCTACAGACAACAATATTAGAACCTCGCTGGAGCCATGTATATCTACAGACAACAATATTAGAACCTCGCTGGAGGCATGTATATCTACAGACAACAATATTAGAACCTCGCTGGAGGCATGCATATCTACAGACAACAATATTAGAACCCCGCTGGAGGCATGTATATCTATATACACCAATATTAGAACCTCGCTGGAGGCATGTATATCTACAGACACCAATATTAGAACCTCGCTGGAGGCATGTATATCTACAGACAACAATATTAGAACCTCGCTGGAGGCATGTATATCTACAGACAACAATATTAGAACCTCGCTGGAGGCATGTATATCTACAGACAACAATATTAGAACCTCGCTGGAGGCATGTATATCTACAGACAACAATATTAGAACCTCGCTGGAGGCATGTATATCTACAGACAACAATATTAGAACCTCGCTGGAGGCATGTATATCTACAGACAACAATATTAGAACCTCGCTGGAGGCATGTATATCTACAGACAACAATATTAGAACCTCGCTGGAGGCATGTATATCTACAGACAACAATATTAGAACCTCGCTGGAGGCATGTATATCTACAGACACCAATATTAGAACCTCGCTGGAGGCATGTATATCTATATACACCAATATTAGAACCTCGCTGGAGGCATGTATATCTACAGACAACAATATTAGAACCCCGCTGGAGGCATGTATATCTACAGACAACAATATTAGAACCCCGCTGGAGGCATGTATATCTACAGACAACAATATTAGAACCCCGCTGGAGGCATGTATATCTACAGACAACAATATTAGAACCTCGCTGGAGGCATGTATATCTACAGACAACAATATTAGAACCTCGCTGGAGGCATGTATATCTACAGACAACAATATTAGAACCTCGCTGGAGGCATGTATATCTACAGACAACAATATTAGAACCCCGCTGGAGGCATGTATATCTACATACACCAATATTAGAACCCCGCTGGAGGCATGTATATCTACAGACAACAATATTAGAACCTCGCTGGAGCCATGTATATCTACAGACAACAATATTAGAACCTCGCTGGAGGCATGTATATCTACAGACAACAATATTAGAACCCGCTGGAGGCATGTATATCTACAGACAACAATATTAGAACCCCGCTGGAGGCATGTATATCTACAGACAACAATATTAGAACCTCGCTGGAGGCATGTATATCTACAGACAACAATATTAGAACCCCGCTGGAGGCATGTATATCTACAGACAACAATATTAGAACCTCGCTGGAGGCATGTATATCTACAGACAACAATATTAGAACCTCGCTGGAGGCATGTATATCTACAGACAACAATATTAGAACCTCGCTGGAGGCATGTATATCTACAGACAACAATATTAGAACCTCGCTGGAGGCATGTATATCTACAGACAACAATATTAGAACCTCGCTGGAGGCATGTATATCTACAGACAACAATATTAGAACCTCGCTGGAGGCATGTATATCTACAGACAACAATATTAGAACCTCGCTGGAGGCATGTATATCTACAGACAACAATATTAGAACCTCGCTGGAGGCATGTATATCTACAGACAACACTATTAGAACCTCGCTGGAGGCATGTATATCTACAGACAACAATATTAAACCTCGCTGGAGGCATGTATATCTACAGACACAATATTAGAACCTCGCTGGAGGCATGTATATCTACAGACAACAATATTAGAACCTCGCTGGAGGCATGCATATCTACAGACAACAATATTAGAACCCCGCTGGAGGCATGTATATCTACAGACAACAATATTAGAACCTCGCTGGAGGCATGTATATCTACAGACAACAATATTAGAACCTCGCTGGAGGCATGTATATCTACAGACAACAATATTAGAACCTCGCTGGAGGCATGTATATCTACAGACAACAATATTAGAACCTCGCTGGAGGCATGTATATCTACAGACAACAATATTAGAACCTCGCTGGAGGCATGTATATCTACAGACAAGCAGCATATATAATGCACGTTATATAATGCACGTGCGGTACATGTTGTGCGTTTGCATATATTATACAAAATGTATTTTGCAATAAAGCACGACATGCGGTATATAATTATGTTCGACAGATTAATATTGCTCAAGTCGGAATCCAAATAAACCAACGTATTTGCATATGTTGGTTTTATTGGAAGTATAATCGAAAATATGCGATGTTCAAAGGAATGAAATTGAAGACTTGTACTTAATAAAGACAAGGTGACAGTCACACTTTATCTTAATAAAAGCAATATAGTTTAATTTCATATCATTCTCAGTGATGTTATGGTATCTTTAAAATGAAGATGAAACGAGTAAACAGTGAAATACACTGTTCTCGTCAAACGTTGTACCATATAACACCATTGCTGCCATTCTCATCTCAACTTCTAGTATTCATTTAATATTTGTGTGTGTTTTATGTTTATTTATCGTCGCTACCGGTTGCCCATATGAGCGACGCCTCCTGAAGAGATTAGTCATTTTAGATTTTTGGAGGATAGTGCATGATACAGACAGAGACCAATTCTAGAATCTCCTCTGGTTCTTTTACGTGCACGGTGTAAAGCACCGACACGAGACCTCGGTTTAACGTCCCATCTGAAATACTGTTAATTTTATTAGGGTCAGACGGGGGATCGAACCGGCGATCCCTGGATTACCAGTCCAGCGTGTTACCACTGGACTACAGATCCGTCTGTTTCATTTAATACGCCATCTCTACATGAATACTATTAATTAAATACAGTCAACCCTGTGTTAGTGGTCACCTCTAATAAGCAGTCAACCTGTATTATTATTAAGCAGCTAGTTTCCAGATTACCAATAAATTGTTTTATTATACAGTTGACCTCTATTAAACTTAAACTTTATTTATTTTACAACGATTGCGAAGCAAGTTCTAACAACTTATATTAATCACTCTCGTTTGTGCGGATGAAAGCGTAAATGTGGTCATTCGCGTGGGAGGAAACCGAAGTACCCGGAGAAAACCCACCTGTCCGATCTGGCGACCACCATACCATCTCACATACGTTCCGGTCCGAAGATCGAATATAATGACCTCTATTAAGCAGCCATATGTGCTAAGCAACTACTTCTGAGATTCCCTTGACTGGCTGCTTAATACAGGTTAGACTGTACATACATTATACAATCAGTTGTATACGTTATACACGTACAGTCAAACCTGTGTTAAGCAGTCATCCAAGGGAATCACAGAAAGTGGCTGCTTAACACAGGTGGTTGTTTAATAGCGGTCAAATATATAACAAGACAACATATTGGGAATCTGGCAACTGGCTGCTTAATACAGGTTGGCTGCTTAATAGAGGTGACCACTAACACAGGTTTGACTGTACATACTATTATACACACATATCCAAGAGGCACGTATAAAGACATATGTATATATCTACAGGAAGCAATACTAATGTATATATATTTATATATTTATACAACAATACAAATGGAGTCATTAATGTATGCGCATGCACTACTGCTATTACTATGTGGGTGTGTGCATTACGATTATTTATCGTCGCTACAAGTTGCCCACACGAGCGACGCCTCGTGAAGAGAGTAGACATTTTATTTGTTGGATGATAGTGCAATGATACAGACAGTGCCCCTTTCCCAGAATATCATCGGGTTATTTTACGTGCACGAAGAAAACACCGACACGATACTTCGGTTTTAAGGCGGTATAGCGGGGATCGAACCTGCGACTCCTGGATTACAAGCCCAGAGTGTTATAACCACTGAATATGTGATCCGCTACTATATGTGTGTCATCAATGCAAAATATACTGTGTCTAGGAAAGAAACTATGACATCAGATGCCTGTGTTTTCATGAAGCGAAATAGTATTGTTTATTATACGCCTTACATGTGTACAATAGTCCACAATGTACAACACTTTGATAACATGTATTTCTCTGAATTTGGCATACTTCAAATATGTCCTTCCATATTGTCATCAAGTAAGACTATAACTTGCTTTGATGTACAATACGTACTGGCGTATGGCACACTGGCTGTATAATCCTGGACCGTACCCGTCATATAGACACTGTATAGTCGGGGACCGTACCCGTCGTAAGATACTGTACAGTCGGGGACCGTACCCGTCATATAGACACTGTGCAGTCGGGGACCGTACCCGTCATATAGACACTGTACTGTCGGGGACCGTACCCGTAATAAGACACTGTACTATCGGGGACTGTACCCGTCATAAGATACTGTACAGTCGGGGACCGTACCCGTCATATAGACACTCACACTGTACTGTCGGGGACCGTACCCGTCATAAGACACTGTACAGTCCGGGACCGTACCCGTCATAATTTCACATAAAGTTTCACATATCCAGTATGTTTTTATACAGTATAAAACAATCTGGTTTCGTATACAGTGTTGTACTTATAAATACAATGCCTCTACTGTCATCTAGCTTGACTTTACGTCTTGCCGTTGGGTGTCTAGTCTATACCAAATACCTGTTCAACCTATTGAGGTAATTAGTAGATATAGCAAAATATGGTTTATTATTACCTGACGATACAGTCGCATTGTTCACAACGATGTTGCGAGGACAACGCAACCATCACCAGCACCGTCCATAACACCTGTAACCAGGGTAACTCCATTAGGAATGTTATCAGAAAACTGTCACGATTCTATTTTTTCACTTTTCCACTCTCATTTGGCTGTTACAAATTTTGATTTTCCAAATCTAATAAGAGAACTATCTGTAAATCCGGGTTATACTAACACGTTTGTACACACATGTATTATTAACTTAACCTGTTGCAAATAAACTATATTGGAAAAAGTTAAACCCGACCAAACGAAGTCTGAAGTAAAACTGGTAGTTCACTGTAACTTTGCGGAAGTTTTTATTGGCTGTAGAGGGCGGGGACTAGTTGTGCTGGTGGCCAATCAAAATACGACTTATATCGGGCGCTCGTGCGGAACCAGATTTATTTTACTGTAATATAATGATGATATAGTATAATATAACAAAAAGGAACAGAATAGAACGTGTACGAATTACATCGTCCACTATACAAATATATATAGCATATTTAATAAATACTAATTCAGATGAGTTGGCGTACATTAAACAGGTATAGCTAGTTTACCTACACAAGCGGTATTGATCAAATGTATTTCGATTTTGTATGGAATGATATATTAATATATTATTCTAAGCAGTAATTATACAAAATATAAAACTTTGAGGAAAAAAGGGTTTCTTTAAATTATAATGGGGACTTTGATCTGCACTAAGATTTGAAGTAACTTCTGAAGTATGACTGTGTTCGTGTGCACGAGTCTGTAGCTGTCATCTACAGTGCTGAACATGTTGCATGGCTATGTTAGACACTACCAGATCTGGGGACAGGCCAGCGATTCTAGCTCGTCTCACCGCCGTGTCACGTTCCGGTAGGAATGGTGATGTGCTTCCAGCTACTAGGACATTAGGATTCTCTCCGTAGCGGCTTGTGTTTGAATCAAGGCTTTCATGTCCATATATAATTGCAGTTACAGAGTTTTAGAGGGCATATTGTTGTTTGTGTGTTTTACATTTATTTATCGTCACTACCGGTTGCCCATATGAGTGACGCCTCCTGAAGAGATTAGTCATTTTAGATGTTTGGAGGATAGTGCAATGATACAGACAGAGACCCATTCCAGAGTCTCCTCTGGTTCGTGTACGTGCACGGTGTAAAGCACCGACACGAGACCTCGGTTTAAAGTCCCATCTGAAGGACTGTTATTTTATTAGGGTCAGACGGGGGATCGAACCTGCGATCCCTGGGTTACATATTGTTTTGTCAATGTTGCAGGTCCACGTCGAGCCTCACAAAGCGATTACGTACATGAAATGTCACTTTCTTATTATTTTCACATGGCAAGATATGTTGATCAATTATTGGATCATCAAGTAATACTATATGAGTTAGGTTTGGTTTTAAGACATACCTGTGGATATACCATTAGTAAGCTGTGCCTTGGAAAGTGTAAGTAGTAATAATCTGCAATACGTATTGGAACCTTCTCCGTCTTATATATTGTATATGTATGCATGTATTGCACTTGTCGTGCCATTTTCATGTTCTATGTAACCGAATGTGCCTTATTGGCTTGATGGAATATTGCAAATAAACTAGTCAAACGTATGATCGGGCATTCTGGGGACTGTTTGACCGTCCGCCCCCACCCACTCACCCTGAAAACCCATAATAATAATTGTATTTTTATTATAATAATATCGATCTTTTTTTATTGGACAAACAATTTTGGCACAACTATGTTATCTAATGTTGCTTCTGCATCAGTTATATTCCGGATGGAATAAACATCACATACACTTGCCTTCCTATTGATACACTAGCAATATTATTATTTATGTGACATAAAACGTCATTAGGCTTTCATGCTTTCGGTATGAAGAATTTTATAAATATGGATCATTTGCAAATATTTCCGGGTAAATGGACGAGTTGTACGGTGAAATTGGTCAAATGTATGTCTCAGAGGTGAATAGATGGGCGAGATTATGGTCAACTCAGTGGAGAACCATAAATCCTAGGTTTTATTACTGAAATAAAAATGTGCAGGGTTGATGGCGAAAAGATAACAAGACAAATCAGGGCTCGACAAATCCACTCGTCCGCTCGTATTTACGATTGACTTTTCGATCTGGACGAGTAGAAATTCCAAGTCGCTTGCCCAGCCGGACGAGTGAAAATTTCAGCTAAATATCCAATATAAATCGAAGGAACAAAATAAAATAATATCCATTTTACTTTCTTCGGAATGATTACCAGGCGTGGTAATGGGAAATCACCGAGGATATTTTAATGTGTTTATGCTGCCACATAGTTGCATTTATTAATAAATTAAAGTGCAATTCCGACGATTTTTAATTTTCCTAAAATACATGGGACGAGTGATAGTCCAATCTGGACGAGTGGAACAGTGGCATCACTCGCCCAGTAGGACGAGTAAGACATTAAAAAATTGTCGAGGCCTGCACATTGTACAGTATTGACGTATGTTTGAATCGCTCCTTGTGTGCTAGTAGAAATTAGTGTTGTTTATATAAAGGGAGACAAATGCGTTTAAGTTTTCACTCTTAGTTCGACAGCATTATAACTAACCAGCTCTCGTATATAACGATACTAATATTTAGAAATGTGTACAGACGGATATGTAGTCCAGTGGTAACACGCTGGACTGGTAATCCACGGATTGCAGGTTCGATCCCCCGTCTGACCCTAATAAAATTAACAGTCTTTCAGATGGTATGTTAAACCGAGGTCTCGTGTCGGTGCTTTACACCGTGCAAGTAAAAGAACCAGAGGAGATTCTGGAATGGGTCTCTGTCTGTATCATGCACTATCCTCCAAAATCTAAAATAACTAATCTCTTCAGGAGGCGTTGCTCATATGGGCAACCGGTAGCGACGATAAATAAACGTAAAAACACACAGAAATTTGTAATATTTTGAGAAAGTGCAAATAAAACTCCTGTTAGATTAAATCTTACTGCTATAGTTGCTTAATACTATGAAATAGTCACCATTATTGATGTAAAACACGTATACGTTAACCTTTTGTTTTGTTCGAAAGGATTGGCATATTAAAATAAATAATTTAATCTTAGTTTAAACTTTATTTATTTTACAACGATTGCGAAGCAAGTTCTAACAACTTATATTAACCACTCTCGTTGGCGCGGATGAAAGCGTATATGTGGGCATTCGCGTGAGAGGAAACCGGAATACCCGGAGAAGGGCCACCTGTCCGATCTGGCGATCACCATACCATCTTCCATACTTCCCAGTCCGAGGATCGAACATGGGTTCAATTGGCGAGAAGCGAGCGCGCTAACCACTGCGCTAATCGGACAGCCCATTTATTTAATCTTAATATTTAAAATTAACATGTGTCCATATACTATATCTTTCTGTAGAACTGTGTTGGGCTATTCAACATGTTGGCCTTTTCCTTTCGATACAGGTTAATTAACTAGTATAGGAACTAGGTTCTGGAGTAATATTTCCATTATTTATGTATAACACTCATAACTGTAGATAGAATGTTACATTATGTAAATATATAATGTTATCATTAAAACATTAGTTTATACAAATGAACAGTTCATACAATATATCAAGCAGTCGTATGAACAGTTCATACAATATATCAAGCAGTCATATGAACAGTTCATACAATATATCAAGCAGTCGTATGAACAGTTCATACAATATATCAAGCAGTCATATGAACAGTTCATACAATATATCAAGCAGTCGTATGAACAGTTCATACAATATATCAAGCAGTCATATGAACAGTTCATACAATATATCAAGCAGTCATATGAACAGTTCATACAATATATCAAGCAGTCATATGAACATTTCATACACTATATCAAGCAGTCATATGAACAGTTCATACAATATCTCACGCAGTCATATGAACAGTTCATACACTATCTCACGCAGTCATATGAACACTTCATGCAATATATCTTGAATATAGATAGATGTCTTGAAACAGCAATTATTCTTTAAATAAATGTGTTCATGTTTATAGTATATGGCATGAAGCGAGTGTTGCTATAGACGCTAACAATGCAAAATGGCCGATATTTGTCTTAAAATATAAGCTATCATAGTTACATACATTATATGAACTGCACTTTTGATTAGTTTCGTCTTTGTGTACGTCTACAGTGTGCATCTACATGCGTGTCTTTTCACCAATAGCAACGGCACACACTAACTAACTAACTAACTAACTGAGTTGGCGGATTAAAATGGTTGTCGAGTGTCCATCGTGTGTGCACCGCCTGTGATGTATCAATATGATCACGAGTCGCCATCGAGTTGTAAATCATTTTATGACGGATCAAAAGAAAACTAAACAAGCAATATGATCTGCATGGTGGTAAAGCATGATTTCAGATCTGATTTGAGTAAATATGTACTTCAATTTATTGTCTACACATGCTTTTTAGATAAAACAAGATGTAGATTTTATAGGAAATCTGCATTGTCATCTCATGCGAACTGGACAGTAATTTATGTGGCCTCACAGATCGAAATCTAATATCGGTCATAAATATGACCCGTAAACTGACCATTTATATGAACACGTATTTTATGTTCTTCTATATCCATATCAAACTTTGACAGCAGCTCTAAGATATCTTTATAAATCAACGTTTGTGCATTTTTCTTTTGTGATGTTTTAGCATGTATTATCTTCCAAAAAAAAAAATGAAAAATTATTTTTTCACAATTCAAAAGCACTCGTCATACCCTGAAATAAAATAAAATAATTGAATAAGCTTTTTCAGGGGGGGGGGGGCAACAACACTAACTATAGACATTGTATGAATGTTTAATGCAATACAGGTATTGTTGTTGTTGTTGTTGTTGTTGTTGTATATACAGTTTTTGTACAATAATTTCCCTAGACTGTACAATTACACATATCGTATTGTTTGTTTTTTCCTTCACACATTTTTACTCAAAATGCATGTTCTTGTTTTTACTCAAATTGCACTTTGCGTTTGTTATGCAGTTTGCGCATTTAACAATACCTCTATTGTGTTCTAAATTAAATTCACTCGCTAGCAATGACATTTGTCCTCCACTGGTCAAAAGTTGCGTAAAACAAAAGCTGAAATCGTGAGACGTGAGACGATTTCAAGCGTTAGATTCCGTTTCACTCTAACTTTTGCAAACCCAGTTGAGATGTTGTTCACAGTTTTCTTGAGTTTAGAAATGAATGTCGCGTGTGATCGAGTATCAGAGATCGATGAAAACATATTGTTGCTGATTTTCCCAGGCCAATCAGTTTCAAGTGTCCATTAACCAGTATGTTAATGTATCCCGCATATTTCGTTATTTCATTACGACGTGTTTTGAATAGTCATCCATCCCAACGAATATAATTTGATTATATATGAACAGTTAATGCTTATGACAAAATTACAAAAGAAACTCATCCTTAACTTATATACTGGTACTATTTTGGCATTGTGGTGATGGGACGTTAAACCGAGGTCTCGTGTCGGTGCTTTACATCGTGCATGTAAAAGAACCAGAGAAGTCTCTGGAATGGGTCTCTGTCTGTATCATTGCACCACTATCCTCCAAAAATCTAAAATGACTAATCTCCCCAGGAGACGTCACTCATATGGGCAACCGGTAGCGACGATAAATACACGTAAAAAGGCATTATGGTACATGCTATATAATATTCACTTCTTGATAGGAAATGCATGTTACATGTGTGTTTCATTATCCAATCTTTATTATATTCTGGAAAGCAGACTTTTCCCATTCTGTAAGATAAAAGTTAGATAGATACAACTCAAATATGTCCGGCTTTCCGATTAGCGCAGTGGTTAGCGCGCTCTCTTCTCACAAATGCGACCCGGGTCGATCCTCGATTGTACGGTGGTCGCCAGAATGGACAGGTGGGTTTTCTCCGGGTACTCCGGTTTCCTACCACCCGAATGACCACATTTACGCTTTCATCCGCGCCAACGAGAGTAATTAATATAAGTTGTTAAAACTTGCATCGCAATCATTGTAAAAAGAAAGTAGTATATCTTTATTTTCGTCTCACCAATGTATAATACAATATTACAGACATATTTAAAATAAATTATCACTATAAAATATACATTGCCATTCTGGAAGAATTATTAAAGAATATTTCCGACCCTCAATATGTGAAATACGTGTTTGTTTATAATAATATCACCCCTATTGAAAGGGCCAGCCATTATTACGTATGAGACACCTTCTTTTTATGGACATCAGTACTTAGCCAGACGCCAGGCTGATAGACAATTGATACCCAGTATTTAACTAGCTTGCGGCTCGCCAACTGGCCATATCAGAACGATCCCCTAACGAGGTTCGAACCATCGACCTCCCACTCCGTATGCGGCCGCCTTAACCACTAGGCCACGGAAACGGTATATACGAACTTGTTTGGATTTGAAATCGCACCAAATGTTCAGGTAATATATCAGGCTCACTAAGTGGTCGATGAAAATCCCAGATACCTCTCCAGGCAATCCTGATAAAACATGTATCTTCCATAAGCCACCCCAGTGCACCGCTTCACGCAATGCGTCGCCAATATAGGCTTGAATTCAGGTATAAGCGATGTCAGCCTAAGTCGGCATCCGGCCACCGAGGCCGGCCACACTCGATGTTGTATTATTAAGCATTAACTGTTGTATATTGATGGAGAAGAACGAAACCAATCGAGCTCAGCATGTTCCCAGGCCAATCACAGACCACCCGATATCGCACATCAGAAAACTGTCACGGCGCTAATTAAATATAATGGCAGTTTTGGAAAACTCGTGTTGAATACTACAACTGTAAGCAATTGTATATTTACCACGCTAACCCAGGAAACAATGCATCGATTGTCCGACCTCATTTCGTGGTGAGAGTTTGTTTTGCCCTTTGTGGTTCATAAGGCACGTCCACCCGCCGAGGCATGCTTTTGGACACCTTTACATTTTATGCCGTCTTTCCGCCCGGGCAAACATTTGGGGATCCGTCCGTCCGCCCGCCCGCCAGCCAGCCAGGTAGCAGAACTTCAACTCATGTGCTATAGCATTATGCCACATACTTTTCCCTGTAAGGTTATGCTCGTCACGACAGAACTCGTTACGTAATCATGTCAGCTATAGCATGTAATCGCAATCAATGGATTCGAACACACGTGTACTAGGTGGACGCCCATTTATCCAATAGACAACTGCATCCCTATGCTCATTATAAACTATATCTTGAGATTTATATTTACTAGATTCTGTGAATGGCTGTCTTTAAGCTGATTTCACACTTATTTTCAAGATACCCCTATAAGTCATATTTACACATTGTTATATAGATTTAATTTTATTAATTGTTTCATTCCCTTTTCTACTCTACTAGCCAATCCCATAATTATATCATCATATTCAATTATATGTAGTTTCTCTACTTTTCAGCTTTAACATTACTATATAATTCCAATATGCAGTTCTCACTTATAGTGCTATCTTTTTATTGCATTTGATATGTTGAGGGCCTCATGGTAGATTAACGTTTAATGAGTTATCTCGTGAAATACTAGTAAAGTCTTTAATATTATTATGCCATATAATACTGACTGTTTCGGCTGTCTTATTAGCGCAGTGGTTAGCGAGCTCGCTTCTCACCAATGCAACCCGGGTTCGATCCTCGGACCGGGAAGTATGTGAGATGGTACGATGGTCGCCAGATCGGACAGGTTGGTTTTCTCCGGGTACTCCAGGAATGACCACATATACGCTTTCATCCGCGCCAACGAGAGTGATTAATATAAGTTGTTTTAACTTGTTTCGCAATCGTTGTAAAATAAATAAAGCTTAAACTTTTTTTTATTCCGTGCACACACTATCAGATGATTGAGCTTATTAACCCTCGCCTCCGGCGAACCATGTGGGCGAGCGAACACACTATCAAACAGTTTGTGTACGTATTTATACAGGCTATCAGAAAACAAAGAAATTTTAATTTCACTGAACTTCAAACAGTCTCAAAATGTTGAGATTGATGGATAAAATGTTCTTCCTTTATTAGAAATACACACTCGATCATGTGTCTCTATTTGATTACGTTTACTAGTATTTGATCATGGGAATTCTGAAATTTAAGAATCCAGAATCATTTGATTACGTTCATTTCATACTACGTGAATGGCGGCTGTATGGAACTAGTCACGAGGTAACAATAGTAGCCATTCTGATACACTCGATTAAATTATGGTGCGAAATTATACTTAAATATAAAGTTAAAATAAAACATTAAACCTTTGTGTCTGACGTCAGTTCCGAATGTATGGTTTTTTATGTGAAAATTGAAATAACAAAAACATTGCGCAACTGATGTCACCAATAGGTTTTGTTATGGAAGCCGGTCGTAATCATGATTTTTATGTTTATTTATCGTCGCTACCGGTTGCCCACACAAGCGACGCCTCCTGAAGAGATTAGTCATTTTAGATGTTTGAAGGATAGTGCAATGATACAGACAGAGACGCATTCCAGAGTCTCCCCTGGTTCTTTTACGTGTACGGTGTAAAACACCGACACGAGATCTCGGTTTAAAGTCCCAACTGAAAGACTGTTAATTTTATTATGGTCAGACGAGGGATCGAACCTGGTTGTAATCATGTCGCGCTCTCGGTATTTATAAGCTATATTGCATACTAAATGGCATGGGCATAGACTATGGCATGATAATATAATAAATGTCATGGAAATATATTATGGCATAAGAGTATAATATATGACATGGAAATAAACTATGGCATACGAGTGTAATACATGACATGGAAATAAAATATGACATGAGAATGTAATATATGATATGGACATAACTATGACACGATAATGTAATATATGACATGGAAATAAACTATGACACGATAATGTAATATATGACATGGAAATAAACTATGACACGATAATGTAATATATGACATGGATATAACTATGACACGATAATGTAATATATGACAAGGAAATAAACTATGACACGATAATGTAATATATGACATGGAAATAAACTATGACACGATAATGTAATATATGACATGGAAATAAACTATGACACGATAATGTAATATATGACATGGACATAACTATGACACGATAATGTAATATATGACATGGACATAACTATGACACGATAATGTAATATATGACATGGAAATAAACTATGACACGATAATGTAATATATGACATGGGAATAAACTATGACACGATAATGTAATATATGACATGGAAATAAACTATGGCATGATAATGTAATATATGACATGGAAATAAACTACGACACGATAATGTAATATACGACATGGAAATAACTATGACACGATAATGTAATACATGGCATGGAAATAAACTATGACACGATAATGTAATATATGACATGGAAATAAACTATGACACGATAATGTAATACATGGCATGGAAATAAACTATGACACGATAATGTAATACATGGCATGGAAATAAACTATGACACGATAATGTAATACATGGCATGGCAATAAACTATGACACGATAATGTAATATATGACATGGGAATAAACTATGACACGATAATGTAATATATGACATGGAAATAAACTATGGCATGATAATGTAATATATGGCATGGAAATAAACTATGACACGATAATGTAATACATGGCATGGCAATAAACTATGACACGATAATGTAATATATGGCATGGCAATAAACTATGACACGATAATGTAATACATGGCATGGAAATAAAACATGGTCTGTGTCTGACGTATTTGGAAATGTAGAAATACCTAGAATCGATTTATTTGCAGCTTTCTAATTCGTTTATAACTAAAATTGCAAATGGTATCATGTAGTGTTTAATTTTATGTAAATATGTTGCATATACTATTGTTTGTTCTGATATCCTTATGGAAGATTGACATTGTAAAATAAGTTTCTTAGAATTAGTTTCTTTTATTATTATTATTATTATTATTATTGCCATGTATGGTTTCTCTCTGGCTTGGACGATCGTTGCCATAGCATTGGTGCTGTTGCTAAATCAAATTTTATAATTATGCTAAATTATAACTATATGATATTATTTATTTATATACATGTAAAAGAAAGTAGGGCTTGTAACAATTCCCATCGGGACGACTTGAATGAAATGTCACAAGCCCTACTTTTCTAGGAAAAAATAAGAAAAATAGTCCACATTTGTTTTCTGCTCATTTCGCCTACAGCAAGTTAAAGGTAAACACACATGTGTACATTAATAATTGCCATAATGCCCAAGACCTGTGTGCAATGTGCGTTGAAATGGGCAACCGAAGCCCATCATGAGCGATAGAACGTCAAAACAATGGTAAAATTGTCATAATCGTGACAATGAACAAAGAAAACAGCTGACAATAATTAAAAGCTAGTCGCATACCGTCAACTTTCTCATGAAGCTCAATATATCGCAAACAACTATTTAAAATAGATAAGAAAAGTAGAACAATACTGTCAGTGTATACATACCCAACACATTGCTGTATCCAAACATCATCTCCGCGTTAACTTCGATGTCGTCTGCTTTGCTCAGATGGCAACAATATTGTTTTAGCAAAGGCTGTATCAAAGGTCAATGTATCAAAGGTCGGCGTATTAGACCGATAGTGCTTTTTGGTACCAAAATATTGTAGTATGGAGAGAGTGTGCATTTTACGTTTATTTATCGTCGCTACCGGTTGCCCATATGAGCGACGCCTCTTGAAGAGATTAGTCATTTTAGATATTTGGCGGATAGTGCAATGATACAGACAGAGACTCATTCCAGAGTCTCCTCTGGTTCTTTTACGTGCACGGTCTAAAGCACCGACACAAGACCTCGGGTTAAAGTCCCATCTGAAAGACTGTTAATTTTATTAGGGTCAGACGGGGGATCGAACCTGCGATCCCTGTATTACCAGTCCAACGTGTTACCACTGGACTATATATTTGTTTGTGGTTATAGCAATAAATACAATACATACTTTATATTACGAGGGAGCTAGCACAAGGGTTGGGTTACAAGAGCTTGCCACATTATGAAACGGTCCTCAAACATGAAGTCCACTGTCTATTGTAGTATCATATATGAACTGACAACTGTCAAACTACACAGCTGATAGATCTATGTTGCACAAATATGAATATATGCACACTACATTGACATAACTGTGTGGAGAAACATTGATATACTCTGTGAATTCGTGTCTCATTTATATGAAAAAGTTGGCAGTTTCTCACGGAGGTTGGTGCACCCAAGTACTGGTTAACCGCTGGAGCCTGCCCAGGAAAGGTGTTGTTAGGTAAACTGCCCGCCGGCGATATAGCCCAAAATGGTGCTAATGCAGGCGTAAAATCCGAAATATAACATATAACATAACTCTGTGAATTCGTTAAAGTCTACCATTGATTCGCACATACTTAGCAGTACATTTGTATTCTAACAGGAGGAAACAGTGTTCGCTAGGTAATATAATGATGTATCATTGCCTTGCACAGGGTATCAATTAGTAATTGTACTTTTGGAAATAAAGTCACATGGAAAAAAAAGACAACGGAACATTACAAGGCGGATTTCAAGTTTCCCACATGTAAATAAAGCTTAAACAAATCTACTTTGTATTATCTGCATAGTTCATCATTGCGTGATTGTAATTTGTCAACTCTATCATATTACTGATGGGGGAATAAAACTCGTGCGAATCTTAGCTCTAAATACTATAAACGTATAATTCTTACCTGGCTAATATAGCATGGGACCCGGATAACCATCTGCGGAGATGCATGCTATGTTTACATATCTTTTGCTGCTGCTACTGCTGCTACTGCTGCTAGTGCTGCTGCTGCTACTGCTGCTATTACTGCTACTGCTGCTAGTGCTGCTGCTACTGCTGCTATTACTGCTGATTACTGCTGCTACTGCTGCTATTACTGCTGCTACTGCTGTTATTACTGCTGCTACTACTGCTGCTACTGCTGCTACAGCTGTTACTGCTACTGTTGCTACTGTTGCTACTGCTGCTATTACTGCTGCTACTGCTGCTGCTGCTGTTACTGCTACTGCTGCTATTACTGCTGCTACTGCTGCTACTGCTGTTACTGCTACTGCTGCTATTACTGCTGCTACTACTGCTGCTACTGCTGCTACTGCTGCTACTGCTGCTATTACTGCTGCTACTGCTGCTACTACTGCTGCTATTGCTGCTACTGCTACTGCTGCTACTGCTACTGCTGCTACTGCTGCTATTACTGCTGCTACTGCTGCTACTACTGCTGCTATTGCTGTTGCTACTGCTGCTACTGCTACTGCTGCTACTGCTACTACTGCTGCTGCTACTGCTGCTGCTACTACTGCTACTACTGCTGCTACTGCTGCTACTACTGCTACTACTGCTGCTACTACTACTACTACTGCTACTACTGCTACTACTGCTACTACTGCTGCTACTGCTGCTACTACTGTTACTACTGCTGCTACTACTGATGCTACTACTGCTGCTGCTATTGGTACCACTGCTGCTACTACTGCTGCTGCTATTGGTACCACTGCTGCTGCTGCTGCTATTGCTACTGCTGCTACTGCTACTACTACTGTTGTTACTGCTGCTATTGCTGTTGCTGCTACTGCTACTGTTGCTACTGCTGCTGCTGCTACTGTTGCTACTGCTACTACTGCTGCTACCGCTGCTGTTGCTAGTGCTACTGCTACTGCTGCTACTGCTACTGTTGCTACTGCTACCACTGCTGCTACTGCTGCTACTACTGCTACTACTGCTACTACTGCTACTACTGCTGCTACTGCTGCTACTACTGCTACTACTGCTGCTACTGCTACTACTGCTACTACTGCTGCTACTACTGCTACTACTGCTGCTACCGCTGCTGTTGCTAGTGCTACTGCTACTGCTGCTACTGCTACTGTTGCTACTGCTACTACTGCTACTACTGCTGCTACCGCTGCTGTTGCTAGTGCTGCTGCTACTGCTACTGTTGCTACTGCTGCTACTGTTGCTACTGCTACTGTTGCTACTGCTGCTGTTGCTAGTGCTGCTGCTACTGCTGCTGTTGCTAGTGCTGCTGCTACTGCTGCTGTTGCTAGTACTGCTGCTACTGCTGCTACTGTTGCTACTGCTGCTACTGTTGCTACTGCTACTGTTGCTACTGCTGCTGTTGCTAGTGCTGCTGCTACTGCTACTGTTGCTACTGCTGCTGCTATTACTGTCGTTTCTGTATTAAATGTTATGCAATATCCTAGGCCGGCCTCCTGTCGTTTATATAGCTATACAACATCCTAGGCTCGCCTGTCGTTTCTGTATCTATACAAGTGTCTGTATTCCTGTATTAGGCCGTCAATCAGTCAGATGTCAAGCAATGTTGTACCATACACACACATTGACGTTAGAATGAATGAATTTGAAATAACACGTATGTCTGTTCAATTTGAAATAACACGTATGTCTGTTCAATTTGAAATAACACGTATGTCTGTTCAATTTGAAATAACATGTATGTCTGTTCAATTTGAAATAACACGTATGTCTGTTCAATTTGAAATAACACGTATGTCTGTTCAATTTGAAATAACACGTATGTCTGTTCAATTTGAAATAACACGTATGTCTGTTCAATTTGAAATAACACGTATGTCTGTTCAATTTGAAATAACACGTATGTCTGTTTAATTTGAAATACACGTATGTCTGTTTAATTTGAAATAACACATATGTCTGTTCAATTTGAAATAACACGTATGTCTGTTTAATTTGAAATAACATGTGTATCTGTTTAATTTGAAATAACACGTATATCTGTTTAATTTGAAATAACACGTGTATCTGTTTAATTTGAAATAACACGTATGTCTGTTTAATTTGAAATAACACGTATGTCTGTTTAATTTGAAATAACACTTATGTCTGTTTAATTTGAAATAACATGTGTATATGTTTAATTTGAAATAACACGTATATCTGTTTAATTTGAAATAACACGTGTATCTGTTTAATTTGAAATAACACGTATGTCTGTTTAATTTGAAATAACACGTGTATCTGTTTAATTTGAAATAACACGTGTATCTGTTTAATTTGAAATAACACGTATGTCTGTTTAATTTGAAATAACATGTGTATCTGTTTAATTTGAAATAACACGTGTATCTGTTTAATTTGAAATAACACGTATGTCTGTTTAATTTGAAATAACATGTGTATATGTTTAATTTGAAATAACACATATATCTGTTTAATTTGAAATAACACGTGTATCTGTTTAATTTGAAATAACACGTATGTTTGTTTAATTTGAAATAACACGTGTATCTGTTTAATTTGAAATAACACGTGTATCTGTTTAATTTGAAATAACACGTATGTCTGTTTAATTTGAAATAACACGTGTATCTGTTTAATTTGAAATAACACGTGTATCTGTTTAATTTGAAATAACACGTGTATCTGTTTAATTTGAAATAACACGTGTATCTGTTTAATTTGAAATAACACGTGTATCTGTTTAATTTCAAATAACACGTGTATCTGTTTAATTTCAAATAACACGTATGTCTGTCTGTCCTATAATAAATTGTTTCTTGCAACTAACGATATAAGTGAGCACTCCGGTATGTATACTGAATACGAATCACAACATTATTAACGATTAAATATTTGACCAAGCTGACACGTTCATTAACAATATTCTATAAGAGCAAGGTGCCTTTGGCGAGATATAAAATATGAACATGACAAGGTAGGTGTATATGGCCGGTTGATCTCCTCACGACGTGCACGTCGTGACCGGTGCACATCCCGCAGCAGCAGCGTAGGATACTGGGATCTTCTGGTCGTCGATCTCGCGAAGGGGGAATCTCTCCAGTATGTGGATCCACGGCTATGGCACATCAGGACAGATCCGTCGTCTCTTCTAGATAGTGTTTGAGGTGACCACTGGTACTTTCGATCTTTCTCTACCGGCGTTTAGAAGAGATGGCGGACCTGAGGGAGCGGCAACGGTCGTGGATCCACGCTCCCCCGATTTGCGACAATCGACGACCAGATGTCTAACTGTCAGATCCGTATAAATGCTGCTGCGGGGTGACCAACAGTGAGGAGGGTGGCCCTACAAAGGACCGTTACGAAAGAAGAAACACACAGGACTTGTCACCCTGCGAGGAAAGAAGTTGCCTTCAACGAACGTCAACATAAGCATCTTAGAAGATACCAACATAACCAACTTAGAGAAACTAGTCGCCCAAATGCATTTATGCGGTGGCGACTATAACCAAACCTACATCGACGACGTAGGTGTATATTAGAGGGCCGAATTTGTTGTTAACACATTGGACTACGAATCAGAGGGTCGTGAGTTCGATCATTCGTACCACATTGATACATTAACAGTACCGGATGGACTATGAACAGAGGTTCCGTGTATCGATGCTCTCCACATGACATGCACAAAACAGGGATGCTGCTTGAATTGAGACGTGTCTTCTGTATCCACTATCATCCAAAAAATAAAACGACTAATATACACATTGGCGTTGATAATAGACACGGTATGGGGTCCGCCTCGTATGGCATGTGTTGTGACATCGACTGGCAGGCTAGAACAAGGGTGGCTGTGTGTTTGAGCTTTATACTTAAATCCACATTGCCTCTGCTGGTTCCCTCGATCAGGAATGATGAATCGAGAGCGATTAAGCAATAATTTGTAGATACAATATACAAGATGATTTATATTATGTCTGATATATATAACATACAAAATAACTTTGATCACATTGCAGTTGAGCAAGTTTGTATCTACGAATCTTCCTCTATACACGTGGCACACACCTGTATACACGTCATAGTATTCTCGTAGGTCACGTTATATGCGTATCGTACACATGTCCACACGGAAACAGGACTTACAGACAATGAACTATAACTGTTCCAAATATACATACAGACATGTGTATATACCACATGCATGATCTACAAATGCGTTCTGTGTTTTTGCGTTTATTTATCGTCGCTACCGGTTGCCCATATTAGTCATTTTAGAGTTTGGAGGACAGACCCACTGGAGCCGTTACGATTGTGTCCTTAGGTAAGGCATTTAAATTCCACGTTGCCTCTTCTCTCTCCCTCGTGGCGATGGATTCCATCAGGAATGAGGTCTCGAGAGTGATTTTTATAAGTTGAAATAACTTGTTTCGCAATCGAGCTAAAATAAATTTGTATAAACCTCGGCTTAAAGACCCCTCTGAAATACCGAGGGTCAGACGGGGGATCGAAAATTCTACAACACGTATTAATATTTATATTATTGTAATTAAAACTATTCCCAATCGCAACCTCTTCTACAATGCTTACATATTGCCTCACTTAGACTTTTGTTGTGTGATTTGGGGTAACTGCAACTCATCTTTAGAAGATAAAATAGTTCGGTTACAAAAGAGAGCAGCTAGACTAATTCTAGATCAGGACTTTGACACTCCATCGCAATTATTATTCTCCCAACTAAAATGGATGACCTTTCCAGAACGAGTCATATATCAGAAGGCTATACAAATGTATAAAACATTACATGGAGCTGCTCCAGACTATTTAAAATCGTCCTTCACTTTTACTTCTGATATACATCCTAGAATTCTTAGATCAACCTCAGAATATCAATTATACACACCAAGACCAAATTGTGAATTATTTCGTAATACATTTGAATTTTCAGGATCATCTATTTGGAATTCATTGCCTCACTCAGTTCAAAACGCTCCAACTATCCAACAGTTCAAAATTCTCTACTTAAGGTGGGACTATAACAATTCAAACTAATCGCGTACTTCTACTGTTATTATAAACGTGTATTGCCATCGCTATATTTATTAGAATCGGAAAATTGCTGTCTTTAAGTTGATTTCATACATATTTTGAAGATACCACTACAAGTCAAATATGCACATTGTTAGATAGATCTAGTATCATTAATTGGCTCATTCCCATTTTCTACTCTGCTAGCCAATTCCATATATCATCATATTCCATTACATATTAAATATAGTTTCTCTATTTTTCAGCTTTTACATTACTATATTATTCCAATGTGCAGTTCTCACTTATAGTGCTATTTTTTTTATTGCATTTGATTGTATATATGTTGAGGGCCTCATGGTAGATTAACTTTTGTTAAATGAGTACTCTCGTTAAATAAAGTCTTTATTATTATTATTATTATTATTAATTATTGTTACAGGTTCTGAACACCGAATGTATGTTCTCGGTAAACGTTGCTATATCTGGTATACTACATAGCCTAGCAGTGTCTCTAACCCATTTAAATATATTGCATCTCGTGCTCATGCGCGTTCGACAAGAACACTGCCAAGTTCTGCACATCATATATAGTTATATATAGTTATGGGTAAATTTACATATATAGTTATATATAGTTATGGGTAAATTTACATCTGCTGCATGGAGCTACTGTCCGAACACACAACATTGCCTGGAGGCAGTAACTAATCTCCATTACAATATCAATTACATCAGTATTTCATCCCAACGACAAACTATATCTTGCAGCTCTTTGATATGGCGTCTTCAAATGTCCGAGCAAATGGCTGTAATCATTGTCCAGATATGTCCGGAGGGTTTCTTTGACGGGCTATTTACTTGGCGGCGGGACATTACCGTTAGGGCCATCGAAAACTAATTTATTTAGCTTCATCGGAAACTGCCGTCAACACTTTGAAGTCGCCAAAAGATGTTGCTAAATGTGTCAATCATTCGTTCTCGCGCACGGGTAATTTACAAGAAAACTAGTGTTCCATTCGTTCTCTCGCGTGGCGATCTAAGATAATCAGAGAAAGATTCCTTAAAACCTCGGCTATTATTCATTTTATTGTCTGTATGTCTTTGTCGTAACTCCCTCGGTAGTTTGTGTTTGAATTTTATTTCTGATAATTACTTCAGCAATTGCATTATACGAATTGCTTTCAAATGACAAAGAGCCGGAATTCGGTTCTTTAATTTAGCGCTATAGGACATCGTGGACTCCCAGAGGACTGGAATTTTACATGATTGCGTAGGAAATCTAATATCTGTATTAAAATGATCATCGAGGTTTTATGAATTTGCCCTTCAATCATATCCTTCTATATCACGTTGGGTTAAATCACTTTAGAACATCCTTAATACTTCCCCCGAGGACAAGGTTCCGAATTTGCTACGATTAATATCTTATCTTAAATTATTAAAATGCCAATGATGAAAAAACAATTGCCTATCTCCGAATATGTGTGTTTGTATTTGACACAGTACATTTTAAAGCGACATTACATCGCAAAAAGCAAATAAAATGCAGTTTTTTCACGTATAAATGAATTGCTACTACAAATTCTTCCGAATACATTTGAACACAGCATTGCATCAATAAACAGTGTTTTTGTGGATTGAAATTATGATTTCATATAACGGTCATCCATGCTCCTGACTTGACGTTTGTTTTGTCATCTGAGTCCGTACTAAACGCGAGATAATGTCGTTTAGAGAGATATATTAATTAAGAATAGTCTACACATATATAGGCACAAATGTGAGATATAACCGTAAATATCTACCATAAATCGTATTAGTCAGGATACACTATAGTTGTATTACGCATGCATGTTTACATTATTTTGCTATGTCAACAAAACGCGTATACGACGTTTGTTTATTTGTTGAAATACTCAGTATTTAGTTTAAACATGATTTATTTCAGTATTTGTACATGTAATCAAGAAATGAACATTTTACATATAATTTAACAGCAGTAGACTGCAAGGGATTAGAACGAAGGAAAACTTATATAGTTCGTCTCCGTATCAATTGATTGATATACAATAGGCAGGAAAATAATATATAATATAACAATGAAAATACGTGAAATCTATTCTCGGTATTTGCTAAAGAATTTCAGAACTTAGTATTTGAGGCAAATATTGGGGGGGGGGGAATTATATCATATAATAGGAAAATACATTCTGTAGAAATGTGTGTTTTCACTGATGTAGTGTCGCTTTAAAAATACATGTAAAACATTTCAGCAGATTGAGCAAGTCGCTAGGATTTGCATTGCTTGAACAGAACAGAACATTTATTCAGACTTGTACATAGTACATCGTCAAATATGCATACATAATATTGTATACTAAAATTCACGTGAATTGGTACAAAACAGTTTGCAATATCACCGATAGCAGAGGATGAATCACATTACATAATCATATTTTAAAGTGAAGTTCTACTTGTCAATGATTCTTTGATAAATTTAACTAGATTAGATGAACTAGATGTATTGATAGGTTGTATTAGGTGAATAAACTTGTACACTGGTGGCATTTGATCGAACTAGGTTTTTAATGTAATTAATGCTTGTTGTGGACAGTGTTTGCTTTATCCATGACACATAACAGAACAGAACAGAACAGAACATATATTTTATTTGACTTAAGCATTGTATAGCTCATCATCATAACAATATATAATACAATTGCATGCAATGAAAAAAGAATAGAAAATAGTCATAAATAATAAATGTGTAGAGTGTTCAAATGATGGTCATGTAGATTAATCAATTAGACAAAATGTTTGCAAAATACCCATTGAGATTCACAACTATTTAAATAATGCATTAAAATATATATTTCTGGAACAGATTTATCTATATCATTATCAGAAATATGATACGGTGAGAAAACTATTTTCAGTATTTTATTATCACCACATTTTCTTTGATTTACTCACGTCCAGTAGGCCAGAATTTCGGACTGCCAACTGTTTCTGCATTATGTCCAGTTACTGACCCGGGCACTGCACAGTCGGATAACTCCGAATGCCCCATATATCTCATTTAAAACATATGCTTTTTGTTTTTTAAACTGTTTTAAAACATGTCTAAAGTATTCATGGCGGCGCGCTCAAACATTATTTATTTACTCTGACAGCGGGAGCAATTACCCTTGGTGTTCGTCTGCACGCGTCCATGCATTCTTGAGTACTCATTCATACAGACGACATGTTTATGGGTCAATGAAATGTTTGGCTTCCATGTTCAAATAAAAACGTATTGTTAAAGCTATCTAAGTATATTAAGAAGTCCTTTTTACTTAGAAACAATACCATAGAAAATAGCAATCTTTATTAAAATGTGTTTCTAAAAATGCACTTATGTATATGTGTTTGTCTTTGCCATAGTGTGTGGGGATGGGGAGGCGTGGGGTGTGCGTGCGTGCGTGCGTGCGTGCGTTCGTGCGTGCGTGCGTGCGTGCGTGCGTGCGTGCGTGCGTGCGTGCGTGCGTGCGTGCGTGCGTGCGTGCGTGCGTGCGTGCGTGCGTGCGTGCGTGCGTGCGTGCGTGCGTGCGTGCGTGCGTGCGTGCGTGCGTGCGTGCGTGCGTGCGTGCGTGCGTGCGTGCGTGCGTGCGTGCGTGCGTGCGTGCGTGCGTGCGTGCGTGCGTGCGTGCGTGCGTGCGTGCGTGCGTGCGTGCGTGCGTGCGTGCGTGCGTGCGTGCGTGCGTGCGTGCGTGCGTGCGTGCGTGCGTGCGTGCGTGCGTGCGTGCGTGCGTGCGTGCGTGCGTGCGTGCGTGCGTGCGTGTGTGCGTGCGTGCGTGCGTGCGTGCGTGCGTGCGTGCGGTGCTGCGGTGCGTGCTTGCGTGCGTGCGTGCGTGCGTGCGTGCGTGCGTGCGTGCGTGCGTGCGTGCGTGCGTGCGTGCGTGCGTGCGTGCGTGCGTGCGTGCGTGCGTGCGTGCGTGCGTGCGTGCGTGCGTGCGTGCGTGCGTGCGTGCGTGCGTGCGTGTCAATAAACTTGTTAAATATATGACACGTTCTGGACTGACCACTGAGCATAACAACTATTCTGGAGTATGTGTAGGCAACTAGGCATGCATACAATACTATAATTTGATAGAACATGTTATTTTACCATATTTGTATGATACAACAAAACTATTTCCACAGCAATTTTGTTTCACCGCATATACCAGGACAATAAACTACAGGCTATCCTTTGACACAAGCAGCCGACTAATACTAACTCACTGTGAGTTTATGTGTCGATTATATTACATACCATTAATTGTAGGCATAGTATACGTGCGTTAATAATGACTGGCAATATACATGTATGACCATGTTTCTGGTAAGTTTAGATACATACACACACGCCTTTGCTGAGAATGGTCTTACCCTCATTCTATTCAAATATCTATGAAATCATGAACTACTGGGTAGAATATATATCTGGATATTGTAAACTATGACCAATAAACACATATTTAATCTAAAAACACCAAGGACAGCACACTTTTCTTTTATGATTTCCAATTAATGACCTGAGTTTTCTCAGTGAAAGAAAACTCCATCTTCCACTGATTTCAAACAGTGAACGGTGGCATTTTCTCTGCCACTGGTTCCGTTTTGTATTCGTGCGCGGTTAGATGTACTTTTGTATTTTAGCTATTTTCTGACTATCATGAACAGTTAATTATAAAGTAATATATTGTAGTGACTTTGTTTTGTCTGTAGTTTAAATTTTGACAGCAAACAGAAACAAACTTTAAAACTATACTGGAACTATTTCTTAATTATTCACACTAACATCAGTGGTTGTGCGGTTGTGTATTGGATTGCAATGAGGCTCCAGACAGGGCAGTTAAAATGAATAAAATTTTAAAACAAATGTTATATTAGCATATTGTGGAAGTCGTGACAGCGCAGTGATAGCGCGTTCGCTTCAGGTGCGAAAGGTCCGGAGTTGGAGCCCCGCTGGAGCTGCTACGATTATGCCCTTAGGCAAGACATTTAAATACCTCGTGGCCTCCTCTCTCCCTCGTTGCTATGTATTCCATCAGGAATGAGGTATCGAGAGTGATTAATATAAGTTCTAAGAACTTGCTTCGCAATCGAGCTAAAATAAATTTGGAAAAACTATATTAGCTAAAAGTATTGGAAATCATAAAAGAAAAAGAAGATTTGTGTTTATTAGTGTAAGATATGATTTGTGTTTATTAGTGTAATATAGGATTTGTGTTTATTAATGTAATATAGGATTTGTGTTTATTAGTGTAAGATATGATTTGTGTTTATTAGTGTAAGATATGATTTGTGTTTATTAGTGTAATATAGGATTTGTGTTTATTAATGTAATATAGAATTTGTGTTTATTAGTGTAAGATAGGATTTGTGTTTATTAATGTAAGATAGGATTTGTGTTTATTAATGTAATATAGGATTTGTGTTTATTAATGTAAGGTAGGATTTGTGTTTATTAGTGTCATAGAGGGGTTGGGTTTATTAGTGTAAGATAGGATTTGTGTTTATTAATGTAATATAGGATTTGTGTTTATTAATGTAATATAGGATTTGTGTTTATTAATGTAAGGTAGGATTTGTGTTTATTAATGTAATATAGGATTTGTGTTTATTAGTGTAAGATAGGATTTGTGTTTATTAATGTAATATAGGATTTGTGTTTATTAATGTAAGGTAGGATTTGTGTTTATTAATGTAAGATAGGATTTGTGTTTATTAATATAAGATAGGATTTGTGTGTATTAGTGTAAGATAGGAATTGTGTTTATTAGTGTCATAGAGGGGTTGGGTTTATTAGTGTAAGGTAGGATTTGTGTGTATTAGTG
This sequence comes from Archivesica marissinica, assembly GCA_014843695.1. Lineage (NCBI taxonomy): Eukaryota > Metazoa > Mollusca > Bivalvia > Venerida > Vesicomyidae > Archivesica > Archivesica marissinica. The sequence goes on along the minus strand of CM026390.1, from coordinate 35,620,368 downwards.
TAAGATAGGAATTGTGTTTATTAGTGTCATAGAGGGGTTGGGTTTATTAGTGTAAGATAGGATTTGTGTTTATTAATATAAGATATGATTTGTGTTTATTAGTGTAAGATAGGATTGTGTTTATTAATATAAGATAGGATTTGTGTTTATTAGTGTAAGATAGGAATTGTGTTTATTAATGTAAGATAGGATTTGTGTTTATTAGTGTAAGATATGATTTGTGTTTATTAGTGTAAGATAGGAATTGTGTTTATTAGTGTAAGATAGGATTTGTGTTTATTAGTGTAAGATAGGATTTGTGTTTATTAGTGTAAGATAGTATTTGTGTGTATTAGTGTAAGATAGGAATTGTGTTTATTAGTGTCATAGAGGGGTTGGGTTTATTAGTGTAAGGTAGATTTGTGTGTATTAGTGTAAGATAGGAATTGTGTTTATTAGTGTCATAGAGGGGTTGGGTTTATTAGTGTAAGATAGGATTTGTGTTTATTAGTGTCATAGAGGGGTTGGGTTTATTAGTGTAAGATAGGATTTGTGTTTATTAGTGTAATATAGGGGTTGTGTTTATTAGTGTAATATAGGATTTGTGTTTATTAGTGTAATATAGGATTTGTGTTTATTAGTGTAATATAGGATTTGTGTTTATTAGTGTAAGATAGGATTTGTGTTTATTAGTGTCAAAGGTTTGGTTTATTAGTGTAAGATAGGATTTGTGTTTATTAGTGTAAGATAGGATTTGTGTTTATTAGTGTAAGATAGGATTTGTGTTTATTAGTGTAAGATAGGATTTGTGTTTATTAGTGTAAGATAGGATTTGTGTTTATTAGTGTAAGATAGGATTTGTGTTTATTAGTGTAAGATAGGATTTGTGTTTATTAATGTAAGATAGGATTTGTGTTTATTAGTGTAAGATAGGATTTGTGTTTATTAATGTAAGGTAGGATTTGTGTTTATTAGTGTAAGATAGGATTTGTGTTTATTAATGTAATATAGGATTTGTGTTTATTAATGTACGGTAGGATTTGTGTTTATTAGTGTAAGATAGGATTTGTGTTTATTAGTATAAGATAGGATTTGTTTTTATAGTGTAAGATAGGATTTGTGTTTATTAGTGTAAGATAGGATTTGTGTTTATTAGTGTAAGATATGATTTGTGTTTATTAGTGTAAGATAGGATTTGTGTTTATTAATGTAAGATAGGATTTGTTGTATTAGTGTAAGTAGGATTTGTGTTTATTAGTGTAAGATAGGATTTGTGTTTATTAGTGTAAGATAGGATTTGTGTTTATTAGTGTAAGATAGGATTTGTGTTTATTAGTGTAAGATAGGAATTGTGTTTATTAGTGTAAGATAGATTTGTGTTTATTAGTGTAAGATAGGAATTGTGTTTATTAGTGTAAGATAGGAATTGTGTTTATTAATGTAAGATAGGATTTGTGTTTATTAGTGTCATAGAGGGGTTGGGTTTATTAGTGTAAGGTAGGATTTGTGTGTATTAGTGTAAGATAGGAATTGTGTTTATTAGTGTCATAGAGGGGTTGGGTTTATTAGTGTAAGATAGGATTTGTGTTTATTAGTGTCATAGAGGGGTTGGGTTTATTAGTGTAAGATAGGATTTGTGTTTATTAGTGTCATAGAGGGGTTGGGTTTATTAGTGTAATATAGGATTTGTGTTTATTAGTGTAAGATAGGAATTGTGTTTATTAGTGTAATATAGGATTTGTGTTTATTAGTGTAATATAGGATTTGTGTGTATTAGTGTAAGATAGGAATTGTGTTTATTAGTGTAATATAGGATTTGTGTGTATTAGTGTAAGATAGGAATTGTGTTTATTAGTGTAATATAGGATTTGTGTTTATTAGTGTAAGATAGGAATTGTGTTTATTAGTGTAAGGTAGGATTTGTTTGTATTAGTGTAAGATAGGATTTGTGTTTATTAGTGTAATATAGGGTTTGTGTTTATTAGTGTAAGATAGGATTTGTGTTTATTAGTGTCATAGAGGGGTTGGGTTTATTAGTGTAAGATAGGATTTGTGTTTATTAGTGTAAGATAGGATTTGTGTTTATTAGTGTAAGATAGGATTTGTGTTTATTAGTGTAATATAGGATTTGTGTTTATTAGTGTAAGGTAGGATTTGTGTTTATTAGTGTAAGATAGGATTTGTGTTTATTAGTGTAAGGTAGGATTTGTGTTTATTAGTGTAAGGTAGGATTTGTGTTTATTAGTGTAAGATAGGAGTTGTGTTTATTAGTGTAAGATAGGATTTGTGTTTATTAGTGTAATATAGGATTTGTGTTTATTAATGTAAGGTAGGATTTGTGTTTATTAGTGTAAGATAGGATTTGTGTTTATTAGTGTAAGGTAGGATTTGTGTTTATTAGTGTAAGATACACTGGTAAGAACACGATAAACCGAAATTTATATTTCGGTGATCACTCGATGAAATAGAATCATATCTTACACTAAAAACACAAATATCCTCTATGTGTTCATATGTCTGGTAGACATAACGGTATAGTACACATATGTAGGCGTACATGTTCAATTCATTCACGGACCTAATATATTTGCACCTGTCGACTAATTCGTCTTCAGTATTTTAAAATTACGATATAACTTTTTAGCTAAGTGCTTTATAATGTCGGTCCTTGAAACATAACGTTGTCGTCGGTCCAATTCAAACAATTTCTCCATTGTGTCAACATTTCTGCATTTATGCGCAATATGTGATAAGCTTGATGAGACTTTTCATTGCAATGTATTTTGAACTTTTGAACACGATAAACTGCTGTCAGCAAACATGCTAGTGAATAATAGCCGCCAATTTTCAAGTGTTATTATCCAGTTATAATTAGTTTTTAAGCAATTTTATAATGTTTGTTTGCTTTCTAGAAGTATAGTCTAATATTTGCATAAATCAGTTCTAAACATAATCGTTAAAACGGAAACATCACCAAATCTCGTAGAATCTCGTGCGTGGGCTGTATGGCAGGTATCGCAAACATCGTTTATGTTTAAACATATAGTATACAGTTATATAAATTATACCAATAGCAAACCATATTCCAAACAAAATCACATTTGAAATGCTTTTTACTTGAATGCAATATTCCGACGTTTTTGATAAAAACTCTCATAATGGCATACATTGTAGTAACATATATTGTTTACGTTTACCTTTAACATTACTATATAATTCCACATTCATTCATAGTCCTATTTTGATGTTTTTTACGTTTATTTATCGTCGCTACCGGTTGCCCATATGAGCGACGCCTCCTGAAGAGATTAGTTATTTTAGATTTTGGCGGATATTGCAATGATACAGACAGAGACCCATTCCAGAATCTCCTCTGGTTCTTTTACGTGCACGGTGTAAAGCACCGACACGAGACCTCGGTTTAACGTCCCATCTGAAAGACTGTTCATTTTATTAGGGTCAGACCGGGGATAGAACCTAGTATGGTGCGAGTGTCTGGCGTCATTATATAGATAAGGATATAACAAAACAACTGGATAGTATCCTGAAACGAGCCGCCAGAGTTGCTACAAATAATTATAAAATTAGAACACCGGGCACCATAACTAACATTTCTATCGGGAAATAGTCGTCTAATTGCCTTACCCGTAAAGCATTTAACTCTTTCAGCGCCGAATAAATTCAGAGCATGTGCAAACAACATAGATCCAGATCAGCCGTGGCGTAACGCCGCGTCTGATCAGGATCTATGTTGTTTGCTATTCGGACAGGTGCTTCAGCTCCACTGTCTGAAGAGCAATCAGCAAATAGCCTGATCAGACGGCATGTTCTGTTCTGTCCGATCGGGTTCTCTACTTTTTTACAAAGTCGCTTTTATGCGACATTGGCGGTGAAAGAGTTAATTAAATAGTTAATGGTCATAGTAACATATGTCCAACAAATTACGCTTCAAGTGTATAATTTATTTGCCGAGCATTCTATGCTCATAGCAGACATAATAGTAATAAAAAGACATATTAATTTAACTGCATGACAATATTTTGTTTCATTGAATATGCATACACAATGTAATCAATACTAGTCATAATATGGGTACACAGTATACATGCACGGTTGAGGAGAAAGCAACCTGCTTTTGATTTAGACAAATTTATTTCAGCTCGATTGCGAAACAAGTTCTTACAACTTATATTAATCACTCTCGAGACCCCATTCCTGATGGAATCCATCGCAACGAGGGAGAGAGAAGAGACATGTGGAATTTAATGCACAATTACGACTTCCACCTGCTGTTATGGTTACCTCTTTCCTACGATTCAATTACACATGATGCAGTTAATATTATAGGAACAAAGTTACTGTCGAAAATTTAGTGAGTCATTAATTTTAGAATGTGAGAACAAAGTAATTTCGAAATAGACATTCAGAAACTATTGTGGTTGTTCAACATGATGGCCACATGCACTTGGTCATGCAACTACACAACCACAATTGGCTATGGTAATATTGTATGTATGTTCCATTAATGTCAAACCCCTTGCGGGGACCTAGACCTGTTTTCCTGGGCAGGCTCAGTCGACCATAGCGGTTAACCAGTACTAAGCAATGTGTGTGAGGTGCCTTGCTCAATGACACTATACGTGGCCTGACCGAGTATCGAACCACCCGGGACCGTTCGATTCCAAATCCGACGCTCTACCACTGGACCACGGACGCCACATATTGCATTGGAGACTGGAACAAAACATTGGAGGAGTCCGAATTAGTATCAGATACCGCTTGCTCGTGCAACTCGTGCATGTTCGGAAACTGACGATATGTGTTTTTCTATGATATGGCAAATAATTGAGGTAATGTTATGCAAACCGTTGTGTGTCTTATGTTATAATTGATAGCATGTCCAAATTCCGTATCAATGTTATTTATGTATCTATAAATACTATTTTGTTTTACTAAACTATCAGTAAATGATGTTGTCCCTGTTTGTGTAGATATGGTACGGGGACGGGATTTACTTATATACCTGTCATCCACCACAGTTATCTCCCTTAGATAAAACTCCACCATGGAAAATGACAGATGTGGTAACATTTATTGCTTGTTTACTGCAGTCATGATGCGTAATATTACAGTTTTGTAAGAGTCTACATTGAAATGGTGTTTGAAACTTGAATTTTCATTATTAATCATTTGAAACCCTACTCCAATGAAAACATCATTAGCTGATTAGCCTGTTTTCACGTTAATCAGGCTGATTCCTTGAACCATGTACATCAGGCTGGTTCCTTGAACCACGTCCATCAGGCTGGTTCCTTGAATCACATCCATCAGGCTGGTTCCTTGAACCACATCCACCAGGCTGGTTCCTAACGTCCATCAGGCTGGTTCCTTGAACCACATCCATCAGGCTGGTTCCTAACGTCCATCAGGCTGGTTCCTTGAACCACGTCCATCAGGCTGGTTCCTAACGTCCATCAGGCTGGTTCCTTGAACCACGTCCATCAGGCTGGTTCCTTGAACCACGTCCATCAGGCTGGTTCCTAACGTCCATCAGGCTGGTTCCTTGAACCACATCCATCAGACTGGTTCCTTGAACCACATCCATCAGGCTGGTTCCTTGAACCCGTCCATCAGGCTGGTTCCTTGAACCACATCCATCAGGTGGTTCTAACGTCCATCAGGCTAGTTCCTTGAACCACACCATCAGTCTGGTTCCTTGAACCACATCCATCAGGCTGGTTCCTTGAACCACGTCCATCAGGCTTGTTCCTTGAACCACATCCATCAGGCTGGTTCCTTGAACCATGTCCATCAGGCTGGTTCCTTGAACCACGTCCATCAGGCTGGTTCCTTGAACCACATCCATCAGGCTGGTTCCTTGAACCACGTCCATCAGGCTGGTTCCTTGAACCACGTCCATCAGGCTGGTTCCTTGAACTACATCCATCAGGCTGGTTCCTTGAACCACATCCATCAGGCTGGTTCCTTGAACCACATCCATCAGGCTGGTTCCTTGAACTACATCCATCAGGCTGGTTCCTTGAACCACATCCATCAGGCTGGTTCCTTGAACTACATCCATCAGGCTGGTTCCTTGAACCACGTCCATCAGGCTGGTTCCTAACGTCCATCAGGCTGGTTCCTTGAACCACGTCCATCAGGCTGGTTCCTTGAACCACATCCATCAGGCTGGTTCCTAACGTCCATCAGGCTGGTTCCTTGAACCACATCCATCAGGCTGGTTCCTTGAACCACGTCCATCAGGCTGGTTCCTGAACCACGTCCATCAGGCTGGTCCTTGAACCACGTCCATCAGTCTGGTTCCTTAAACCACGTCCATCAGGCTGGTTCCTTCAACCACATCCATCAGGCTGGTTCCTTGAACCACATCCATCAGTCTGGTTCCTTGAACCATGTCCATCAGGCTGGTTCCTTCAACCACATCCATCAGGCTGGTTCCTTGAACCACATCCATCAGTCTGGTTCCTTGAACCACGTCCATCAGTCTGGTTCCTTGAACCACATCCATCAGGCTGGTTCCTTGAACCACATCCATCAGTCTGGTTCCTTGAACCACATCCATCAGGCTGGTTCCTTGAACCACGTCCATCAGTCTGGTTCCTTGAACCACATCCATCAGGCTGGTTCCTTGAACCACATCCATCAGGCTGGTTCCTTGAACCACATCCATCAGTCTGGTTCCTTGAACCACATCCATCAGGCTGGTTCCTTGAACCACATCCATCAGGCTGGTTCCTTGAACCACGCCAACCAGGCTGTTACCTCCTACACCCACTATATTACTGTATATATAATGCCAATTCTAACGTTTCACCTGTTGACTGTAAGTAAGTAAGTAATTTCTTTTTTCAGTGAGGGTAGCGTTCGTTTAGATAATCTTCCTTGGGTTCTCTAAGATATCATATAACTAATGGGGTGTTCGTGCTAAAAATATTTACTATCATGGATAAAACCTAGGGATGCAGATCAAAGCCCTTAAGCAGTTCAAACAAGCTCTCACCCTGCCAAGCGTCATGTGACTCTATTCTGAAGATGGAAATATGGTTTGTTAGTTATGCATACAAATGTGACTTAGCGACTTGATGTTGTCAGAACTTGTGTTCTGACCCATTTGCTATTTATTTCAATCTTTGTATTTAAGTTTACATGTATATAATGCAATAACATATTATTTAATTAAAATATGATTTCAGTCAATTATTTTGCCGGTTCACAATGCAGACAAGTGGTTAGATGAATGCTTGAAGTCAGTGTTCATTCAGACATTTTCTGGTTGCTTGGAACTCTCCATATACAAGGACTCCTGCACAGTAAGTTGAAACCTTGCGCAAGAACAAAGGTTGCCACAAACTTAATTTAGCTCACTAGCAAAACAAGTTCTTATAGCTTATATTAATCGCTCTCGAGACCTCATTCCTGATGGAATCCATCACTATGAGGGAGCAAGAAGAGGCAAAATGTAGAATTTAACTGCCTTGCCTAAGGACACAATCGTAATGGCTACAGCTGGACGAGAACTCCGGGCCATTCACACCTGAACTATCATGACTTCCTCAGAGTGGAAATTGGTGCTCATATGTTTTATTTTATTAGGGTCAGACGGGGGATCGCACAACCTGCGATCCCTGGATTACCAGTCCAATGTATTAACCACTGGACTACAGATCAGTCTGTGTCGAAGGAACTGTAGTAACTTGTGTTTATGACAACTACATGTATAACATAGCATATGTTCCAGTGCCTACATTATCTAGCGGATCATATGTTTAACGCTTTCAACACCAAGTAACTGACATGGACTGGTGCATGATATTTTCAGACCTATAAATTAATAAGAAAATTACATTTGGACCAGTTCATTTATCAAAATGGGTCATTTTTGTCTAAAAATAGTGTTTAGTAAATTACTGGCAAAAAGTGCAGATCCTGATGAGACGGCTCGTATCGAGCCGGCTCATCTGGATCTACACTTTATAAGCCTATTGAGAGGTCTGTGGTGTTGAAAGGGTTAAAGGTGGTACAATATATGACTGATAGGCCAGAGTTCTCTGAAATTTCTCACGACGGGATAAAAACTTAAAATGGCTGTTAATTATACATTCATTACACACATGCAAGTTGATATTTTGTGCTATTTTAAGCTACCAGTGTGTCCATAATAATTTTCAGTATTTTCAGTTCATAAAAATATTATGCTTTATTTTTAGGATAATTCTGAAGAGATAATTAAAATCTGGGAAGAGAAATTAGCTGAGAAAGATGTTTCTGTTGTCGTACATGGTCATAATGATGACAAGCCAAGGGGAGGTAGATTTTATTCTTTATTTACGTCTCATCAATGTACAACAAACAACATTCAATATAATAAAAACATATCGATGTACATTGCCACTCAATAATGAATTATAAGAGACAGTAACAGTAACAATTCACAATATAACACGATTCAACATATAAGTTTCTTAAAACTAGAGGTTATAGAGGTTGATCCAGACCGATACTCTCACAAACTGAAGACAATTGTCAAAATGGTGACGGGCACATTGCCACCATTACACCACAGCCGCAAAACGTGGCGTGAGGGACCATATATGTGAAAATCCCACCATTCCCTCACGCCCGGTGTAATGCCAGCCATGTCACCACCATCACCATGTGCAACCGCTATCAGTGAGATTCTCGGTCCAAAACAAGACCTACTCTTAGATATAAATTTGTTAAATCTAAATTGCCTACGCTAATCTTATCTAAGAAGTGCTTAAAATATTTATTAAAACACTGATATTGAAAAAGAGCACTAACGCGCTTATTAATTAAAAAATGGTATAAAAAACAATTATCACCTCTGATCAGATCAGTGGTGAACTGATTAGCATAGACTATTTAGTTGGCAATAAAAAAAAGGTATGTTTTGATTACTAGAGTACCAATTCTCATTATATTGTTGTTAATAATATCCATTAACCCATTTGATTCTGGATACCGTTCTAACAGTATTTACAAAGAACACAGAGCTAGATCAGCTGCCACGGAACTTGCTGTCTGATCAGGTTCTATGCTGTTTGCTATTCAGATGATCTTGCTAAGACACTTGCGATGTAGCAAACAACATAGATCCTGATCAGCATGCAGCGTTACGCTGCGGCTGATCTGGATCTATGTTGTTTGCAAAAGCCTTTAAATGTATCCAGAATGCAATGGGTTAATGAGGGCTTGAGCTAGATTTTAACCCAGTCCCACACAGAAGCAGCACTAGTTGTTTGCTTATATGTATGCTTATATGTGATAAAGGGTTAAACTTTTGAGAAATAAAAGCGTGTATAGTTAAGCCTGTGTTCACCTCTATTAAACAGCCAACCTGTATTAAACAGCCAACCTGTAATTAAACAGCCAATCTGTATTAAACAGCCAATCTGTATTAAACAGCCAATCTGTATTAAGCAGCCAGATGTGCTAAGCAGAATAAATATGTTGTTTTGTTATATACATTTGCTCTCTATTAAGCAGCCACCTGTGCTAAGCAGCCACTTTCTGTGATTCATTTTCCTGGCTGCTAAAGACAGGTTTGACTGTATATGGTATATGTTCATGTTGGTGTAAACTGGAGTACCCTGAGAAAACCCACATGTTCCACCATGCTACCATCTCAGATACTTCCTTGTATATGTTGTCCTTCATGTTGGTGTAAACTGGAGTACCCTGAGAAAACCCACATGTTCCACCATGCTACCATCTCAGATACTTCCTTGTCTGAAAATCAAATATAAGCTAGATGTGGGAGAATTAATCTCCCTGATCTGCCTCACTTTTACCTATATCGAGATCAGGGAGAAGTGTTTGATATAGGACAACAAACTTCTCCCTTCTACATGGTAGGCTTCTCCCTCCTCCCTGTAAATGCAATTTAATAAAATAATTATTATTTGCATTTATAATTTGAAACTTTATTTATTTTACAACTATTGTGATTACGGCGTATATGTGGTCATTCGTGTGGGAGGAAGCCGGAGTACCCCGGAGAAAACCCACCTGTACGATCTGGTGACCACCGTACCATCTCACATACTTCCCGGTCCGAGGATCGAACCCGGGTTTCATTTGTGAGAAGCGAGCGCGCTAACCACTGAGCTAATCGGATAGCCAACAATTTATAATTGTATGTAAAGATAAACTTTGATTATAAAGTGTACATACATTGTACATGTATTTATTATATTGGAACATATAGTAGTGTTATTTATATTTTATATTACCACATAATCAGGGATCATTTTAGAGGGCGATGTGGGCGAAATTGACGCCCTAGGGACCCTGACTTCGCCCTCTGAGGGCCCCACTTATCCCTAAACAAAAAAAAAGTGTGTTTAGTACGATATACTGGCCCATTATAAAGCACTCCTTCTATTCAAATGTTGTATTTAATGGTTGTACTGTGCATTTTAACCCTATTTTGCAGAAGTATATTAAAGAACACCATTTAAGGAAGCGATCATGCGCTTTCTCACTTCTCCCAAAAATTCTGACCTAGAATGAACCCTGATAATATTATTAATCGATGCCGCAGATCCTGGATTGATCATGTTTTGTATTGTATATTCAGTTGGTTATGCCAAGAACAGAGCTGTTGAACAGAGTTCGGGACAACACCTGTGCTTTCATGATGCTGTAAGTAAGCTGGACATCATACTCTACAACAAATCATGGTGGAAGTCGTGATAGCGCAGTGGATGCGCGTTCGCTTCAGGTGCGAAAGGTCCAGAGTTCGAGCCCCACTGGAGCCGTTACGATTGTGCCCTTAGGCAAGGCATTTAAATTCCACGATGCCTCTTCTCTCTCCCTCGTGGCGATGGATTCCATCAGGAATGAGGTCTTGAGAGTGATTTATATAAGTTGAAATAACTTGTTTCGCAATCGAGCTAAATATATTTTGTATAAACTAAACAACAAATCATATCTTTATAAGTTAACCCTTTCATCACTACAGACCTATAAATAGGTTTGCAAAAAGTGTAAATCCAGATGATCGGCTCGTAGCAACCCATTTAGTTCATACAAATTTATTTTAGCTCGATTGCGAAACAAGTTCTTTCAATTTATATTAATCACTCTCGAGACCTCATTCCTGATGGAATCCATTGCCATGAAGGAGAGAGAAGAGGCAATGTGGAATTTAAATGCCTTGCCTAAGGGCACAATCATAACGGCTCCAGTGGGGCTCGAACTCTGGACCTTTCGCACCTGAAGTGAACGCGCATCCACTGCGCTATCATGACTTCCACTTCCGCTATCAGCCTCCCATTTCATCAGGATCTGCAATTATTTTTTTAGTAATTTTATTATATTTAGTAAAAATTACCCATTTTGATATAAATGAACTAGACCAAATGTAATTTTCTGATAAATTTATTGGTCTAAGATTATCATGGACCAATCCATGACAGTTACTTAGTGTTTAATGGGTTAATTCTCAACCTCTTACATGTACATATTATTATTGGATAGCATCGAGTAAAATTGTTTATTGGATTGTATCAAATACAGTGGATAATATTGTTTCACATATGAATTTTGTATCAAAATAATGTTTGGAGCATCTTCTTTCCATTGATGCATGTTTGGAATATTTGTAGATAGTGTCAAAATGCATAGGAAAACATAGAAAGTACCTATAATGGAAAGTAAATAACACAACCACCATTTCTTGTTTCAATTAAGAGTAGTTAGGGGAGGTAAGTTATTTATGGTGCCTTTTGAGATCATCAATAACAATCTATTGAAGAAGGTGACACATTTACTAAGGCATGTTCTAACATGTACTATTGTTTCATATTCTGGTTTGCTAATATTTACTTATTTAGAGTAAAATAAAAATGAATGAAATAAACAGACCTTTAATGTTGCTATATTCAGGATGATGTGATGCATGCCGATAGAGTGAAGGATCAGTTTGATGCAGCCAAGGCACACCCGCATTGTGTATGTACATGTGTTACTATCATCCACATTGTATATGTACATGTGTTACTATCATCCACATTGTGTATGTACATGTGTTACTCTCATCCACATTGTGTATGTACATGTGTTACTCTCACATCACACTGTGTATGTACATGTGTTACTCTCATCCACATTGTATATGTACATGTGTTACTCTCATCCACATTGTGTATGTACATGTGTTACTCTCATCCACATTGTGTATGTACATGTGTTACTCTCATCCACATTGTATATGTACATGTGTTACTCTCATCCACATTGTGTATGTACATGTGTTACTCTCATCCACATTGTGTATGTACATGTGTTACTCTCATCCACATTGTGTATGTACATGTGTTACTCTCATCCACATTGTATATGTACATGTGTTACTCTCATCCATATTGTATATGTACATGTGTTACTCTCATCCACATTGTATATGTACATGTGTTACTCTCATCCACATTGTGTATGTACATGTGTTACTCTCATCCACATTGTGTATGTACATGTGTTACTCTCATCCACATTGTGTATGTACATGTGTTACTCTCATCCACATTGTATATGTACATGTGTTACTCTCATCCATATTGTATATGTACATGTGTTACTCTCATCCACATTGTATATGTACATGTGTTACTCTCATCCACATTGTGTATGTACATGTGTTACTCTCATCCACATTGTGTATGTACATGTGTTACTCTCATCCACATTGTATATGTACATGTGTTACTCTCATCCATATTGTATATGTACATGTGTTACTCTCATCCACATTGTGTATGTACATGTGTTACTCTCATCCACATTGTGTATGTACATGTGTTACTCTCATCCACATTGTGTATGTACATGTGTTACTCTCATCCACATTGTGTATGTACATGTGTTACTCTCATCCACATTGTGTATGTACATGTGTTACTCTCATCCACATTGTATATGTACATGTGTTACTCTCATCCACATTGTATATGTACATGTGTTACTCTCATCCACATTGTATATGTACATGTGTACTCTCATCCACATTGTAATGTACATGTGTTACTATCATCCACATTGTGTATGTACATGTGTTACTCTCATCCACATTGTATATGTACATGTGTTACTCTCATCCACATTGTGTATGTACATGTGTTACTCTCATCCACATTGTGTATGTACATGTGTTACTCTCATCCACATTGTGTATGTACATGTGTTACTCTCATCCACATTGTGTATGTACATGTGTTACTATCACCCACATTGTGTATGTACATGTGTTACTATCATCCACATTGTGTATGTACATGTGTTACTCTCATCCACATTGTGTATGTACATGTGTTACTATCACCCACATTGTGTATGTACATGTGTTACTATCATCCACATTGTGTATGTACATGTGTTACTATCATCCACCTTGTGTATGTACATGTGTTACTATCATCCACATTGTGTATGTACATGTGTTACTCTCACACCACACACAGTCTTCAAGCTGTGTAGCCTCATACATATTGGTAATTATGGTAAATAAGGTAGCAAAACCCTATCAACTTTTATGTCAGTCAAGGTCAAGGTCATGGACACCTCAGAACCAAAGGCTGAATGCAGAACCTGTAACTTATTGGAATACTTGGCATGAGTGGATGACCCCCATAGTGATTTGAGGTCAGAGTCACACGGACCTTGCATTGAAAACACTGTATGGTGTCATGGGCTTACAGTTCTCAAACTTTGCAGGTTTTTAGGTTCAGGAGGTCATGGTCAAGGACACAGTGGTCTCAATGTCACAAAGCATATCTAGTGAATAACTTTGGAACCAGTTGGTGCACACTGCTAAAACCTTATATAAAATTTGGCCATGATGAGTAGATGATCCAAATTCAGTTTGTAGTCAGTTGGTTAAAGATCACGGTCACAATCAGTATCTTGTAAGCCACCCAAGGTCACAATCAGTATCTTGTAAGCCACCCAAGGTCACAATCAGTATCTTGTAAGCCACCCAAGGTCACAATCAATATCTTGTAAGCCACCCAAGGTCACAATCAGTATCTTGTAAGCCACCCAAGGTCGCAATCAGTATCTTGTAAGCCACCCAAGGTCACAATCAGTATCTTGTATGCCACCCAAGGTCACAATCAGTATCTTGTAAGCCACCCAAGGTCGCAATCAGTATCTTGTAAGCCACCCAAGGTCACAATTAGTATCTTGTAAGCCACCCAAGGTCACAATCAGTATCTTGTAAGCCACCCAAGGTCACAATCAGTATCTTGTAAGCCACCTGGATTTACACTCCTGAAACTGTATTGAAACATTGATTATGATGGCCCCCATATTGAATTTAGGTTTAGTGGGTCAACGGTCAAGGTCTTTTATTGAGAAATCACATTCTATTGACCAAACCATTCCTCATCATGTACCAATTCACATTGGGAAAAACGATATAACGACATAAGCCCAGAAATGCACAGACATGCACATTTATGTCATATTATGGAAAGTGGGGAGTGGAAGACATCAATGTGTAATTTCACATGATAGGAAGCTGGGGGAACATCACCATTTATGTCTACTCACATGATAGACAGTCTGAGTAGATATCCCCATGTATGTCTATTCGCATGATTTAAAGTTAGGGGAGATATGACATTTATGTCTATTGACATGATATACATCACGGGGGAGATATCACCATTTATGCATATACACACTGTTTAAAGTTCAGGGATAGATATCAACATTTATTGTGTATTGTCATGATAGATACCTAGGACATATCAACATATATGTCTACTCACATGATCTAAAGCTTGTTGGAGACATGAACATTTATGTCTATTGTCATGATAGAAACCTATGGAGATATCACCAATGATGTCTACTCACATGCCAGAAAGCATGGTGAGATATCACCATTTATGTCTACTCACATGCCAGAAGGCATGGTGAGATATCACCATTTATGTCTACTCACATGCCAGAAAGCATGGTGAGATATCACCATTTATGTCTACTCACATGCCAGAAAGCATGGTGAGATATCACCATTTATGTCTACTCACATGCCAGAAAGCCTGGTGAGATATCACCATTTATGTCTACTCACATGCCAGAAAGCATGGTGAGATATCACCATTTATGTCTACTCACATGCCAGAAAGCATGGTGAGATATCACCATTTATGTCTACTCACATGCCAGAAAGCATGGTGAGATATCACCATTTATGTCTACTCACATGCCAGAAAGCATGGTGAGATATCACCATTTATGTCTACTCACATGCCAGAAAGCCTGGTGAGATATCACCATTTATGTCTACTCACATGCCAGAAAGCATGGTGAGATATCACCATTTATGTCTACTCACATGCCAGAAAGCATGGTGAGATATCACCATTTATGTCTACTCACATGCCAGAAAGCATGGTGAGATATTGCCATTTATGTCTACTCACATGCCAGAAAGCATGGTGAGATATTGCCATTTATGTCTACTCACATGCCAGAAAGCATGGTGAGATATCACCATTTATGTCTACTCACATGATAGAAAGCTTTACTATGGATTACATTGCACTATTGTACTTATCATATACATGTATGTAATATTCTGTAATTAGTTATTTAACCCATTCAACCCCAAGTAACTGACATGGACTGGTGCATGCTATTTTTAGACCAATAAATTAATAAGAAAATTACCTTTGGACCAGTTCATTTATCAAAATGGGTAATTTTATCTAAAAATAGTAATAATTGTTACTGGCAAAAAAGTGCAGATCCTGATGAGACGGCTCGTTACGAGCCGGCTCATCTGGATCTACACTTTTCATAAGCCTATTTAGAGGCCTGTGGGGTTGAAAGGGATAACATAAGAAATTGATTTCTTTGTTTACGAGTGAGAAAATGAAGTTGGTAAGATACTACACAGTTGCACATTTTAGATTTAATATACCACTTCTACAAATATATGTGTTATTTGTTATGTGTCAGTACACTGTATAATAAATAAACTAGACTTGCAGCATACTATTCTGTCTTTAAAGATCATTGGCTGCAAATTTCATCGGGAACCCGATGGATCAACTGAACGATTCACGAGGTGGGCCAACACCATCACGCAGGAACAGTTGTACACACAGGCATGTATAACACACGTTTAGTCATCTCCATTGATGTTTCAATGGTATGATTGTCTGCTGGCTTAGTTTATACAAATTTATTTTAGCTCGATTGCGAAACAAGTTCTTTCAACTTATATTAATCACTCTCGAGACCTCATTCCTGATGTAATCCATCGCCATGAGGGAGAGAGAGAGGGAGAAAAGGCAACGTGGAATTTAAATGCCTTGCCTAAGGGCACAATCGTAACGGCTCCAGCGGGGCTCAAACTTCGGACCTTTCGCACCTGAAGCGAACGCGCATCCACTACGCTATCACGACATCCACTTTGTCTGCTGGCTTGATGTCCCCTTCCCCTCCCCCGGTCAAGTGCTATACATACTTTATGTTCATCTGCTATTGTGTCATCTTACTGTAGATAAACATTGTGTCATCTTACTGTAGATAAACATTGTGTCATCTTACTGTAGATAAACATTGTGTCATCTTACTGTAGATAAACATTGTGTCATCTTACTGTAGATAAACATGGTGTCATCTTACTATAGATAAACATTGTGTCATCTTACTGTAGATAAACATTGTGTCATCTTACTGTAGATAAACATTGTGTCATCTTACTGTAGATAAACATTGTGTCATCTTACTGTAGATAAACATTGTGTCATCTTACTGTAGATAAACATTGTGTCATCTTACTATAGATAAACATTGTGTCATCTTACTGTAGATAAACATTGTGTCATCTTACTGTAGATAAACATTGTGTCATCTTACTGTAGATAAACATTGTGTCATCTTACTGTAGATAAACATTGTGTCATCTTACTGTAGATAAACATTGTGTCATCTTACTGTAGATAAACATTGTGTCATCTTACTATAGATAAACATTGTGTCATCTTACTGTAGATAAACATTGTGTCATCTTACTGTAGATAAACATTGTGTCATCTTACTGTAGATAAACATTGTGTCATCTTACTGTAGATAAACATTGTGTCATCTTACTGTAGATAAACATTGTGTAATCTTACTGTAGATAAACATTGTGTCATCTTACTGTAGATAAACATTGTGTCATCTTACTGTAGATAAACATTGTATCATCTTACTGTAGATAAACATTGTGTAATCTTACTGTAGATAAACATTGTGTCATCTTACTGTAGATAAACATTGTGTAATCTTACTGTAGATACACATTGTGTAATCTTACTGTAGATAAACATTGTGTCATCTTACTGTAGATAAAGATAAACATTGTGTCATCTTACTGTAGATAAACATTGTGTCATCTTACTGTAGATAAACATTGTGTCATCTTACTGTAGATAAACATTGTGTCATCTTACTGTAGATAAACATTTGTGAATTCCACAAATTTTATATGATATGAAATGCATTGATAGATTTTTGGATAATTTGAAACGATACAATACAATGTAAATGTGTTTTACATTTATTTATCCTCGTTACCAGTTGCTCATATGAGTGACGCGCCTCCTGAAGAGATTAGTCACATGGACTGACCATCATAATATGTGGTTTTGTTCTATATTGTCAGGTGTACACATCACATGGATTGACCAACATAATATGTGGTTTTGTTCTATATTGTCATGTGTACACATCACATGGACTGACCAACATAATATGTGGTTTTGTTCTATATTGTCAGGTGTACACATCACATGGACTGACCATCATAATATGTGGTTTTGTTCTATATTGTCATGTGTACACATCACATGGACTGACCAACATAATATGTGGTTTTGTTCTATATTGTCATGTGTACACATCACATGGACTGACCAACATAATATGTGGTTTTGTTCTATATTGTCATGTGTACACATCACATGGACTGACCAACATAATATGTTGTTTTGTTCTATATTGTCAGGTGTACACATCACATGGACCGACGACAATAATGCCAACATGGTTTTGCAGAAGAGATGTATTTGATGCAGTGGGTGGGTTCAGTGAAGCGGGGAAGGTAGGTGGAAGGTAGGGGAGGTAGGGGGAGGTAGGTGGATGGTAGGGGAGGTAGGGGGAAGGTAGGGGGAGGTAGGGGGAAGGTAGGGGGAGGTAGGGGGAGGTAGGTGGAAGGTAGGGGAAGGTAGGTGGAAGGAAGGTAGGGGGAGGTAGGGGGGAGGTAGGGGGAGGTAGGGGAGGTAGGGGGAAGGTAGGGGGAGGTGGGGGATGGTAGGGGAAGGTAGGGGGAAGGTAGGTTGGGTTTATTGCTTGTTATTTTACAACTATACTCGTTACTTATATTTGAATGTGACTTTCTTGGACTCATGAATGCTGGGATGTGTATAAAACCATTCACCGTTAGTCTGTGTGAACCTCACAATGTGCTGGAGTTCCTCACATAAAGTATTTATACTGCAGGGTAGCGCAGAAGTTCTGGTAGTTTCTACAAGCATGTTGAGCGTGGAGGTGGTTGTACAGGGTGTTTACTGTATTTATTTATACTGCAGGGTATCCCGGAAGTTCTGATAGTTTCTACAAGCATGTTGAGCATGGAGGGGGTTGTACAGGGTGTTTACTGTATTTATTTATACTGCAGGGTATCCCGGAAGTTCTGATAGTTTCTACAAGCATGTTGAGCATGGAGGGGGGTTGTACAGGGTGTTTACTGTATTTATTTATACTACAGGGTATCCCGGAAGTTCTGGTAGTTTCTACAAGCATGTTGAGCATGGGGGGGGTTGTACAGGGTGTTTACTGTATTTATTTATACTACAGGGTATCCTGGAAGTTCTGGTAGTTTCTACAAGCATGTTGAGCATGGAGGGGGGTTGTACAGGGTGTTTACTGTATATTTATACTGCAGGGTAACACGGACGTTCTTGTAGTTTCTACAAGCATGTTGAGCGTGGAGGGGGTTGTACAGGGTGTTTACTGTATTTATTTATACTACAGGGTATCCTGGAAGTTCTGGTAGTTTCTACAAGCATGTTGAGCATGGAGGGGGTTGTACAGGGTGTTTACTGTATTTATTTATACTGCAGGGTAACACGGACGTTCTTGTAGTTTCTACAAGCATGTTGAGCGTGGAGGGGGGTTGTACAGGGTGTTTACTGTATTTATTTATACTGCAGGGTATCCCGGAAGACTTGATATTTTTCTACAAGCATGTTGAGCGTGGAGGGGGGTTGTACAGGGTGTTTACTATATTTATTTATACTGCAGGGTATCCCGGAAGACTTGATATTTTTCTACAAGCATGTTGAGCGTGGAGGGGGGTTGTACAGGGTGGAGAAAGATCTGTTGATGTATAGATATCATCCAGAGGCTACAACGTTCTCTATCAAAGAGTAAGTAATGGTGGCTCTTAACCCATTTCATTCTGGATACATTTAAAGGCTTTTGCAAATAACATAGATCCAGATCAGCCACATCGTGATGCTGCATGCTGATCAGGATCTATGTTGTTTGCTACATAGCCAAGTGTCTTATCAAGATCATCTAAACAGCAAACAGCATAGAGTCTGATCAGACGGCGTTCCAAGGCGGCTGATCTGGCTCTATATTCTTTGCAAATACTGTTTGAACGGTATCCAGAATGAAATGGGTTACACATCAACTACTGTAGATTGGGTTATAAATGTGAGAGTTATACTTTTGTATGGTTTCCGTCTGTACTTTATTGCAAATTTTGGTAACTGGCTACATAATATAGGTGACTGTAAACACAGATTTGACTCATTACAAACAGTACTTCAATCTGTACAGATCTGCCATGAGAGGTCTACTGCTGACTTCAATCTGTACAGATCTCACATGAGTGATCTACTGCTGACTTCAATCTGTACATATCTGCCATGAGAGGTCTACTGTTGACTTCAATCTGTACAGATCTAACATGACGGGTCTACTGCTGACTTCAATCTGTACAGATCTGCCATGAGAGGTCTACTGCTGACTTCAATCTGTACAGATCTGACATGAAGGGTCTACTGCTGACTTCAATCTGTACAGATCTGCCATGAGAGGTCTACTGCTGACTTCAATCTGTACAGATCTGACACGAAGGGTCTACTGCTGACTTCAATCTGTACAGATCTGACACGAAGGGTCTACTGCTGACTTCAATCTGTACAGATCTGCCATGAAGGGTCTACTGCTGACTAACTTGATACATAATCCACAGGCATTCTTCTTCCTTGTTCATTGTCATTCCTAATCAACATTTCAGCCATAGCATCAAAATTATAGATGACTGTCCAATTAGCGCAGCGGTTACTACTCTCACTTCTCATTAATGCAACCAAGGTTAGATCCTCAGGCTGGGAGGTATGTGAGATGGTACGGTGCTCAGCAGATCGGACACGTAGGGTTTTTCCAGATACTCTGCTTTCCTCCCACACGTTCGACCACATATACACTTTCATCCACGCCAACGAGAATGATTATTATAAGTTTCTAAAACTTGTTTCGCAATTAAATAAAGTTTAGAAAGATTATAGATAAAAGTTGAGACTACATATATGTTCTCCTCTAATATTAATTTGTCTGAAATGTAAAATTTATAAACATGACATATCTGATATACGATCTACGAGTCTTATTTTATATAGTACAATTTGTAGCTTTGTGGTTCAACCAGGGTGCCCACCCGTGCCTGAAATACTGTCCGATGGTTACTTGGGTTTTCCTCCCCCAATAACAGCTGGAAGGCCACCATATGACTGTTGCTGTATTTAAACTATGTACCAAACAAACAAACTGTGTCTACTGTTTTGTACCATTCTAGAGACACCATATGACTGTTGTTGTATTTAAACTATGTAACAAACAAACAAACTGTGTCTACTGTTTTGTACCATTCTAGAGACACCATATGACTGTTGTTGTATTTAAACTATGTAACAAACAAACAATGTTTTGTACCATTCTAGAGACACCATATGACTGTTGTTGTTTTTAAACTATGTAACAAACAAACAAACAAACAAACAAACAAACAAACAAACTGTGTCTACTGTTTTGTACCATTCTAGAGACACCATATGACTGTTGTTGTATTTAAACTATGTAACAAACAAACAAACTGTGTCTACTGTTTTGTACCATTCTAGAGACACCATATGGAAGGAACGTGTAGAATTCCTACAGAAACAAGTACTAACAAAATGGCCGACATTTACCATATGGAATGCTGGAAGACAGGGGAAGAAACTCTACCGGTGTCTTTCAACACACAACCAAACCAAGGTACATGGACATTGAATGTTGTAGACAGTTTTATTATGTATCTGTTTTATTAGTGCAAGTTTAATTGTGTCACCTGCATAGCATGACATATACAGACTGGTCACCTTGTCTGGCGGTCACACACCTGTCTAGCATGACATATACAGACTGGTCACCTTGTCTGGCGGTCACACACCTGCATAGCATGACAGATACAGATTGGTCACCTTGTCTGGCGGTCACACACCTGCATAGCATGACAGACTGGTCACCTTGTCTGGCGGTCACACACCTGCATAGCATGACAGATACAGACTGGTCACCTTGTCTGGCGGTCACACACCTGCATAGCATGACAGATACAGACTGGTCACCTTGTCTGGCGGTCACACACCTGCATAGCATGACAGATACAGACTGGTCACCTTGTCTGGCGGTCACACACCTGCATAGCATGACAGATACAGACTGGTCACCTTGTCTGGCGGTCACACACCTGCATAGCATGACAGATACAGACTGGTCACCTTGTCTGGTGGTCTCACACCTGTGTAGCATGACAGATACAGACTGGTCACCTTGGCTGGCGGTCACACACCTGCATAGCATGACATATACAGACTGGTCACCTTGGCTGGCGGTCTCACACCTGCATAGCATTATAGATACAGACTGGTCACCTTGGCTGGCAGTCACACACCTGCATAGCATGACATATACAGACTGGTCACCTTGTCTGGTGGTCTCACACCTGCATAGCATGACATATACAGACTGGTCACCTTGGCTGGCGGTCTCACACCTGCATAGCATGACAGATACAGACTGGTCACCTTGTCTGGCGATCTCACACCTGTCTAGCACGACGGATACAGACTGGTCGCCTTGTCTGGCGGTCTCACACCTGTCTAGCACGACGGATACAGACTGGTCACCTTGTCTGGCGATCTCACACCCTGTGTAGCATGACATATACAGACTGGTCACCTTGTCTGGCGGTCACACACCCTGTGTAGCACGACATATACAGACTGGTCACCTTGTCTGGCGATCTCACACCCTGTGTAGCATGACATATACAGACTGGTCACCTTGTCTGGCGATCTCACACCTGTCTAGCACGACGGATACAGACTGGTCACCTTGTCTGGCAGTCTCACACCTGTCTAGCACGACGGATACAGACTGGTCACCTTGTCTGGCGATCTCACACCCTGTGTAGCATGACATATACAGACTGGTCACCTTGTCTGGCGGTCACACACCCTGTGTAGCACGACGGATACAGACTGGTCACCTTGTCTGGCGATCTCACACCCTGTGTAGCATGACATATACAGACTGGTCACCTTGTCTGGCGGTCACACACCCTGTGTAGCACGACATATACAGACTGGTCACCTTGTCTGGCGATCTCACACCCTGTGTAGCATGACATATACAGGCTGGTCACCTTGTCTGGCGATCTCACACCTGTCTAGCACGACGGATACAGACTGGTCACCTTGTCTGGCGGTCTCACACCTGTCTAGCGCGACGGATACAGACTGGTCACCTTGTCTGGCGATCTCACACCCTGTGTAGCACGACATATACAGACTGGTCACCTTGTCTGGCAGTCACACACCTGCATAGCACGACAGATACAGACTGGTCACCTTGTCTGGCGGTCACATACCTGCATAGCATGACAGATACAGACTGGTCACCTTGTCTGGCGGTCACACACCTGCATAGCATGACATATACAGACTGGTCACCTTGTCTGGCAGTCTCACACCTGTCTAGCACGACGGATACAGACTGGTCACCTTGTCTGGCAGTCTCACACCTGTCTAGCATGACGGATACAGACTGGTCACCTTGTCTGGTGGTCTCACACCTGTCTAGCACGACGGATACAGACTGGTCACCTTGTCTGGCGGTCTCACACCTGTGTAGTATGACAGATACAGACTGGTCACCTTGTCTGGCAGTCTCACACCTGTGTAGTACGACATATACAGACTGGTCACCTTGTCTGGTGGTCTCACACCTGTGTAGTACGACAGATACAGACTGGTCACCTTGTCTGGCGGTCTCACACCTGTGTAGCACGACAGATACAGACTGGTCACCTTGTCTGGCGGTCTCACACCTGTGTAGCATGACAGATACAGACTGGTCACCTTGTCTGGCGGTCTCACACCTGTGTAGCACGACATATACAGACTGGTCACCTTGTCTGGTGGTCTCACACCTGTCTAGCATGACAGATACAGACTGGTCACCTTGTCTGGTGGTCTCACACCTGTCTAGCATGACAGATACAGACTGGTCACCTTGTCTGGCGATCTCACACCCTGTGTAGCACGACATATACAGACTGGTCACCTTGTCTGGCAGTCTCACACCTGTGTAGCATGACATATACAGACTGGTCACCTTGTCTGGCAGTCTCACACCTGTGTAGCATGACAGATACAGACTGGTCACCTTGTCTGGTGGTCTCACACCTGTCTAGCATGACAGATACAGACTGGTCACCTTGTCTGGCGATCTCACACCCTGTGTAGCACGACATATACAGACTGGTCACCTTGTCTGGCAGTCTCACACCTGTGTAGCATGACATATACAGACTGGTCACCTTGTCTGGCGGTCTCACACCTGTCTAGCACGACATATACAGACTGGTCACCTTGTCAGATACAGTCACGTATGTGCTGGGTTGCTTTAATGTATAGATAATGTCAAATCTGTGCTGAAGACTGCCTCCATATAAGGACCATCCGTTAACAAGGAACGCTTGTGATTCCCTCAGGTGGTCTGTATTGATAGTGTCTCTTGATTTCATCACCCTGTATGCCTACACTATATTGTGATATTCAAAT
Source organism: Archivesica marissinica (assembly GCA_014843695.1). NCBI lineage: Eukaryota > Metazoa > Mollusca > Bivalvia > Venerida > Vesicomyidae > Archivesica > Archivesica marissinica. The sequence goes on along the minus strand of CM026390.1, from coordinate 35,596,165 downwards.
ATCTTAAAACTGTTATTTACGCAGATTTCAACACGACCTCTGTTTGTACATATAATAGAATGATGTTGATTGATATACCGCTTCCTTGACCTTGTGGTTAAGGTGTCCGCCTACTGAGTGGGAGGACGAAGGTTCGAATCTCGTCAGGGGTCCGTTCTGATATGGCAGGTTGGTGAGCTGCCAGTTAGTTAAATAATGGTTACTGATTGCCTACCAGCCTGGCGCCTGGCATACAAGCATAGGATTCGGGAAGTACTGATGTTCATAAAAAGAGATGTCTCGTAAGTCAGAAATGGCTGGCCCTTTAAATAGGGGAGACACTATATTATAAACAAACACTTTACTTTTTACTTTTTTATAGTGTTTTTACTGCTATTCAGTTTCATAAAGTTCTGAAGTTTTGGTCAATGTCACTTGAACAGGGAAACTGTTTTCAACAGAATATTATATGCTATTTTTGTGATTTTCATTGATTTTATTTTATAATTTATACGCCGTTGATCCGCCTCCATGGTCGAGTGGTTACGGTCGCTGACTTGTATACCACTGTAACCTATCATCACTGATGGTCACGGGTTCGAGCCCCGCTCAGGCCGTGTTTCATTTATATGAAAAGTTGGCAGTTTCTTACGGAGGTTGGTGCACCCAAGTACTGGTTAACCGCTGGAGCCTGCCCAGGAAAGGTGTTGTTAAGTAAACCGCCCGCCGGCGATATAGCCCGAAATGGTGCTGATGCAGGCGTAAAACCCGCAATATAACATAAATAATATACCCCGTCGACCGCCTTGTATGTATTTTAATGGTTATATACCCAGCCTAGCCCGGAACTATCACAATTTATTTATGGCACTATCTGTTATCCCCGCCGGCGATATAGCCCAAAATGGTGCTGATGCAGGCCTAAAACCCGAAATATAACATAACTATCTGTTATCCAATCATAATACTGAAATTGCATTAAAGCATAATTTATTTATTATCATATCTTTATTGTAAACTGAATGGGTGCTTAAAAGTTTAAACTTTGTTTATTTTACAACGATTGCGAAGCAAGTTCTAACAACTTATATTAATCATTCTCATTGGCGTGGATGAAAGCGTACATGTGGTCATTCGTGTGGGAGGAAACCGGAGTACCCGGAGAAAACCCACCTGTCTGATCTGCCGACCACGTACCATCTCACATACTTCCCAGTCCGAAGATCGAACCCGGGTTGCATTGGTGAGAAGCGAGCACGCTAACCACTGCGCTAATCGGACAGCCGAATGGGTGTTTGGACACACAATAAGAAAATTGTTCTTATAAAACGCTGACAGATAGTTTTGTATCTTGTATTGGAACAACATTCATCAGAAAATAATATACAAAATTATGACAGTATTTATGTGGTTATCTTGAGGTTTCATGAATTTCAATTGGACTGGTCATGCAAGTTGACCATCATCTTCATAACCTGGATTAATGAGAGTATTAATTCTCCATTTATCATTGAACCAGTCTACTCGGCCGTGTAATTAGGCTGATTGTCTGTCATAAATTTTGTGCAAAATCTCACTTTTAGCGGAAATTGATCGTAATTTTACACAAATATTATACAAAGAATCAAACAGGTCTAGTGGCATGCTTGGATATCGTAGAACATCTTCAAAGGCTTCTAAAAATATTCAAACCCCTAATCCGCAATCACTAAATTTTCTTCTTGATTTGACAATTTGCTTAAGAAATAAACTACCTTGGCTATAAATATGGGTGGTTTTAAAAGACTCAGACACTTGATTTTCCGGCTCAACTCACACTTTTATAATCATAAAAAAGAATGTGTCTGGTGATTTTATACCTGGTATTCCTCTTGTTTGATTTACAATGCGATCCTTGACCTTTGATGCTGGACATATTATGGACTTAATTACTAATTAGCATTTTGAAATTGATCCAAGATGGAGATGAGAGTAGATCAACACTGACTTAAATTTCAATGAATTGTATTGACAGCATTTTTTTTTATTGAGTTCCTAATTTTTCTTTGATGTTCAACTTCTAGAAGAATATTTTCATAATTTTCGGCTAGATCAACATTTAGTTAAATGTCAATTTGTTATTTTGACAGACATCTTTGGTAGACACTGAATATTTTGACTTTGAAGTTTAAAATTCTAGAAACGTTTTTGAAATCTTCTTGATCAAATTGAAATGATGTTAAAATTCAATATTTCTGTTTTCCTGAAATTGAATGTGTCCAGATTGGAATTTGTAATATATTAGTGTGTATGAAAGTGTTACTCTGATAATTCTTTTAATATTTTAACTACTCTTTGACAGGTATTTCAAGTGATTTAGCAATTGCTATAAATCAATATACGTGGTCGAGTGGTTAAGGTCGCTATCATCTCTGATGGTCACGGGTTCGAGCCCCGCTAAGACCATGTCTCATTTATATGAAAAAGTTGGCAGTTTCTTACGGAGGTTGGTGCACCAAGTACTGGTTAACCGCTAGAGCCTGCCCAGGAAAGGTGTTGTTAGGTAAACTGCCCGTCGCTCAAATGGGAAACTGGTAGCAACATTAAATAAACTTAAATAAAAAAACAATAATTTTGTTTATTAAAACAATAATTTTGTTTAGTTTATACCAATTTATTTTAGCTTAATTTCGAAATAAGTTTTCTTACGACTGCACTAATCACTCACGGAATACAAAGTTTAAAGTTTATTTATTTCACAACGATTGCGAAGCAAGTTCTAACAACTTATATTAATCACTCTCATTGGCGCAGATGAAAGCGTATATGTGGTCATTCATGTGGGAGGTACCCGTAGAAAACCCTCCTGTCCTATCTGGCAACCACTGTACCATCTCACATACTTCCCGGTCCGAGGATCGAACCCGGGTTGCATTGGTGAGAAGCGCACGCGCTAACCACTGCGCTAATCGGACATCACCATTAGTAAGAGAGAAGTTGCAATGTGGATGTAAATGTCTTACCACTGAGTAGCACCATGGTTCTGGTGAGTCTCAAATTCACAATCACTCAACAATGTCACTGGATGAAGTTATGGAGATGCGGAAAATTGAATTTTAAATTACATATAAATAGATTCAAGCAAAGGAAGTGACATTTTCATTTCGATGTTATCTATAATGTGTAAAGTTACGATAATTGACATCGAGTTCTGCATGGAAAATTGCTTTGGAAGTACGGCATTTGAAGCTATCCCATGTTGACCACTACATTGTTCAGTATAACATATTGAACGCGATAAATAATTACTATACGTGTTGGACAGATGTTATAAACAAATTGGTTTTACTTCAACTAACAACAGTCATGTGACTCCAAAACAACACAACAAGTAATTTTAACTTTAATTGGCAGAACAGATCTCATGTATATATTGTGAATGTGCTGCTTCAAGTAACAACAGTCATGTGACAAGTAATTTTAACTTTAATTGGCAGAACAGATCTCATGTATATATTGTGAATGTGCTGCTTCAAGTAACAACAGTCATGTGACAAGTAATTTTAACTTTAATTGGCAGAACAGATCTCATGTATATATTGTGAATGTGCTGCTTTTGATAATGCACATTGGATGAGATTAAAATTGTGGTAACATGTGGAACCCTGAGTTAGGATAAAAATTACGTTTGCTTCGGGGGGGGGGGTAGCGGGGGGGGATAGCATTGTTGTATTTGTTATAGACGGGTCAGTAGTCCAGTAGTTAACACATTGGACTGCGAATCCAGGTTCAATCCCCCATCTGGCCCTAATATTAGTAACAGTCTTTCAGATGGGACTTTAACCCAAGGTCTCGTGTCGGTGCTTTACACCATGCACGAGAACCAGAGGAGACTGGAATGGGTTGGTCTATGTCTGTATCTCTGAACTATCCTCCAAAAAGTTGCTCATATTGGCAGGTAGCGACGATACGATATGATACATAAATTCAAAAACACACACTTTTTATGTCTTAAAAAGGACCATGCACATTGTAGACAGGACCCAGGATGGGTCTTGTTGTATAATATATAAATACATGAGGATTACTACTAATAATTAAAGTAAACTGTTTGTGCTAATCTATTCCATGTATTTAATCCTAAGTTAAATATGATCCTGTGTACGATATAACTGGGATAATGACACAAGATCATGTTGTCAATGCTACAATGTGACTTGGTACAATGTTTATTGGACTATGTAGCACAGGGCATCACTTGTGTTTTTCATTTATTTATCATCGCTACCGGTTGCCCATATGAGCGACGCCTCCTGAAGAGATTAGTAATTTTAGATTTTTGGAGGATAGTGCAATGATACAGACAGAGACCCATTCCAGAGTCTCTTCTGGTTCTATTACGTGCATGGTGTACAGCACCAACACGAGACCTCGAAACAGAGTCAGCTATGTCCCAATGTTCATTCTGGCATGACCTGGCTGTCACTGGGTAACCAACAGACAATGCAACAAAGATAACATCATTAGAAACAAGTACGAGTACATGGTTGTTACTTGTATGGACAAAATCGGTGACCAAATAAAAGTAAAGTGTTTGTTTATTATAGTGTCACCCCTATTTAAAGGGCCAGCCATTTCTGACTTATGATGCAATCGGTAACCATTATTTAACTAGCTGGCGGCTCACCAACCGGCCATATCAGAATGAACCCATGACGAGATTCGAACCTTCGACCTCCCGCTCCGTAGGCAGACGCCTTAACCACTAGGCCACGGAGACGGTATAAATAAACATTCTATAGCATAATTTGTATGAATCGCTGTTTTCCTCATAATATTTGATACATCATTAATAACTTTCCACCTTCAATTTAAAGCACGCAATTAATAATTAACCATTCAAAATTCAACTCTCACACTCGCTCGCGAAAACTTGAGAAAATTCAAATTGGCTACCTTATAATGGTAATGATTCAATTAGAGTATTTACACCTGGTTAGGCAATCATTCCTGTGTGTTTATGGTGGTTGACAAGTGTCCCTACATCTACTTAACACCCGTGTGTCACATTCACACTTCATTGATTAGATCACGTCAGTTTTGGGGTGAAATTGTCTCGATCAACAGGCCATGTGACATGTGGTCTTGTTACTATGGTGATTGTGATTGTCGGTGGACCGAGATTTTGAACTGATCCCATGGGCAGGTTATTCTATCCGCAGGTAGTCCCATTGAAAATGAAACAGAAGCTGTGCATGCTACAGGTGTTACGGGTTGTCTCTGAGCATTGTTTATTGTTGCGGAGAAAACATTGCTGTTTAATGACTTAATTACAAACCCCGTAGGGCCTGTCACATCCCTACCTGTAAATTTTCCTCTCGAAAAAGGGAGTCTGGTCCATTGTGTTGATGTTTTTTTAATTTGCAGTCAAAACAGATTAAAACTGACCATGATATTTGATTACCACTTAACGTAACTGTATAATACAATGGTCAAGCCATCGAAAGCATCTCGAGTCGACTAGATTTGGTAAATTGTCAATTATCAGTCGAAGCGAATTATCCAAATTGCGTAAAGGACTGAAAATGACAGTTATTGTCATCCAACAATTTGATTGGGTTACATTTGCCGTTGGCTAGTATTTTGCACAGTTTCCCACCAAATGTTCGGAATTAGATGTTGGGAAGGAAATAAGATAAATTTCTTGTAATGTTTCTGAATGTTGAAACTTGAGAAATTGAGAAAACATGATCAATTTTCATGTAATGAGTCGATTGATTTTATGGTATTGTTTCAAGATGGAAAATAGATGTAGCAAACAGTGATATTGCATTCTGGATATCATGTAGCATTCAGTTTATATTAAAGTTTAAACTTTAACGATTGCGAAGCAAGTTCTAACAACTTATTTTAATCACTCTCGTTGGCGTGGATGGAAGCTTAAATGTGGTCATTCCTGTGGGAGGAAACCGGAGTACCCGGAGAAAACCCACCTGTCCGATCTGGTGACCACCATACCATCTTACATCGAACAAGGGTGGCATTGGTGAGAAGCGAGCGTGCGTTATTGTCTTAAATCAATGATTATGATATTTGGTTATTGCCTTAAATTCAATAATTCCATATTTGGTCATTGCCTTAAATCAATGATTATGATATTTAATCATTGCCTTAAATCAATGATTATGATATTTGGTCATTGCCTTAAATCAATGAATATGATATTTGGTTATTGCCTTAAATCAATGAATATGATATTTGGTTATTGCCTTAAATCAATGATTATGATATTTGGTTATTGCCTCCAATGATTGTGGTATTAAATTTAACTGATCATCAGTGCTATTTTGTTTTGTCATATCTGATTGTTAGATTTTCTTATTTTAGGTTTCTGCATTCTGTGATGTAGATGAGAAAAAGATATGCAAGGGTGTGTATATCTATGAAGAATCCAAGGTAATAGTATACCCATATATACACGATGTAGTATACCCATATACCATGTAGTATACCCATATACACACAATGTAGTATACCCATATATACACGATGTAGTATACCCATATACCATGTAGTATACCCATATACACATGATGTAGTATACCCATATATACACACAATGTAGTATACCCATATACCATGTAGTATACCCATATACACATGATGTAGTATACCCATATATACACACAATGTAGTATACCCATATATACACAATGTAGTATACCCATATACCATGTAGTATACCCATATACACACAATGTAGTATACCCATAAACACAATGTAGTATACCCATATATACACAATGTAGTATACCCATATACCATGTAGTATACCCATATACACATGATGTAGTATACCCATATATACACCATGTAGTATACCCATATATACACCATGTAGTATACCCATATATACACCATGTAGTATACCCATATACACACAATGTAGTATACCCATAGACCATGTAGTATACCCATAGACCATGTAGTATACCCATATATACACACAATGTAGTATACCCATATACCATGTAGTATACCCATAGACCATGTAGTATACCCATATATACACCATGTAGTATACCCATATACACACAATGTAGTATACCCATATACACACAATGTAGTATACCCATATACACACAATGTAGTATACCCATAGACCATGTAGTATACCCATATACACACAATGTAGTATACCCTATACACAATGTAGTATACCCATATACACAATGTAGTATACCCATATACACACAATGTAGTATACCCATATATACACAATGTAGTATACCCATATATACACAATGTAGTATACCCATATACACACAATGTAGTATACCCATATATACACAATGTAGTATACCCATATACACACAATGTAGTATACCCATATATACACAATGTAGTATACCCATATACACACAATGTAGTATACCCATATACACCACAATGTAGTATACCCATATACACAATGTAGTATACCCATATATACACAATGTAGTATACCCATATACACATGTAGTATACCCATATACACACAATGTAGTATACCCATACACCATGTAGTATACCCATATACACAATGTAGTATACCCATATACACACAATGTAGTATACCCATACACCATGTAGTATACCCATAGACCATGTAGTATACCCATAAACACAATGTAGTATACCCATACACAATGTAGTATACCCATAGACCATGTAGTATACCCATACACAATGTAGTATACCCATAAATGTAATACCCACACAATGTAGTATACCATACACAATGTAGTATACCCATACACAATGTAGTATACCCATATACACACAATGTAGTATACCCATACACCATGTAGTATACCCATATACACACAATGTAGTATACCCATATACACAATGTAGTATACCCATACACCATGTAGTATACCCATAGACCATGTAGTATACCCATATACAACATGTAGTATACCCATATATACACAATGTAGTATACCCATATACACATGTAGTATACCCATACACATGTAGTATACCATAGACCATGTAGTATACCCATACACCATGTAGTATACCCATACACCATGTAGTATACCCATATACACATGTAGTATACCCATAGACCATGTAGTATACCCATACACCATGTAGTATACCCATAGACCATGTAGTATACCCATACACAATGTAGTATACCCATAGACCATGTAGTATACCCATACACCATGTAGTATACCCATACACAATGTAGTATACCCATAACCATGTAGTATACCCATAACTGTAGTATACCATACACCATGTAGTATACCCATACACAATGTAGTATACCCATAGACCATGTAGTATACCCATACACAATGTAGTATACCCATAGACCATGTAGTATAAACACATGTAGTATACCCTAACGTGTAGTATACCCATACACCATGTAGTATACCCATATATACACAATGTAGTATACCCATAGACCATGTAGTATACCCATACACCATGTAGTATACCCATAGACCATGTAGTATACCCATAGACACACATGTAGTATACCCATATATACACACAATGTAGTATACCCATACACAATGTAGTATACCCATATAACACAATGTAGTATACCCATAGACCATGTAGTATACCCATACACCATGTAGTATACCCATACACAATGTAGTATACCCATATACACACAATGTAGTATACCCATACACAATGTAGTATACCCATATACCATGTAGTATACCCATACACAATGTAGTATACCCATACACCATGTAGTATACCCATAGATCATGTAGTATACCCATAGACCATGTAGTATACCCATACACCATGTAGTATACCCATACACCATGTAGTATACCCATAAACCATGTAGTATACCCATATACCATGTATTAGGTGTAGTCACAGTCCAGTGATTGAGTTCATCTTGTTTTGGTAGAAAACACATTGTTGGCGGTTCTGTGGTCTATTTGTTATATTTGTTTATTGTAAGTCAATTGCCATTCACCGATGTAGATTCACATCCTTTCATGGGCTCGAATTCATTCATGTGGGGATCATAACCAGCTGGCTTGTGGCAGAGAGTCTGGTCTCGGGTGCTAAGATATGCCTGAAACACACATGGGCTCTTCATTCAGGCTTTAAGCAGGAATGTCACTGTACGACCTTGGCTGAAAGTGCAACGATCTTGGCTGAAAGTGCAACAACGTTGGCTGAAAGTGAAATGACCTTGGCTGAAAGTACAATGACCTTGGCTGAAAGTGCAACAACCTTGGCTGAAAGTGCAACGACATTGGCTGAAAATGCAATGACCTTGGCTGAAAGTGCAACGACCTTGGCTGAAAGTGCAACGACCTTGGCTGAACGTGCAATGACCTTGGTTGAAAGTGCAACGGCCTTGGCTGAAAGTGCAACGACCTTGGTTGAAAGTGCAACTACCTTGGCTGAAAGTGCAATGACCTTGGCTGAAAGTGCAACGACCTTGGCTGAAAGTGCAACAACATTGGCTGAAAGTGCAACGACCTTGGCTGAAAGTGCAACGACCTTGGTTGAAAGTGCAACAACCTTGGCTGAAAGTGCAATGACCTTGGCTGAAAGTGCAACAACCTTGGCTGAAAGTGCAACAACATTGGCTGAAAGTGCAACGACCTTGGCTGAAAGTGCAATGACCTTGGCTGAAAGTGCAACTACCTTGGCTGAAAGTGCAACGACCTTGGCTGAAAGTGCAACGACCTTGGCTGAAAGTGCAACTACCTTGGCTGAAAGTGCAACGACCTTGGTTGAAAGTGCAACGACCTTGGCTGAAAGTGCAATGTAATAATAATACAAATATAATAATTGATATTTTCTATTATTAGGAAAAACTGAAGCCCAGAATTCCCATAGTTCATTACAAGGATGCTGCACCACCATATATCATTTGTGTAAAGATGGTGAGTAGATATTTATGTGAAAAGTTTCATTATTATATCTCCACCAAGAACTGGGGGATGTTTTGACAGCCTCCATTGTCGAGTGGTTAAGGTCACTGATGATCACAGGTTCGAGTTCCGCTGAGATCGTGTCTCTTTATATGAAAATGTTGGCAGTTTCTTACGGAGGTTGGTGCACCAAGTACTGGTTAACAGCTGAAGACTACCCAGGAATTGTGTTGTTAGGTAAACTGTCCGTCGCTCAAATGGGAAACCGGTAGCTTTGTTAAATTTAAAAAAAAGGAAGGTTGATTTTTGGAGAAAAACAGATGTCTCCCCCAGTCATTGAACTGTCGGGATCAGTATTTGAATATAGTTTTAAGAATGTACACCCAAATCTTTCACATATCGAGCCCCGCTGGAGCCGTTACGATTGTGCCCTTAGGTAAGGCATTTAAATTCCACATTGCCTCTTCTCTCTCCTTCATGGCGATGGATTCCATCAGGAAAGAGGTCTCGAGAGTGATTAATATAAGTTGAAAGAACTTGTTTCGCAATCGAGCTAAAATAAATTTGTATAAAATAAACTAAATCTTTCACAAATTCTTGAGCAGAAATTGCTTCTTTTTTTTTAAATTAGAGATTCTTTTGACCACAACCTTTGATCCCAAAATCAATGGGGTCCACATGCTGACCATGGTCAATGGGTTCTATAAATCAATGGGGTCCACATGCTGACCATGGTCAATGGTTCTATAGATCAATGGGGTCCACATGCTGACCATGGTCAATGGTTCTATAGATCAATGGGGTCCACATGCTGACCATGGTCAATGGTTCTATAGATCAATGGGGTCCACATGCTGACCATGGTCAATGGTTCTATAGATCAATGGGGTCCACATGCTGACCATGGTCAATCAATGGGGTCCATACATGAACATTGACCATGGTCAATGTGGCCCCATGATCAATGGAACCACATGCTGACCATGGTCAATGGGTTCTATAGATCAATGGCACCATGCTGACCATGGTCAATGGGTGCTATAAATCAATGGGGTCCACATGCTGACCATGGTCAATGGGTTCTATAGATCAATGGGGTCCACATGCTGACCATGGTCAATGGGTGCTATAAATCAATGGGGTCCACATGCTGACCATGGTCAAGGTTCTATAGATCAATGGGGTCCACATGCTGACCATGGTCAATGGGGTTCTATAGATCCATGCTGACCATGGCCAATGGTTCTATAAATCAATGGGGTCCACATGCTGACCATGGTCAGCATGTGGTCCCCATTGATCTATAGAACCCATTGACCATGGGCAGCATGTGGACCCCATGATTTATAGAAGCATTGACCATGGTCAGCATGTGGACCCCATTGATCTATAGAATCATTGACCATGGTCAGCATGTGGACCCCATTGATCTATAGAACCCATTGACCATGGTCAGCATGTGGTCCCCATTGATCTATAGAATCATTGACCATGGTCAGGCATGTGGACCCCATTGATCTATAGAATCATTGACCATGGTCAGCATGTGGACCCCATTGATCTATAGAACCATTGACCATGGTCAGCATGTGGACCCCATTGATTTATAGCACCATTGACCATGGTCAGCATGTGGACCCCATTGATCTATAGAACCCATTGACCATGGTCAGCATGTGGACCTCATTGATCTATAGAATCATTGACCATGGTCAGGCATGGGACCCCATTGATCTATAGAATCATTGACCATGGTCAGCATGTGGACCCCATTGATTTATAGAATCATTGACCATGGTCAGCATGTGGACCCCATTGATCTATAGAACCATTGACCATGGTCAGCATGTGGACCCCATTGATTTATAGCACCATTGACCATGGTCAGCATGTGGACCCATTGATCTATAGAACCCATTGACCATGGTCAGCATGTGGACCTCATTGATCTATAGAACCATTGACCATGGTCAGCATGTGGACCCCATTGATCTATAGAACCATTGACCATGGTCAGCATGTGGACCCCATTGATTATAGCACCATTGACCATGGTCAGCATGACCCCATTGATCTATAGAACCATTGACCATGGTCACATGTGGACCCCATTGATCTATAGAACCATTGACCATGGTCAGCATGTGGACCCCATTGATCTATAGAACCCATTGACCATGGTCAGCATGTAGACCCCATTGATCTATAGAACCATTGACCATGGTCAGCATGACCCCATTGATTATAGAACCCATTGACCATGGTCAGCATGGGACCCCATTGATTATAGAACCATTGACCATGGTCAGCATGTGGACCCCATTGATCTATAGAACCATTGACCATGGTCAGCATGGACCCCATTGATCTATAGAACCCATTGACCATGGTCAGCATGTGGACCTCATTGATCTATAGAACCATTGACCATGGTCAGCATGTGGACCCCATTGATCTATAGAATCATTGACCATGGTCAGCATGTGGACCCCATTGATCTATAGAACCCATTGACCATGGTCAGCATGTGGACCCCATTGATTATAGCCCATTGACCATGGTCAGTATGGGACCCCATTGAATATATAATAATTGACCATGGTCAGCATGGTGATCTATAGATCTATGGAGGTCCATCATTGACCATGGTCAGCATGTGGACACCATTGATCTATAGAACCATTGACCATGGTCAGCATGTGGACCCCATTGATCTATAGAACCATTGACCATGGTCAGCATGTGGACCCCATTAATCTATAGAACCATTGACCATGGTCAGCATGTGGACCCCATTGATTATAGCACCATTGACCATGGTCAGCATGTGGACCCCATTGATTATAGAACCCATTGACCATGGTCAGCATGTGGACCCCATTGATTTATAGAACCCATTGACCATGGTCAGCATGTGGACCCCATTGATCTATAGAATCATTGACCATGGTCAGCATGTGGACCCCATTGATCTATATCCACATTGACCATGGTCAGCATGTGGACCCCATTGATCAATAGTCCCATTGACCATGGTCAATGACCCCTATGATCTATATAACATTGACCATGGTCAGCATGTGGTCATTGATCTATATCCACATTGACCATGGTCAGCATGTGGACCCCATTGATTTATAGCCACATTGACCATGGTCAGCATGGTGCTATTGATCAATAGTCCCATTGACCATGGTCAGCATGTGGTTCTATTGATTAATAGTCCACATTGACCATGGTCAGCATGTGGTTCTATTGATCAATAGTCCACATTGACCATGGTCAGCATGTGGTTCTATTGATCAATAGTCCCATTGACCATGGTCAATGGGTTCTATAGTGGGGTCCACATGCTGACCATATTGGTTCTATAGATCAACCATTGACCATGGTCAGCATGTGGACCCCATTGATTATAGTCCCATTGACCATGGTCAGCATGGTGCTATTGATCTATATCCACATTGACCATGGTCAGCATGTGGTTCTATTGATCAATAGTCCCATTGACCATGGTCAGCATGTGGACCCCATTGATCAATAGTCCCATTGACCATGGTCAGCATGGTTCTATTGATCTATAGGTCCACATGCTGACCATGGTCAATGTGGTTCTATGATCAATGGGGTCCACATGCTGACCATGGTCAATGGTTCTATGATCAATGGGGTCCACATTGACCATGGTCAGCATGTGGTTCTATGATCTATAGTCCCATTGACCATGGTCAGCATGTGGTTCTATTGATTTATGGGGTCCACATTGACCATGGTCAATGTGGTTCTATGATCAATGGGGTCTACATTGACCATGGTCAGCATGTGGTTCTATTGATCTATGGGGTCCCATTGACCATGGTCAGCATGTGGTTCTATTGATCTATAGAATCCACATGCTGACCATGGTCAATGGGTTCTATAAATCAATGGGGTCCACATGCTGACCATGGTCAATGGTTCTATAGATCAATGGGGTCCACATGCTGACCATGGTCAATGGGTTCTATAAATCAATGGGGTCCACATGCTGACCATGGTCAATGGTTCTATAGATCAATGGGGTCCACATGCTGACCATGGTCAATGGTTCTATAGATCAATGGGGTCCACATGCTGACCAAGGTCAATGGTTCTATAGATCAATGGGGTCAACATGCTGACCATGGTCTCATAAATCAATGGGGTCCACATGCTGACCATGGTCAATGTGGTTCTATAAATCAATGGTCCACATGCTGACCATGGTCAATGGGTTCTATAGATCAATGGTCCACATGCTGACCATGGTCAATGGGTGCTATAAATCAATGGGGTCCACATGCTGACCATGGTCAATGGGTTCTATAGATCAATGGGGTCCACATGCTGACCATGGTCAATGGGTGCTATAAATCAATGGGGTCCACATGCTGACCATGGTCAATGGTTCTATAGATCAATGGGGTCCACATGCTGACCATGGTCAATGGTTCTATAGATCAATGGGGTCCACATGCTGACCATGGCCAATGGTTCTATAAATCAATGGGGTCCACATGCTGACCATGGTCAATGGTTCTATAGATCAATGGGGTCCACATGCTGACCATGGTCAATGGTTCTATAGATCAATGGGGTCCACATGCTGACCATGGTCAATGGTTCTATAAATCAATGGGGTCCACATGCTGCCCATGGTCAATGGGTTCTATAGATCAATGGGGACCACATGCTGACCATGGTCAATGGTTCTATAAAGTATGAGGACTCCGAAGCCCGTTGTTTACTAGATATTTATCAGAAGAAGTTTATCAGTGCATGTTCCCGTGACTTTTATCCGACTGACCCCCATAAAGTAGAAATCATTTGCGGACTATGTGTGACCAATATACTACAGTCTACATCCACTATGTCAAATTCCGTCGGACCGAGCAAAATACTTCGACATAACGGAAGATTGACTTCGGTTATTCAATACAAATTAATATTATCGATATTAAATTTGAAATTCGATATAAATGGAGCCATTTATATGTAAAATGATAGTGTCTGAAACAGGACTTTGGTCCGACTTCGAGATAACCGGAGAATTCGACATAATCGACTTTGACATAACAAATGTAGACTGTATGTGCATCAAATTGTTAAGAAGTTGTTGAGCGGAAATGGTTCTTGCAAATAAATCTCTGTGACGTGGACATTATACCAAATTCAATATTCTTCTACTGACCAAGGCCAATGTCTATACAAAGTTAGCCCATTATTTCACAAGATATTGTTGGGTTTTTGTGATTTTGAATATTCTTGGTAACCCACTGATGCCAAAATGAATACATTTACTTTTACCAATGTTCCTTATAAACTTTTAAACAATGGGATCACACCAGTTTCACACTTTTAATTCAAGGCCCCTGTAATTTTCACCTTTGCCCCCAAAATCAGTATGAGTCGTCTGCTCACTGTTCCTACCAAATTTGAAGATTGTAGGTCATACAGGATTCAACTTATCTGGTAGAAATGAAAAGTGACAGACAGACAGATCGGCATGACAGACACTAGAATTCTTCACCTTCATTGACGTCCATGCTCTAATAGACATGATGTTATGTTCATGTATTTGTGTACTTGTAAAAGACGTGTAAAATATATTATAGTTGACTTTGATTATTTATTTATTTTATTATTGATTATTATTGAGACGGCCGAGCGGTTACGGTCATTGACTTCAAATCACTTTCCCCTCACTGATATATGTTCGAATCTCACTGGGGTGCAGAATTATTTCATGTGAAGAAACTATCAAGTTGGCTTGCAGTAGGTCCGCAGTTCTACCTGGGTGCCCATTTAATTTATACAAATTTATTTTAGCTCGATTGCGAAACAAGTTCGTACAACTTATATTGATCACTCTCGAGACCTCATTCCTGATGGAATCCATCGCCACGAGGGAGAGAGAAGAGGCAACGTGGAAATTAAATGCCTTGCCTAACTGCACAATCGTAACGGCTCCAGCGGGGCTCAAACTCCGGACCTTTCGCACCTGAAGCGAACACGCATCCACTGCGCTATCACGACTTCCACTGTACCCGTTTGGTGCCTGCAATATTGCTTTTAGGGGTACTCAGGGGGGTCTTCCTGCATAAAATATTAGCTGGAGAGTCGCCGTATGACCTCAACTGTTGGTGCAACTTTAAACCTCAAAAACAAACAAAGAATCAAATTATTTCTATGCCTTATGCTCTTAACCCTTTCAACACCACATACCTCTAAATAGGCTTACAAAAAGTGTAGATCCAGATGAGCCGGCTCGTGATAAGCCGTCTCATCAGGATCTGCACTTTTTGCCAGTAATATTGCTATTTTTAGACAAAATTACCCATTTTGATAAATGAACTTGTCCAAATGTGATTTTCTGATTCATTTATTGGTTTATGAATATCATGGACAGTCCATGTGAGTTACTTGGTGTTGAATGGATTAAGCTTAAAAGAAATTGTATTTCAAGACAGTCATAGTTGTTCGTATTTATCCGCACACTCTTTATTTTGCAGGACCTGACTCAGGGTGACTTTGAGAGGAACCTGGACTCACTGCAACTTACAGAGGGCAAGGACTACTTTCACTTTAACTGAACATGTCAAACCGAAGAACAACACACACAAATTAGTGGGCTTAGGAAATAGTCCCTACGGTAGCATCTAGCAAGAAGCAATTATAGAACTGAGGTGTAGCCACCAGCTGTGCTTGTTTGGGTTTGCTCAACCATATACATGGGATGTGACTGTGCTGCAGTGGTTGTGACCAGAAGTAATTGCTAGGTGATGTCACCGAGGCACAATCTCATCACCAGTCAGAGAGGCAATCCCCTTCCCTTATATCACTGAGATAATCCCCCTTCCCTTATATCGCACATCACCGAGGTGATCCATCTTCCATTATATCACACATCACCAAGGTGATCCATCTTCCATTATATCACACATCACCGAGGTGATCCATCTTCCATTATATCACACATCACCAAGGTGATCCATCTTCCATTATATCACACATCACCGAGGTGATCCATCTTCCATTATATCACACATCACCGAGGTGATCCATCTTCCATTATATCACACATCACCAAGGTGATCCATCTTCCCTTATATCACACATCACCAAGGTGATCCATCTTCCATTATATCACACATCACCGATGTGATCCATCTTTCCTTATATCACACATCACCAAGGTGATCCATCTTCCATTATATCACACATCACCAAGGTGATCCATCTTCCATTATATCACACATCACCAAGGTGATCCATCTTCCCTTATATCACACATCACCGAGGTGATCCATCTTCCCTTATAACACACATCACCAAGGTGATCCATCTTCCCTTATATCACACATCACCAAGGCGATCCACCTTCCCTTATATCACACATCACTAAGGTGATCCATCTTCCCTTATATCACACATCACCAAGGTGATCCACCTTCCCTTATATCACACATTACCGAGACATCCACCTTCCTTTATATCACCGAGGCGATCCAACTTCCCTTATCACACATCACCGATCCACCTTCCCTTATATCACACATCACCGATCCACCTTCCCTTATATCACACATCACCGATCCACCTTCCCTTATATCACACATCACCGATCTCCCTTCCCTTATATCACACATCACCGATCTCCCTTCCCTTATATCACACATTACCGAGACATCCACCTTCCTTTATATCACCGAGGCGATCCACCTTCCATTATGTCACAGATATACAAAGTGACCAATTTTTCGATCTATATCATATGTTTAAACTTTATTTATTTTACAACGATTGCGAAGCAAGTTTTAGCAACTTATATTAATCACTCTCGTTGGCGCGGATGAAAGCGTAAATGTGACCATCGTACCATCTCACATACTTACCTGTCCGAGGATCGAACCCGGGTCGCATTGGTGAGAAGCGAGCGCTCTAACCACTGCGCTAATCGGACAGCCTATATCATAGATACTAACATCCTATGAACGTTACCAAGGTTATGGCTACTACAACTAATGTTGCTAGAACTTGCGACTCGGTTTGTTTGCTTTTCCTTGTGTTGACATGGTTTGTTTTCATGCGTATATGTAAAGTGAGTCTGGCAGTAAAATATGATCAAGCTAAACAAGTTTGTTCGTGTTTGGGTTTAAAGTCACACCAACAGTTTTGGTCGAATCACGACTCTCCAGCAATATTTTAGGCATGGACAGGCATTTGGCTAGAAACATTGACCTTCTGCAAGTCAGATGGATACCTTCTTCACTTGAAATAATTTGACATCCCAGTGAAATTTGAACCGGTTGAATAAATTTTGTTGAGATCAAGTTTAAAAAACTGCTTTAATTGGAGGGGGGGTGTATATTGAACCGTTTGTGTCCTACGGATATGATTATTTGTCTACGCCGAAGAATAAACGTATCTTGCCATATTTGAATAACACTTGATACAGGGAATAACCGAGTGCTCGGAACACAAGATAACTTATTGCTCTGTAACATACGAGTTATTGTCTCAAAATTTCTTAGCCCAAAAACTATTTATCCTTTTCAATGAAAATTGATACAATGAAATGGTCAAGTCATAATGTACTTCCTTGAAGATTTTTAACATTACAAACTACATGGTGTACTGGTCACAAGTCTGCTAATATAAAGCAACATCCAGAATGTTCCAGACTAATTAATCATTCTGCATTTGTTGTGGAAATATGTACAGTCAAACCTGTGTTAGTGGTCACCTCTATTAAGCAACCAACCTGTATTAAGCAGCCAGTTTCCAGATTCCCAGTATGCTGTTTTATTTTACATTTGACCTCTATTAAGCAGCCACCTGTGCTAAGCAGCCACTTTCTTTGATTACCTTGGCTGGCTGCTTAACACAGGTTTGACTGTCAATATTGGTTATTGTATTGTTACTGATTATTGTGCGATAGTACAGTTGAAATCTGCCTCTGTTGTGAACATTCTGACCACTGTTTTAGCAGACTTTGTTCTTTAAACTATTGCAAGGGAGATAATCCCCTGAAGGTGGTCACAATCAGGCAGGATAGCAATCCTCCTCCGATAGTACAGTTCATATCTGCCACGTGGTTTAGCAGACTTTGTTCTTTAGACTATTGCAAGGGAGATAATCCCCTGAAGGTGGTCACAATCAGGCAGGATAGCAATCCTCCTCCGATAGTACAGTTCATATCTGCCATGTGGTTTAGCAAAAATATTGCGGACAAACTTGCTGTAAATCTTGTGAATAATATCCGAGTGACCAGTAAAGATGATTGGCTAACAAGGTTGTTGCTGATCATTATGTGTAAGTAGTGTCAATATCCGAATGATCCGACCACGACTTTAGCAGAAGTAATGTAGACAAAGGCGTGACGGACGTCTCTACAAATTGGCATATACTGGTAGTTTATTTGTTAAAACGAACCCAACACGAGCACTAACCATAATGCACTAGATATTATATAACTATGGTAAAATAGTGCCAAATGCATTTCCATTTATTCGGCCACACAGGCGAGTCGACCCAAATTGCAATATTACAGTGCAGTGAACATCTGGGGGGGGGGGGGTATGTGGGCCATTAGAGGAACCGACACCCTGGGTACAAAATGTTTACCCGTCCCAGCTCTATCCTGGTCATTGACTAACCAATCTACTAATCACTACCATTCTGTAAATCACACAAAATCACATATAAGAAACAATACATTTTTATAAAATGTAACTTTATTACAAGAAATTAAATTGGCACATATCGCCAAATCTGTACAATTTATACGTATTTTAATGTCGTTACTATACACAATACATTCCAAAACTGTATGCCAAGTATTTGAGTTGACCTAGTTAATTCTAACACAAGCTTTTAAACAAGCAACAATTGCTAAATTGTAAGAAGCACAACAGAAGTGGAGCACTATTATAAATGCGTAAATCCATAAATATATCCAAACATTCAATACATGCATAAATCCATAAATATCAGAACATTCAATACATACATAAATATATCCGTACATTCAATACATGCATAAATACATAAATATATCCGTACATTCAATACATGCATAAATCCATAAATATATCTGAACATTCAATACATGCATAAATCCATAAATATATCTGAACATTCAATACATGCATAAATCCATAAATATATCCATACATTCAATACATGCATAAATCCATAAATATATCCATACATTCAATACATGCATAAATCCATAAATATCAGAACATTCAATACATGCATAAATATATTCGTACATTCAATACATGCATAAATCCATAAATATATCTGAACATTCAATACATGCATAAATCCATATATATCAGAACATTCAATAAATGCATAAATCCATAAATATATCTGAACATTCAATACATGCATAAATCCATAAATATACCAGAACATTCAATACATGCATAAATCCATAAATATACCAGAACATTCAATACATGCATAAATCCATAAATATATCAGAACATTCAATACATGCATAAATCCATAAATATATCCGTACATTCAATACATGCATAAATCCATAAATATATCCGTACATTCAATACATGCATAAATCCATAAATATATCCGTACATTCAATACATGCATAAATCCATAAATATATCAGAACATTCAATACATGCGTAAATCCATAAATATATCTGAACATTCAATACATGCATAAATCCATAAATCTATCCAAACATTCAATACATGCATAAATCCATATATCTATAAAACATTCAATACATGCATAAATCCATAAATCTATAAAACATTCTATACATGCATAAATCCATAAATATACCAGAACATCAATACGTGCATAAATCTATAAATATATCCGAATATTCAATACATGCATGGGTATAATCCATAAATATACCAGAACATTCAATACATGCATAAATCCATAAATATACCAGAACATTCAATACATGCATAAATCCATAAATATATCAGAACATTCTATACATGCGTAAATCCATAAATATATCAGAACATTCTATACATGCATAAATCCATAAATATATCCGAACATTCAATACATGCATAAATCCATAAATATATCCGAACATTCAATACATGCATAAATCCATAAATATATCCAAACATTCAATACATGCATAAATCCATTCAATACATGCACAAATCCATAAATATACCAGAACATCAATACATGCATAAATCCATAAATATACCAGAACATCAATACATGCATAAATCCATAAATATATCCAAACATTCAATACATGCATAAATCCATAAATATATCCAAACATTCAAAACGATACTAGGTATATCTAAAATCACTCTATAAATACACAGTAATTAATTACACATTAATTAAATAGGGTTTACTCATAATGGTAAGCATTAACACAGCATACAATAATGGCAACAGTCTAAATAAAGTTATTATACCATTAATATAATAATATACAGGGTGTGCAGAAAGTTTGTTCCTATTTATATTGTCTGGTTGAATTTGCTTCATATAAATGCAATTCCGGTGGTGTGGTACATCTAATAGTACAAAAATGTAAGTATTTCAGACAAATACAGTTTTGAATAATGTCCAGTTATTCCAAGTTATTTGGAAATCTTTCATGGTATAATTTAAACCTTTACGATATATCAAACACCTATCAATATGCAAGTTATATTGGTAAGGTACACATGATTAAATAGGAAAACATTTACACACATATTTAATTATCTCCTATACCAAAATGTTATACATTATTGTAGCACTTTATATTGCTGGAGTTATTGCCAATGAATGAATAACGGTATTGCCAATGAATAACGGTATTGCCAATGAATAACGGTATTGCCAATGAATAACGGTATTGCCAATGAATAAAGGTATTGCCAAGGAATGAATAACGGTATTGCCAATGAATGATTAAAAGTATTGCCAATGAATGAATGAATAAAGGTATTGCCAATGAATGAATGAATAAAGGTATTGCCAACGAATGAGTGAATAAAGGTATTGCCACCGAATGAGTGAATAAAGGTATTGCCACCGAATGAGTGAATAAAGGTATTGCCAATGAATGAATGAATGAATAAAGGTATTGCCAATGAATGAATGAATAAAGGTATTGCCAATGAATGAGCGAGTGAATAAAGGTATTGCCAATGAATCAGTAAAGGTATTGCCAATGAATGAATAAAGGTATTGCCAATGAATGAGTAAAGGTATTGCCAATGAATGAATAAAGGTATTGCCAATGAATGAATAACGGTATTGCCAATGGATGAGTGAATGAAAGTATTGCCAATGAATGAGTGAATGAAGGTATTGCCAATGGATGAGTGAATAAAGGTATTGCCAATGGACTAGTGAATAAAGTTATTGCCAATGAATGAGTGAATAAAGGTATTGCCAATGGACGAGTGAATAAAGTTATTGCCAATGAATGAGTTTATAAAGGTATTGCCAATGGATGAGTGAATAAAGGTATTGCCAATGGATGAGTGAATAAAGGTATTGCCAATGAATGAATAATGGTATTGCCAATGAATGAATAATGGTATTGCCAATGGATGAGTGAATAAAGGTATTGCCAATGAGTGAATAAAGGTATTGCCAATGAGTGAGTGAATAAAGGTATTGCCAATGAGTGAGTGAATAAAGGTATTGCCAACGAATGAGTGAATAAAGGTATTGCCAATGAATGAGTGAATAAAGGTATTGCCAATTAATGAGTGAATAAAGGTATTGCCAATGAGTGAATAAAGGTATTGCCAATGAGTGAATAAAGGTATTGCCAATGAATGAGTGAATAACGGTATTGCCAATGAATCGAGTGAATAAAGGTATTGCCAATGTATGAATCAATCAATCAAGGTATTGCCAATGACTGAATAACGGTATTGCCAATGAATGAATGAAGGTATTGCCAATGGATGAGTGAATAAAGGTATTGCCAATGGATGAGTGAATAAAGGTATTGCCAATGGATGAGTGAATAAAGGTATTGCCAATGAATGAGTGAATGAATAAAGGTATTGCCAATGAATGAATAAAGGTATTGCCAATAAATGAATGAAGGTATTGCCAATGAATGAATGAATGAATAACGATATTGCCAATGAATGAATGAATGAAGGTATTGCCAATGGATGAGTGAATAAAGGTATTGCCAATGAATGAGTGAATGAATAAAGGTATTGCCAATGAATGAGTGAATAAAGGTATTGCCAATGAATGAATTAATAAAGGTATTGCCAATGAATGAATAAAGGTATTGCCAATGAATGAATGAATAACAGTATTGCCAATGAATGAATAAAGGTATTGCCAATGGATGAGTGAATAAAGGTATTGCCAATGGATGAGTGAATGAATAACGGTATTGCCAATGAATGAGTGAATGAATAAAGGTATTGCCAATGAATGAGTGAATGAATAAAGGTATTGCCAATGAATGAGTGAATGAATAAAGGTATTGCCAATGAATGAATAAAGGTATTGCCAATGAATGAATAACGGTATTGCCAATGAATGAATGAATGAATAAAGGTATTGCCAATGGATGAGTGAATGAAAGTATTGCCAATGAATGAGTGAATGAATGAAGGTATGCCAATGAGTGAATGAATAAAGGTATTGCCAATGAATGAATAAAGGTATTGCCAATGAATGAATAAAGGTATTGCCAATGAATGAATAATGGTATTGCCAATGAATGAATGAATAAAGGTATTGCCAATGGATGAGTGAATAAAGGTATTGCCAATGAATGAGTGAATAAAGGTATTGCCAATGAATGAGTGAATAAAGGTATTGCCAATGAGTGAATGAATGAATAAAGGTATTGCCAATGAATGAGTGAATGAAGGTATTGCCAATGAACGAATGAATAAAGGTATTGCCAAATGAATAAAGGTATTGCCAATGAATGAGTGAATAAAGGTATTGCCAATGAATGAATGAATAAAGGTATTGCCAATGAATGAATGAATAAAGGTATTGCCAATGAATGAGATAAAGGTATTGCCAATGAATGAGTAAAGGTATTGCCAATGAATGAATAAAGGTATTGCCAATGAATGAATAACGGTATTGCCAATGGATGAGTGAATAAAGGTATTGCCAATGAATGAATAAAGGTATTGCCAATGAGTGAATGAATAAAGGTATTGCCAATGGATGAGTGAATAAAGGTATTGCCAATGAGTGAATAAAGGTATTGCCAATGAATGAATGAATGAATAAAGGTATTGCCAATGAATGAATGAATAAAGGTATTGCCAATGAATGAATAAAGGTATTGCCAATGAGTGAATAAAGGTATTGCCAATGAATGAGTGAATAAAGGTATTGCCAATGAATGAGTGAATAAAGGTATTGCCAATGAATGAATAAAAGGTATTGCCAATGAATGAATAAAAGTATTGCCAATGAATGAATAAAGGTATTGCCAATGAATGAATAAAGGTATTGCCAATGGATGAGTGAATAAAGGTATTGCCAATGAATGAGTGAATAAAGGTATTGCCAATGAATGAGTGAATGAATAAAGGTATTGCCAATGAATGAGTGAATGAATAAAGGTATTGCCAATGAATGAGTGAATGAATAAAGGTATTGCCAATGAATGAATGAATGAATAACGGTATTGCCGAATGAATGAATAAAGGTATTGCCAATGGATGAGTGAATGAAAGTATTGCCAATGAATGAGTGAATGAATGAAGGTATGCCAATGAGTGAATGAATAAAGGTATTGCCAATGAATGAATTAATAAAGGTATTGCCAATGAATGAATAAAGGTATTGCCAATGAATGAATGAATAAAGGTATTGCCAATGAATGAATAAAGGTATTGCCAATGGATGAGTGAATAAAGGTATTGCCAATGAATGAGTGAATAAAGGTATTGCCAATGAATGAGTGAATGAATAAAGGTATTGCCAATGAATGAGTGAATGAATAAAGGTATTGCCAATGAATGAGTGAATGAATAAAGGTATTGCCAATGAATGAATAAAGGTATTGCCAATGAATGAATGAATAAAGGTATTGCCAACGAATGAATGAATAAAGGTATTGCCAATGAATGAGTAAAGGTATTGCCAATGAATGAGTAAAGGTATTGCCAATGAATGAATAAAGGTATTGCCAATGAATGAATAAAGGTATTGCCAATGAATGAATGAATAAAGGTATTGCCAACGAATGAATGAATAAAGGTATTGCCAATGAATGAGTAAAGGTATTGCCAATGAATGAATAAAGGTATTGCCAATGAATGAATAACGGTATTGCCAATGGATGAGTGAATAACGGTATTGCCAATGAGTGAATAAAGGTATTGCCAATGAATGAATGAATGAATGAATAAAGGTATTGCCAATGAATGAATGAATGAATAAAGGTATTGCCAATGAATGAATAATGGTATTGCCAATGGATGAGTGAATAAAGGTATTGCCAATGAGTGAATAAAGGTATTGCCAATGAGTGAGTGAATAAAGGTATTGCCAATGAATGAGTGAATAAAGGTATTGCCAATGAATGAGTGAATGAATAAAGGTATTGCCAATGAACGAATGAATAAAGGTATTGCCAATGAATAAAGGTATTGCCAATGAATGAGTGAATAAAGGTATTGCCAATGAATGAATGAATGAATAAAGGTATTGCCAATGGATGAGTGAATAAAGGTATTGCCAATGGATGAGTGAATAAAGGTATTGCCAATGAATGAATAAAGGTATTGCCAATGAATGAGTGAATAAAGGTATTGGCAATGAATGAATAAAGGTATTGCCAATTAATGAATAATGGAATTGCCAATGAATGAATCGAGGTATTGCCAACTATGGACAAGTTTCCATTATTTACAACCTTGAAACAAATCACTTTATATTCCACCAGATAGTTCCACTTACACATGACATATACTACAAGAGACAAATTATGCATAAATGTGAACGAAGTCCATTGTTGAATCAGTTAAAAATAAAAACAATAGTCATGTTATAATGTACAACTTATCAGCCACCACAATCAGTTTTGATAAATATTCAGTCAAACAATCACTGTGGTACGAAAATTTTCCCCCCCCATGAGCCTCGACCACTCGGCTGTCGTGCGGCACATATTCATTGCAATTGGTTCTGAAGTGATCTGTCCACATAACTTATCAGCCACCACAATCATATTCGCAGTTCAACAATAACTGTGGTACGAAAAGTTTCCCCCCATGAGCCTCGACCACTCGGCTGTCGTGCCGTGCCGCACATGTTCATTGCAATTTGGTTCTGAAGTGATCTTTCCACATAACTTTATCAACC
Organism: Archivesica marissinica; assembly: GCA_014843695.1. Taxonomy (NCBI): domain Eukaryota; kingdom Metazoa; phylum Mollusca; class Bivalvia; order Venerida; family Vesicomyidae; genus Archivesica; species Archivesica marissinica. Next base: position 35,569,942 of record CM026390.1, on the reverse strand, counting down.
ACCACAATCAGTTTTGATAAATATTCGCAGTCCAACAATCACTGTGGTACGAAAGGTTTCCCCCCATGAGCCTCGACCACTCGGCTGCCGTGCCGCACATGTTCATTGCACTTGGTTCTGAAGTGATCTTTCCACATAAAGTTATTTACAATTTCGATAAGGTAAAATATTTACCAAATCTGTATCTTCTAATCACATGTAAACAATTCAATTGATTGATACCCAGTCCATTTACAAAACACTGAAAATCCTAGCATCATCATACCATAGCATCATCATACCATAGCATCTATCATACCATAGCATCATCATACCATAGCATCTATCATACCATAGCATCATCATACCATAGCATCATCATACCATAGCATCATCATACCATAGCATCATCATACCATAGCATCATCATACCATAGCATCATCATACCATAGCATCATCATACCATAGCATCATCATACCATAGCATCATCATACCATAGCATCTATCATACCATAGCATCATCATACCATAGCATCATCATACCATAGCATCATCATACCATAGCATCATCATACCATAGCATCATCATACCATAGCAGCTATCATACCATAGCATCATCATACCATAGCATCTATCATACCATAGCATCATCATACCATAGCATCATCATACCATAATCATACCATAGCATCATCATACCATAGCATCATCATACCATAGCATCTATCATACCATCATCATACCATAGCATCTATCATACCATAGCATCATCATACCATAGCATCTATCATACCATAGCATCATCATACCATAGCATCTATCATACCATAGCATCATCATACCATAGCATCATCATACCATACACACAACCATAGCATCTATCATACCATAGCATCATCATACCATAGCATCATCATACCATAGCATCTATCATACCATAGCATCTATCATACCATAGCATCATCATACCATAGCATCATCATACCATAGCATCTATCAAACCATAGCATCATCATACCATAGCATCATCATACCATAGCATCATCATACCATAGCATCATCATACCATAGCATCTATCATACCATAGCATCATCATACCATAGCATCATCATACCATAGCATCTATCATACCATAGCATCATCATACCATAGCATCTATCATACCATAGCATCATCATACCATAGCATCATCATACCATAGCATCTATCATACCATAGCATCTATCATACCATAGCATCATCATACCATAGCATCTATCATATAGTTTATACAAATTTATTTTAGCTCGATTGCAAAACAAGTTCTTTCAACTTATAGTAATCACTCTCGAGACCTCATTCCTGATGGAATCCATCGCCACGAGGGAGAGAGAAGAGGCAACGTGGAATTTAAATGTCTTGCCTAAGGGCACAATCGTAACGACTCCAGCGGGGCTTGAACTCCGGACCATTCGCACCTGAAGCGAACGCGCATCCACTGCGTTATGACGACTATCATAGCATAGCTTCTATCATATAGCATCTATCAAATCATATAGCATTTATCAAATCATAGCATTTATCAAAAACGCATTATAATTACACAGGCCTAACAAAGCTATACTTTTTACACGCTTGTACAATCTGAGAATTGTGCTCGCCAAACAACACGCATCAACAAGCTATCAGCAGCTTGTTGCAAAGCAAAGCCCGACCATGGATTCCATGTTTATCATATAACATTAACTATATATGATTGCCCAATCTGCCTGAACCAAGCTACAAGAACATACTTGTGTTAGCCTGGTTTTATGGCAACCATTATACAAGCACATGTTCAGGTATACCGTATTATCCAACCAACAGACCTTATCGGGGAGAATCAGAAGTGGTCTCAGGGGTGAGCGACTAAGGGGTCTGGGTGTAGAGTTACTGGAAAGGACCTCAGTGTAGTGTCTTGAAGGGATAGTGACCTGAAGGGACCCATATATATATATTTATAGTACCTAAAATGGGCCCCTAAGTGGTTACTGAAAGGGGACTCTTTTTTTTTCTAAAACTATTTTACAACGATTGCGAAACAAGTTTTAACAACTTATATTGATATCTCTCATTGGCTCGGATGAAAGCGTACATGTGGTCTTTCGTATGGGAGGAAACTGTAGAACCTGGAGAAAACCCACATGTCCGATCTGGCGACCACCGTACCATCTCACATACTTCCCGATTCGAGGATCGAACCAGGGTCACATTGATGAGAAGCGAGCACGCTAATCAGACAGCTTGGTGTAGTGTTACTGAAACTGACCTCAATGTAGTAATTGCAAGAGTGTTACAGTATCGAGGTTAACATGATGTATTCTATCACCATCTGATGAAGAAGAAGCTGTTCATTGAAACACTGTCCGAAGGGAAAGCTGGTACTTTCTTGCCAAAATAAGTGGTTAAGTCCGTGTATATTGATGGTGCTATAATAAATCAACAATCTTGACTAATATCAAACTGGAATCCATCAGTGACATGTGTGCATTCTGAGCATAATAGTCCAGTTAGATTCCATACTACAGGTATATGTGGCACTAAACACAAGTGAAATAGTTTGTTTCACATTTCAATTAGAAACTAGTTGCACGACGTATGAAATTCACATACAACACAATCTATGTCCAGACTGTCACCGATTACAGCAGTCTAATTTCTGAATTAAATGTTTGCCCATATGGTGCCTCTCCAGTTATCATTGGGAGGAATACCTTGGGAGCCCCTCCAATCGGTATTGCATGCACAAATGGGCCCCCCCGAGTAGAACCACCAATCTACCGCAAGCCAGCTGGATAGCTTTCTCGCACGAAATATTTCAACAACTCCAATGTGATTCAAACCTACAGCAGTGAGGGGCAAGTGATTTGAAGTCAACGACCATAACCACTGGCCAATAGAGGACCCTCCCCACACCCCCGATTCTTAAATATTTTATATCGGCAGACATCAGAAAAATGAAATACTTGAGCATAAGTTGTATGGTTTCAGTAAACAAACAGATCTGTAAATATCATTCTCTAGTCTTATAACACTTACACTCAATCTCTGTAACAAGATAGGTCCATGAACAAATACTTGCAGAATGTACGTACATGTAAATCCCTACATGTAAATCCGTAATGATACTTTCACAAAAAATATAAAAACCAAAAAATAATCAAAAAATCATGTTCCTTCAATGATAAATCAGACAACCCTATATTGTCTTTGATTACATTCCTTAACAAACAGACATGTAAAGGAAATGGTCAGAAAGCTTGCCCATCTTTCATCTCCAAAAAGTGAATGTGCCATTTTCTGATCAAGAAATCTTACTATTCCATAGGCTGTTCAAATTTTGCAGCTATTCTCGATCTCCGCCTATTTATTGAACTATTAGTCGACTCATCGCTCACCGAGCTCGAGCTCAATTTCTGCTGACGGAGTATACCGGTAACCGATTTCTTCGGTGACAATTCAAGACTCTCTGTGAAGCTTGAATCGGATTTCATCGAGCTCGTCTCGATAGGGTGATCCTGACGAAAGACTGCTTCATAACACATACAGTCCGTGGCGACACAGCTCTCAAAGTTGTGCTCAAAATGACTCCTATGTTTTCCAGAGTCTCGAATTTTCATTGCCTGGTTAATGTTATCTCTAACAAACTGTTCCGTTTCACTGACCTCTATTTCAAAAACATCGTCAAATTTATGTACATCAGAAATTATTTTGTCTACCTCTTCATGAACTGTTGGTTTGCTTGGTACATTTAGACTATCTACTTCTTTAACAAGGTTTTCTGCACTGCCTTCCAGTGTAATAGTCCCTGCAGAAAATGATTCACTCATGTCTATGCTGGCGTGAGGAGTAGGCGAGTTTTCGAGAAGTAATTTTAGATTTTCCTCAAGTTTTGACTGATTATCATCACTGTCGTATTCTGTACCGATTGCTTGTTTTTGTTTTGGACATGTTAGTGTAGCTAGAACTTTTCGGACTTCATCACTACTGTTGCTAGGCAACTCCTGGACATTGCTACCTTTACTTTGGAACTGTTTGGAATACCAGTATGATCCTGGCTGAAGAGGCCGCGGACATCGTGCAATCGGAGTGGGATCTTCAGCAGCTACAGATTTGCTAGTATCCACCAGGTGATCAGCTGCATTACCAGTTGCGTTTTCCATTTCTTTTCTTTCCTGTTCTTTATTTTGTTCCTTTAGATACGATATAGTGGCAGAGAGGCTATTTATTGCAACTTTATAATCAGACCCTACATGTCTTGTTCTATCATTATTGTTCTTATCTTGCTTCTGGTATGCATCTTTAACATCAGAATGCTCAGTTTTACCGTGGTTGTCGGATGTATTTTCTGCTAATGCAGTAGTACTCGCCGTGTTCCGAGTGGTAGAATCTATTTTGATTTGTGCCATTTTCTCCACAATACCCGAGTTTTTTATGCTTTCACTGACTTCCTGTAACTGACTTGGACTTGCTCTCCACCAACCCTGCTTTAATAAATCGAAAATGTCATCGGATGGATTGGTTTTACTTGCATCTGTTTCCAAATCTTTTGTCTTTGGGTTCATGTCTTCACTTGGTGTAGATGGAGGCGTGGGTAGAAACTGTGCTGCTAGTTGTAGGAGCTGAGAGGTCGGCGTCTGACAGAGTGGTGTCTTCTGCTGCGCACGCTCATCATCATTGATGGAGGAAAAGATGGCGTCTCTTGTATCTGAAGTAGGATATATTTCAACTGACATTTATATATTAATAGCAATGTTAGTCTGCAAATATATTATAAATAATACAAATCACCACAAGTGTTAATTAGCTTAGTATATTTATTAAGTGTTAAAATAAAATAAATAGACGTGAAATTTGCATTTTACCAATTTCAGAATTTGACAGGCAATTTCTTGTTTAAATCCTGTGTACAGTTTCTAGGTTGTTACCAAAATATGTTTTTTGACTGTTTGATTTACTTCTGGTCAAATATTAACAAGGATTACCAAAAGTAAAATTCTCAAACTTGATGAGATCCAAGTGCTGACTGAACTGATCTGGTCGGATAGTAGGAGACGGTACATTGGAGGGAACGGCCCCGCTCAGCAGGTCTGCAGGAAGGAATTTTCTCAATTCTACAGGCGTGTCTTCATCAGTGAGAGCAGAACCCGAGTCGTTGGATGGTGTGTCGGAATCCGGTCTGGTGTACGATTCATCAATGATGGGTAATGATCCTGGAAAAGAAACCAGAAGTGCAAGTAGATATTACTGATGGTGTGTCGGAATCCGGTCTGGTGTACGATTCATCAATGATGGGTAATGATTCTGTTATAGAAACCAGAAGTGCAAGTAGATATTACTGAGGGTATGTCGGAATCCGGTCTGGTGTACGATTCATCAATGATGGGTAATGATCCTGGAAAAGAAACCAGAAGTGCAAGTAGATATTACTGAGGGTATGTCGGAATCCGGTCTGGTGTACGATTCATCAATGATGGGTAATGATTCTGTTATAGAAACCAGAAGTGCAAGTAGATATTACTGAGGGTATGTCGGAATCCGGTCTGGTGTACGATTCATCAATGATGGGTAATGATCCTGGAAAAGAAACCAGAAGTGCAAGTAGATATTACTGAGGGTATGTCGGAATCCGGTCTGGTGTACGATTCATCAATGATGGGTAATGATTCTGTTATAGAAACCAGAAGTGCAAGTAGATATTACTGAGGGTATGTCGGAATCCGGTCTGGTGTACGATTCATCAATGATGGGTAATGATCCTGGAAAAGAAACCAGAAGTGCAAGTAGATATTACTGAGGGTATGTCGGAATCCGGTCTGGTGTACGATTCATCAATGATGGGTAATGATTCTGTTATAGAAACCAGAAGTGCAAGTAGATATTACTGATGGTGTGTCGGAATCTGGTCTGGTGTATGATTCATCAATGATGGGTAATGATTCTGGAATAGAAACCAGAAGTGCAAGTAGATATGATATTACTGATGGTGTGTCGGAATCCGGTCTGGTGTACGCTTAATCAATGATGGGTAATGATCCTGGAATAGAAACCAGAAGTGCAAGTAGATATTACTGATGGTGTGTCGGAATCTGGTCTGGTGTACGATTCATCAATGATGGGTAATGATCCTGGAATAGAAACCAGAAGTGCAAGTAGATATTACTGATGGTGTGTCGGAATCCGGTCTGGTGTACGCTTAATCAATGATGGGTAATGATCCTGGAATAGAAACCAGAAGTGCAATTAGATATTACTGAATTGAGAGCAAGAATATTACGAAATGTAGGATCTTACACGAGATCAGATTTCATACCATATTTTATGAAACAAGTTTTGGAATTCTGCTATTACTGTAAGTGAGCCTTTAGCAGGTTTGACTTTACATAACTTTACATAGCTATTGAAAATTTATTGAACATATATTGAACATTTTTTGACATGTCCAACTGAACCCAAACTCATCCTGGCAATATGAAGAAGGCTGATGAACACTGGTGATGACAGGACTCCATACTTGGTTTCATGTTTTTATACTCGTCAGTGTTCAATATGGTTATCTACGAACCAATATCTTGTGTGCATGCTAAGCTTGAATACTGTGGATGGACGATCTGACAGATGAATATTGCTAATCTTAATAAATACAGCTAAATATATTAATTATGCTCTTAAACTAAGAACAAATCGTATGAAAACTTTACGTGATGAACATTAATGAATGTATGTGTTTGCTATCATATTAATATGTATTATCACACAAAGACGAATTGGTTTCGCTCTTTGCCAATATTGCTTCTTAACTGGTTTATCGTTGCTTTAAATAACACGATGTCAACTTATTATTAATGTAATTTGTGTATAATTACATTTCGTTTCTCATGTCATGTATAATATTATATAGTATATTGTATTGCCAAAGGCAAGGTTACTTCCGATTTTACAATAAAACATGTTGTTACCCATGTCATGTATAATATTATATATGTATATTGTATTGCCAAAGGCAAGGTTACTGCAGATTTTACAATAAAACATGTTGTTACCCATGTCATGTATAATATTATATATGTATATTGTATTGCCAAAGGCAAGGTTACTGCAGATTTTACAATAAAACATGTTGTTACCCATGTCATGTATAATATTATATATGTATATTGTATTGCCAAAGGCAAGGTTACTGCAGATTTTACAATAAAACATGTTGTTACCCATGTCATGTATAATATTATATATGTATATTGTATTGCCAAAGGCAAGGTTACTGCAGATTTTACAATAAAACATGTTGTTACCCATGTCATGTATAATATTATATATGTATATTGTATTGCCAAAGGCAAGGTTACTGCAGATTTTACAATAAAACATGTTGTTACCCATGTCATGTATAATATTATATATGTATATTGTATTGCCAAAGGCAAGGTTACTGCAGATTTTACAATAAAACATGTTGTTACCCATGTCATGTATACTATTATGTATGTATATTGTATTGCCAAAGGCAAGGTTATTGCAGATTTTGCAATAAAAACATGTTCATGTTCAGCTAACAACCATATCTCCAAACTTATCTGCATTTCTTCCATAGTACCTTGTAGATCTCCGGACAGATGCACCATCCTTCGATTCCCCTTGCCTTTAATGCTGACCACATGTGGGATGGCCATCAGGAGGGCCACAGTGGTCGGGAATCCATGCAATGCAGGCTTGATTTCCACACAGTACTGCTCATAGAATAACTTCTCAAACTGGGAGAGAGACATCCTGCCATGTTTCTGCAGGAGGACGCGGATATCTCGTGCAACCACCTGTAGACGGGTGAGGCTGATCACACCCGATTCATTATCCCCAGATATCTGTAAACAGACAAAACATAGTAATAATAATAATAAAGATTGCGCGGCATAGTGGTAGTGCGTTCACTTAAGGTGTGAAAGGCCCGGAGTTCGAGCCCCACTGGAACCGTTACAATTATGCCCTTAGGCAAGGCATTTAAATTCAACATGGCCTCTTCTCTCTCCCTCGTGGCAATGGATTCCATCAGGAATGAGGTATCTAGAGTGATTAATATTGAAAGAACTTGGTTCGCAATCAAGCTAAAGACTTTATTTAACGAGAACTCATTTAAACAATTGAGTCAATCTACCAGGAGGCCCTCAACATAATAAAGCATGAAATAGCACAATGAAACATGTAAACAATGACTAATAATACAGACGGACATGTGAAATGATATAAGCTGCAAAAACTAATACCTATATACATGTTTTGTTTTGTTTGTTTGTGGGATTCACATACTTCCTGGTCCGAGGATCGAACCCGGGTTTCATTGGTGAGAAGCGAACGCGTAACCACTGCGCTAATCGGACAGCCAATAATAAATACTCATAAGAAACCGTACTTCATAAAGCTAGTAGAAACATGCACTAATTCTACCTGTACATAGTCCAGCAACTCTTCCTGGATTTTTTGGATGTCTGGATCAGTGCCGAAAGTAGTTCTGTATCTACTGCAGAGCTCCATCAAAGGGAGACTACCTCCACTCTGGTCCATCAAGAGTTGTAGAACCTGCCTGGCTAATGGGGGAGCACTGCTACGATCCGACAAAACTATGTACACCTTCCCGTCAAATGTATCCACCTAGGCACACAGGAAACAATTAATTTTAACCATTAGCAAGCTGTGGGACAATTTGAATGAAACGCCCTACTTTCTAGGAAAAATAAGAAAAATATTACACATTTGTTATCTGCTCATTTCGCTTGAAACATGCTAACGGTTAAAGTGGTATATTTAATATTGTTATGTTATGTTATATTTCGGGTTTTACGACTGCATCAGCACCATTTTGGGCTATATCGCCGGCGGGCAGTTTACCTAACAACACCTTTCCTGGGCAGGCTCCAACAGTTAACCAGTACTTGGGTGCACCAACCTCCGTAAGAAACTGCCAACTTTTTCATATAAATGAGACACGGCCTGAGTGGGGCTCGAACCTGTGACCATCAGTGATGATAGGTTACAGTAGTATACAAGTCAGCGACCATATTTATTTAATATTGTACCATTTATAGCCACACTACAGACGATGTATGGTTTTGTTGTGTGTGTAATGTTTGCATGGTTAAAGTGGTATATTTAATATTGCATCATTTATAGCCACACTATACAGACGATGCATGGTTTTGTTGTGTGTGTAATGTTTGCATGGTTAAAGTGGTATATTTAATATTGCACCATTTATAGCCACACTACAGACAATGCATGGTTTTGTTGTGTGTGTAATGTTTGGATTGTTAAAGTGGTATACATGTATTTAATATTGCATCATTTATAGCCACACTACAGACGATGCATGGTTTTGTTGTGTGTGTAATGTTTGGATTGTTAAAGTGGTATACATGTATTTAATATTGCATCATTTATAGCCACACTACAGACGATGCATGGTTTTGTTGTGTGTGTAATGGTTATAGTGGTATATTTAATATTGTATCATTTATAGCCACACTACAGACGATGCATGGTTTTGTTGTGTGTGTAATGTTTGCATGGTTAAAGTGGTATATTTAATATTGCATCATTTATAGCCACACTACAGACGATGCATGGTTTTGTTGTGTGTGTAATGTTTGCATGGTTATATTGAATCTTTGAGTTGCATCAACAGCTTCGACATTCCATCTTGAACTGGAATGAGGAAGAAGCCAAGGTACAATTCCAAACATTATTTCATGCACCGTGCAGCAGATGTGTAGAACCACCGAACATCGGTAAGTTAGCTGGATTGCATCCCGACTTGGAAGGATGTGCGTCAGCGTAATCAACTGTCAACAACTTTCTAATGTTTTAACTTTCACTCATCGCTAAATCGCCTGCTCAGAAGGTAACATTAGTGTGCGTGTCATTATTCTTCTAGATAAGTTCAATTGAAGTTAATGACAGCATATCTTTATGTGTGCATTTACTGCACTTCAAAATAATTTGGCTACTGGTACATGTACACAAGAATTGTGCAAGAGCGGAGACATGTATGTATGTATGTTCCATTAATGTCAAACCCCTTGCAGGGACCTAGACATGTTTTCCCGGGCATGCTTAGCCGACCATAGCGGTTAACCAGTACTAAGCAATGTGTGTGAGGTGCCTTGCTCAATGACACTACATACGTGGCCTGACTAGAGTATCGAACCCGGACCGTTCGATTCCAAATCCGATGCTCTACCATTGGACCACGGACGAGATATGTTAATCCTGTTCTCTAGCATTCCTCTGTACAACATTCTAAATACACTGCTCAAAACAATTAAAGGATCACTTTTTATAATGCCTCTACAGTAATCATTTTGGTATCGACATATATATTGTCTATTACTATGCACTAATTTATTTATTTATTTATTTATTTAATGGATATCTTGACGATATCTTATTTACCGACGCCTCAACCTAATAAGGTCATGTGGCGTCGAAAACATTTGTAAAAATAAAAATTGTTTAAAAAACGTGATCTATGTTAAAAGGTTACATTTTAAATAATATATATACTTGATAATCACAATAAGTTGCATTATAATCTATTTATAAGGTGAGTTTCTTTTAAAAAACCTAATATTGTACTTGGCAGTACTGAATCGAATAATTCTTGTATACTATTTGTATTAAAGTATGCATTCCTTGTAAAGATGAGGTCGGCACAGTGGAGCAAAAAGTGCTTCACTGTGAATATCTCATCACAAGGAATACATATGGGTTGTTCTTCTGCATTTAAAATATAAGAATGTGTAATCCAAGTGTGTCCAATACGACACCGAGTCAAACGAACTTGTTCTTTTCGGTTTAGTTTTGTACGATATGTACTTGAAAATATGGGTTTAATTTCATGTAATTTATTTCCAACTTGTTTGTCCCAATTTATTTGACATTTACTATCGACATATTTCCTAATATTGGATTTTAAATCCGTATGCGGTATTTTAGAGTTTGTTATTGGCAAGTCTAAAGCAGACTTTGCTAGAAAATCAGCTTCATCATTTCCTCGTATGTTTATATGACTGGGAATCCAACAAAAAACAACAGTTTTTGAGGAGCTAATAGATATGTATCTTCTAAAAATTTGTTGAATTAGGGGGTTGGAATGGTTTGGTTGTTTGAGAGATGTTAAAACCGACAAAGAGTCGGAAAATATAATAAATTTGTCGTTTTCGTTAACAGTTATAAGGGAAAGAGCTAGGTCGATAGCTTGTGTTTCTGCAGAGAAAATTGAACTGTCATCAGGTAATCTTACAGTACTTGATTTAGTATGGGTAACTGCTGCACATGCAACCTTTTCAAGTCTTTTTGAGCCATCTGTGTAGATGGATATATAATCTTTATATTTAGATTTTATTTCTAAAAATTTTGTTTTAAAAATATCTGGACTAGTTTCACTTTTCTTATTCTCATACAAATGAAGATCTAAAATAATGTTTGGGGTAGTCAAAGTCCACGGTTCTTTATTTAACAACTTGTTTTCTTGTATAATTGTTGTATCTATTTTTGCTTCTACTATGCACTAATACATGTCTCTTATGACTACGCACGGGTAAATCAAGCGGTTTGCTAATCAATACCCCTATATATTGGCCTGATTTGTGGTATGGGAGTCAATTGCCATCTTTCGTTATAGTGATCAGTATGAACCATTTTTGGCTTTTATTGGGACTCTATGTGCTTATTTACACGTGCGAGTGTGTTAGGCGTCACTTAAATCCACCCGAGGTCGCCAGGGCGGTGCAAATGATGCAGGATGGACACTCACAGCGCAATGTGGCTGGAACATTAGACGTCTTCCAGAGCGTGGTTGCATATTTGTGGGCGCGGTATCAGGAGACGGGACAGTACACCAGATGTCCTGGTCAAGGTCGTTCACGATGCACAACCGATGCCGATGACCATTATATACGGTTATTGGCCTTAAGAAACCGTCGTGGTAGTGCAACGCGGCTCCAAATAGACGTCCAGCTGACCACCGGGCAACGAGTACCCACCCAAACCATCCGTAATAGACTCCACAATGACACCATGAATGCTAGACGCCCAGCAACCGGCCCTGTTTTGACACGTGCGCATCGCATTCGGAGACGCGAATTTGCTGAGGACAACCTTAACTGGGCACTTCGAGATTGGGAGTCTGTGTTGCTCACTGACGAGAGTAGATTCCATTTATCATCATGTGATAGGCGTACTCGAGTCTGGGGACGGCCAGGTGAACAATATGTGCACTTTAACATTATGGAATGGGATCGTTTTGGGGGGTGGCTCAGTTATGGTTTGGGGTGGGATCTGCTTATGATGGCGCACGGACCTCTATGTGTTTGATCGAGGAACATTAACTGCTTTAAGGTATAGGGATGACATTCTATCACCGATTGTAAAGCCATTCGCTGGAGCTATCGGTGTTGACTTCGCTTTTAATGCAAGACAATGCCCGCCCACACACTGCTAGGATAGCCATGGACTACCTTAATCAGGAGTGTATTGAAGTAATGGATTGATCGGCGCGTTCACCCGACCTAAATCCTATAGAACATGTGTGGGACTACATTTATAGACGAATTTCGGAGCGCAACAATCGACCACTTACTCTACCGGACCTCACACTGGCGCTCATTCTGGAATTGAATGGCCTACCACAGCAGGTGATAGCCACCAGAATCAGGAGTGTGCCTAGGCGTTGCCGTGAGTGTTACAATAGACGAGGGGGGCATACTCATTATTAGCACACATTATTTGAGACAATTCTCTGGTCTTAAACACAGTTTTTCTCATTATGTTAGCATTATGCCATTGTTAAGAAAATTGATACTTTCTGATTAAGGCAGAGTTTCTACTGTCAGCTACGTTGTTGCTTGTTTTCCTGTTACTGCTTCGTCGTGTAAATGTTGCGAATACATGTTGCATACACCCGTTTCTAATTATTATTCCGTATGTTCCATTTAATTCCAAATATGTGTATGATCCTTTAATTGTTTTGAGCAGTGTATTAACCATTTTCTTTTTAACATCCAAAACTATTGACTCACTAATACAATAACTTCCGAAATTCTTTAGCATATACCTAGAATATATTTCACGTATTTTCATTATATATATATATTATTCTCCTGCCTATTGTATTACGTTATGTTATATTTGGGTTTTACGCCTGCATCAGCACCTATATCGCCGGCGGGCAGTTTACCTAACAACACCTTTCCTGGGCAGGCTCCAGCGGATAACCAGTACTTGGGTGCACCAACCTCCGTAAGAAACTGCCAACTTTTTCATATAAATGAGACACGGTCTGAGCGGGGCTCGAACCCGTGACCATCAATGATGATAGGTTACAGTGGTATACAAGTCAGCGACCTTAACCACTCGACTGCGGAGGCGGACTGGAAAACACTATTAAAGATAATTTCCATATGGTTGAGCCAGGATTTGAAGTCCTGGCATTCATCTTGGTATATATACAACAACATGGCCACCACAACACCCTAAATGACTCTTCCTTAATATAAAAAACATGGCAAGTCATGTCTACATAATTATTCCACGTCAGGCTCTAGTTATTGCACTAGACGCCATATTTAACCCATTCAACACCAAGTAACTGACATGGACTGGTCCATGATATTTTTAGACCAATAAATTAAACAAAATTACATTTGGATCAGTTCATTTATCAAAATGGGTAATTTTTAAAAAGTTACATTACTTGAAAAAAGTGCAGATCCTGATGAGACGGCTCATCACAAGCCGGCTCATCTGGATCTACACTTTTTTGTAAGCCAATTTAGAGGTCTGTGGTGTTGAAAGGGTTAACCAGTCTAACCTTTAGTTATGTTATATTTTTATGTTATATTTCGGGTTTTACGCCTGCATCAGCACCATTTTGGGCTATATCGCCGGCGGGCAGTTTACCTAACAACACCTTTCCTGGGCAGGCTCCAGCAGTTAACCAGTACTTGGGTGCACCAACCTCCGTAAGAAACTGCCAACTAACCTTTAGTACATGCTTCAGTTTGGCTACAAGTTGTTCCATACTGTACACATGCAAGTCTTGTAGTGGTAGAGTATAGCCGTAGTGATTAGTGAATGCCAGCATCAGCTTCTCCAGGGGATAGCAATCCACTTTCTGGTGCTTGAGAAGGCCGACGATGTGTTCCCCGACAACCTTACGAAGCTCGGGCTCCATCAAACGAATCACCTTCTCGTCACCCTCATCAAACAGCTGCAAGTATCAGGACAGGATTACACGCAAGTACTCAGTGAATGCATAGATATACATGTATATGGAATGATAGTACAGTAGAGTCTACTGAGTACAGTAGAAATCAAGTCAACACACTAATTGTGAATTTATATTGTTTACACCTTTCAGGTCTCTTTGAAAATAGAATTATGGGCTCATTTTAGAGGGCAACTTTCACGAAATAGTCACCATAGCGACCATAATTTCTCCCTAAATAAAAATAATTTTAAAAAAAAATGTTTCATACAACATTTTGATTGATCGTTTTATTTATAGAGTTCTATTTATAGCCGCCTCAACCGAAAAAGGTCATGGGAGCATCTGATCAAATATATTTTGATACAATATGTAAACTTTTAAAATTATAGTTTACTACATTTCAATATACAGATTTATAAATTTTAAAATATATTATAATTTGCTAAAAATATTTATTTCCCTTAAAAAGGATCAAATCGACTTTGATTTTACATTATTGAAAATATTTTTCATAGAATTTTCTACATAGCGGGATCTAATGTTGTCAAATAACATACAATGGCCATTATAAAGCTTCTTTCTATTCAAATATTGCATTTAATGATCATACTGTGCATTTTAACCCTATTGTGTTGAAATATATTAAATAACAACATTTAAGGATGCAATTGCGCGCTTTCTCATTTCTCCCAACAATTCTGACATAAAATGAGCCATGACTCGAGTTCAATAACTAACAATATTACAAAAATATTAAGAAACTTTTTTCTGGTTATTTGTACATTTTTTCCCCAATCCGGATAGCCACCTGAAATGCTCATAAACCGCACATTTCGGTGGAAATTTTTTCCCCAACAAGTTGTCTGTTTATATTCGGCTACTGAACCAGTCAGGTGACAGTTGCATTAGGCTACCGGTACGCACAACGGAATGTTATTGACCCATGCTTCACCTGTGTCAGCGAAAATAGGTTAAAACTATTTAAATATTTTAAATACGGATGTAAATGGAAAAAATACGCCGAGCATAGGAATACGCCGAGCATAGGTTCTACCACTCTATTAATTCAGCAAACTGCACAGTTTTTGTTTTTCAATAGATTAATGTAAATTACTTCTACAATGTTTGGCAAAGCCTCAAATAGGTCCTGAAGTTTTGTGAAACCGTAGTGGCCAACTCGACACTGATGCCCAAAATGGTGATGGTAGGCCGGTATGAACTTGTTGAACAGCATGCGACACTGGTGGCTGTGTTTGAGCAGGTCAACAACCTCCAAGGCAAACTGCTTCATCCTTTCCTGCTCCTCGGGACTCTGATCTAAAACAAATTATATTGAATCTAATCACCATGGTAACATCACCTAGCAACTACAAATCTAACCACTCTACACCTGCGTCACCGCCACAAGGGCACAGATGGATCTGTAGTCCAGTGGTTAACATGCTGGACTGGTAATTCAAGGGATAGCAGGTTCAATCCCCCGTCTGATCCTAATAAAATTAACAGTCTTTCAGATGGGACGTTAAACCGAGGTCTCGTGTCGGTGCTTTACACCGTGCATGTAATAGAACCAGAGGAGACTCTGGAATGGTTCTCTTTCTGTATCATTGCACTATCCTCCAAAAATCTAAAATGACTAATCTCTTCAGGAGGCGTCGCTCATATGGGCAACCGGTTGCGACGATAAATAAACGTAAAACACACACACGACAAGGGCTGTACAAATCCTGCCGATAGTAATTTTGAAACTTAAGCTTAAACTTTATTTATTCTACAACTTATATTAATCACTCTTGTTGGCGCAGATGAAAGCGTAATTGTGGTCATTCGTTTGGGAGGAAACCGGAGTACCCGGAGTAAACCCACCTGTTCGATCTGGCGACACCGTACCATCTCACATACTTCCCGGTCCAAGGATCGAACATGGGTTGCATTGGTGAGAAGCGAGCGCGCTAACCACTGCACTAATCGGACAGCCAAATTTTGAAGCTTCAAACCGATGACGGGTTTAGAACTTAGAATTGATAACAATTATAAAGAATTCAAAGAAACACAATTGGAAATCTATAAACATTGTTAAAAGTAAATAAAACACAAGACTCTTAAATCAAGACTCTATCAAATAGGAATTCAATCTGAATCTTACCTTTTCTAGGGAGAGCTATGATTGTGTCGTGTCCTTCAGTCATAACCTGAAATGTACATTATGATTAAGTCTAACATGACTCGGCATTTTGTCTGTATACACAAAGAAGGAATTTACAATGTTTAGATCTGCAATAAAGCATAGCTTAGCACATGATGTCCAACGCGTCGTCATTTTTGTAGTTTTGCATTATTTTAGACATTTTGGTCAGGTTAGAATCGAAATATTTGCGTTATATATAGTCGAATACAATATGATTTGTCGTTCTGAGCTCAGGAATTAACGACTTAGGCCAACGTGTTATTGGCAAATAAATAACTGAAAGACAAATAGTATTTCTTATATTTACTAATTTACTAATTACTAAGTCAGTTTTTTTAATTAGTAAATTTAAGAAATAAAAAAACTGATATAACAAAGAAATGCACAAGTCGAGGTTTATCTAGTAGAATGTGAATGAATGTACTAAAATGCAGGGATCATTCTAGAGGGCGATGTGGGCGAAATTGTCGCCCTAAGGACCCTGACTTTGCCCTCTGGGGGCCCCATTTCTCCCTATAAAATTTGTTTTTTTTGTGTTTTTTTTACGATTTTCAAACAAAATTTTGTCTAGTAAGATACACTGGCCCATTATAAAGCACTCCTATTCAAATGTTGAATCTAATGGTCATACTGTGTATTTTAACCCTATTTTGCAGAAGTATATTAAAGAATACCATTTAAGGAAGCGAGCACGCGCTCCCAAAAGTTCTGACATATAATGAACCCTGCAATGTATAGACTAACACCAACTGTTACTACAAGTAGCTAAGAAAGCATGTCAATGGAGTTTAAAGTATCGACTTACATCAACTGTTCCTACAGGTAACTCAGACAGCATGTCGTCTAAGTGACATACCCCATACTCTATAATGTCCCAGTTCTTGTGATACAATTTACCTGTAAGTCACAAAACAAATTAGTTGAACAAATGTTTAACCAATCTTTCCAGCCATATAGCGATAAAAATAACATGACATGTGTTTACCCATCAGAGCAGAGTACTAGGCCATCAGAACACTTGACTATCTGCATTGGTGCTAAAAAATACATACATAATTCCTCAGTGAAAGAGAGGACATGTATACATACAGAATTCCTCAGTGATAGAGTGAGAGAGAGGACATGTATACATACAAAATACCTCAGTGAAAGAGTGAGAGAGAAGACATGTATACATACAGAATACCTCAGTGAAAGAGTGAAAGAGAGGACATGTATACATACAGAATTCCTCAGTGAGAGAGAGGACATGTATACATACAGAATTCCTCAGTAAGAGAGAAGACATGTATACATACAGAATTCCTCAGTAAGAGATAGGACATGTATACATAGAGAATTCCTCAGTGAGAGAGAGGACATGTATACATACAGAATTCCTCAGTGATAGAGTGAGAGAGAGGACATGTATACATACACAATACCTCAGTGAAAGAGTGAGAGAGAAGACATGTATACATACAGAATACCTCAGTGAAAGAGTGAAAGAGAGGACATGTATACATACAGAATTCCTCAGTGAGAGAGAGGACATGTATACATACAGAATTCCTCAGTAAGAGAGAAGACATGTATACATACAGAATACCTCAGTGATAGAGAGGACATGTATACATACAGAATTCCTCAGTAAGAGAGAGGACATGTATACATAGAGAATTCCTCAGTGAGAGAGAGGACATGTATACATACAGAATTCCTCAGTAAGAGAGAAGACATGTATACATACAGAATTCCTCAGTGAGAGAGAGGACATGTATACATACAGAATTCCTCAGTAAGAGAGAAGACATGTATACATACAGAATACCTCAGTGATAGAGAGGACATGTATACATACAGAATTCCTCAGTAAGAGAAAGGACATGTATACATAGAGAATTCCTCAGTGAGAGAGAGGCCATGTATACATACAGAATTCCTCAGTGAAAGAGAGGACATGTATACCTACAGAATTCCTCAGTGAAAGAGAGGACATGTATACATACAGAATTCCTCAGTGAAAGAGAGGACATGTATACATACAGAATTCCTCAGTGAAAGAGAGGACATGTATACATACAGAATTCCTCAGTGAAAGAGAGGACATGTATACATACAGAATTCCTCACACAGAGAGAGAGGACATGTATACATACAGAATTCCTCACAGAGAGAGAGGACATGTATACATACAGAATACCTCAGTGAGAGAGAGGACATGTATACATACAGAATTCCTCAGTAAGAGAGAAGACATGTATACATACAGAATACCTCAGTGATAGAGAGGACATGTATACATACAGAATTCCTCAGTAAGAGAGAGGACATGTATACATACAGAATTCCTCAGTAAGAGAGAAGACATGTATACATACAGAATACCTCAGTGAGAGAGAGGACATGTATACATACAGAATTCCTCAGTGAGAGAGAGGACATGTATACATACAGAATTCCTCAGTAAGAGAGAAGACATGTATACATACAGAATACCTCGGTGATAGAGAGGACATGTATACATACAGAATTCCTCAGTAAGAGAGAGGACATGTATACATAGAGAATTCCTCAGTGATAGAGTGAAAGAGAGGACATGTATACATACAGAATTCCTCAGTGAAAGAGAGAGGACATGTATACATACAGAATTCCTCAGTAAGAGAGAGGACATGTATACATACAGAATTCCTCAGTGAGAGAGAGGACATGTATACATACAGAATTCCTCAGTAAGAGAGAAGACATGTATACATACAGAATTCCTCAGTGAAAGAGAGGACATGTATACATACAGAATTCCTCAGTGAGAGAGAGGACATGTATACATAGAGAATTCCTCAGTAAGAGAGAGGACATGTATACATAGAGAATTCCTCAGTGAGAGAGAGGACATGTATACATACAGAATTCCTCAGTGAAAGAGAGGACATGTATACATACAGAATTCCTCAGTGAAAGAGAGGACATGTATACATACAGAATTCCTCAGTGAAAGAGGACATGTATACATACAGAATTCCTCACACAGAGAGAGAGGACATGTATACATACAGAATTCCTCACACACAAGAGAGGACATGTATACATACAGAATTCCTCACACAGAGAGAGAGAGGACATGTATACATACAGAATTCCTCACACAGAGAGAGAGGACATGTATACATACAGAATTCCTCACAGAGAGAGAGGACATGTATACATACAGAATTCCTCAAGAGAGGACATGTATACATACAGAATTCCTCAGTAAGAGAGAGGACATGTATACATACAGAATTCCTCAGTAAGAGAGAGGACATGTATACATACAGAATTCCTCAGTAAGAGAGAGGACATGTATACATACAGAATTCCTCAGTGAAAGAGGACATGTATACATACAGAATTCCTCACAGAGAGAGAGAGGACATGTATACATACAGAATTCCTCACACAGAGAGAGAGGACATGTATACATACAGAATTCCTCACAGAGAGAAAGAAGACATGTATACATACAGAATTCCTCAGTAAGAGAGAAGACATGTATACATACAGAATACCTCAGTGATAGAGTGAAAGAGAGGACATGTATACATACAGAATTCCCCAGTAAGAGAGAGGACATGTATACATAGAGAATTCCTCAGTGATAGAGTGAAAGAGAGGACATGTATACATACAGAATTCCTCAGTAAGAGAGAGGACATGTATACATACAGAATTCCTCAGTGAGAGAGAGGACATGTATACATACAGAATTCCTCAGTAAGAGAGAAGACATGTATACATACAGAATTCCTCAGTGAGAGAGAGGACATGTATACATAGAGAATTCCTCAGTAAGAGAGAGGACATGTATACATAGAGAATTCCTCAGTGAGAGAGAGGACATGTATACATACAGAATTCCTCAGTGAAAGAGAGGACATGTATACATACAGAATTCCTCAGTGAAAGAGGACATGTATACATACAGAATTCCTCACACAGAGAGAGAGGACATGTATACATACAGAATTCCTCACAAGAGAGAGAGAGGACATGTATACATACAGAATTCCTCAGTAAGAGAGGACATGTATACATACAGAATTCCTCAGTAAGAGAGAGGACATGTATACATACAGAATTCCTCAGTAAGAGAGAGGACATGTATACATACAGAATTCCTCAGTGAAAGAGAGGACATGTATACATACAGAATTCCTCAGTGAAAGAGGACATGTATATATACAGAATTCCTCACACAGAGAGAGAGGACATGTATACATACAGAATTCCTCACACAGAGAGAGGACATGTATACATACAGAATTCCTCAGTAAGAGAGGACATGTATACATACAGAATTCCTCAGTAAGAGAGAGGACATGTATACATACAGAATTCCTCAGTAAGAGAGAGGACATGTATACATACAGAATTACTCAGTGAAAGAGGACATGTATACATACAGAATTCCTCCAGAGAGAGAGAGGACATGTATACATACAGAATTCCTCAGAGAGAGAGAGGACATGTATACATACAGAATTCCTCACAGAGAGAAAGAGGACATGTATACATACAGAATTCCTCAGTAAGAGAGAGGACATGTATACATACAGAATTCCTCACAGAGAGAGAGGACATGTATACATACAGAATTCCTCAGTAAGAGATGACAGGTACAGCATTCGCCCTGGAATGGTCTTCAATAATCGAATAATGTCGGCCGTGAACCGCTTCACCTGGGCTCGGTGGGTCAAGGTCAGCACTTTCCTATCTCCCGTGCCCAACACCTGAAATAGTCAAGTTTATATGCATGAATGGAATTGCCATTTGTGTGCCATAAAGGGATTATGAACACCACGTGCAAACTGGCAATCCATGGAAGGTACATAATTGCAAGAATGCCCAAAATAAATCCAACAATGAGAAATATTAGTGAGTTACTGCCCCTGAATACTCCTAATAGTATATTGATCCTCTTATTTGGTTTCCTCTGTTTTTATCGCTGTTTCCTTTGCACAACACGTTTTCCATTCTTATCCGTATTCACGCCTTATAATTATGAAATTATTAAATCTCGACAGATATCCTTTACAATGTCTAACGGATACCTTACTGTAAAAATTGGTTCAATTAATTAACACGATTTTGATAAAATTACATTTATCCTAACGCATAATCTATTTAGACGACAACAGTAAAAACAAAGGATTCCAACTAAAAGGACCAATATACATTTAGGGACAAATCTGACTTTATCCATCAAGGGAGGTAATAGAAAAACCAGTAGTCTCTCATTCCATTTACATTAATTATTATTCCCCTTTATATGCAATATGTTAATGTTACCGGAGAGACATACTTGTACTTGTGTATTGTAACTTTGTATGGTTTTATGATATATTGAAAAGAAAATAACAACGACTTATCTGATTTTATGACAGTTTATATAAATTTTGCAAAAATATTTTTTTCGTCCGATTATTCAAATAGTATTCGGATATTTGGACGTTTGAGCGAATATTCGAATATTCGTTGCCACCCCTAATATAAATACATGTAAATTCGCCCTTTGAATTGAGAAGTATATCGTTGGTCTCTAGAAATGGTTCTTGGAGGAATGTGTTTATTTACCTGAAGGACATGTGGAATGGATTCAAAGACTTCGAGAAGTCTGCTGTACCCGTAGTCTGCCACGCGACACTGACGTCCAAAATGCTGATGGTAACTGGGTATAAACTTGCTGAATGCCAGTCTACTGCTGGGGTAGCTCTTCAGTAGATCAATCATCTCCTTACTGAACTGTGCTAGTTGCTGTCCACCCCGACTCAAATCTAATAATAGAAACCATGGCAACAATGTACAAACACGATTCTCCGCAAGCATGCCGTGAAACCATGACAACAATGTACAAATACGATTCTCCGCAAGCATACTGTGAAACCATAGCAACAATGTACAAATATGATTCTCTGCAAGCATGCTGTGAAACCATGGCAACAATGTACATACACGATTCTCCGCAAGCATGCTGTGAAACCATGGCAACAATGTACAAACACGATTCTCCGCAAGCATGCTGTGAAACTATGACAACAATGTACAAACACGATTCTCTGCAAGCATGCTGTGAAACCATGACAACAATGTACAAACACGATTCTCCGCAACCAAGCATGCTGTGAAACCATGACAACAATGTACAAACACGATTCTGTGAAACCATGGCAACAATGTACAAACACGATTCTCCGCAAGCATGCTGTGAAACCATGGCAACAATGTACAAACACGATTCTCCACAAGCATGCTGTGAAACCATGACAACAATGTACAAACACGATTCTCCGCAAGCATGCTGTGAAACATGACAACAATGTACAAACTCTCCGCAACATGCGTGAAACCATGACAACAAGACAAAAAACACGATTCTCCGCAAGCATGCTGTGAAACCATGAACAATGTACAAACACGATTCTCCGCAAGCATGCTGTGAAACCATGACAACAATGTACAAATATGATTCTCCGCAAGCATGCTGTGTAACCATGACAACAATGTACAAACACGATTCTCCGCAAACATGCTGTGAAACCATGACAACAATGTACAAACACGATTTTCCGCAAGCATGCTGTGTAACCATGACAACAATGTACAAACACGATTCTCTGCAAGCATGCTGTGAAACCATGACAACAATGTACAAACACGATTCTCCGCAAGCATGCTGTGAAACCATGGCAACAATGTACAAACATGATTCTCCGCAAGGATGCTGTGAAACCATGACAACAATGTACAAACACGATTCTCCGCAAGCATGCTGTGTAACCATGACAACAATGTACAAACACGATTCTCCGCAAGCATGCTGTGAAACCATGGCAACAATGTACAAACATGATTCTCCGCAAGGATGCTGTGAAACCATGACAACAATGTACAAACATGATTCTCCGCAAGCATGCTGTGTAACCATGACAACAATGTACAAACACGATTCTCCGCAAGCATGCTGTGAAACCATGACAACAATGTACAAATACGATTCTCCGCAAGCATGCTGTGAAACCATGACAACAATATACAAATATGATTCTCCACAAAATGTTGAACTTCAGTTGCTTGATTAACCCTTAACCTGCCAAATAAATTGGACAGAATGTGCAAACAACAAAGATCCAAATCAGCCTTGGCATTTCATGCCACGTCTTATCAGGATCTATGTTGTTTGCTATTCAGACAATTATTTTTCCTCCACTATCCGAATAGCAAAAAGCCTGATCAGACAGCACAAAATGTGCCACAAAATGTTCCGTCTGATCTGGCTCTATCTATGCTGTTTGCAAAAGCGACTTTAGTTGCGATTGGCAGGTTACGGGTTAAGCCAATATTCAATTTCTAGCACATAAATCATATCGCTACAACTAATCACAAATGCCGACGCTAATGAGAAAATACACAATTGAAACAATGAAAGCATCCTAAGACAAACATGAAAGAAAGTAAAATGCTGGAACTACAATATATATAAGAATATTGCATAGATTATATAAATATGACATGCTTCAGTACTTTCAGAGCAAGAACTGTTGACCAATGAACTTCCAGCTTCCTATGACATGGTTATTTTTATAATTTCTGATTGGCCAATCGCTTGGTTTTAAGGAAGGAAACTATGTTACTTCGGTGAATGTAACAAATGCAATGAGAATAAGTTTCATCGAGGCAACTGTCAAGTTATTGTAGAACAATTGCCTCGTTTGAAGAATTGCTAGCTTGAATTTTGAATGCAATCTTGCGATCGTCCGCATATCCATACAGATCGGCTGGATATTTCTGCACCACACGATTCAGGGCTGATATGTACAGGGTAAAGATCACCGGTCCAGCACACGAACCCTGTGGAACACCGAACCTCAATGGCTCAGTTTCGGATGCTGACTGTTCAGCCATGACTTTCATTGTTCTGTTCGTGAGATAAGACTCGATCCAGTTCAAGGGAGTGCTTTGAATACCAAAATCATCCTATAGAATTTTATCAGTATCGGGAAATCGATGGTATTGAACGCTGCACTCGACTATTACAACATGGTATCGAGGCCTGCCATGAGCTACTGTTGGTAACTGGCAATAAACTACCCGAACCCAGTCTTAGTCTCCTTAATCTACATATTTCTAGACTTAAATTCAAGTCATAATGATCATGCTACAGAATAAACTCTTATACGTTTTTGAATGCATGCCATACAAAATACGATGGTATATTATTAAACTGAAGACATTTCTAGATTTTAAATAACAGCAATAAGAAAATGAAACAATCAGTGCTTAATTATATTGGCAACAACAACTGATTACTGATGCAAAATAGAAGTAACCGGACAAAAGTTATAAATAGAGTACACATAAAACTTTATACATAATGGATAAATGCTGCTTTTCCATTTATAATATCTGACGAGACAAGGTGCTAGGTAGACTCATGCCTTCAATAGGATTTTTTTTTGGCGTTTTAAATTATTTTAGGGAGGGGGGGGGGTTAATGTTGCCAAACAACTAAGATCATATGGCGACTCTCCAGCTATTATTGGTGGAGGAAGACCCCAGATGTCTCTCCGAGCAGTATTTCCGTCACAGACAGGCACCCATGTGTGGCATCCGTGGTCCAGTGGTAGAGCGTCGGATTTGGAATCGAACGGTCCCGGGTTCGATACTCGGTCAGGCCACGTATGTAGTGTCATTGAGCAAGGCACCTCACACACATTGCTTAGTACTGGTTAATCGCTTAGGTCGGCTAAGCCTGCCCAGGAAAACATGTCTAGGTCCCCGCGAGGGGTTTCACATTAAAGGAACATACATACACCCAGATAGAACCACCAACTGACCCAAGCCAGCGGGGTAGCTTCTTCACATGAAACAATGAGACGCCCACAGTGGGATTCGAACCTACAGCAGTGAGGCACAAGTGATCTGAAGTCAATGACCACAACCACTTGGCCACGGAGCCCCTCGACAGAATTTATAGGACACCTATACCAGTAATATATATATTACATCTATTAAAAGTTTTCTGGTCATTTGTCGACGTTACTTTGACGAGAATCATACCTGGCGACGACGGAGGTTTGTTCTCAGCCCATTGGACCTTTTTGACCCCTGTATTGGTTGCAACAATCTGTACTCCCGGAACACAGCTGATGATATGCTCCAAGGGAACACCTCCCTCATACACATACACCAAAGGAGCCACCTCAACACTGAAGCATGCTGGGAAACTGAAACATCAATATACAACTGTATTCCACCCATATCCCAAGTTTTCCTAGTGCAAGTACTGCAAGTATATCTCTATAAGTCATGCATTGTTACCTCATCAGTGGAATATCTCCATCATAAGTCATGCATTGTTTGTTACCTCATCGGTGGTATATCTCTATAAGTCATGCATTGTTACCTCATCAGTGGAATATCTCCATCATAAGTCATGCATTGTTACCTCATCAGTGGTATATCTCCATCATAAGTCATGCATTATTACCTCATCAGTGGAATATCTCCATCATAAGTCATGCATTATTACCTCATCAGTGGTATACCTCCATCATAAGTCGTGCATTGTTACCTCATCAGTGGAATATCTCCATCATAAGTCATGCATTATTACCTCATCAGTGGTATATCTCTATAAGTCATGTATTGTTACATCATCAGTGGTATTTATTTATTTATTTATTTATTTAATGGATATCTTGACGATATCTTATTTACCGACGCCTCAACCTAATAAGGTCATGTGGCGTCGAAAACATTTGTAAAAATAAAAATTGTTTAAAAAACGTGATCTATGTTAAAAGGTTACATTTTAAATAATATATATACTTGATAATCACAATAAGTTGCATTATAATCTATTTATAAGGTGAGTTTCTTTTAAAAAACCTAATATTGTACTGGGCAGTACTGAATCGAATAATTCTTGTATACTATTTGTATTAAAGTATGCATTCCTTGTAAAGATGAGGTCGGCACAGTGGAGCAAAAAGTGCTTCACTGTGAATATCTCATCACAAGGAATACATATGGGTTGTTCTTCTGCATTTAAAATATAAGAATGTGTAATCCAAGTGTGTCCAATAAGACACCGAGTCAAACGAACTTGTTCTTTTCGGTTTAGTTTTGTACGATATGTACTTGAAAATATGGGTTTAATTTCATGTAACTTATTTCCAACTTGTTTGTCCCAATTTATTTGACATTTACTATCGACATATTTCCTAATATTGGATTTTAAATCCGTATGCGGTATTTTAGAGTTTGTTATTGGCAAGTCTAAAGCAGACTTTGCTAGAAAATCAGCTTCATCATTTCCTCGTATGTTTATATGACTGGGAATCCAACAAAAAACAACAGTTTTTGAGGAGCTAATAGATATGTATCTTTTAAAGATTTGTTGAATTAGGGGGTTGGAATGGTTTGGTTGTTTGAGAGATGTTAAAACCGACAAAGAGTCGGAAAATATAATAAATTTGTCGTTTTCGTTAACAGTTATAAGGGAAAGAGCTAGGTCGATAGCTTGCGTTTCTGCAGAGAAAATTGAACTGTCATCAGGTAATCTTACAGTACTTGATTTAGTATGGGTAACTGCTGCACATGCAACCTTTTCAAGTCTTTTTGAGCCATCTGTGTAGATGGATATATAATCTTTATATTTAGATTTTATTTCTAAAAATTTTGTTTTAAAAATATCTGGACTAGTTTCACTTTTCTTATTCTCATACAAATGAAGATCTAAAATAATGTTTGGGGTAGTCAAAGTCCACGGTTCTTTATTTAACAACTTGTTTTCTTGTATAATTGTTGTATCTATTTTTGCTTCTACTAATAATGGTTTAATACGGAGACCTAGAGGTTTTATGGCGGATGGAGAGTTTCCGTAAACTATTTTGTTTTTAGGCTCGAAAACGCAATTGAATGCAGGATTTTTGGGATTTGCAGCTAGTTTGGTTGTATATTGTAACGAGAGTTTCTCTCTCCGTATGTATAAAGAGGGTTCATTTGTTTCAGCATATAAGCTTTCTACGGGTACAAAATACGATGGTATATTATTAAACTGAAGACATTTCTAGATTTTAAATAACAGCAATAAGAAAATGAAACAATCAGTGCTTAATTATATTGGCAACAACAACTGATTACTGATGCAAAATAGAAGTAACCGGACAAAAGTTATAAATAGAGTACACATAAAACTTTATACATAATGGATAAATGCTGCTTTTCCATTTATAATATCTGACGAGACAAGGTGCTAGGTAGACTCATGCCTTCAATAGGATTTTTTTTTGGCGTTTTAAATTATTTTAGGGAGGGGGGGGGGTTAATGTTGCCAAACAACTAAGATCATATGGCGACTCTCCAGCTATTATTGGTGGAGGAAGACCCCAGATGTCTCTCCGAGCAGTATTTCCGTCACAGACAGGCACCCATGTGTGGCATCCGTGGTCCAGTGGTAGAGCGTCGGATTTGGAATCGAACGGTCCCGGGTTCGATACTCGGTCAGGCCACGTATGTAGTGTCATTGAGCAAGGCACCTCACACACATTGCTTAGTACTGGTTAATCGCTTAGGTCGGCTAAGCCTGCCCAGGAAAACATGTCTAGGTCCCCGCGAGGGGTTTCACATTAAAGGAACATACATACACCCAGATAGAACCACCAACTGACCCAAGCCAGCGGGGTAGCTTCTTCACATGAAACAATGAGACGCCCACAGTGGGATTCGAACCTACAGCAGTGAGGCACAAGTGATCTGAAGTCAATGACCACAACCACTTGGCCACGGAGCCCCTCGACAGAATTTATAGGACACCTATACCAGTAATATATATATTACATCTATTAAAAGTTTTCTGGTCATTTGTCGACGTTACTTTGACGAGAATCATACCTGGCGACGACGGAGGTTTGTTCTCAGCCCATTGGACCTTTTTGACCCCTGTATTGGTTGCAACAATCTGTACTCCCGGAACACAGCTGATGATATGCTCCAAGGGAACACCTCCCTCATACACATACACCAAAGGAGCCACCTCAACACTGAAGCATGCTGGGAAACTGAAACATCAATATACAACTGTATTCCACCCATATCCCAAGTTTTCCTAGTGCAAGTACTGCAAGTATATCTCTATAAGTCATGCATTGTTACCTCATCAGTGGAATATCTCCATCATAAGTCATGCATTGTTTGTTACCTCATCGGTGGTATATCTCTATAAGTCATGCATTGTTACCTCATCAGTGGAATATCTCCATCATAAGTCATGCATTGTTACCTCATCAGTGGTATATCTCCATCATAAGTCATGCATTATTACCTCATCAGTGGAATATCTCCATCATAAGTCATGCATTATTACCTCATCAGTGGTATACCTCCATCATAAGTCGTGCATTGTTACCTCATCAGTGGAATATCTCCATCATAAGTCATGCATTATTACCTCATCAGTGGTATATCTCTATAAGTCATGTATTGTTACATCATCAGTGGTATACCTCCATCATAAGTCATGAATTGTTACCTCATCAGTGGTATACCTCCATCATAAGTCATGCATTATTACCTCATCAGTGGTATATCTCCATCATAAGTCATGAATTATTACCTCATCGGTGGTATACCTCCATCATAAGTCATGAATTATTACCTCATCACTGGAATATCTCCATCATAAGTCATGTATTATTACCTCATCAGTGGTATATCTCCATCATAAGGCATGAATTATTACCTCATCAGTGGTATATCTCCATCATAAGTCATGTATTATTACCTCATCAGTGGTATATCTCCATTCTAAGGCATGCATTATTACCTCATCAGTGGTATACCTCCATCATAAGTCATGCATTGTTTGTTACCTCATCAGTGGTATATCTCCATCATAAGTCATGCATTATTACCTCATAAGTGGTATATCTCCATCATGAGTCATGAGCAGAGAGTGAACCTGTGGAGCAAACGTCTTCAGTTGTAGCTTCACGTTGGGTAGAATAGATGTGTTGACGGCCTCTGCATACATGGCACTTCCCTCAGGGCAGTGGTACATACACACAACATGTTCTATAAGCTCTTGAACCTGTAACGGACGATCATTGTATAACACTGCTAACACTGCTCAAAGTATCTAACCTCGCCATTTTCTATGCTGCACTTATATAGTTCAATGGCCAGGTCTACATTGTATGTACAAGACTGCCCCAGTTCCTTATTCAATGCTATACAGAGTTCAATGGCCAGGTCTACATTGTACGTACAACACTGCCCCGGTTCCTTATTCAATGCTGTACAGAGTTCAATGGCCAGGTCTACATTGTACATACAACACTGCCCCTGTTCCTTATTCAATGCTATACAGAGTTCAATGGCCAGGTCTACATTGTACGTACAAGACTGCCCCGGTTCCTTATTCAATGCTATACAGAGTTCAATGGCCAGGTATACATTGTATGTACAACACTGCCACGGTTCCTTATTCAATGCTGTACAGAGTTCAATGGCCAGGTCTACATTGTACGTACAACACTGCCCCTGTTCCTTATTCAATGCTATACAGAGTTCAATGGCCAGGTCTACATTGTATGTACAAGACTGCCCCGGTTCCTTATTCAATGCTATACAGAGTTCAATGGCCAGGTATACATTGTATGTACAACACTGCCACGGTTCCTTATTCAATGCTGTACAGAGTTCAATGGTCAGGTCTACATTGTACGTACAACACTGCCCCAGTTCCTTATTCAATGCTATACAGTCAAGCCTGCACTAAGCAGCCAGCCAAGTGGCTGCTTTGCACAGGTGGCTGTTTAATAGAGGTCACATGTATAGTAAAATTTTGGGAATCTAGAAACTGGCTGCTTAATACAGGTTGGCTGCTTAATAGAGGTGACCACTAACACAGGTTTGACTGTATACATACATACTAACAATACACGTTCGCTTGAACAAAACATGGTGCGTTTTATGTGCATCTGCCATTGGTTAGCCTGGGTAAAAGATGTAGCAGAGTATAAGTCTTCTGTTAGCACATACATAGCATCTGTTAACAAGCCCTGTGGTGTGCCTCCCAGATGGAATCGCACAGACAGAGAACCAGCACGGCTCTCAGGCAGCCAGAATAGATAACATGGTTCCCATGAACAGAGAACCAACTCGGCCCTCAGGCAGGCAGAATAGAAAACAAACATGGTTCCCATGAACAGATTGCTCTCAGAAAAGCAGAATAGAATAATGGTTCCCATGAACAGATAACCAGCCAGCTCTCGGCAGAATAGATAACATGGTTCCCATGAACAGAGAACAACTGGCCCTCGGCAGAATAGAAACATGGTTCCCATGAACAGATTGCTCTCAGAAAAGCAGAATAGAATAATGGTTCCCATGAACAGAAACCAGCTCAGCTCTCAGGCAGAATAGATAACATGGTTCCCATGAACAGAGAACCAACTTGGCTACTTGATGAACATCCTATGGCTTCCTGGATATGTTAGCAGTTTCTAAAGGATCAGGTAACCCCATACAGAAACCTCAGAGAGCTGAATAGGACGAGAGATGCTATGCCAATGGAAATCTGAAAGAAGTAACTAACATCCATCCAACACTATGAGCGACACATAGAAGATCAATGCTATACTGACCTCTCCATCCTCTCTATCCATTGGCTGCTCTATCTTACGCAATTCAGGAGCCAAGTGTATCATACGGCCCGCCCCTCCCTGCTCCCTGATTTCAATAGTATCCCTCATTTTATACAACTCCGACACGCTCACTGACCGATTAAATCTGAAAATTGGATATGAAGCATTCTCAGTGAAAATGTATGCAATATTAAGATTTTAATTGTTCTTGCAGTCTAGCAGATTTCATAATGGACAAACTTGGCCTGAGGTTATAAAACTTTTCTCAGATCTCAAAACTCAAATCTCAAGCTTCTGATTGGTTGAGCCCAGAGCAAATCTCAAACTCAACCAATGGCCTGGAGGTTATAAATACTTTTCTCCAATCTCAAACTCAGTCTCAAGCTTCTGATTGGTTGCGCCGTGAGCAAATAACCAATCAAATTTCTTGAGCTCGAGTTTTGAGATCTGAGAAAAGTTTTATAACCTCGAGCCCACTGGGTTACTTGAGTTTGAGATTAAGAAAAGTCTTATAACGTCCAGTTCAGGTAAATAGCAGGTTTGTCCATGCTTAAGATCTTGTGAAGATCTTGTGTATACCACTGTATTGAATTTGCAATACAGTCAAACCTCTCTAGAGCAAACACCATCCGGATACATCGAGATTGGTTGTTGTAGAGAGGTTGTTGTATATAATAATGTGGCATTTTCATGATTTCAAATTATAGTTGATATATTCAAGTAGTGACCCAGACCGATATATCAGCAGAAATATTGATATTTAATGCAGATTGACCTGTCCTTTTTAGGGATTCGGTTTATCGTTATAATAAACTGATAATTTATTGCTATAATTATATTTGAAATCTATTGATAAATGTGTCAATGATAATTATAACTTGCCAGTGCTGTTATCATGAATAATATAAAGTAAATATGCCCAATACGGCAATAACAACATGTTGCATTTACCTTTTATTGAAGAGTTCTATATACCTTTTATTGAAGAGTTCTATATACCTTTTATTGAAGAGTTCTATATACCTTTTATTGAAGAGTTCTATATACCTTTTATTGAAGAGTTCTATTTACCTTTTATTGAAGAGTTCTATTTACCTTTTATTGAAGAGTTCTATATACCTTTTATTGAAGAGTTCTATATACCTTTTATTGAAGAGTTCTATATACCTTTTATTGAAGAGTTCTATATACCTTTTATTGAAGAGTTCTATTTACCTTTTATTGAAGAGTTCTATTTACCTTTTATTGAAGAGTTCTATTTACCTTTTATTGAAGAGTTCTATTTACCTTTTATTGAAGAGTTCTATATACCTTTTATTGAAGAGTTCTATATACCTTTTATTGAAGAGTTCTATATACCTTTTATTGAAGAGTTCTATATACCTTTTATTGAAGAGTTCTATTTACCTTTTATTGAAGAGTTCTATATACCTTTTATTGAAGAGTTCTATTTACCTTTTATTGAAGAGTTCTATATACCTTTTATTGAAGAGTTCTATATACCTTTTATTGAAGAGTTCTATTTACCTTTTATTGAAGAGTTCTATATACCTTTTATTAAAGAGTTCTATATACCTTTTATTGAAGAGTTCTATTTACCTTTTATTGAAGAGTTCTATATACCTTTTATTGAAGAGTTCTATATACCTTTTATTGAAGAGTTCTATATACCTTTTATTGAAGAGTTCTATATACCTTTTATTGAAGAGTTCTATAAACTTGAAGAGTGGTAACACGTTATCCTTGGCTTCAGACAATAATGCTATGGCTTCCGATCTGAAATCATATGTATATCTCCGATATATGCCTACCATATGCAAACAAAACATACTTATTATTTCAATATAAAGCTCTGGCAAAAACAACTGAATAACTGGAGGTTTATCCCAAAGCACTCTCAGAATATCCAACTGAGTAGGAGTTTCAGTGCCAACTGTAAAACAGTTTGTGTGCGTTTTACGTTTATTTATCGTCGCTACCAGTTGCCCATATGAGCGACGCCTTCTGAAGAGATTAGTTATTTTAGATTTTTGGCGGATACAGACAGAGACCCATTCCAGAGTCTACTCTGGTTCTTTTATGTGCACGGTATACAGCACCGACACGAGACCTCGGTTCACCCCCACTCCCCACATACCTGACTGTAGATACAGTTTTAGTTTCGTCATCAGTTTTCAATGTGACATGTATCCTCTTGTAGCCTATCTTCTTTCTATGGAACTGGGAAATGGCAAACCTTGCCTCCTCTATACTTCCAACTTTGATCAAACCCAGGGATGTATTATCTGGCTGTAGGGACACGTCAATAAACAGAATCTGAAATGTTGCATAAATAGTTATACAATAAATACTGGCATTATCCATTGTAATGGTGGACATTTATTCCATAAATAATTTGATTAATTCTGTCAAGCAATTTCAGATAAATAGTTATTTCTTTTATAAATTATTGTGACATTTTTAATTTTTCTGCAATTGGACACGATAGCCTAGCTTTAGGTTCTGGTTCATCAATGTAACTGCATGCACATCGACCAAACTACATCGACCAACTACTTGCACATCGACCTTACTGCGACCTTACTGCTTGCACATCGACCTAACTGCTTGCGCATCGACCTTACTGCGACCTTACTGCTTGCGCATCGACCTTACTGCTTGCACATCGACCTAACTGATTGCGCATCGACCTAACTGCTTGCGCATCGACCTAACTGCTTGCGCATCGACCTAACTGCTTGCACATCGACCTAACTGCTTGCGCATGGAACTTAACTGCTTGCGCATGGAACTAACTGCTTGCACATGGAACTAACTGCTTGCGCATTGACCTAACTGCTTGAGCATCGACTTAACTGCTTGCGCATCGACCTAACTGCTTGCGCATCGACCTAACTGCTTGCACATCGACCTTACTGCGACCTAACTGCTTGCGCATCGACCTTACTGCGACCTTACTGCTTGCGCATCGACCTTACTGCTTGCGCATCGACCTTACTGCTTGCGCATCGACCTTACTGCTTGCGCATCGACCTAACTGCTTGCGCATGGACCTAACTGCTTGCACATGGAACTAACTGCTTGCACATGGAACTAACTGCTTGCGCATCGACCTAACTGCTTGAGCATCGACCTAACTGCTTGAGCATCGACCTAACTGCTTGCACATCGACCTAACTGCTTGCGCATGCGACCTAACTGCTTGCGCATCGACCTTACTGCGACCTTACTGCTTGCGCATCGACCTTACTGCTTGCGCATCGACCTAACTGATTGCGCATCGACCTAACTGCTTGCGCATCAACCTAACTGCTTGCGCATTGACCTAACTGCTTGCGCATCGACCTAACTGCTTGCGCATCGACCTTACTGCGACCTAACTGCTTGCGCATCGACCTTACTGCGACCTTACTGCTTGCGCATCGACCTAACTGCTTGCGCATTGACCTAACTGCTTGCGCATGGAACTAACTGCTTGCGCATCGACCTAACTGCTTGAGCATCGACCTAACTGCTTGAGCATCGACCTAACTGATTGCGCATCAACCTAACTGATTGCGCATTAACCTAACTGCTTGCGCATCGACCTAACTGCTTGCGCATCGACCTAACTGCTTGCGCATCGACCTAACTGCTTGAGCATCGACCTAACTGATTGCGCATCGACCTAACTGATTGCGCATCGACCTAACTGATTGCGCATCGACCTAACTGATTGCGCATCGACCTAACTGATTGCGCATCGACCTAACTGATTGCGCATCGACCTAACTGATTGCGCATCGACCTAACTGATTGCACATCGACCTAACTGATTGCGCATCGACCTAACTGATTGCGCATCGACCTAACTGATTGCACATTGACCGTACATACAATTTGACAAATGTGGTGGGATTCAAACCTATAGCGGTTAGGGGCAAGTGATTAATCAGGTGGACACCTGATCCTCCCCTATTTAAATTGTTCAGAAACTACTTACACTTAATTACTTTAATGTTTTTGTCAATATGTCAGACACTTTAAATAAAGAAATGTGACATGGGTCAATACAAAACATTAACCTTGATATGTGGATGGAACGTCGTGGACAGGATGTGTTTCCACTCCCTGGGACTGATGTTGTAGTCAAGGTTACCAACCACCAGGTCAATTAAACCTGGGTACTCTTCACTGTTGAAGTCACAAGGGGAGCAACTTGCTGATCTTTCACTGGGAGACATTGATCTGATTGGTTGAAATCCTCTATAGGAGGAGCCATTCATGTTGCCATAGGAATAAGAAGACGGAGGAGCATTCTGGGAATCCTGATACTGGTAATAACTGCCACCTGTAATAATAACACGCGTTATATCGAGAATGTTTCCAGGTGGTCTATCTAAATACGGTTTAGGTTAACTGTGTGGTCATGTTTTTCATGAATCACATAACACATCTATGCGAGGTTATGAATATAGTAATCGTAATAAATCTCTTCCTTTAAATTCAGCAAGATACAAACATTAAACATCAACTCGGGCAACCGTTTGAACCAACTGCACACTTTTTTATAGTACTATATAGTCATCTTAAACTTGTACACCTATTTAGATGTGTTTTTTCGCTGTAGTTAGTTTTAGAGCAAGGAAGATATACATGTATGTTTATAGTATATGTTATAATGACTGCCTAACTGCTGTCCTGCAAGTGCACATTGCTATAGTTAGTTTCAGAGCAAGGAAGAAGATGTACATGTATGTCTACACATAAACTGTGGACAGGGAAGTATATGGTGTAGTAACTGCCTAACTGCTGTCCTGCATGTGCACATCACCGTAGTTAGTTTCAGAGCAAGATATACATGTATACCTACACATAAACTGTGGACCGGGAAATATATGGCATAGTAACTGCCTAACTGCTGTCCTGCATGTGCACATCGCCGTAGTTAGTTTCAGAGCAAGATATACATGTATATCTACACATAAACTGTGGACCGGGAAATATATGGCATAGTGACTGCCTAACTGCTGTCCTATATGTACACGCTATAATTGCAGAAACACGATGTGTCAAATGAATGACTAAAATAAATCAACTATCACTTATATTAATATTGGTTTTTGAGGTTTAATGTAGCACCAACAGCTTAGGTCATACGGCCATCTCCAGCTATTATTGGTGGAGGAAGAACCTGGGAGCAGGCACAGACGGGCATGCGGGTTGAACCAACGAACTACCGCAAACAAGCTGGATAGCTTCCTCCCATGAAATAATCCGACACCCCCAGTGCGATTTGATCCTACGGC
Organism: Archivesica marissinica; assembly: GCA_014843695.1. Lineage (NCBI taxonomy): Eukaryota > Metazoa > Mollusca > Bivalvia > Venerida > Vesicomyidae > Archivesica > Archivesica marissinica. The sequence goes on along the minus strand of CM026390.1, from coordinate 35,533,536 downwards.
GGTAAGGGGCAAATGAGCGACATTAACAACTCGGCCACGGAGGACACTTGTAGATATATAGAGCAATTTCTTTCTAATTCAAGCAGGGGCATAGAGAACCCCTCCATTAAAGCAGCATTACATCGTAATAAAGGATGTTTTGGGTAAAATATAAATACTAATGTGTGTGTGTTTACAAAAATCTAAATAGTCGCTCAGAAACGATAAAATTCCAATAAATATAAATCGTCGTATACGCGAATTGGTTTATCAACACATGAAATGTAAACACGCACAGCACGCATGCGTGAAACAACAGAGGATGTAGAAAACAACGTATATATTTTGAACATGAAATACTATCTATCTTCCTCTAATGTCGAACCCGTCACGGAGATGTAGAAATGTCCCTAAAGACATAGCTAACAGAGGTATGAATCAACATATCAAGTAATTTAATTACAAAAGACAAAGTGGGAAAAATGGGGACGATGCATTCAGAATGTAAACAAGCGCGGAAGATGCGTTCCGGTTGTACACAAGTGCGTGACCGACCGACTCGGAAAGTCCTACTTTCGGTTTCGAGTTTGTTTTATCGCAAGAAAACACTGTTTACCAAATGAACATAAGCATACACAGTATAATGTTAAGATTGTGTAGCAGCATTGCTAAAATATCTTTTATTTCATACGATGTAATGCTGCTTTAACGTTAGTGATTTTGTCTAATGTTAGTAATATGTCCTGGTCAGAACTAACTATAAATAGACATCTCTCTCCCAACACTATATATAGAGACATAAACACTAACCCCCATAGCTATTATAAGGCTGTGTCTGCTGAAAACCATCAGTATATTGTCTGTTGTCATGATACGGCTGTGGTTGCCAGTGGTTACCGTAGCCGTAGTAACTGGTTTCCTGGTACTTGGTGAACTGGGAGTAGAATTGGGTGGAGTCGTTGCTAATGGGCATCTGCTCCTCCTGGTACATCTGCTGCTGTAACATTAGTAACTGGGAAAAGAACGTAATGTGTCACCTGCATGCTGGGGGAAAACTGAGGGCTACAGCGAGTACCTTTCATTTACTCAAGTAGCAAATTGGCATGCGTACCTGTCAAAAAATATTATCTCCCCGGAGTTTAATTCAACTTTGGTATCGCGTCTTATAAACATGTCAAATTTAAACATGACCTAAAAATGTTCCGTGAAAACCAGCTAGCTCGGCATGAACAAAACTTTAAATGCATAGTAAAATAATTAGAAATGTGGAAAGTTAGCAATGGTCTCAGTTTTGCACAGTTTTTAAAAAGTAGTCATACGGAATTGTTTACCTAATACCGGTATGTATAATTATAGAAGTTATTATGTTATATTTCGGGTTTTACGCCTGCATCAGCACCATTTTTGGGCTATATCGCCGGCAGGCAGTTTACCTAACAACACCTTTCCTGGGCAGGCTCCAGCGGTTAACCAGTACTTGGGTGCACCAACCTCCGTAAGAAACTGCCAACTTTTTCACATAAATGAAACACGGTCTGAGCGGGGCTCGAACCCGTGACCATCAGTGATGATAGGTTACAGTGGTATACAAGTCAGCGACCTTAACCACTCGACCACGGAGGCGGACCTAATTCTAGAAGTGTTTGTTTGATTTAACAATAAATGCCATTTCAACAGGTAGCCTAATAAAAGCATCTAAATAAAAGCTTACGAGTGTTAGAATAGTGTAATATACGACCGATTGAATTTCTATCCCATAGTAGTACTAATTAGTTGGGACATTTGTTCAGTAAGTGAAAGTGTTTACGGATTAAGCAGTTTTCTTCACAAATCTTCAAAGATAATAATATGCACATCTAGGCTTGATACCGATCATACTTGTGAAGTTTCACGAGTTGCCTCTTCTCTCTCCCTCGTTGCGATGGATTCCATCAGGAATGAGGTCTCGAAAGTGATTAATGTAAGTTGTAAGAACTTGTTTCGCAATCAAGCTAAGATAAATTTGTATGAACTAGTTTCATGAAAATTCGGACAGGAGTTAGATTTTGTTTGGACGAAGTGCGTTGTTTAAATATCTTCAAAGGGCCAGAAATGTGTAAAAAATGAACCAAGCGGAACAGAAAGATGACGTGCACAACTAGATTTGTATGGACAAACTATGTGACAAACGGACAGATATTTAAATAAAGTACAAAATCAATATGACCCCCCCCCCACTCTGGGGGACAGTTTCCTGTGCTCCTGACCATCACAAGTTTAAACAGATAAAGTGGTTGCTAGGAATGCAGTCTTAACAAGAGGGACATTTTAACTGACCACACCTTTGGAAGGGGGACTGCCAGATGTATAAAGTATAATTTGGTGAGAACATCCGGCAGCCAATCATATCTGTCGGTGAATTCCCCTGAAACTGCCAGGGATACACATATAGTAGTAGTGCTTAGTTGCTGGAACACAGCTATTTACAGAAAATACTGTCCAACCCTTTGCACGCTAGAGGGATAAAATCACTTTTACAATCAGCAGAGAGTCAGATCAGATGGCAAAGAACGTTCCGCCTGATCAGGTACTATGCTGTTTTCTATTCAGATAGTGGAGCTAAACAAACAACATAGATCCTGATCAGAAGCGATATTATGCAAATGTGATTTTAATTACTCAGCAGGCAAAGGGTTAATACACGATTTTAAAGCATTCACTAAGAAACAACTCTGCAGTAGTTACTAACCTGCCTGCTAGATTTCTTTTCCTGACTCAACTTTTTTACCAGCCCCTGCAGACAATCGTCGGGCGGTTCATCACAAATTGTTTCCAGTTGTCCAGCCAACAGTGCATCAAGGGGACTAATCTCGCAGTAGTTTGTACTTGGATCAGAGTTGTCGTTCTTGAATGTGTCAAGTGGAGGGAAAGGAAGCCTGGATTTGGGCGGAGAGTTCTTCCTGTGGGACTGGGAGTAGGGTCTTGTTCTGTTTGGGCTCACATTTTTGCGATTGTCGAGGTGACCTAGAAAAGAATGAAGTCATTACTATTTCATTATACAGAACTTGTTGTTGGATGTCAATATGAATGAAAAATAAATACATTCTTCAAAATGTATCTAGTTTATAAACAGCTGAGAGTAACAAGGGCCATTACGATTGTTATTGACTAAATATTAGCAATATAGTAACTGTTTCCCGACAAAAATTGCATGTTTATGAATATATAATATTATATTTGCTATTTGGACCGATTGTATACCAACAAACCATTCAATATAAACAAAGATTAAGAAGTTCATTGATCCATGACGTTCCAGTGGGTCATGTCATATTTTGTCCAAAACATGCTCAAATTGAGAACATTTTATTGCTTTCATGGGTAAAAAAAAAAAAATAGAAATTTAATAATGGTTAGAATAGTGAATTGTACATATATTACTGAAAATTAGCTCAGTTGTTAGGGTAGTTGGAAATTTTGCAAGATTACGTTGAACTTTTGCAGGGAATCTGGACGATTCTCCAGGTTTGCGAGTCTTGCATACATGTATGGCATGTATTTGATCTTATCCCGAATGCTGTTTATTTACTTTTTATTACATTTGATATTACTGTTATTGATTAATTATAATCCAAGACCAAACATGCATTATAATACCGTATTTATCTCTCATGTATAATGCACACATACATTTAGGCGGAGAAATCAGCGAGAAAATGCAGTTCCGATGTATAACGAACATGCACATGGAAAATAGCAATTCCCACAAGCAAAACTGCTCAAAAATGTGCCCAAAAAGTGGCGAAAATTGGGTAAATACGTTCATAAAGATGACAATGGAAGTTCAAATAATTCCTAATATTCCCAAATACGTCCACAAATTCGAACTCGGGCATTATCTCCCTCCCATCTCCAGCCCACAGTTTCAGGTCAGCCCTGCCACAGTGTGATTAAGAAGCTCACTCCCGTAGTATCTATACCAGTAATGGTCCAGCTACATGTATGTAATTCAACAGATACAGATGCATGTAGTTTGAAAATCTACTAACTCGGATCATTCTGCAGAAGTGGATTTTTTTCTTTCTGAGACAATAAGATGAGTATACTCTAGACAGAGTGATGCAATTATTGAATATGATGATGATGATGAAGTGTCAATAGAAGATGCAATGCATCATCTTTATCTGTTGAATTACGTAGCACAACCAGTACTGTGCCCGAGGTTATAACACTTTTCTTAGATCTCATACTCAAGCTCAAATGATTTCATTGGTTGATTCTGAGTTTTACTGCCAGCTGAACCAACCAGAAGCTTGAGAACGAGTTTGAGATAGGAGAAAAGTTTTATAACCTCAAGGCCATTACTGGTATAAACGTTTCCCTGAAAACAATATGTATTCCTTATATTCATTGCTTTTGTAATCAGACATCCCCTAAATTTGTTTCTCTATCACAACTACATCTCAATTTGTTTCTCAATCACAACTACATCTCAATTTGTTTCTCAATCACAACTACATCTCAATTTGTTTCTCAATCACAACTACATCTCAATTTGTTTCTCAATCACAACTACATCTCAATTTGTTTCTCAATCACAACTTACATCTCAATTTGTTTCTCAATCACAACTACATCTCAATTTGTTTCTCAATCACAACTTACATCTCAATTTGTTTCTCAATCACAACTAGGGAGGAAATATTATTCCCTTCCTAAATCTCTTTCTCGATCTACATTACCTTTAGTATCGTACACATCATTGTTGTTTTCCGGTACAGAGTAATGCTCCGGTGCTGAAAACTCAGCATGTATCTGAGTTCCATAGAAATCCTGGCCATCCATCCTTCTTTGGGCCCTGTAAAAATTGGAATTCCTGTACGTCTTCTTGCCCCTAAAGGAGCCACAATACTTCTGGCCCTTTCTATTCCACCTGGCACACTGACCACCGTGGGGTATAGATGGTGAACGTATTCTTTCATGCATTTTGGTGAGCACTTCTCAAACAGTCAAAATAGTATAATATGGTATGTGGGAATTTTGTATCCCCCCCAAAAAATGTAGCACACGGTCACCGACTAAGACTGTCACATGCTACTGATTAGCACAGATTGCACAGGAATTTGGTGCACAATGGGCCTGTATACACAAATACAATACATCTTTTGTTGATAATACCACTACATTTTAGGCTCAGGTAAAACCATAAACTGGTTTATTGTGTACATATTATCAATAGCTAAACATTCACATGTAATTAGTGATTGGACAAGGACAAATAATGTTGTGCTTAACCCATTGGATTCTGGATACCGTTCAAACAGTATTTGCAAAGAACATAGAGTCGGATCAGCCGCCACAGAACGTGTCATCTGATCAGGCTCTATGCTGGTTGCTATTCAGATGATCTTGCTAAGACACTTGGCTATGTAGCAAACAACATAGATCCTGATCAGCATGCAGCAACACGCTGCGGCTGATCTGGATCTATGTTGTTTGCAAAAGCCTTTAAATGTATCCAGAATGAAATGGGTTAATTCAGGGATTGATTCAGCTAAGGGTGGGGCTCATACTTCAAAAGGCCAAATGTTAGAGGGGCACAATTCTATCTTCAACATTTATAACTTGGAACAATCAAACAAACTCCAATAAATCATACATTGAATTCAACACGTAGTCCATGTTGGACTTCTTCAGGAAATTCCTGATCAAAAGCATTTGCAAGGATATTAATCACTAATTATACAGGGTTCATTCTAGGTCAGAATTTTTGGGAGAAGTGAGAAAGCGCGTGATCGCTTCCTTAAATAGTGTTCTTTAATATACTTCTGCAAAATAGGGTTAAAATGCACAGTACAACCATTAAATACAACATTTGAATAGAAGGAGTGCTTTATAATGGGCCAGTGTATCTTACTAGACACAATTTTGTTTGAAAATCGTAAAAACCAAAAAATATTTTTTTTATTTTAGGGAGAGGTGGGGCCCCAGAGGGCGAAGTCAGGGTCCCTAGGGCGACAATTTCGCCCACATCGCCCTCTAAAATGATCCCTGCCGGAATAATAATAAAATTATCAATGAATTGTTTTTGCAAATTTTTTGTTGGTTGGGGTGGTAAGTTTGCAGATAAGCACCCTGCATCCAAGTTACATGAAATGTTTGACTTTAATCACATATCTTTAACCCTTTCAACACCACAGACCTCTAAATAGGCTTACAAAAAGTGTAGATCCAGATGAGCCGGCTCATGACGAGCCGTCTCATCAGGATCTGCACTTTTTGCCAGTGATATGACTATTTTTAGACATAATTACCCATTTTGATAAATGAACTTGTCCAAATGTGATTTTCTGATTCATTTATTGGTTTATGAATATCATGGACCAGTCCATGTGAGTTACTTGGTGTTGAATGGGTTAAACGACAATTGTCTGCATAATATCGTTAATTCATGTAGGTATTACTAATTTGCATAATACAGTATTGATCACTATATAGCATTTATTATACAGTCAAACCTGTGTTAGTGGTCACCTCCATTAAGCAGCCAACCTGTATTAAGCAGCCAGTTTCCAGATTCCCAATTGGTTGTTTTATTATATATTTGACCTCTATTAAGCAGCCACTTGTGCTAAGCAGCCACTTTCTGACTCCCTTGACTGGCTGCTTAAGACAGGTTTGACTGTAAATGCATTTTGACCCTAATTGAACTCAATGACCTAAATTCAGGTACCTAGAATATTGAAGGTTATTGTCTTCTAAATTTAAATTCATCAGACAAGTTGCCAAAAATAACATACAGGACTCGGGGGGGGGGGGCAAGCTGGGCTCGGCTGAGAATTGTATTTGTTCCGAGAGAAACCCAATAAATATATATTTAGAAGACGATAATGTAACATTTTATTTATCGTACCCTCTGAGAGGTTTGGGAGAGATTACACACAAGCTACAGTCTTGCAATTTAAGTTTATCATGCAAGCAGCTAACATGTATAGGATATAAGCTGAAAATTATATTTCTATTATGAAAAATATTGGACTGTAAGAGGCTCATAGCACCAAACACAGTGCCAATATTTTACATATTTGATCCATTTGAGGCTTACTTAAAACATGACATTCTGGTACATTTTCATTTATGTAAATATGTATGTTCATTAACCCATTTCATTCTGGATACCGTTCAAACAGTATTTGCAAAGAACATAGAGCCAGATCAGCCGCCATTGAATGTTCCGTCTGATCAGGCTCTATGCTGTTTGCTATTCAGATGATCTTGCTAAGACACTTACCTATGTAGCAAACAACATAGATCCTGATCAGCACGCAGCGTCACGCTGCGGCTGATCTGGATCTATGTTGTTTGCAAAAGCCATTAAATGTATCCAGAATGAAATGGGTTAATATTGTCTTGCATGTATATATGTTAAAATCTTCAATATTGGAGGAACAATAAATATATTATTATATAACAAGATCTTACTAATTAAACTCGTTAATTTCGTACATGTATGCGTAGGATTTAATATAATACTCTGGCCTTTTGAAAGCAGTCCATTATTAATAATATGAATTGCAAGTACAAAGGTGTGATGTCACAACATAGTCACATATGTACCCTTCACAGGATTTATATCTGTCAGTTCCTGATAAACTAACATTTATCAAACTGGCCGCATTTTGCCCAGTATTATACATAAATTTTGGATAAATTGAGAACATTTGGTTACTGTCTTAATAACTGTAAACTGATTAGATGAGTTTGGAGAACGCCAGACAAGTCTAATGAATATTCATTTAGTAATCACTCAACCTAATCCCATAACTTAATTCTCATAAAAATGAAGTTTTAAGCAAGGCCATAATACCTGATACTCATGACATGAAGCTTAGCACACACTCAGTGAAAATAGGTTACTTAATACTCATGACCTGAAGCTTAGCACACAATCAGTGAAAATAGGTTACTTAATACTCATGACCTGAAGCTTAGCACACAATCAGTGAAAATAGGTTACTTAATACTCATGACCTGAAGCTTAGCACACACTCAGTGAAAATAGGTTACTTAATACTCATGACCTGAAGCTTAGCACACAATCAGTGAAAATAGGTTACTTAATACGCATGACCTGAAGCTTAGCACACAATCAGTGAAAATAGGTTACTTAGCCCTTAACCTGCTGAATAAATTGGACGGAATACGCAAATAACATAGAATCCAGATCAGGATCACTTTTGCAAACAGTATAGAGCCAGATCAGACGGTACAGAGTATGCCTCTGATCAGGCTCTTTGCTATTCGAATAGTGGAGCTAACACACTTGTCCATAGTAAACAACATAGATGCTGATCAGACACGGACGGCGCTACACTGCAGCTGATCTTGATCAATGTTGTTTGCACATTCCGTTAAATTTATTCAGCAAGCTAAAACCCTGTTCTTGAGAATGCTATAAAGCATAACACTGTTCAATTACAGGTAATTGTATTTGCAGATACTACATTTTGTATTTGAAAACTCTCAGCTACAGATGTTTCTCTGGAAGAGATTAGCAGTTTTTCACTACTCAACATAAACTAGGCAGACAATCTTTAAAAGTCTGTGTTTATTATTATTAAGCATTTATTAATTGTTGTCCCTATACCACCTATGCTATGCTATATTTCGGGTTTTACGCCTGCATCAGCACCATTTCGGGCTATATCGCCGGCGGGCAGTTTACTTAACAACACCTTTCCTGGGCAGGCTCCAGCGGTTAACCAGTACTTGGGTGCACCAACCTCCGTAAGAAACTGCCAACTTTTTCATATAAATGAGACACGGCCTGAGCGGGGCTCGAACCCGTGACCATCAGTGATGATAGGTTACAGTGGTATACAAGTCAGCGACCTTAACCACTCGACCACTGAGGCGGACGTCACTATACCACCAGAAGTATGTTAGTCATTTTATTGTATGGAAGATAGTGCAAAATACATAGGACTCCCCAATTCCAAAGGCATCCCTGAATCCTTTACATGATAGGTGGATAGCACCGATATATGGCACCCATTTTATAGTGCCATCTGAAAGGCTAATATTATTTAGAGTTGGATGGGGATCAACTGAAATTCACACCAATGTGTTAACAATTGAACAGCTGACTGGAGCTGTGTTTCAACCTGACCTGCATACCTGAAAGCAGTGAGTGAAGGACCCATTGAGACTGAACCTTACAACGTGCATTCTGCACATTTTACAGATGTTTTTGTTTCAGTTTGAATGGGGTAGATATTATTAAGGTTGGATGGTGATCAAACTGAAATTCACACCAATGTGTTAACCATTCAACCGCTGATCTGGACCATAACGTCTGTGTGTTTCGAGTTTATACAGACCTGCATGCCAGAAAGCATTGAGTTAAGGACCCGTTGAGACTGAACCGTACAATGTGCATTCCGCACATCATAAAGATGTTTTTGTTTAAATTTGAATGGAGAAAATGTTGAGGAAAGAAGATGTGTACTTATGTCTATTTGGTGAATTATGATTTCAAACTATAATGGTAGCATTGCTGGTTAAGGAAATCAGTTAGAATGTGTTTCTATAGGACCTTTATATCTCTCCCGCAGCTAATGGTGGAGGAAGATCCCAGCAGTAATTGGTGGGGGAAGATGCCAGCAGTAATTGGTGGAGGAAGATGCCAGCAGTAATTGGTGGAGGAAGATGCCAGCAGTAATTGGTGGGGGAAGATGCCAGCAGTAATTGGTGGAGGAAGATGCCAGCAGTAATTGGTGGAGGAAGATGCCAGCAGTAATTGGTGGAGGAAGATGCCAGCAGTAATTGGTGGAGGAAGATCCCAGCAGTAATTGGTGGAGGAAGATCCCAGCAGTAATTGGTGGAGGAAGATGCCAGCAGTAATTGGTGGAGAAAGATGCCAGCAGTAATTGTTGGAGGAAGATGCCAGCAGTAATTGGTGGAGGAAGATGCCAGCAGTAAGTGGTGGAGGAAGATGCCAGCAGTAATTGGTGGAGGAAGATGCCAGCAGTAATTAGTGGAGGAAGATGCCAGCAGTAATTGGTGGAGGAAGATGCCAGCAGTAATTGTTGGAGGAAGATGCCAGCAGTAATTGGTGGAGGGAGATACCATCAGTAATTGGTGGAGGAAGATGCCAGCAGTAATTGGTGGAGAAAGATGCCAGCAGTAATAGGTGGAGGAAGATACCAGCAGTAATTGGTGGAGGAAGATACCAGCAGTAATTGGTGGAGGAAGATACCATCAGTAATTGGTGGAGGAAGATACCATCAGTAATTGGTGGAGGAAGTGGCCAACAGTAATTGGTGGAGGAAGATACCAGCAGTAATAGGTGGCGGAAGATACCATCAGTAATTGGTGGAGGAAGATGCCAGCAGTAATTGGTGGAGGAAGATGCCAGCAGTAATTGGTGGAGGAAGATACCAGCAGTAATAGGTGGAGGAAGATACCAGCAGTAATTGGTGGAGGAAGATACCATCAGTAATTGGTGGAGAAAGATACCAGCAGTAATTGGTGGAGGAAGATCCCAGCAGTAATTGGTGGAGGAAGATGCCAGCAGTAATTGGTGGAGGAAGATGCCAGCAGTAAGTGGTGGAGGAAGATCCCAGCAGTAATTGTTGGAGGATGATACCAGCAGTAATTGGTGGAGGAAATGCCAGCAGTAATTGGTGGAGGAATATGCCATCAGTAATTGGTGGAGGCAGATGCCAGCAGTAATTGGTGGAGGAAGATGCCAACAGTAATTGGTGGAGGAAGATCCCAGCAGTAATTGGTGGAGGAAGATGCCAGCAGTAATTAGTGGAGGAAGATGTCAGCAGTAATTGGTGGAGGAAGATGCCAGCAGTAATTGGTGGAGGAAGATGCCAGCAGTATTTGGTGGAGGAAGATGCCAGCAGTAATTGGTGGAGGAAGATGCCAGCAGTAATTGGTGGAGGAAGATGCCAGCAGTAATTGGTGGAGGAAGATCCCAGCAGTAATTGGTGGAGGAAGATGCCAGCAGTAATTGGTGGGGGAAGATGCCAGCAGTAATTGGTGGAGGAAGATGCCAGCAGTAATTGGTGGAGCAAGATGCCAGCAGTAATTGGTGGGGGAAGATCCCAGCAGTAATTGGTGGAGGAAGATGCCAGCAGTAATTGGTGGGGGAAGATGCCAGCAGTAATTGGTGGGGGAAGATGCCAACAGTAATTGGAGGAAGATCCCAGCAGTAATTGGTGGGGGAAGATCCCAGCAGTAATTGGTGGAGGAAGATGCCAGCAGTAATTGGTGGGGGAAGATGCCAACAGTAATTGGTGGGGGAAGATGCCAACAGTAATTGGTGGAGGAAGATGCCAACAGTAATTGGTGGAGGAAGATGCCAACAGTAATTGGTGGAGGAAGATGCCAGCAGTAATTGGTGGAGGAAGATGCCAGCAGTAAAGGCCACTAGACCACAATACAACAAACAAATTATACAGCATACAGAAATATAAAGGAAGAGTATACATGTATCCCATACATACCCATACAGAAATATAAAGGGAGAGTATACATGTATCCCATACATACCCATACAGAAATATAAAGGAAGAGTATACATGTATCCCATACATACCCATACAGAAATATAAAGGGAGAGTATACATGTATCCCATACATACCCATACAGAAATATAAAGGGAGAGTATACATGTATCCCATACATACCCATACAGAAATATAAAGGAAGAGTATACATGTATCCCATACATACCCATACAGAAATATAAAGGGAGAGTATACATGTATCCCATACATACCCATACAGAAATATAAAGGGAGAGTATACATGTATCCCATACATACCCATACAGAAATATAAAGGAAGAGTATACATGTATCCCATACATACCCATACAGAAATATAAAGGGAGAGTATACATGTATCCCATACATACCCATACAGAAATATAAAGGGAGAGTATACATGTATCCCATACAGAAATATAAAGGAAGAGTATACATGTATCCCAAACATACCCATACAGAAATATAAAGGGAGAGTATACACGTATCCCATACAGAAATATAAAGGAAGGGTATACATGTATCCCATACATAAATATAAAGGAAGAGTATACATGTATCCCAAACATACCCATGGGCAATCGGTAGCGACGATAAATAAACGTAAAACATACACACTCCTGGTATTAACCAAACACCTACCTTTGAGCCAGTGCTTGAGACTTGAATCTAAGTAGGGCATACTTCGAGGTAACACATACTACTTTACCACCAGTGTTACAAGCCAGTTTCTGAAGCTTGGCTTTGATACATTTTGGACTGCGTGTTTCACAAAATCCTGTCACCATCAATTCATTCTCATCAGAATCTATAGACTGCATATATACAAAAAAAACACTGAATATTTACACATTATTTAAACTTTATTTATTTTACAACGATTGCGAAGCAAGTTTGAACAATTTATATTAATCATTCTCATTGGCGCGGGCGGATGAATGTGGTCATTCGTGTGGGAGGAAACCGGAGTACCCGGGGAAAACCCACCTGTCCAATCTGGCGACCACCGTACCATCTCACATACTTCCCGGTCTGAGGATCGAACCCGAGTCGCATTGATGAAAAGCGAGCGAGCTAACCACTGCGCTAATCGGACAGCCATTTACACATTATAAATGTACAATAAAAAACATCCGCAATGAAACAATGAGGTATTCAAATGAAAGTTTAGAAAGCAAGATGGAAATGTGTTATCTGCCTGAAGTTTGGTTGTAATACGCTGGTGTTCTGAAGTCTGTCCTCACTATTGCTACCTACTTTTTGAAGCTTAACTTCTGGCAAATTTCATATGATTATAATTATATTACAGTCAAACATGTCTTAAGCAGCCACCCAAGGGAATCATAGAAAGTGGCTGCTTAGCACAGGTGGCTGCTTAATAGAGGTCAAATGTATAATAAAACAGAATATTGGGAATCTGGAAACTGGCTGCTTAATACAGGTTGGCTGCTTAATAGAGGTGACCACTAACACAGATTTAACTGTATACCCAGAATATCAAAATCTTCATTCAAATTCATAATCGTTTGCAATTTTGTTATTTTTATTCAGAAGCTGTAAGAAAAATGCTGTAATCTATACTGAAATTGGTCGATACGGACAGCAGAGATAGACAAGATGAAAGGGAAAGAGGATAAATTGCAAGAAAACAAGACATTGAAATGGAGCACTTTACATAGCACAGTGAAGTAGAGAATCAAGTAACTTACCTTTGATGGACTTCTACATGGAATATCCTTAACTATTTCCTCATATAGGAAGCATTCTGTGGCACAGTGAAGTAGAGAATCAAGTAAATTACCGTTGATGGACTTCTACATGGAATATCCTTAACTATTTCCTCATATAGGAAGCATTCTGTGGCACAGTGAAGTAGGGAATCAAGTAAATTACCTTTGATGGACTTCTACATGGAATATCCTTAACTATTTCCTCATATAGGAAGCATTCTGTAGCACAGTGAAGTAGAGAATCGTGTACATGTTGGCCATGAATCAAGATAATGTCGAATTTCTTTCTATAGCGGAGGTCGTACAGATCAGTTGAAAAATTAACATCACCTAAAATAAATACATACACTTAGTCACAGCTTAAAATTACTGAACACAATGGTTTAATCTGCTCAAGATGTTTCTTTGAAACCATGCACAGTCAAATCTGTCTTAAGCAGCCAGCCAAGGGAATCACAGAAAGTGGCTGCTTAGCACAGGTGGTTGCTTAATAGAGGTCAAATGTATAATAAAACAACATATTGGGAATCTGAAAACTGGCTGCTTAATACAGGTTGACTGTACTTAATAAGTGAAATAAGCTGTCACTCATTTTCCTGTACCATATCTCTTTGTTTTTCATTCTTGATACATCATGGAACTTCTTTTCTCTTTTTTTTTTCAATTCATTTTCGTTAATAATCCTAATATGTTATAATAGTATAACAAATATTTATCACGAAGTTTAATTGTATATATCTGGTATTTTTCTACATCAGATCATACATAACAGAAATTGTTCATCCAACATTGTTAATTTAGTTTGAAGTGATAGGAAGGGCTGTAAATAATGTTGTCATAACGTGTAGCCTAACCTATTTGCTTTTTACCCCAGATTAAATAGTATACAGCAATAAAAATAAATCCTAATATAATTTCATATTGTTTTTCTACGTATTTTACGTATTTCATGGTGTGTATAATTGTAATGTAATGTATGAATAAAGTGCAATAAAATATTATTCAATTAAAAAAAACTCATTTTCTCCTGAATTCATAGAATCAGTCAAATTCAATTTCACATATTATGACAGTAAATTTTCAAAGAAATGTAAATGTGTGTAACTATTTTACTGTAAACGTGTAATGTAACCGGTATCTTACTGGTTATAAGGACAATTCTGGCGGGTGGGGCGTGTGTGTCGGAGAAGCGACGGATGTTTTGCCGCAACTTGTCATCGGCAGCATTCTTGCTTACAGCATCTACATGGACAACATTTACCTGTAAAATACAACAAATGACAAGGTCACAAATGTTTCACAAATGTTTCAAGGTCACAAATGTTTCAAGGTCACAAATGTTCCACTTTTTTATTTGATGCCAAATACAGTGCTCACCGGTGCACATTATATTCATTAACCCATTCAACACCAAGTAACTGACATGGACTGGTCCATGATATTTTCAGACCAATAAATTAATAAGAAAATTATATTTGGACCAGTTCATTTATCAAAATGGGTAATTTTTGTCTAAAAATAGTAATATTACTGGCAAAAAGTGCAGATCCTGATGAGACGGCTCGTCACGAGCCGAGACGGCTCATCTGGATCTGCACTTTTTGTAAGCCTATTGAGAGGCCTGTGGTGTTGAAAGGGTTAAACCATTTGGTAGAGTCTTATTGCTACATTGCTATATTAGGAAATAAGCTGGGTTAATGAAAACTGACAAACATTAACAAAACTGCTGCAAATAGCAATGTGGGACCTTATTAACCCAAGTAACAACATCTGAGCTTAACACAGGCCTGAAACAATAAACTATAAAATATGTGTAACACATGTAACAGCAACTATGTGTAACACAGGTAACAGCAAATATGTGTAACACAGGTAACAGCAACTATGTGTAACACAGGTAACAGCAACTATGTGTAACACAGGTAACAACAACTATGTGTAACACAGGTAACAGCAACTATGTGTAACACAGGTAACAGCAACTATGTGTAACACAGGTAACAGCAACTATGTGTAACACAGGTAACAGCAACTATGTGTAACACAGGTAACAGCAACTATGTGTAACACAGGTAACAGCAACTATGTGTAACACAGGTAACAGCAACTGAGTGTAACACAGACCTGGTTAATCCAAGTCACAACGGCTGAGTGGAACACAGACCTGGTTGATCCAAGTAACAACAGCTGAGTGTAACACAGACCTGGTTGATCCAAGTAACAACAGCTGAGTGTAACACAGACCTGGTTAATCCAAGAAACCAGTTGAGTGTAACACCGGCCTGGCTGGTCCAAGTAACAACAGCTGAGTGTAACACAGGCCTGGTTGGTCCAAGTAACAATACCTGAGTGGAACACTGGCCTGGTTGATCCAAGCAACAACAGCTGAGTGTAACACAGACCTGGTTAATCCAAGTAACAATACCTGAGTGGAACACTGGCCTGGTTGATCCAAGTAACAACAGCTGAGTGTAACACAGACCTGGTTAATCCAAGTAACAATACCTGAGTGGAACACTGGCCTGGTTGATCCAAGTAACAACAGCTGAGTGTAACACAGGCCTGGCTGGTCCAAGTAACAACAGCTGAGTGTAACACAGGCCTGGCTGGTCCAAGTAACAACAGCTGAGTGTAACACAGGCCTGGCTGGTCCAAGTAACAACAGCTGAGTGTAACACAGGCCTGGTGGATCCAAGTAACAATACCTGAGTGGAACACATACCTGGTTGATCCAAGTAACAACAGCTGAGTGTAACACAGACCTGGTTGATCCAAGTAACAACAGCTGAGTGTAACACATGCCTAGCTGGTCCAAGTAACAACAGCTGAGTGTAACACAGGCCTGGTTGATCCAAGTAACAACAGCTGAGTGTAACACAGGCCTGGCTGGTCAAAGTAACAACAGCTGAGTGTAACACATGCCTAGCTGGTCCAAGTAACAACAGCTGAGTGTAACACATGCCTAGCTGGTCCAAGTAACAACAGCTGAGTGTAACACATGCCTAGCTGGTCCAAGTAACAACAGCTGAGTGTAACACAGGCCTGGCTGGTCAAAGTAACAACAGCTGAGTGGAACACAGACCTGGTTGATCCAAGTCACAAGAGCTGAATGTAACGCATGCCTGGCTGGTCCAAGTAACAACAGCTGAGTGGAACACAGACCTGGTTGATCCAAGTCACAACAGCTGAGTGTAACACAGGCCTGGCTGGTCCAAGTAACAACAGCTGAGTGTAACACAAGCCTGGCTGGTCCAAGTAACAACAGCTGAGTGTAACACAAGCCTGGCTGGTCCAAGTAACAATAGCTGAGTGTAACACAAGCCTGGCTGGTCCAAGTAACCAGCTGAGTGTAACACAGACATGGTTGGTGCAAGTAACAACAGCTGAGTGTAACACAGGTCTGGTTGATCCAAATAACAACAGCTGAGTGTAACACAAGCCTGGCTGGTCCAAGTAACGACCCATATATTTTACAATCCTAAACATTTATTTATCAAACATCAAGGCGAAACTACTGCATAAATTTACGCACCTGGGCTTGATTTAGTTCCTGTATCACATATCTGTTCTCCTTCAACGTGTCACAGACACACATAAACTCAACTTCTCTATGTCCATTGAAGAACTTGGCTCGAATAGCCTGGACTACAAGTAGGGCAGACTTCCACTGTGGCACGCAGCAGTTTTCTATATCCCAGAAGACACCAATTGGTAGGCAGACTGTAGATTTCCTAGGTTTTTCCATTATATTTGAAGACTGCAAAGATTATGATTTGTTAGAACTGTATTTAATGACAATCGTGTCAATAAATATCACCAGGACTCAAGCTAGAGGGTGATTTGGAGAAGTAGCCTCCCTGAGTTCTCTCACTTCTACCTATTTTGATATCAGGGAGAATGTTTTCAAAAGAGAAAAATATAGAGAGATACTTAGCTGAGCGTACAACTTCTCCCTCATGGGCACTAAGTTCCTCCCTACTTAGAGAACATTTTTTCTTTCAATGTAATAAATTTACTGTTCAAAGAATTACTCTATTCAATGAAACTAGAACATTTCATCCCCTTAGTGTCAACCTGCTTTTACATGGCCGCGAAACACTAAATGTGAACGAAAATATAATTATATTTGCAGCAGTTCAAAAGTATATTAAACAATCAAAGCGTTTCTAATTTGTGATCACGTTAGCAACACACCATTCGCTATGATATTACTTCCGATCGAGCGCACCATGGGGATCTCTCACCTGGGGAATGGAACCTTAGTAAAATTTGAGTTTTTTATTTTTATCATTCAAACACTGCTTCAATTGCCTTTCGACTTGATAAATAATATCTCATTAAACTTCAAATATGCATGTCATAAGTTACATATTCGCCAGTAAGTTCAACATACTCTCATGGGAAGGGCCAATTACTAATGTTGTTCATAACTTGTGGCCCAACCCATTTGCTTTTGCTCTTATTATATATGTCTTTGAATTTATTATGTACATGTATATAGCAATAAAATATGATTAAACTAAACCTACTTAGAGTAAGTACTGATAATTAGTGTTGATTAATTAGTCAGTCATTATATTTTGAGCAATAGTTGACTGACAGTCTAAAAGTCCTTGAAAATATTCACATAATAGTCAGGGAGCATTTTAGAGGGCGATGTGGGCGAAATTGTCGCCCTAGGGACCCTGACTTCGCCCTCTGGGGGCCCCACTTCTCCCTAAAAAAATAATATATTTTTTGGTTTTTACGATTTTCAAACAATACTTTGTCTAGTAAGATACACTGGCCCATTATAAAGCACTCCTTCTATTCAAATGTTGTATTTAATGGTTGTACTGTGCATTTTAACCCTATTTTGCAGAAGTATATTAAAGAACACCATTTAAGGAAGCGATCACGCGCTTTCTCACTTCTCCCAAAAATTCTGACCTAGAATGAACCCTGAATTATAGTACATGTACTTTCATTTATTCTTGATTTTCTTCATATTTCATTTTTTGTATGGTATTCCGTGAAAAAGTTACGGCTTACTGCTTATCCCCCCCCATGCACAGTCAGGATGACAATACCACCCCTGTCAAATAGACAGCTTGGACATTATCTCCTCCTCCCATTGATAACTATAAGTAGGACATTATCCACCCCCCCTCTCTCAATGAAAATCAGTATCAATAATTCAGATTTATAAATGTTTCATAATTCCTCAAAATATTTCGAAAGTTCATGAACATTTCCTGAGTTCTAAAATGTTGGCAAAGTTCCATGAATTCAGCACATTATATTGTAGAATAATGTGCTATTCAGGATTTATAATTGATGTTCTTAATAATGTTCTACCCGGTATTTTCTAGCAAATGCAACCTGGTTCGATCCTCGGACCGGGAAGTATGTGAAATGGTACGGTGGTCGCCAGATCAGACAGGTGGGTCTTCTCTGGGTACTCCGGTTTCCTCCCACATGAATGACCACATTTACGCTTTTATCCACGCCAACAAGAGTGATTAATATAAGTTGATAGAACTTGCTTCGCAATCGTTGTAAAATAAATAAAGTTTAAACCCGGTATTTTCACTGAGTGCTACTTGTGTGTTTTAGACAGAGGAGATTGTGTTCTATTTAGTTTATACAAATTTATTTTTAGCTCGATTGCGAAACAAGTTCTTACAACTTACATTAATCACTCTCGCCACGAGGGAGAGAGAAGAGCCAACGTGGAATTTAAATGCCTTGCCTAAGGACCTTTCGTACCTGAAGCGAATGCGCATCCACTGCGCTATCACGACTTCCACTACTGTGTTCTATTTGGGGCTAACAGTGCGAGACTGTCGTGCAGGCCCACTGGAAGCTATGCCACCAACTATCATCATGATGTACACTTTAATTTCAACAAGAATGTATTAATGAAAGCAGGTACTTACATAAGAAGTAGAAAAGTCCTGCTTCTTCTACTGACCAATAAAATTCATTTTCATTTTTCTGCGCTGACATTTTCTTTCCTTGTTCTTTCTGCAACCCCCACCCCATGTTGTTAAAACATCTGAAATATACGTAGATTTATAACAAGTGTGCAGTAGCCAACCTCACTATATAGGTTCCAGTGCATCATCAACCCATCACAGTACCTAGAAATATTAAACAATTATGTGTGTTTTACGTTTATTTATCGTCGCTACCGGTTGCCCATATGAGCGACGCCTCCTGAAGTGATTAGTCATTTTAGATTTTTGGAGGATAGTGCAACGATACAGACAGAGACCAATTCCAGAATCTCCTCTGGTTGTTTTATGTGCACAGTGTAAAGCACAGCACCAACACGTGACCTTGGTTTAAAGTCCCATCTGAAAGACTGTTAATTTTATTAGGGTTAGACAGGGATCGAATCGAATCTGCGATCCCTGGATTACCAGTCCAGCGTGTTAACCACTGGACTACAGATCCGTCTGTATTAACAACTATGCAGCAACCAATATCATTATATATGGGGCCAGCACCTTTTATCCAACCCATCATAGAACAGTACCTAGAAATATTAACAACAATGCAGCAACCAGTCTCATGAATCTCTGGAATGGGTTCCTGCCTGTATCATTGCACTAACATCCTCAATCTTAAATGACTAATTTCTCTTCAGGAGGCGTCGCTCATATGGGAAAACGGTCTTCCATTTTCTCTGTGTTTTTCATTTGTACAGGGCCCACTGTGGAACATTATCATACCAAGTCAGTCTATTGTGGAGGAGAATACCAGCCACATTTCCTGGGTAGAAACCAGTGCTCAATTCTGCACTATGTGTAAGGTACCTTGCTCAAGGACCAGTACACCACATACATACTGTGACCGAGTATTGAACACAGGACCCATTGATTTCAATGACCAGTACACCACATACATACAGGACACATTGATTTCAATTCCTACACTCTTATCACTGGACCGCAGACACCTTGCTTAAGTCAGGTAATTATTCTAGTCCAAATATTTCGACTTGAAAAATGTGACATTTTACTATCAAGACATTTTACTTCAAATAACAGATCGGAAAAACAATTTTGTAGAGGTCGTATATATTATAGGACTAGCAACTATTCTACAGTTCTTCCAATAGCCTTTATATAAAGTATGTATGTGTTCCACTAATGTCAAACTCCTTGCAGGGACCTAGACATGTTTACTGGTTAACCACTACAAACAAATGTGTGTGAGGTGTCTTGTTCAAATCTGATGTTCTACCTCTGGACCACGGACACCAAAGAAGATCTATGAAATCAAATATGTATCGTCTGTTGACATGTTTTCGCGCATTTAAATTGGACTGGATGTACACTGATGTCATGCATTGTTTGTCAAAGGTATTCGCACACTTCATCATTCACTCCACTGAAGTAGTTTTAAAATATCGTACTTTTTATAACTAGTATTAAAAAAGAATAGGTAGTATAGCAACTGCATTTTAAAACAAAGTTTATGGAGTTTTATCTCGCTTGCTTCAGAAAGTCACATAAATATCACCTGAAAATAATATTTCAGTATGGTACAGGGTGTCTCAAAAAAGTCATACCGTATATGTTTTTACTAAAATTAAGAGAACATGTCAAGAATATTAATATCCTCTTTACCATCTTTGGACATTTATGGGTTATTATTACTATTACAGGCTAGACCAACGCCATGTGTCCCTAAGTACAGGATGTACTCACCTACTGCCATGACAAATGTCTACCAGGCAGTTAGGGATCTCAGTGAAAATGCTGGTCTGATGCAATGATGAATTCATATGCCCCTACCAGGATAACTACACTGAGAAATAGACTGTTAAAAAATGAATACAGTTCCAGAATAACCCCATAGCTATGTTAGCATGATATAGTATTTTTAATTACATGTGTTATGTTACATTTGGACAGTAACTATACAAGGATACTTCATTTTAGAGGCTATCGATAATAGGTCCATATTTTAAATGGCAGCTGGCTATTACCTACTGTGCATAGTTGACTAGAATATATATGTATGTATGTTCCATTAATGTCAAACCCCTTGCTGGGACCTAGATATGTTTTCCTGGGCAGGCTTAGCCGACCTAAGCAGCTAACCAGCACTAAGCAATGTGTGTGAGGTGTCTTGCTCAATGACACTACATACATGGTCTGACCAAGTATCAAACCCAGCACCGTTTGATTCCAAATCCAATGCTCTACAACTGGACACAAAGTAGATCTATGAAATCAAGATGGTCAGGACGGCTGAATTAATATAACTTTGTCATCATGGTCGCGGGCTGATTGCTTCAACAGTATATAAAACAAGTCTAATTCCAAATGAATCTAGGTAGGTATACCGTATACAGAATTGTCAATTTATTAACAGTGTCTATTTACATATTTTCATACTTGACAAAGATTATAGTTTAGTCTAATCATATTTTATTGCAAATCAATGGTAAATATGTCATGCACAAAATGATACAATACCGCTAATACATAGCATGACAATTCAAATGGTTTGAGCCACAACATTAGAGTAATTTAGACCGTTAACGATAGAGGCTGTAAACGAAATATACAATGATCAGTAATCTTGAGACAATTGGCAGTAATATAGACATTAGGGTTAGGGTTAAATTTGATCTTCAATTGAAGAGTATTCTACTGTTCAGCTTTAGTTTACTGCCACCTGTTTTGTGGGATTACTGCCTCTATCCCTAACCAATTTAGACAGATTTCACTCAGTATTTTAACTGCTCTCGTAGTCGTATCGGGTATATCGTGAACTGATCAAGCGAACACATGCTGTCAGTGGCATAACGTTACTGTACACATGCTTAAGTGATGAACAAACCTTCAATATCTCTACATATTATTCATCCTATGTTCGCTTAAATCGAAAATTAAGTAGAAACATTTTAAAGTTTTGTTCTTGTCTTTGTTTACAAAATTCTGGTTCCCGTAAGTTGAGCTCGTCGTTCGCGAACCATACGAATCCGGGAGCCAATGTCTGAAGTCGATAAAACTCGTTTCTCGTATCGAACCCGTACATGTATACGACATTCATTACATCCGCTCTCCAGTCTATGAATATGAATTCACGCTTTAAGCATTTTGCTTAAATTATATGACGATATTTATTTTGAGTTGGCAACACATACAATATTTACCATAAGCTCTGACAATATATTTTGAATTGAAACATGTGGATAACTTGTGGAAACAATGTAGTTTAGGTCATCAACCTCAGAATGGATGGGGTGAGGGCAGTGTTCTCTTCCATTAGCATATATGGTACATGTACTGACGAACCCCAACATCTGTCAATACATATATATGTGTGTGTGCGTGTGTGCGTGCGTGCGTGTTGGTCTTGATTGGTCTTGATTGGAATTGGTGTGTGTGTGTTTTACGTTTATTTATGGTCGCTACTGGTTGCCCATATGAGCTACTCCTCCTGAAGAGATTAGTCATTTTAGATTTTTGGAAGATAGTGCAATGATACAGACAGTTACCCATTCCAAAGTCTCATCTGGTTCTTTTACGTACACGGTGTACAAATCCGTCTGTGAGTAAGATGTGTATATGCAACTGATCAAATATAGCATGTGTGTTAGATCAAGATCTATTATCTCAACATAAAACTTGTATGGAGATTACTTGAACGGTTGGTCGATGCAATTTTTCATTAATGTCATCCCAATAGAAATAATTTATGAAAATTACCGTTGGTTCAAATGTGTACCTTCAAAAAAATGCATGTTTGAATAACGC
Source organism: Archivesica marissinica (assembly GCA_014843695.1). Taxonomy (NCBI): domain Eukaryota; kingdom Metazoa; phylum Mollusca; class Bivalvia; order Venerida; family Vesicomyidae; genus Archivesica; species Archivesica marissinica. The sequence goes on along the minus strand of CM026390.1, from coordinate 35,510,531 downwards.
TGGCTCTTAAGAATACACAAACTGTCATATATATATAAAATAAAACAAATGCTGACGTTCATGGAACTAGATTTGTGCCCAATTGATTAAAGCAGCATTACATCGTATGAAATAAAAGATATTTGAAAAATTAAATTTTTGCATATGGGTAGCAATGCTGCTACACATTCTTACATTATACTTTGTATGCTTATGTTCATTTGGTAAGCAGTGTTTTTTGGCGATAAAACAAACTCGAAACCGAAAGTAGGACTTTCCGAGTCGATCGGTCACGCACTTGTTTACAACCGGAACGCATCGTCCGCACTTGTTTACATTCGGAATGCATCGTCCCCATTTGTCCCACGTTGTCTTTATTACTTAAATTACTTGATATGTTGATTCATACCTCTGTTAGCTAAGTCTTTTAGGGAAATGTCTACATCCCCGCGAGGGGTTCGACATTAGAGGACGATAGATAGATAGTATTTTATGTTCAAAATATATACGTTGTTTTCTACATCCTCTGTTGTTCCACGCATGCGCGCTGTGCGTGTTTACATTTCGTTTGTTGATAAACAAATTCGCGTATACGACGGTTTAAATTTATTGGAATTTTATCGTTTCTGAGCGACTATTTTGATGTTTATAAACACACAAATATTAGTATTTATATTTTACCCAAAGCATCCTTATTACGATGTAGTGCTGCTTTAATGTCATCAAATATCAAACCACTTTGTTATAACGACACTAAGAATGCCAACACATCTTAAGGTAAGAAGTTATCCAGCTGGTCAATGGTTCTACCCAGATACACTTTCCTACAATATTCCCAGAGCGACACAGCAACAGCTACAGAGTGCGTTAGTCTGTCAAACGTGCATTTAACTGTGAACTCAAGAAAATATAAGTAACGTAGTTGAGTAATAGGTCAGGTTTAAACCCTCTTCTTTTCGCTATAGCTGTGTACATGTATATACTTTTATCTTCTTAACTTGTACACAACATTTTAGACTAACTCATTTGCTCTATTCTCTAGTGCAGTTGATAGCGTGTTTTCCATGTAAGTTTATTTATTTTACAAAGATTGCGAAGCAAGTTTTAACAACTTATATTAATCACTCTCGTTGGATCGGATGAACGCATATACGTGGTCATTCGTGTGGGAGGAAACCAGAGTACGCAGAGAAAATCTCACATACTTGCTAGTCCGAGGATCGAACCCGCGTTGCATTGGTGAGAAGCGAGCGTTCTAACCACTGTGCTAATCGAACAGCAGTAAGTGAAAGGTCACAGGTTCACACCCGTTTAACACTTTATTGGCTTTCCCCGTTCATAGGTAGTGCCTATTTCATATTACCATTGTTGTTCGACCTACTCCCACTTTTAATGACATGTCTACATCTCAGCGAGATAGATGTTAGATATGGTACAGTACCGGAAGTAAGATATATGAACGGCACGTTCAGTATTTATCTATACCACACGTCTTAACTCATTGAACGCTTGTATTTCAACTATGGCTATATTAGAAAGCGCCTGCATAATTAATTAGGAAGATGGCTGGTGCTCTGTCACTCCCAGATACAGATATTATTAGATATCTCTGTGCTTGTAAGAAATGGCACACTATATACAGGCTCTACTTGTGTCGACATTGTTTCAAGATCAGATGCGGTGACTGTGTTCTCCATGAGGTAATTTACATACTCAATATCATTATTTTATTCTGATCAGTAACACTTCGGATAATCAGTATTCGGATGTTTTGGTAATACCACTAAGGGTGTCAATGGTCGTTTGGTGTTCAGGGTGAGATTGCTAGTGGTCCGGGGCATGTCCCCAAACATTTTGTTTATCTTAAATCATCTGTGGAGCATTCTAAGGTAATGTTCACAACTGTGGAATTATTTTATAAAAAAATGAGTATTTTCATTAATTTGTTTGATTTTAATAAATTTAAAGTCTGATGTTATACAGTCAAACCTGTCTTAAGCAGCCAGCCAAGGGAATCACAGAAAGTGGCTGCTTAGCGCATGTGACTGCTTAATAGAGGTCAAATATATACTAAATCCACATATTGGGAACCTGGAAACTGGCTGCTTAATACAGGTTGGCTGCTTAATACTAAAATAATAGAGGTGACTGCTAACACAGGTGTGACTGTATAACTAATTTTTGTAATGCGTGAGAAATGTCTACATCCTTGCGAAGGGTTTGACATTACAGGAAGATAGATAGAGATTATAAATTATCTGTGAGACCGTGAATGCATGGATTGCACAGGGTTTCCCCTTGTCGGAGCCATATAATTTTTTGACAGTGTATAGAGATACGGGTGCTCCTACCAGGGCTTTATACCCACATATCATGGTTTCAGTCTCTCTAATTCTCACATGTTTTCCTGGGCAGGCTTTGCCTACCTAAGCAGTTACCAGTACTAAGCAATGTGTGTGAGATGCTCTGCTCAATGTCAGACACTACATACGTGGCCTGACCAAGTATCGAACTCAGGACTGTTAGATTCCAAAATCTGACGCTCTACCACTGGACCGCGAACACCACATGTCAGTGTATGTAGACTGTATAGTTTAATGTACTGTTTTTTCAGGTTGATTCCCCATATTGCCCAAACTGTCTGGAGAACATGCCATCTGGTGAAGCCAAGCTGAAGAAAAACAGGTTAAAAGTTTAAACGTTATTTTATTTTACAACGATTGCGAACCAGAGGAGACTCTGGACTGGGTCTCTATCTGTATCATTGCATTATCCTCCAAAGTCTAAAATAACTAATCTTTTCAGGAGGCGTCGTTCATGGGCAAAAACAAGCACAGCATAAAAGCAATAATAAAGGAAACAGTTCAAAAATATTTCAAGGCATGACTACCTGTCTTTGGAGAATCCCACCTTCACTGTTGACTGTTGAGTATTTGTAGATCGCTAAATCACTGATTAAAAATAGCGCTTCAATGAGTTTCGATGTACAGATGGATCTGTAGTCCAGTGGTAACACGCTGGACTCGTAATCCAGGGATCGCAGGTTCGATCCCCCGTCTGACCCTAATAAAATTAAGTCTTTCAGATGGGACGTTAAACCGAGGTCTTGTGCCGGTGCTGTACACCGTGCACATAAAAGAACCAGAGGAGACTCTGGAATGGGTCTCTGTCTGTATCATTGCACTATCCTCCAAAAATCTAAAATTACTAATCTCTTCAGGAGGCGTCGCTCATATGGGCAACCAGTAGCGACGATAAATAAACGTAAAACACACAGTTTCGATGTAGCAAAGTTATCTATACATAAAAATGTAATTTGAAGTGGATACAGTACTTATTTATACTGCTCGCTTATAGTACTTTTCTTAATGTTGCTGGACGATTATCAATAGTCACACTCATATGTATATTGCTTGACTAGTTTAAAATTCCACTGTGCAGATGTTCGCACTACTGGGACAACATGGCTTGCGCATGAGCCACATCCCTATGATCAATGTCACCGTTACATTTGGAGGTCAATATTCCGCTGGTCAAGGTCACCATCACACTTGGAGGTAAATATTCAGCTGGTCAAGGTCACTGTTACACTTGGATGTCAATATTCCGCTGGTCAAGGTCACCATCACACTTGGAGGTCAATATTCCATTGGTCAAGGTCACTGTTACACTTGGAGGTCAATATTCCTCTGATCAAGGTCACCATCACACTTGGAGGTCAATATTCCGCTGATCAAGGCCACTGTTACACTTGGAGGTCAATATTCTGCTTCACGATTTTTTCTCACGAATCAAACAACTTGTTCAACGCCAAATTTTATTCCTATTCTCATCTGACATCAACCACTGATGGCAACTTTAGAGTGAGTAGACTCAGTATAGGGTCCGCCTCCGTGGTCGATTGGTTAAGGTCGCTGACTTGTATACCACTGTAACCTATCATCACTGATGGTAACGGGTTCGAGCCCCGCTCAGACCGTGTCTCATTTATATGAAAAAGTTGGCAGTTTCTTACGGAGGTTGGTGCACCCAAGTACTGGTTAACCGCTGGAGCCTGCCCAGGAAAGGTGTTGTTAGGTAAACTGCCCGCCGGCGATATAGCCCAAAATGGTGCTCATGCAGGCGTAAAACCCGAAATATAACAATAATATAAGACTCAGTATAGGACATAGAACTTCTGTATGGTATACCTTAGGTGTCTCCCTATCTTGAACATATTGTTTAAGTCAGGTTAACGGGCTTTGCATCTACCCCTTGGGCATCTTCTTACCAGTTAAAGTGAAGCTAGTTACTAGGTTGTTCATTGTTGTGTACTTGGAACAGTTTGTACTATTTGTTGTGTATGTCAGTTTATGTGATCATGTGATCTAGTAATTACTTATTGTGTACTTTGAACAGTTTGTGTACGTCAGTTTATGTGGTCATGTGATCTAGTAATTACTTATTGTGTACTTTGAACAGTTTGTGTACGTCAGTTTATGTGGTCATGTGATCTAGTAATTACTTATTGTGTACTTTGAACAGTTTGTGTACGTCAGTTTATGTGGTCATGTGATCTAGTAATTACTTATTGTGTACTTTGAACAGTTTGTGTACGTCAGTTTATGTGGTCATGTGATCTAGTAATTACTTATTGTGTACTTTGAACAGTTTGTGTACGTCAGTTTATGTGGTCATGTGATCTAGTAATTACTTATTGTGTACTTTGAACAGTTTGTGTACGTCAGTTTATGTGGTCATGTGATCTAGTAATTACTTATTGTGTACTTTGAACAGTTTGTGTACGTCAGTTTATGTGGATCTGGTAAGCATATTGTAACTAATGTTTCTACAGATGCACCAACTGTTTTGACTGTCCAAGCTGTGGACATACTCTGACCACTAGAGCTACAAGTCAGATGGTGTCCAACCCCGATGACCCTGGAAAGTCCACTCCAAAGAAGATGTACTACCTTGCTTGTGGCTTCTGTAGGTGGACCACTAGGGACGTAGCTATACCTGATAAACCAGTGGGTGAGTTATTAATTAACCATATATATATTCCTCTAGCAGGCAAATGAAGTTGACAATAAGATTTGATTTCTATCACAATAAACTGACATTCATTGTACAGTCAAACCTGTATTAGTGGTCACCTCTATTAAGCAGCCAACCTGTATTAAGCAGCCAGTTTCCAGATTCCCAATATGTTGTTTTATTGTACATTTGACCTCTATTAAGCAGCCACCTGTGTTAAGCAGCCACTTTTTTGTGATTCCCTTGGCTGGCTGCTGACTGTATGATGAGAAACAAATTTCTACTATGTTAATAGTGATGGCAGGCTAAGATTGTGCAGACAGTTCTATAGTTGTACAATATTATGTACTGATCAATGTGCTCTACCGGCTATCTACTGATGAAATGTTTTCCCAATACCGGTACAATATTTGTGATATTTACATATTTAGATATAATTACAGATGTGTAATATATTTCTTATTTTTCCTAGAAAGCAGGGCTTGACAATTCATTCAAATCGCCCCATCTGCTCATTTCGCCTATAGCGTACTAAATGTTAAATTGACTAATTCTGTCAGCAAGAAATTGACATTCACAAGGCAAAACTCAAGTTCTTGAAATGTGTTCTAGGGAAAGGCCTGTATAAGTGTGTTATGTACAGATTGCATAGAATTGTGTTCTAGAGAAAGGCCTGTATAAGTGTGTTCTGTATAGATTGCATATAATTGTGTTCTAGAGAAAGGCCTGTATTAGTGTGTTATGTACAGATTGCATATAATTGTGTTCTAGAGAAAGGCCTGTATAAGTGTGTTATGTACAGATTGCATAGAATTGTGTTCTAGAGAAAGGCCTGTATAAGTGTGTTATGTACAGATTGCATAGAATTGTGTTCAACAGATTGCATAGAATTGTGTTCTAGGGAAAGGCCTGATAAGTATGTTATGTACAGATTGCATAGAAATGTGTTAGGGTGACAGTGTTAAATGGCTGCTATTGTATGTATTACAGCTAGTGGAGCATGGGAGGACCTGGAGAATCCAGATGCTGCACGGGTATGTGACATCCTTACTTCCTCAATCATAGTTACTACTTGGTTATTGCTTGTAGCTTGTCATAGGAAAAACACTGATGTCGTGATAGCGCAATGGATGCGCGTTCGCTTCAGGTGTGAAACCCTTCTAAACCGGACTTTGTCTGGACCAGACAAAAGTCCAGTTTAGAGAGGGTTCCTGATTAGAGGTTTTTTTTATATATTCAACACGAAAAATATAACAAAACATAAATATACACTAGTGCACAAGAAACATGTATTTTTGGAACATGTAGTCATGGACGCACATCTAGTTTTTGGAACATGTTGTCATGGACGACTGCACATCTAGTTTTTGGAACATGTTGTCATGGACGACTGCACATCTAGTTTTTGGAACATGTAGTCATGGACGACTGCACATCTAGTTTTTGGAACATGTAGTCATGGACGACTGCACATCTAGTTTTTGGAACATGTAGTCATGGACGCACATCTAGTTTTTGGAACATGTTGTCATGGACGCACATCTAGTTTTGGAACATGTTGTCATGGACTGCACATCTAGTTTTGGAACATGTAGTCATGGACGCACATCTAGTTTTTGGAACATGTTGTCATGGACTGCACATCTAGTTTTTGGAACATGTTGTCATGGACTGCACATCTAGTTTTTGGAACATGTAGTCATGGACGACTGCACATCTAGTTTTTGGAACATGTTGTCATGGACGCACATCTAGTTTTTGGAACATGTAGTCATGGACGCACATCTAGTTTTTAGAACATGTTGTCATGGACGCACATCTAGTTTTTGGAACATGTAGTCATGGACGACTGCACATCTAGTTTTTGGAACATGTAGTCATGGACGCACATCTAGTTTTGGAACATGTGTCATGGACGACTGCACATCTAGTTTTTGGAACATGTAGTCATGGACGCACATCTAGTTTTTGGAACATGTAGTCATGGACGCACATCTAGTTTTTGGAACATGTTGTCATGGACGCACATCTAGTTTTTGGAACATGTTGTCATGGACTGCACATCTAGTTTTTGGAACATGTAGTCATGGATGACTGCACATCTAGTTTTTAGAACATGTTGTCATGGACGACTGCACATCTAGTTTTTGGAACATGTAGTCATGGACGACTGCACATCTAGTTTTTGGAACATGTAGTCATGGACGACTGCACATCTAGTTTTTGGAACATGTAGTCATGGACGCACATCTAGTGTTTGGAACATGTTGTCATGGACGACTGCACATCTAGTTTTTGGAACATGTAGTTATGGACGCACATCTAGTTTTTGGAACATGTAGTCATGGACGCACGTCTAGTTTTTGGAACATGTAGTCATGGACGCACATCTAGTTTTTGGAACATGTTGTCATGGATGCACATCTAGTGTTTGGAACATGTTGTCATGGATGACTGCACATCTAGTTTTTGGAACATGTAGTCATGGACACACATCTAGTTTTTGGAACATGTAGTCATGGATGACTGCACATCTAGTTTTTGGAACATGTAGTCATGGACGACTGCACATCTAGTTTTTGGAACATGTTGTCATGGACGCACGTCTAGTTTTTGGAACATGTAGTCATGGACGCACATCTAGTTTTTGGAACATGTAGTCATGGACGCACGTCTAGTTTTTGGAACATGTAGTCATGGACGACTGCACATCTAGTTTTTGGAACATGTAGTCATGGACGACTGCACATCTAGTGTTTGGAACATGTAGTCATGGACGCACATCTAGTTTTTGGAACATGTAGTCATGGACTGCACATCTAGTTTTTGGAACATGTAGTCGTGGACGCACATCTAGTTTTTGGAACATGTAGTCATGGACGCACATCTAGTTTTTGGAACATGTAGTCATGGACGACTGCACATCTAGTTTTGATAAATAATAAAGGGAATAATTATTATAATACTTTAATTTCAAAATTACCACAATGTTAATAATATCCTCTGAATACATGTATATCGTACATTTACACTGTTACTAAATGTTAATCCAAGTAGATGTATAAATTGGGTAATAAACCAAACACCAATTCCAAACAGACGGATCTGTAGTCCAGTGGTAACACGCTGGACTGGTAATTCAGGGATCACAGGTTCGATCCCCCGTCCTACCCTAATAAAATTAAGTCTTTTAGATGGGACATTAAACCGAGGTCTTATGTCGGTGCTGTACACCGTGCACGTAAAAGAACGAGAGGAGACTCTGGAATGGGTCTCTGTCTGTATCATTGCACTATCCTCCAAAATCTAAAATGACTAATCTCTTCAGGAGGCATCGCTCGTATGGGCAACCAGTAGTGACGATAAATAAACGTAAAACACACACACCAATTCCAATCAAGACCAATCAAGACCAATCAGCATTATCACAACTTTAGGCTACAGTTTACAAACAATAGATCAAAGGGATAAAATCAAACACATACCTGTACACTAATTATACCAGTACAAAGTGTGATTTTCAGAAATTAATTCAGGGTTCATTCTAGGTCAGAATTTTTGGGAGAAGTGAGAAAGCGCGTGATCACTTCCTTAAATGGTGTTCTTTAATATACTTCTGCAAAATAGGGTTAAAATACACAGTACAACCATTAAATACAACATTTGAATAGAAGGAGTGCTTTATAATGGGCCAGTGTATCTTACTAGACAAAATTTTGTTTGAAAATCGTAAAAACCAAAAAATAATTTCGCCCTCTAAACTGATCCCTGACTAATTGATAAACAATTAAAAAATATTGCCACTTTTATGACAGTACACAAGGATATTCGTTTAACTTGCTTCTTTTCATAATTGGCATGTCCGGTTTAGAGGGGTCATTTTGTGTTGAATATACACAAAATGTTACAAACTTGTGTCCGGTTTCCGGAATAGAAGTGTTCCGGATTACAGGGGTTTATATTACAATGAAAATAGAAGGGAAACATTTGGGACCGGAGAAAAGGCCAGTTTGGAGGGGGTTCCGGATTAGAGGGGTTATACTGTATTTAAGAGGCGAAAATAAACATTATTTTATTGTGGAGATGCCTTCAGAGGGCACCACAGATGATCTTGGAAAACAAATATTTGTGTTTACAGATCACGTCCCTGATGGAGTACTATCAGCAGCTTGCACAGAAAGAGAAGGCGGAGAAAGAAAGGAAGAAATATTCACGTCGGCGAAGTCATCTCCTGTACGCTGTAAGTAACGGCATGCATGCATTGTAAATATATAAATCCAATACATGAAATACGCAATAGTACCAATATACTGCCGACTAGTATTGTTAATGTGCATACATTTCATCATTATGTCACCCGTACAGGGTGTGAGACATGTTACATTTCATCTTTGTATCACTCGTAGCATGTTACATTTCATCATTATGTCACTCGTACAGGGTGTGAGACATGTTACATTTCATCTTTGTATCACTCGTAGCATGTTATATTTCATCATTATGTCACTCGTACAGGGTGTGAGACATGTTACATTTCATCTTTGTATCACTCGTAGCATGTTATATTTCATCATTATGTCACTCGTACAGGGTGTGAGACATGTTATATTTCATCATTATGTCACTCGTACAGGGTGTGAGACAGGTTATATTTCATCATTATGTCACTCGTACAGGGTGTGAGACATGTTACATTTCATCATTATGTCACTCGTACAGGGTGTGAGACATGTTACATGTCATCATTATATCACTTGTACAGGGTGTGTATCATGATACATTTCATCATTATGTCACTCGTACAGGGTGTGAGACATGTCGCATTTCATTATTATGTCTCTTATACAGGGTGTGAGATACGTTACGTTTCATTATTATGTCACTAATACAGGGTGTGAGATACATTATTATGTCACTAATACAGGGACATTACTGTTATCATTGACATGTCTAGTCTTTGTAAGCTTCTTCTCATTTTGGTACAAACATGTAATAAAGCATATTGTTGCCATGGATTCGGTCCGAAATGATTCCCGTGTCATCAAGTTCACTAGTAGACGAAACATGGCTTAGATAGTGCTTATCAGAATTCCAAATACCGTTAGGTGTCATGGCAGCCATTTTGAAAATCTATTTTTGACTTCCTGTTTGGTGATTTGACCCAAAATGTTTCCAGTGTCATTGGGACGATTACTGGCTGAACAATGACTCGTATATTGTGCCCGTCAACATGTGGCCCCCCTGTCTGTCATACCATAAAGATTCGTATGCCCATCAAATGTCATAAATTTTACTTTCCCACCGATCTGTCTACCCAGCCAGCCCCAGTCCCCCCCCCCCCCACACACACACACAATGACATGCTTTATCCACTATCGGATTGTCGGTAAGGGATATTGATTTGGCATTGTCGTCCGGAGCTAGTTCTCAATAACCAATGGGTGGAATGTTATGAAACTTAAATTAAATAGGTATCACCATAGTGTGGTGGTGCATATGTACTTTTCGTGGGCATTGGCCCAGTAGCATCAGAGTTATTGCCCTTTAATTGACTAAATATCCACAATTTTGTCTGTGTAAGTTTTGTCCGGGGAATATATCAATAAGTATGGCACTGATATTGGCACATCAGAACATAATAATGCTAATCTAATTTGGTTTTTTACCCAATATTCAGAGTAGCATTGTTGTCGATAAAGTCGATGCTGATGAGTTTTGATTCATCTATTTAATTATTCACAAATTCAATATATAACTTTAATATGTGTCTTATAGTCAATACGTTTAACGTTTCAATGCCAGTGTTGTTGTATCGCATTGTGTCCTCCAGACTCGCTTTACGACTCCTTTCATACTATTGATCTTCCTTTCATACTATTGATCTTCCTTTCATACTATTGATCTTCCTTTCATACTATTGATCTTCCTTTCATACTATTGATCTTTCATACTATTGATCTACCTTTCATACTATTGATCTTCCTTTCATACTATTGATCTATCTTTCATACTATTGATCTTTCATACTATTGATCTTCCTTTCATACTATTGATCTTCCTTTCATACTATTGATCTACCTTTCATACTATTGATCTTCCTTTCATACTATTGATCTACCTTTCATACTATTGATCTTTCATACTATTGATCTTCCTTTCATACTATTGATCTTCCTTTCATACTATTGATCTTCCTTTCATACTATTGATCTTTCATACTATTGATCTTCCTTTCATACTATTGATCTTCCTTTCATACTATTGATCTTTCATACTATTGATCTTCCTTTCATACTATTGATCTTCCTTTCATACTATTGATCTTCCTTTCATACTATTGATCTTCCTTTCATACTATTGATCTTTCATACTATTGATCTACCTTTCATACTATTGATCTTCCTTTCATACTATTGATCTTCCTTTCATACTATTGATCTTCCTTTCATACTATTGATCTACCTTTCATACTATTGATCTTTCATACTATTGATCTTCCTTTCATACTATTGATCTTTCATACTATTGATCTACCTTTCATACTATTGATCTTCCTTTCATACTATTGATCTTCCTTTCATACTATTGATCTTCCTTTCATACTATTGATCTTCCTTTCATACTATTGATCTACCTTTCATACTATTGATTTTCCTTTCATACTATTGATCTTCCTTTCATACTATTGATCAGGCTCCGTCTACTGATGGCTAGTAGCGCCCTCTGAATACGTCTTAATTGACCAATGGTTGTTGCGTGTCAAAAATGTCGGACATAGATAAACAACATGTGTTCATTAAGTTATGTGGCACCATTGAACCCCGTGTGATATTTCTAGCATTCTAAATGTGCCAGCTGCATATAACTGCGCAATAGATAATAAGTACATGCAGGCCACTATGTTACAGCTGCATATAACTGCGCAATAGATAATAAGTACATGCAGGCCATTATGTTACAGCTGCATATAACTGCGCAATAGATAATAAGTACATGCAGGCCACTAGGTTACAGCTGCATATAACTGCGCAATAGATAATAAGTACATGCAGGCCACTATGTTACAGCTGCATAGAACTGCGCAATAGATAATAAGTACATGCGGGCCACTATGTTACAGCTGCATATAACTGCGCAATAGATAATAAGTACATGCAGGCCACTATGTTACAGCTGCATATAACTGCGCAATAGATAATAAGTACATGCGGGCCACTAGGTTACAGCTGCATATAACTGCGCAATAGATAATAAGTACATGCAGGCCACTATGTTACAGCTGCATAGAACTGCGCAATAGATAATAAGTACATGCGGGCCACTATGTTACAGCTGCATATAACTGCGCAATAGATAATAAGTACATGCAGGCCACTATGTTACAGCTGCATAGAACTGCGCAATAGATAATAAGTACATGCGGGCCACTATGTTACAGCTGCATATAACTGCGCAATAGATAATAAGTACATGTGGGCCACTATGTTACAGCTGCATATAACTGCGCAATAGATAATAAGTACATGCAGGCCACTATGTTACAGCTGCATAGAACTGCGCAATAGATAATAAGTACATGCGGGCCACTATGTTACAGCTGCATATAACTGCGCAATAGATAATAAGTACATGCAGGCCACTATGTTACAGCTGCATAGAACTGCGCAATAGATAATAAGTACATGCGGGCCACTATGTTACAGCTGCATATAACTGCGCAATAGATAATAAGTACATGCAGGCCACTATGTTACAGCTGCATAGAACTGCGCAATAGATAATAAGTACATGCGGGCCACTATGTTACAGCTGCATATAACTGCGCAATAGATAATAAGTACATGCAGGCCACTATGTTACAGCTGCATATAACTGCGCAATAGATAATAAGTACATGCATGCCACTATGTTACAGCTGCATAGAACTGTGCAATAGATAATAAACTCATGCGGGCCACTATGTTACAGCTGCATAGAACTGTACAATAGATTATAAACTCATGCAGGCCACTATGTTACAGCTGCATAGAACTGTACAATAGATTATAAACTCATGCAGGCCACTATGTTACAGCTGCATAGAACTGTGCAATAGATTATAAACTCATGCGGGCCACTATGTTAGAGCTGCATAGAACTGCAATAGATTATAAACTCATGCGGGCCACTATGTTACAGCTGCATAGAACGATGCAATAGATTATAAACTCATGCAGACCACTATGTTACAGCTGCATAGAACTGTGCAATAGATTATAAACTCATGCGGGCCACTATGTTACAGCTGCATAGAACTGTGCAATAGATTATAAACTCATGCGGGCCACTATGTTACAGCTGCATAGAACTGTGCAATAGATAATAAACTCATACGGGCCACGATGTTACAGCTGCATAGAACTGTGCAATAGATAATAAACTCATACGGGCCACTATGTTACATCAGTTTTTGTATCTCCTGAAAAGTTTAACACCGCAGCTGATGACTACCGGGTATGTAATTCTGTTTGATGTGCCATAAAAACGTCTGTCTGCTCAGTATCCATATGTCAGTCTCATATTATGCATTTGCTTACAGGCAAGTATAGACAAATTTGGACTTGTGTCAGTAGCGGCCAAACGGAAGGGACTGATGGCTCCAGGACCCAACAATACGTAAGCATTCTTAAGAGTTTACAATTGATCACATTCTTATTATTTTGAAATGTCACATACGGTAGGATTTAATATGTTACGTTAGATGATAATCAGGGCTCAAACTGGACCCAACCAAACCCTTGGGCGAAGTCACTTGCTCTCAATCAGGGCTCAAACTACACCCAACCAAACCTTTGGGCGAAGTCACTTGCCCTCAATCAGAGCTCAAACTGGACCCAACTAAACCTTTGGGCGAAGTCACTTGCTCTCTAGAAATGGGAAGATTTAGGGAGATGTTGTATGTAGAAAAGCTTATACAAAGGTAATGTCGCATGGAAAGTTTCAGTAAGATATTGGGTTGAAGCACCATGCATCGTACTTACAACATATTAATGAAATGTTTCCTGCCGATTATGACCGGATAATTATAAATTTAATTGATTATTGTTCACATCTGTGGCCATCCATATCCCCTCCGAAGTTGTCAGTTGTTCTGTTAATGAGACCAATTAGCCATGCGTGTGTTTTACGTTTATTTATCGTCGCTACCGGTTGCCCATATTAGCGACGCCTCCTGAAGAGATTAGTCATTTTAGATTTTTGAAGGATAGTGCAATGATACAGACAGAGACCCATTCCAGAATCTCCTCTGGTTCTTTTACGTGCACGGTGTAAAGCACCGACATGAGACCTCGGTTTAACGTCCCATCTGAAAGACTGTTAATTTTATTAGGGTCAGACGGGGGATCGAACCTGCGATCCCTAGATTACCAGTCCAGTGTTTTACCACTGGACTACAGATCTGTCAGTTGTTCTGTTAATGAGACCAATTAGCCATGCAACTAGGTAGCCATGCAACTAGGTAGCCATGGATAATATGTGGCATAATTACATGCTTCAGTAGATTGGAACTAACGTTGGATTGATCACTTCCTATTGTTTAACCATATGTGATTGCATTCATTCTATATATACACTGTACAGAACAAAACAAATGAATACACTTGTATAATTATGCATAGTATATACGATATATGTCATTGTTCTGCACAAGAATTGCCAATAAATGTTGAAGCAAATGGGTTGGGCCACTAGTTTTAACAATATTAGTTCCGGCCCTCCCCAAAATACTAGATTGTAACAAACAAAGTGACTGAATATATGAGTTGTGCAAATACTAAAATTGATGATTACTAATTTAAAAGGAAAATGAAGAAGAAAATTAGCAAAATATAGATAACAAGAACTTAAGAATAATACCAACAAAAAAGGATTAAGAAGTTCAATAGATTATAGCTACTCCAATCAAGTGCCCCATCGTACAAAGTTCCCCAGCCAGCCACACCCGTCACCACTCCCCGAAATAAATCGAAATAAATTCGTCATTATTTGTATATACCGTATATTTCCATATATATACTGTATATGGCTGTGTATATACCGTATATTTCCATATATATACTGTATAGGTCTGTGTATATACCGTATATTTCCATATATATACTGTATATGTCTGTGTATATACCGTATATTTCCATATATATACTGTATATGTCTGTGTATATACCATATATTTCCATATATATACTGTATATGTCTGTGTATATACCGTATATTTCCATATATATACTGTATATGTCTGTGTATATACCATATATTTCCATATATATACTGTATATGTCTGTGTATATACCATATATTTCCATATATATACTGTATATGTCTGTGTATATACCGTATATTTCCATATATATACTGTATATATCTGTGTATATACCGTATATTTCCATATATATACTGTATATGTCTGTGTATATACCGTATATTTCCATATATATATATACTGTATATGTCTGTGTATATACCATATATTTCCATATATATACTGTATATATCTGTGTATATACCATATATTTCCATATATATACTGTATATGTCTGTGTATATACCGTATATTTCCATATATATACTGTATATGTCTGTGTATATACCATATATTTCCATATATATATACTGTATATGTCTGTGTATATACCGTATATTTCCATATATATACTGTATATGTCTGTGTGTATACCGTATATTTCCATATATATATATACTGTATATGTCTGTGTATATACCGTATATTTCCATATATATGTATACTGTATATGTCTGTGTATATACCGTATATTTCCATATATATGTATACTGTATATGTCTGCGTATATACCGTATATTTCCATATATATATATACTGTATATGTCTGTGTATATACCATATATTTCCATATATATACTGTATATGTCTGTGTATATACCATATATTTCCATATATATACTGTATATGTCTGTGTATATACCGTATATTTCCATATATATACTGTATATGTCTGTGTATATACCATATATTTCCATATATATATATACTGTATATGTCTGTGTATATACCGTATATTTCCATATATATACTGTATATGTCTGTGTATATGCCGTATATTTCCATATATACTGTATATGTCTGTGTATATACCGTATATTTCCATATATATACTGTATATGTCTGTGTATATACCGTATATTTCCATATATATACTGTATATATCTGTGTATATATAGGATTAAGGAGAATGAGGAAGCAACTATTCAAGCAGTTCAAGATCCAGTCACTGTCAGTGAGTTCCCTCCCCTGTCTGATGACTTCTTCACACAGCCAGTACAACTAGCAAAAAGTAAGTTCAGGATGAATATATTTGAGTTTATTTTTACCTCACAGCTGGGTACACAGGTTTTCCGATTAGCACAGTGGTTGTCGGATTTCATCCCCAGTCTATGAAGCATGTGAGATATTACTGTATCCATCAGATTGGACATATGTATGTCTCCACCACCAGGTCCTCTTGTTTATCCACCGCACGGACGACCAGAATTGATTAAATATCACTAAAGTTTGTAGACTTAAAGGTGTTTATTCAGCGACTTGTAGTAAATAATATAACTAAGAATTTCTCCAGACTTAAAACATACACATTATTTTAGCGATTTTACCCTGTGTCAGAAAAACGTGAATATTAGTCCATTGTCCATTTCTGCTTCTACAGTGCATGCCCACAATATAGTACAGGATTCCAGTCCCAAGCTCATTATTTACTATCTTGATAACAAGGAAGCCGTAACATTAGTCGACGGCTGTTCACAACCTACTGTAGAGTATGCTGAAATAAATATGTGTTTGTTTTATTTTGTAGAGACTACAATCAGCCAGAGATTAGCAAGTCCAGAGTTTCAGCCTGCAGAGGCAGTCAAGTTATACCCGAGACATAAGCATCTACTCATACGTAGATCATTGAGGTGTAAGGTACGCAACTGTCTATTTGACACGTTTATATGCCCTTGCCATCTGTCCGTCTTCACAAAATTAAACCAGATTTTCATGAAGCTTCGGAAGTTTAGCTGTGCATTAAGTTGTGGCATTTTTATAAGTTGCTGATTTTAGACTAAATTAATGCTCATTTTACCCTAAAGCGACATTACATCGCAAAAAGCAAATTAAATGCATTTTTCACCTATAAATGCATTGTTACTACAAATTCTTCCGAAAACATTCGAACACTAACATTGAATCAATAAACAATGTTTTTGTGGATTGAAAGTATGATTTCATATACCGTTACATCAATGTCAATACTAAATGTGAGATAATGTCGTTTAGAGATAATTTGACTAAGAATAGTCTACAAATAAATAGGCACACATGTGAGATAGAACGGTAAATCTGTACCATAAATCGTGTTATTCAGGATACACTAGTTGTATTATGCATGGATGTTTACATTATTTTGTTATGTCAACAAACCGTGTATACGACGTTTGTTTATTAGTTGAAATACTCTTGAGTCAAATATTTGGGGGGAAATTATACCATATAATAGGAAAGTACATTCTGTAGAAATTTGTGTTTTCACTGATGTGGTGTCGCTTTAAAGCGTGTTCTTTCCAATATCAGTCCTAAGTTAGATAGTGCATGCCGGTATTGTCTTTACTTTCCGCTTAGTTGATGTTTGGTGGAATTATCTCTCTTCCCTGAACACATTTTGGCACAGATTTCAACAATACTTTGCATCGATTGTACCAAGTAGTGCAATTTATACTACCATTCCACTCACTTGATTTGTCACTCATGTTTTTTCCACCTGTGGAAGATATTAAAGAAGCTTGTCCACTCTACTTATGCTAAACCTCTGAAGATTTGAAAATGACTTGCATACAATGGTCAGTCCAAAATATAGGTATAGATATTATAGGTATCGTCCGTCGTCTTTGATTGATTAATTGTGATTTCCAAACAGACCGTCGTACGGAGAAGACAGACATGTATTTGGTGACTGACTAATAAGTTTATTTAAAGTCGCCACCGCATAATGCATTTGGGCGGATGTATTTGGTAGTAAGAGAATATTACTTTTATATCTAGTAACTAAGTGATAAAACAAAACAAAAGTAGATTTATCGCATAACATTGCTTGTATTCAATTTCATACAGCCATCACATATTTTGTTATATGTACACACGTGTAATAACACCTGGAAGGATTCTGATTTGTTGAGAGAATAATCCCAATATTTGTAAATTAAACTTGAAAGTATGCATATTTCTATATGAATTGGTACATAACATTAATGGTAAGATAAACAAATATTTATGGCTGTCCGATTAGCGCAGTGGTTAGCGTGCTCGCTTCTCACCAATGCAACCCGGGTTCGATCCTCGGACTGGGAAGTATGTGAGATGGCAAGGTGGTCTCCAGATCGGACAGGTGGGTTTTCTCCGGGTACTCCGGTTTCCTCCCACACGAATGACCACATATACGCTTTCATCCGCGCCAACGAGAGTGATTAATATAAGTTGTTAGAACTTGCTTCGCAATCATTGTAAAATAAATAAAGTTTAATCTTTAAAAGAAGTTTTGACGCAATTATAATGCTGTTTAAAACATAAATATAACGATGCTTTGCATAGTGACGTCATGACAATTTAGTAACATCATGATAATGTGCGCTGACATTTGGTACCAAAATGAAAGTAGCAACATTATTTATTAAAATGAGCGTGCTATGGTTTTTGATTAAAAGCATCTTACATTAGTGAGATGGTGATTGCATACCATAATTTATGAAATGAGTTTTGGAATTTTGCTATTAAGTGAAACTTTTTCCTATATACAGTCTACATCCGTTATGTCGAATTCCGTCGGACCGAACAAAATACTTCGACATAACCGAAGTTGGACTTAACGAAATTCAATATAAACGGAGTCAGTTATATGTAAAATGATAGTGCCTGAAAGTGACTTTGATCCGACTTCGAGATAACCGGATAATTCGACATACCAGTAACCGACTTTGACATAACGTATGTAGACTGTGTATATAAAACGTGCCTGCTTAGTGGAGTGTATTACTATAAGAGTGTTTTTGTGGGGGAGTTTTATTGCATCGTAGATGATATAATAATTCCTATTTTTATGCGTACAAGATAATTTTTGTTTTAAGTTTACATCCCATAAATATATTATGTTATATATATAATTATATAATAAACGTAGCCGTAATTATATGAAGATTTGTGGCAACTTTCTTCTGTAGGAATGCGAGCACAACTTGAGCAAGCCGGAGTTCAACCCTCTATCCATCAAGTTCAAGATACAGCTCATTGCTCTACTTCACATCCCCGAGATTAGAGTGGTGCAACCAGGAGACATGAAGTTCAAGAAAGACACAAAGATTGTCCTCACGTTTGCTAACCCTGCCAACACCAACACTAAGATGCAGTTTATACAGGTGGAGGGGAACGAGGGTGAAACCGTCACTGCCAAGGTGAGTTCGCCAGTATCTTTGTTTTACATTTATTTATCGTCGCTACTGGTTGCCCATTTGAGCGCCTCCTCCTGAAGAGATTAGTCATTTTAGATTTTAGACGATAGTGCATGATACAGACAGAGACCCATTCCAGAGTCTCCTCTGGTTATTTTACGTGCACGGTGTAAAGTCCCATCTGAAAGACTGTTAATTTTACTAGAGTCAGACTGGGGATCGAACCTGCGAAATGTCTGTGTATACTGTGAAACTATTTGTATATATACAGGAAAGGCAAGAGTAGTGTTTGTTGACAGGTTGTCTAGTGTAGGGTATAAATGCATTGATAATCATGTGATGGGAGGCTACAGACAGATCTGAAGCACAGTGGTAACATGCTGGACTGGTATTCCAGGGATCGCAGGTTTCATCCCTGTCTGACCTAAATTAACAGTCTTTCAGATGGGACTTTAAACCAAGGTCTCGTGTCGGTGCTGTACACCGTGCGCGTAAAAGAACCAGAGGAGACTCTGGAATGGGTCTCTGTCGGTATCAATCATTGCACTATCCTACAAAAATCTAAAATGAATAATCTCTTCAGGAGGCGTCGCTCATATGGGCAACCAGTAGCGACGATAAATAAACGTAAAACACACACTGTTGGGAGGTTACAGTGATGGATTTATATCTGATGGTCTTTATTTCACAGGTAGTCTTTAGCACTAGCCAAATTGAATATCATATGATATGGATATAATATTAAGTGTTAGGCATAGGGTTAGTTAAATGTATGTTTGAAATATTGAGGCCTGAGTTAGGTTGGTTGGGTATGTGTTTGCAATATTGAAGCTTAGGGTTATTTAAATATACATGTTTGCAATATTGAGGCCTGAGTTAGGTTGGTTGGGTATGTGTTTGCAATATTGAAGCTTAGGGTTATTTAAATATACATGTTTGCAATATTGAGGGCTAGATTTACGGTTGGTCGAGTATGTGTTTGCAATATTGAATCTTAGGGTTATTTAAATATACATGTTTGAAATATTGAGGCCTGAGTTAGGTTGGTTGGGTATGTGTTTGCAATATTGAAGCTTAGGGTTATTTAAATATACATGTTTGCAATATTGAGGCCTGAGTTAGGTTGGTTGGGTATGTGTTTGCAATATTGAAGCTTAGGGTTATTTAAATATACATGTTTCAAAAGGTTGGTCGAGTATGTGTTTGCAATATTGAATCTTAGGGTTATTTAAATATACATGTTTGCAATATTGAGGGATAGATTTACGGTTGGTCGAGTATATGTTTGCAATATTGAGGTTAGATTTACGTTGGTTTAGTATGTATTTGTAATATTTAGATTTAGAGTTAGTTAAATATATATATGTGTTTGCAATATTGAGGTTAAATTTAGAGATAGTTAAATATATGTATTTGTAATATTGAGATTTAGAGTTAGTTAAATATATGTGTTTGCAATATTGAGGTTATATTTAGGATTAGTTAAATATATGTGTTTGCAATATTGAGGTATTATATTTAGATCTAGTTAAATATATGTGTTTGCAATATTGAGGTTATATTTAGAGTTAGTTAAATATATGTGTTTGCAATATTGAGGTTATATTTAAGATTAGTTAAATATATGTGTTTGCAATATTGAGGTTATATTTAAGATTAGTTAAATATATGTGTTTGCAATATTGAGGTTATATTTAGAGTTAGTTAAATATATGTGTTTGCAATATTGAGGTATTATATTTAGATCTAGTTAAATATATGTGTTTGCAATATTGAGGTTATATTTAGAGTTAGTTAAATATATGTGTTTGCAATATTGAGGTTATATTTAAGATTAGTTAAATATATGTGTTTGCAATATTGAGGTTATATTTAAGATTAGTTAAATATATGTGTTTGCAATATTGAGGTTATATTTAGAGTTAGTTAAATATATGTGTTTGCAATATTGAGGTATTATATTTAGATCTAGTTAAATATATGTGTTTGCAATATTGAGGTTATATTTAGGGTTAGTTAAATACATGTGTTTGCAATATTGAGTGTTAGGGTTAATTGAGCATAGGTAACTGGGGCTGACCATTTCTAAAGTTGTTTTAGGTTTGATCCCTAGCTTCTTCAGTCTTCTCAGAAGATAATTGAATTGAAAATTAAAATGACTTATATGATCAGATGAGATGCTAAGCTCACTCATTTCATAATCAATTGTTTGTTTCATAAATAATACAACGTTATGAACCAAGATATGAGAAGACATAAAACCATTTGATAATCATATTTATCACATGACGTTGCTTGTATTCAGTGTAATAACCTAGTTCATAATTTCTTATATCTACACACGTGTAATAACACCTGGAAGGATTCTGATTGGTTGAGAGAATAAAAGTATACATATTTCTATTTGAATTGGTACATAACGTTAATCGTAAGACAAATTAGGATTTAAAAGAAGTCTTGATGCAATTATAACGCTGTTTAACCCTTTCAACCCCACAGGCCTCTAAATAGGCTTATGAAAAGTGTAGATCCAGATGAGCCGGCTCGTAACGAGCCGTCTCATCAGGATCTGCACTTTTTTGCCAGTAATAATTATTACTATTTTTAGATAAAATTACCCATTTTGATAAATGAACTGGTCCAAATGTAATTTTCTTATTAATTTATTGGTCTAAAAATAGCATGCACCAGTCCATGTCAGTTACTTGGGGTTGAATGGGTTAAAACTTAAATATAATGCTGCTTTGCAGAGTGACGTCATGCCAATTTAATGACGCCAAAATGGAAGTATCAGCGTTATTTATTAAAATATTTATTAAAACTGTAATGTGATAAACTCGTTTCATAAAATATAGTATGAAATCAGCACTCATGTAATGTCCTATATTTATATTGCAGTTTGAATTATTTTTGAAGGAGTTGGTACTAGCCCCATCATGGAAGGAGTTGGTACTTGCCCCATCATGGAAGGAGTTGGTACTAGCCCCATCATGGAAGGAGTTGGTACTAGCCCCATCATGGAAGGAGTTGGTACTACCCATCATGGAAGGAGTTGGTACTAGCCCCATCATGGAAGGAGTTGGTACTTGCCCCATCATGGAAGGAGTTGGTACTACCCATCATGGAAGTAGTTGGTACTAGTCCCATCATAGAAGGAGTTGGTACTTGCCCCCATCATGGAAGGAGTTGGTACTAGCCCCCATCATGGAAGGAGTTGGTACTAGCCCCATCATGGAAGGAGTTGGTACTAGCCCCATCATGGAAGGAGTTGGTACTTGCCCCATCATGGAAGGAGTTGGTACTACCCATCATGGAAGGAGTTGGTACTTGCCCCATCATGGAAGGAGTTGGTACTTGCCCCATCATGGAAGGAGTTGGTACTAGCCCCATCATGGAAGGAGTTGGTACTAGCCCCATCATGGAAGGAGTTGGTACTAGCCCCATCATGGAAGGAGTTGGTACTAGCCCCATCATGGAAGGAGTTGGTACTAGCCCCATCATGGAAGGAGTTGGTACTAGCCCCATCATGGAAGGAGTTGGTACTAGCCCCATCATGGAAGGAGTTGGTACTAGCCCCATCATGGAAGGAGTTGGTACTAGCCCCATCATGGAAGGAGTTGGTACTAGCCCCATCATGGAAGGAGTTGGTACTTGCCCCATCATGGAAGTAGTTGGTACTAGCCCCATCATGGAAGGAGTTGGTACTAGCCCCATCATGGAAGGAGTTGGTACTAGCCCCATCATGGAAGGAGTTGGTACTAGCCCCATCATGGAAGGAGTTGGTACTAGCCCCATCATGGAAGGAGTTGGTACTAGCCCCATCATGGAAGGAGTTGGTACTAGCCCCATCATGGAAGGAGTTGGTACTAGCCCCATCATGGAAGGAGTTGGTACTAGCCCCATCATGGAAGGAGTTGGTACTAGCCCCATCATGGAAGGAGTTGGTACTTGCCCCATCATGGAAGGAGTTGGTACTAGCCCCATCATGGAAGGAGTTGGTACTTGCCCCATCATGGAAGGAGTTGTACTTGCCCCATCATGGAAGGAGTTGGTACTTGCCCCATCATGGAAGGAGTTGGTACTTGCCCCATCATGGAAGGAGTTGGTACTAGCCCCATCATGGAAGGAGTTGGTACTTGCCCCATCATGGAAGGAGTTGGTACTTGCCCCATCATGGAAGGAGTTGGTACTTGCCCCATCATGGAAGGAGTTGGTACTTGCCCCATCATGGAAGGAGTTGGTACTTGCCCCATCATGGAAGGAGTTGGTACTTGCCCCATCATGGAAGGAGTTGGTACTAGCCCCATCATGGAAGGAGTTGGTACTAGCCCCATCATGGAAGGAGTTGGTACTAGCCCCATCATGGAAGGAGTTGGTACTACCCATCATGGAAGGAGTTGGTACTAGCCCCATCATGGAAGGAGTTGGTACTTGCCCCATCATGGAAGGAGTTGGTACTAGCCCCATCATGGAAGGAGTTGGTACTAGCCCCATCATGGAAGGAGTTGGTACTAGCCCCATCATGGAAGGAGTTGGTACTTGCCCCATCATGGAAGGAGTTGGTACTAGCCCCATCATGGAAGGAGTTGGTACTTGCCCCATCATGGAAGGAGTTGGTACTAGCCCCATCATGGAAGGAGTTGGTACTAGCCCCATCATGGAAGGAGTTGGTACTACCCATCATGGAAGGAGTTGGTACTTGCCCCATCATGGAAGGAGTTGGTACTAGCCCCATCATGGAAGGAGTTGGTACTTGCCCCATCATGGAAGGAGTTGGTACTTGCCCCATCATGGAAGGAGTTGGTACTAGCCCCATCATGGAAGGAGTTGGTACTAGCCCCATCATGGAAGGAGTTGGTACTAGCCCCATCATGGAAGGAGTTGGTACTTGCCCCATCATGGAAGGAGTTGGTACTTGCCCCATCATGGAAGGAGTTGGTACTACCCATCATGGAAGGAGTTGGTACTAGCCCCATCATGGAAGGAGTTGGTACTAGCCCCATCATGGAAGGAGTTGGTACTAGCCCCATCATGGAAGGAGTTGGTACTTGCCCCCATCATGGAAGGAGTTGGTACTAGCCCCATCATGGAAGGAGTTGGTACTAGCCCCATCAT